>LR778255.1:34302783-34342285 GCA_902810595.1 Coregonus sp. 'balchen' | reverse complement strand
CTGGACGACTGATGCTGGCTAAACTGGACTGAATGCTGACTGGCTGACTGACGACTGCCTGGGACTGCTGGCTGGCTGACTGGACTACTGCTGTCTGACTGACTGACTGATGCTGGTGACTGGCTGACGGACGACTTGACTGACTCTGCTCTGCTACACTGAGCTCTGCCTTACTGCTGCTATTTGCTCCCTTTTTAAACCTGGACGGGCTGCTGACGGGAGGCTGCTGGTGGCTGACTGGACTGACTGACGGGGACTGACTGGCTGGCTGTACTTTGATGTTATGGTTTCATGGCAGAAGAGAAACCTGCGAGGAGGTGATGCTTTTTGAATAAAAAAAGATGGGATTTTTCCCTTCTCCCAAAATGAATTATTCTGGCAGAAACCAAGAGAGAGAGGCGAGAGAGAGAGAATGAGAGAGACATACAGACAGAGAGAGAAAAAGAGAGAGAAGGAGAGAGAAAAGAGAGAGAGAGAGAGAGAGAGAAGGAGAGAGAGAGAGAATGGGATAAGAGACAAAGAGAGAAGAGATAGATAGAAGAGCTCGAAGAGCAAAAGGAAGAAAAGAGCCCAGAAGTCCCTTTTTGGGCCTGGATTGGACCCCCCCCCCCCGGAGTTTGGATTTTAAATTAGAGAGACAGAGAGAAGAAGAGAAGAAGCGAGAAAAGGCGTAGTAGAAAAGGTTCTGAAGGAGGAGAAAAAACAAGTAAGATAGAACGCTCAAGAAAGAGCAGACAGCAGCAACAGACACCAACCAACAGGGCCTTTACCCTTAAATGTAGAGAGGGAGTTTACTGACTGGCTGGAGGGGAAGTAAAACAACTGAGAGAAAGACATGCATCCCAAATGGCACCCTATTTGACTTTGGGCTCTGGTCAAAAGTAGTGCATAATAAAGGGAATATGTTGCCATTTGGTAACAGAATGCTGCTTGATCAGTCGGGTTGAAATGAGTTTTCCTGCTCTGCTGTTGTACTGACATCCCAAAACGCCCTCGGAGTGAATTGGGAAAGGCATTTCTTTGTATTTCATTTCTATACATCAGGTTACGTCTCTCTCTCTCTCTCACACACACACACACACACACACACACACACACACACACACACACACACACACACACACACACACACACACACACTCAAACTCTTCTGTTCTGTCTTTTCTTATCTATATAAAGGTCTGTCTGTCAGGTCCGTAGACTCCTCATGTTCTCCGTCACTCTTGAAAACACCAGACGGTTTTGTTGAAAGTGTTTTGTCTTTGATATCACTTCTGTCACAGCGGTTGTAAAGTGACTGTATGAAAAAGCCATATTTTATTTCCTTTAAGACATGTCTTCTACTCCTCAGTACAAGGACACAGCGCGTGTCAAAAGGATCTCTCCATATGCATGTGAACGTTCATGGTGCCTGAAGCCTTGGTTTGATGTTTGATAGCGGTTTGATAGCTGAACCTTAGCATGTCTAGTTGAAGGTTCTCGATTATAAATCCTTTATGGGTGGCAAACCTAAGAGTCTGGTAAAAGGCATAAAGCTGAAACACACCCAAAACATGTTTTGCAGAGGTGCAGACTAACGTAGAATAAACTATAACTAACCTCGGAGAAGACGGATGTGGAATATGTAGAGGAATGTGGAATATGTAGAGGAATGTGGAATATGTAGAGGAATGTGGAATATGTAGAGGAATGTGTTCTGGCTCTGTTAGCTCCAGTTACAAGTCAACGGGTGGCAATGGAGGTACACTCACCACTATTAATCCTTTATGGGCGACAAACCTCAATACGATAGCATGGTCTGTATCTTTAATGTTCTATTCTGACAGTATAAAGGATCTGACATCCTGTTGCTGTTCTGCCTCTACTTCTTAATTGTTCCAGTGACCGGTTGGGATTCAAAGACAGACGATATCACAATCACACTTTTTGGCTTAAAGAGATTCTCCGGTACTTTTGTATACTTTTTTTTTTTGTTGCCAGTAGTTCTGAGAGTAGAGCTCACGAGCCAATAGGGGTCCCCGAAAATTGGGTACTAAATCACGTATGTGCAGATATGTGCACCACATCATCGCTCTCGCTCTCTCGCTCTCTCGCTCTCTCGCTCTCCACTGTGTGTGATTCTTGATAGCTGTCACTCAAATGGCAAGGAGCTGAATCTCCTTGGCTGGAACTCAAATTGCTAGGGGGCTGGCCCACGTGGGGGGAGGGGGGGGGGGCTGGCCCACGTGGGGGGAGGGGGGGGGGGGGGGGAATGCAGAGGAAACTGCGCAGCAAAACGTCCAGAAAACAGTTGCTTTCAAACTAGGGATTTAGTGACTAATTGAGTCAAGACATTATTTTTGCTCATATATTCTGCATGTATGAACTACACATTGACACATCCAGCCCAAAGCGGTACCGGAGCATGTCTTTAACCATATGTCACCTTTAAAAGACTAAACAGTATATCATATTAGCAGACTAGCATCGTGTGTTACTCAGTCATTCTATGGGCTTGTATCAGCGGCATTGGTGGATTTGACTGTTAAGTATTGACTTTTTGATTGTTTCAGTGACATATTTCAGAGAGAGCATCAGGGAGCTGAACAGCTGCCACTTTGTCCTTAGCCCTGAAACCATCTGTAGCATATCTGGTGTGTTGTGTTCTGATTCTCCCAACGTGTTCCCTATCATATCTGGTGTGTTCTGATTCTCCCAACGTGTTCCCTATCATATCTGGTGTGTTCTGATTCTCCCAACGTGTTCCCTATCATATCTGGTGTGTTGTGTTCTGATTCTCCCAACGTGTTCCCTATCATATCTGGTGTGTTGTGTTCTAATTCTCCCAACGTGTTCCCTATCATATCTGGTGTGTTGTGTTCTGATTCTCCCAACGTGTTCCCTATCATATCTGGTGTGTTGTGTTCTAATTCTCCCAACGTGTTCCCTATCATATCTGGTGTGTTGTGTTCTGATTCTCCCAACGTGTTCCCTATCATATCTGGTGTGTTGTGTTCTAATTCTCCCAACGTGTTCCCTATCATATCTGGTGTGTTGTTGTTCTGATTCTCCCAACGTGTTCCCTATCATATCTGGTGTGTTGTGTTCTAATTCTCCCAACGTGTTCCCTATCATATCTGGTGTGTTGTGTTCTGATTCTCCCAACGTGTTCCCTGTCATATCTGGTGTGTTGTGCTCTGATTCTCCCAACGTGTTCCCTATCATATCTGGTGTGTTGTGTTCTGATTCTCCCAACGTGTTCCCTATCATATCTGGTGTGTTGTGTTCTAATTCTCCCAACGTGTTCCCTATCATATCTGGTGTGTTGTGTTCTAATTCTCCCAACGTGTTCCCTATCATATCTGGTGTGTTGTGTTCTGATTCTCCCAACGTGTTCCCTATCATATCTGGTGTGTTGTGTTCTGATTCTCCCAACGTGTTCCCTATCATATCTGGTGTGTTGTGTTCTAATTCTCCCAACGTGTTCCCTATCATATCTGGTGTGTTGTGTTCTAATTCTCCCAAACGTGTTCCCTATCATATCTGGTGTGTTGTGTTCTAATTCTCCCCAACGTGTTCCCTATCATATCTGGTGTGTTGTGTTCTAATTCTCCCAACGTGTTCCCTATCATATCTGGTGTGTTGTGTTCTGATTCTCCCAACGTGTTCCCTATCATATCTGGTGTGTTGTGTTCTAATTCTCCCAACGTGTTCCCTATCATATCTGGTGTGTTGTGTTCTAATTCTCCCAACGTGTTCCCTATCATATCTGGTGTGTTGTGTTCTGATTCTCCCAACGTGTTCCCTATCATATCTGGTGTGTTGTGGTTCTAATTCTCCCAACGTGTTCCCTATCATATCTGGTGTGTTGTGTTCTGATTCTCCCCAACGTGTTCCCTATCATATCTGGTGTGTTGTGTTCTGATTCTCCCAACGTGTTCCCTATCATATCTGGTGTGTTGTGTTCTGATTCTCCCAACGTGTTCCCTATCATATCTGGTGTGTTGTGTTCTAATTCTCCCAACGTGTTCCCTATCATATCTGGTGTGTTGTGTTCTAATTCTCCCAACGTGTTCCCTATCATATCTGGTGTGTTGTGTTCTAATTCTCCCAACGTGTTCCCTATCATATCTGGTGTGTTTGTGTTCTGATTCTCCCAACGTGTTCCCTATCATATCTGGGTGTGTTGTGTTCTGATTCTCCCAACGTGTTCCCTATCATATCTGGTGTGTTGTGTTCTGATTCTCCCAACGTGTTCCCTATCATATCTGGTGTGTTGTGTTCTGATTCTCCCAACGTGTTCCCTATCATATCTGGTGTGTTGTGTTCTGATTCTCCCAACGTGTTCCCTATCATATCTGGTGTGTTGTGTTCCAATTCTCTGTCTGATCCCGACGAGACACCCACACTTTTGTCACGCTAATTAGCCAGCAAGAGTCAGATTCACCTCCCATAATGCAACACTCAGCTCTACCCAGGTCTTGACAAGAAGAGACATAGAGGGGGAGGAGGATAAAAGAAGTATGTCAAGCTCACGTTTGCAGTGTTTGGTGTCAGAAAGCTTTAGAGGACACTGAATAACATGAAGGATTGTTCTGCACTCGTCAGCACTCCTGCTCTCCCTCACTTGGCTACTTTATCATTCTGGGGGACTGTTTTGCTGTGTGCTCTCAGAACGGATAACAGTTTCTGCTGTGTGTGGTGTGTATGTGTGTGTGTGTGGTGTGTATGTGTTTTGTGTGTGGTGTGTATGTGGTGTATGAGTGTGTGGTGTGTATGAGTATGTGGTGTGTATGTGTGTGTGGTGTGTGGTGTGTATGTGTGTGTGTGGTGTGTATGAGTGTGTGGTGTGTATGTGGTGTATGAGTGTGTGTGTGTGTGTGTGTGTGTGTGTGCATGTGTGTGTGTGTGTGTGTGCATGTGTGTGTGTGTGTGGTGTGTGTGTGTGTTGGTGTGTGGTGTGTGGTGTTGTGCAATGTGTGTGTGTGTGTGTGTGTGTGTGTGTTGTGCGTGTGTGCGTGTGGGTGGTGGTGTGTGTGTGTGTTGTGCTGTGGTGATGGTGTGTTTGGTGTTGTGTTGTGGTGTGTTTGTGTGTGTGTGTTGTGTGTGGTGTGTTGGTGTGTTGTGTGTGTGTTGGTGTGTATCTGTGGTGTGTAGATATATGCAGGCCCACTGTAGGTAAACGGTAGAAATCATTCCCAAAGTTCTAGACCTCAGCAGAATCTGCTCATGAATGGTGTGGCTGTTGAACAAGTTGAGGAGACTAAATGACTTGGTGTTACCTTAGATTGTAAACTTGTTTTTTTTTAAATGGTTGTAACAGGGAGAGGTCTGTCCTGCAGGCTCTAGTTTGATCTTATCTTGATTATTGTCCAGTCGTGTGGTCCAGTGCTGAAAAGAAAGACCTAGTTAAGCTGCAGCTGGTCCAGAACAGAGCGGCACGTCTTGCTCTTCATTGTAATCAGAGGTCTAATATAAATACTATGCATGCCAGTCTCTCTTGGCTAAGAGTTGAGGAAAGACTGACTGTGTCACTTCTTGCTTTTATAAGAAACATGAATGTGTTGGAAATTCTAAACTGTTTGCATTGTCAACTTACACACATCACTGACACACACACTTACCCCACCAGACATGCCACCAGGGGTCTTTTCACAGTCCCCAGGTCCAGAACACATTCAAGGAAATGTACAGTATTATACAGAGCCATGAGTGCATGGAACTCCCTTCCATCCTATATAGTGAGAGTGAACAGCAAACCTGGTTTCAAAAAACAAATAAAGCACCACCTCACGGCACAACACCTCTCCCCCATGTGACCTACTTGCTGTGAGTATGTACTGACATGTATGTGGAACTGATAGATGCTCACACAAACACACATTACATCTTAATGATTTTAAACGTATGTAAATTGTAAAAGTATTTTGTCAGTAATGTATTTTTCGTTATGTGTTGGACCCCAGTGAGACTAGCTGTCGCCGTCGGCGTGGGCTAATGGAGATCCTAATCAATCAAATCAAAAAATCTAATACGGGTTGAAAATGGCAGATTACAGCACTATTATCAAATCAAATCAAATCCAATTGTATTTGTCACATGCTTCGTAAACGACAGGTGTAGACTAACAGAGAAATTGTGAAATGCTTACGTAAGGGCCCTTCCCAACAATACAGAGAGAAAGAAAATAGAGAAATAATGGAAAAGTAAAACATGTAATAATAAAAGTTATAATAAATCCACAACGAGGAACGATAACTTGGCTATATACAGGGGGTACCAGTACTGAGTCCATGATAACTTGGCTATATACACAGGGTACCAGTACTGAGTCTATGATAACTTGGCTATATACACAGGGTACCAGTACTGAGTCCATGATAACTTGGCTATATACACAGGGTACCAGTACTGAGTCCATGATAACTTGGCTATATACACAGGGTACCAGTACTGAGTCCATGATAACTTGGCTATATACACAGGGTACCAGGACCGTGTCGATGTACAGGGGTACGAGGTATTGAGGTAGATATTTACATTTATATTATATTATATTTACATATGGAGGCGAAAGAAATGCACACCTGTTTAGGAGAGGTGCTGGCTAGCAGAGTAGAACACCTGTTTAGGAGAGGTGCTGGCTAGCAGAGTAGAACACCTGTTTAGGAGAGGTGCTGGCTAGCAGAGTAGAACACCTGTTTAGGAGAGGTGCTGGCTAGCAGAGTAGAACACCTGTTTAGGAGAGGTGCTGGCTAGCAGAGTAGAACACCTGTTTAGGAGAGGTGCTGGCTAGCAGAGTAGAACACCTGTTTAGGAGAGGTGCTGGCTAACAGAGTAGAACACCTGTTTAGGAGAGGTGCTGGCTAGCAGAGTAGAACACCTGTTTAGGAGAGGTGCTGGCTAGCAGAGTAGAACACCTGTTTAGGAGAGGTGCTGGCTAACAGAGTAGAACACCTGTTTAGGAGAGGTGCTGGCTAACAGAGGAGAACACCTGTTTAGGAGAGGTGCTGGCTAGCAGAGTAGAACACCTGTTTAGGAGAGGTGCTGGCTAGCAGAGTAGAACACCTGTTTAGGAGAGGTGCTGGCTAGCAGAGTAGAACACCTGTTTAGGAGAGGTGCTGGCTAGCAGAGTAGAACACCTGTTTAGGAGAGGTGCTGGCTAGCAGAGTAGAACACCTGTTTAGGAGAGGTGCTGGCTAGCAGAGTAGAACACCTGTTTAGGAGAGGTGCTGGCTAGCAGAGTAGAACACCTGTTTAGGAGAGGTGCTGGCTAGCAGAGTAGAACACCTGTTTAGGAGAGGTGCTGGCTAACAGAGTAGAACACCTGTTTAGGAGAGGTGCTGGCTAACAGAGTAGAACACCTGTTTAGGAGAGGTGCTGGCTAACAGAGTAGAACACCTGTTTAGGAGAGGTGCTGGCTAGCAGAGTAGAACACCTGTTTAGGAGAGGTGCTGGCTAGCAGAGTAGAACACCTGTTTAGGAGAGGTGCTGGCTAGCAGAGTACAACACCTGTTTAGGAGAGGTGCTGGCTAGCAGAGTAGAACACCTGTTTAGGGGAGGGGTGCTGGCTAGCAGAGTAGAACACCTGTTTAGGAGAGGTGCTGGCTAACAGAGTAGAACACTTGAAAAATAAAAGGAGAGCCGCACACTCTAGGAGCTCAGATGCAAAAATGTAATAAGCAACGTTTGGACAGCCAAGCTGTCTTCATCAGGCTATGATAGTTCAGGGTATGATAGTTCAGGGTATGATAGTGCAGGGTATGATAGTTCAGGGTATGATAGTTCAGGGTATGATAGTTCAGGGTATGATAGTTCAGGGTATGATAGTTCAGGGTATGATAGTTCAGGGTATGATAGTTCAGGGTATGATAGTTCAGGGTATGATAGTTCAGGGTATATACCCTGATGAAGACAGCTTGGCTGTCCAAACGTTGCTTATTACATTTTTGCATATGTGCTCCTAGAGTGTGCAGCTCTCCTTTTATTTTTCAAGATATTTACATATAACTAGGAATACTGTCTATACACATAATAAACAGTAGCAGCAGCGTATGTGATGAGTAAAAAAAGTTTGTGCAAAAAGGGTCAATGCAGATTGTCCGGGTAGATATTTGGTTAACTATTTAACTAACTATTTAGCAGTCTTATGGCTTCTTGGTAGAATCTGTTCAGGGTCCTGTTGGTTCCAGACTTGGTGCATCGGTACCGCTTGCAGTGTGGTAGCAAAGAGAACAGTCTATGGCTTGGGTGGCTGGAGTCTTTGGCAATTATTGAGACCTTCCTCTGACACCGCCTGGTATAGAGGTCCTGAATGACAGGGAGCTTGGAGCTTCTAGGGCATTATGGTGTTGAACACTGAGATGTAGTCAATGAACAGCATTCTCACATAGGTTTTCTTCTTGGGGCAGTGTGGAGTGCAATAAAGATTGCATCATCTGTGGATCTGCTGGGGCGGTATGCGAATTGTAGTGGGTTCAGGGTGTCTGGGATGATGGTGTTGCTGTGAGCCATGAACAGCCTTTCAAAGCACTTCATGGCTACAGACGTGAGTGCTACGGGGCGGTAGTCATTTAGACAGGTTATCTTAGTGTTCTTGGGCACAGGGACTATGGTGGTCTGCTAGAAACATGTAGGTATTACAGACAGGGACAGGTTGAAAATGTCAGTGAAGACACTTGCCAGCTGGTCAGACCATACTCTGAGTATGTATCCTGGTAATCAGTCTGGCCCTGAGGCCTTGTGAATGTTAACCTGTTTAAAGGGTCCAAATGTGCACTTCACAATTCCATATCATAAAACTCATGTCATATACAGTGTCAATGTTTATGATCACTATGTTTGATGTATTGTTATCAGATGACATGGCGTCATACCCTGGGTTGTTCTGAACAGAATGAGCCCATGCTTGTTTATTGTGAAGAACATGTGGCGCGTGAACGCACTCATGACTCCTTTCTAAGGACACCAAAATTACAATCTGTTTCTCTGAATTGCCTCGTGAAAGCCTAACACTGAAAGATCTTATTGTATAACTAAGCTAGTCATGTTGGCAATAGAACAAGCTTTCAAATCATGCCCACCTGACTCAGATTGTGATTTATAATGGCCCGTGTTTGGATTGATGGCGGGGATGCAGGGCTGCGTTCCAAACGAAACAACTACCAGTGTGCTTGCTGTAGTTCCTCAACATCACAGCTAGGAGAGCTCTGTAAAGCTCCGTCTAGTTGAAGACTCTTCTTTGAATCATAAAAGTAACCCTGAAATTGCTTAGGAACTGTGCACACTTTGGAGAGGTGTGTGGCCACTTGGAGACACCAGCTAGTCCTCTCAC
The DNA here is from genome assembly GCA_902810595.1 of Coregonus sp. 'balchen'. Taxonomy (NCBI): domain Eukaryota; kingdom Metazoa; phylum Chordata; class Actinopteri; order Salmoniformes; family Salmonidae; genus Coregonus; species Coregonus sp. 'balchen'. The sequence goes on along the minus strand of LR778255.1, from coordinate 34,332,972 downwards.
TCAAACCCACAGTTTGGAGAGGTGTGTGGCCACTTGGAGACACCAGCTAGTCCTCTCACTCAAACCCACAGTTTGGAGAGGTGTGTGGTCACTTGGAGACACCAGCTAGTCCTCTCACTCAAACCCACAGTTTGGAGAGGTGTGTGGCCACTTGGAGACACCAGCTAGTCCTCTCACTCAAACCCACAGTTTGGAGAGGTGTGTGGCCACTTGGAGACACCAGCTAGTCCTCTCACTCAAACCCACAGTTTGGAGAGGTGTGGCCACTTGGAGACACCAGTTAGTCCTCTCACTCAAACCCACAGTTTGGAGAGGTGTGTGGCCACTTGGAAACAGCAGTTAGTCCTCTCACTCAAACCCTTGTTTTTGCCTTATGTTGCACCTACCCCACATTTTCCAGGAATATTCTGATCATGTTACTGAATATATCCAGAGTATTCACCATAGTGAAGGCGTAGGCTCATATTTTCTGGGTCTCTATGTTTTTGGTTGGATAGGGTTCTCAATTTCAGATTTTGTTATCAACAAATGAAAGTACAGTACACGTAAAATGCACATCAAATCAACAGTGTAATGTTTTGGATTCAGTCTTCTGTCAGGTGAACTGTTGTGTACTCAGATATGGTCTAATAATTGTCACATTATCTCCAAACTGTTCCCTTTCAATTGCTACCATGGTTATGCATATGATTTTCATATTTCTTCTGTAAGAAACATTTCAATGTAGCCCTATCCATATTGGCCAATTCCCACCAGTGGAAAGGGTTAAAGTACATCATATTTAATTTATCTACAGATTGTATAAATGTTAAACTAAAGCACAGCAAATAGGCATTTCTAATGTGAAATTCATATAAATGTATTGTCATCATAACTTCTAATGTCCCCAATATACAATTGAAATCACTACATGCAATATCAAGTTGCATTGTTCTGAATTGATCTATGGTTGACAGGCTCCTCCTTAAGGAAGTTCTCCAGCCGGAACTAAGTGAACCCTCCCGTTGTCCTAGGGTCAAAATGACCCGCCACTGTGTTGAAACAACTTTATTTAATTTTTATATTTTTTGGATCATTTGTGAGAAGGAGGCAGTGATACTTTCTTTAAAGTCTCACTGCCTCCTTCTCACAAATGATCCCCAAAATATAAAAATGAATACCCCCTTGCCATTTTTCCTATTTTGTTGCCTTACAACCTGGAATTAAAATGTATTTTTTGGGGGGGGGGTTTGTATCATTTGATTTACACAACATGCCTACCACTTTGAAGATGCAACATATTTTTCTTGTGAAACAAATAAAAAATAAGAAAAAAAAAAAAACAGAAAACTTGAGTGTGCATAACTATTCACCCCCCCAAAGTCAAATACTTTGTAGAGCCACCTTTTGCAGCAATTACAGCTGCAAGTCTCTTGGTATGTCTCTATAAGCTTGGCACATCTAGCCACTGGGATTTTTGCCCATTCTTCAAGGCAAAACTGCTCCAGCTCCTTCAAGTTGGATGGGTTCCGCTGGTGTACAGCAATCTTTAAGTCATACCACAGATTCTCAATTGGATTGAGGTCTGGGCTTTGGACTAGGCCATTCCAAGACATTTAAATGTTTCCCCTTAAACCACTCAAGTGTTGCTTTGCAGAGTGGGATTTTCCCGCGGGAAGGGAATCCACCAGTTAACCGACAATTGGAACATTTTCCTAGATTAGATTACCCCCCTTAAATCCTAATTTCCATTCCAGTCCACAATGTTAGGGTGGGTGTTGGGGGTTGATGGGAGAGGTGGTTCCCCACCCCAGCCTAATCCTGAGGCAAAAAGCATTTTCCCACATTAGAGTACCATTCCCATTTTGGGGATCTAAGTCCCTTTTAAACCAAACGTGGGATGTTGGGTAAAGAAGGTGTGTGGAGCGCCAGGATCGAGGAGCAAAAAGGCATTTCCTTCCCCTTGACTCTCTCTCTTGGTTACGTCTCAATTTTGCCCACTTCCCATTATTTTTAAACCCCTTTTTTTTAACATATTCCTTCACAAACCCAACTTGAAATGTTTGTTGCCAAATGGGGGGAGGCTCGGCCATACGCCCTGTGTTTCCGGGAGAGCTTGCAAATCTGAAGTGGTACGCCTTCTTCAACAACCCGGAAAAGAGAGAGAGAGAGCCCAGGAGAGGAAGAAGGAGAGCCACGGTGGGGGAAAGGGGGAACCGGGGAAAGGGAACCTAGATCGGAGGAGGGCCCAGGGAGAGGAGAGGAGTCAGCAGTGGAGGAGTGCGAGGTCCCGAAACGGGGTATGAGGAAAACGGGAACGGGAATATAAGGAGAGGATGGGGAGGAGAAAGAGGCAGGTTGGGGACGAGAGGGAGGGGAGAGGGAGGAGAGAGAGAGGAGGGAGGGGGAGAGGAGAGGAGGGGAGAGGGGAGAGGGAGAGGGAGAGGGAGAGGGAGGAGGAGAGGGAGAGGAGAGGGAGAGAGAGAGAGAGAGAGAGAGAGGAGTTTTTTGTAGTTGCTGTTAATGGTAATCCCATTTCCACTACTACTATTATATTGTGTTGGTCCACCATATATGTATACTTTGACAATATAAGAAATTTTTACTTGCCATGCAATAAAGTCTATGAATGAATTGAATTGAATTGAATTGAGAGAGAGAAGAGAGAGAGAGAGCGAGAGAGGGACGAGAGAGGAAGAGAGAGAGAGAGAGACTAGAGAGAGAGAGATGAGGATGAGAGAGAGAGAGAGAGGAGAGAGAGAGAGAGAGGAGAGAGAGAGAGAGAGAGGATTTAGGTTAAAAGTTGGGTGAAAAAAAGACAAACCCTCCCAAAATGCTTTGCTTCAACCAGTTTGTGCCTAGTCATGATGAAGGCATATATAGATCAGACTACTAGTCACAACAAACTGGGTACTGGGAGGAATCTGTCAACGCTGAAAATGATGGATTCCATTGAGAGGCTCAGTGTACTAATCACCCACCCTGAGAGAGAGACATGAAACATTATGATCCAGGAAAGACATCTGCAGATGAACAAAGACATTTTACCCCTCAAAGAGTGTCAACTGTGACTGTAATGAGTGTATTTCTGTCAACCCAGAGAGAGAGGCCTGGCACTCTGCTGTTCAACCTGCCAATCATCCAAGCTTTGTGTCAGCCATGTTGTGTCAAACTACACACCTAGTACCATGTTTAGATCCACGAAATGGATGTCATTTTGTGGCGATGAAAGTCCTCAAGAGTTTTCAGTTGTCTTTAAAGCTGAGAGAGAAGCTACAGAGCCCTGGAGCAGGTGGAGGAAGAGGAGGAGGAGAGGAGATGGATGATGAGGTGGTGGAGGAGGAGAGGAGGAGGGGGAGGGGGAGGGGGAGGGGGAGGGGGAGGGGGAGGGGGAGGAGGAGGAGGAGGGGGAGGGGGAGGAAGTGGAGGAGGAGGGGGAGGGGGAGGAGGAGGGGTGTCAATGTAGGTTTCAGAGACTGGATGACTTTGAACCTCTCTCTCCAGCTCTCTCACCCTTCTTCCTTCTCTCTCTCTACCTCCTCCCTCATTCTCTCCAGACCCTGTTGAAGTGGAGCATCAACGAGAAATGATAACAAGAGACACAAACAGACTGAGATGGGGAAATGGAGGGATGGAGAGATGGAGAGATGGAGAGATGGATAGATGGAGATATGGAGGGATGGAGGGATGGGGGGATGGAGAGATGGAGAGATGGAGGGATGGAGAGATGGAGAGATGGAGAGATGGAGAGATGGAGGGATAGAGAGATGGAGGGATGGAGGGATGGAGAGATGGAGAGATGGAGAGATGGAGAGATGGAGGGATGGGGAGATGGAGGGATGGAGAGATGGAGAGATGAGAGATGGAGGGATGGAGAGATGGAGAGATGGAGAGATGGAGGGATGGAGGGATGGAGAGATGGAGGGATGGAGAGATGGAGAGATGGAAAGATGGAGGGATGGAGAGATGGAGGGATGGAGAGATGGAGGGATGGAGAGATGGAGAGATGGAGGGATGGAGAGATGGAGAGATGGAGAGAAGTAGAGATGGAGAGATGGAGGGATGGAGGGATGGAGAGATGGAGAGATGGAGGGATGGAGAGATGGAGAGATGGAGAGATGGAGGGATGGAGAGATGGAGGGATGGAGAGATGGAGGGATGGAGAGATGGAGAGATGGAGAGATGGAGAGAAGTAGAGATGGAGAGATGGAGGGATGGAGAGATGGAGAGATGGAGAGATGAAGAGATGGAGAGATGGAGAGAAGTAGAGATGGAGAGATGGAGGGATGGAGAGATGGAGATATGGAGAGATGGAGGGATGGAGGGATGGAGAGATGGAGGAATGGAGAGATGGAGAGATGGAGGGATGGAGGGAAGTAGAGATGGAGAGAAGTAGAGATGGAGAGATGGAGAGATGGAGGATGGAGGGATGGAGGGATGGAGAGAAGTAGAGATGGAGAGATGGAAGGATAGAGAGATGGAGAGATGGAGGGATGGAGAGATGGAGAGATGGAGGGATGGAGAGAAGTAGAGATGGAGAGATGGAGAGATGGAGGGATGGAGGGATGGAGAGATGGAGAGATGGAGGGATGGAGGGATGGAGAGAAGTAGAGATGGAGAGCTGAAGAGATGGAGGGATGGAGAGATGGAGAGATGGAGAGATGGAGAGATGGAGAGAAGTAGAGATGGAGAGATGGAGAGATGGAGAGATGGAGAGATGGAGGATGGAGGGATGGAGGGATGGAGAGAAGTAGAGATGGAGATATGGAGAGATGGAGGGATGGAGAGATGGAGGGATGGAGAGATGGAGAGATGGAGGGATGGAGAGATGGAGGATGGAGGGATGAAGAGAAGTAGAGATGGAGAGATGGAGGGATGGAGAGATGGAGGGATGGAGAGATGGAGGGATGGAGAGATGGAGGGATGGAGGGATGGAGAGATGGAGAGATGGAGGATGGAGGGATGGAGGGATGGAGGGATGGAGAGATGGAGAGATGGAGGATGGAGGGATGGAGGGATGGAGAGATGGAGGGATGGAGAGATGGAGAGATGGAGGGATGGAGGGATGGAGAGATGGAGAGATGGAGGGATGGAGAGATGGAGGGATGGATGGAGGGATGGAGAGATGGATGGAGGGATGGAGAGATGGATGGAGGGATGGAGAGATGGAGAGATGGAGAGATGGAGAGATGGAGAGATGGAGAGAAGTAGACTGCTGTCTGTTTTTAATACACACACACACACACGTACACAAACACCAGGCCCCTCCCAAACCCCCTGCTCTGTCTTCCTCCACCCCTTATCTCTTTTTAATTTTTTCCTTACATCAGGGGTGAAATCATCCCCATATCTTCAAGTCCCAGGCCAATAGACTTGCTTGATCATTGGAGGACTGAACTTAAAATTGAAATGTTCTTTCTTTCTTTTTCCTGGTTGTTGGTTTAAGGTTGTGCACTGGAAAAAGTTCAGTTTCATTCGTTGCCTTTCTTTAAAACATTTATTTTATTGTTATATCACCATGATGATTTATCATGTTATTATGACAGAAAGAAACTTGTGATTATTTTGTTTTTAATGGGGTAGTATCACGCTTCAGTACAGAGAATATCATCCTGAGAGAGAAACACACAGCAGCCATCTTTCTACTCCTCCACCCCTCCCCTCCCTTTATGATGTGCGTCCCAAAATATTCAACCTTTTATCTACGAGTATTTAATTATTAAATTGTATGTATCCGCCCTCCTGTAGCTCAGTTGGTAGAGCATGGCGCTTGCAACGCCAGGGTTGTGGGTTCGTTTCCCACGGGGGGCCAGTATGAAAGATGTATGCACTCACTAACTGTAGGTCGCTCTGGATAAGAGCGTCTGCTAAATGACTAAAATGTAAATGTAATGGAGAGATGGAGGGATGGAGAGATGGAGAGAAGTAGAGATGGAGAGATGGAGGGATGGAGGGATGGAGAGATGGAGATGGAGAGATGGAGGGATGGAGAGATGGAGAGATGGAGATATGGAGAGATGGAGGGATGGAGATATGGAGATATGTAGAGATGGAGAGATGTAGGGGTGGAGAGATGGAGAGATGGAGGGATAGAGAGATGGAGGGATAGAGGGATGGAAAGTTGGAGGGATAGAGAGATGGAGAGATGGAGATATGGAGAGATGGAGAGATGTAGGGGTGGAGAGATGGAGAGATGGAGGGATGGAGAGATGGAGGGATAGAGGGATGGAAAGTTGCTCTAACTAACTATTACTGACTGTCTGGGTGAGAGAAGATGGAAGAACATCCACACATGCATTTTATAGGCTTATTGCTGGAGAAGTACATGATATCTGGTGTCTTTGATAGATAAATGACCTAGCAGTGATTTATAGATGGCCTGGAGCCAGTGGGTTTGACGACGAACATGTAGTGAGGACCAGCCAACAAGAGCGGGCCGCCCCCAGGTGGTAAGGGTAGGTAACAACACATCTGCCACACTGATCCTCAACACGGGGGCCCCTCAGGGGTGCGTGCTCAGTCCCCTCCTGTACTCTCTGTTCACCCATGACTGCATGGCCAGGCACGACTCCAACACCATCATTAAGTTTGCCGACAACACAACAGTGGTAGGCCTGATCACCGACAACGATGAGACAGCCTATAGGGAGGAGGTCAGAGACCTGGCCGTGTGGTGCCAGGACAACAACCTCTCCCTCAACGTGACCAAGACAAAGGAGATGATTGTGGACTACAGGAAAAAAAAAGAGGACTGAGCACACCCCCATTCTCATCGACGGGGCTGTAGTGGAACAGGTTGAGAGCTTCAAGTTCCTTGGTGTCCACATCACCAACGAACTATCATGGTCCAAACACACCAAGACAGTCGTGAAGAGGGCACGACAAAGCCTATTCCCCCTCAGGAGACTGAAAAGATTTGGCATGGGTCCTCAGATCCTCAAAAAATTCTACAGCTGCACCATCGAGAGCATCCTGACTGGTTGCATCACCGCCTGGTATGGCAACTGCTTGGCCTCCGACCGCAAGGCACTACAGAGGGTAGTGCGTACGGCCCAGTACATCACTGGGGCCAAGCTTCCTGCCATCCAGGACCTCTATACCAGGCGGTGTCAGAGGAAGGCCCTCAAAATTGTCAAAGACTCCAGCCACCCTAGTCATAGACTGTTCTCTCTGCTACCGCACGGCAAGCGGTACCGGAGTGCCAAGTCTAGGTCCAAAAGACTTCTACCCCCAAGCCATAAGACTCCTGAACAGCTAATCATGGCTACCCGGACTATTTGCACTGCCCCCCCACCCCATCCTTTTTACGCTGCTGCTACTCTGTTAATTATTTATGCATAGTCACTTTAACTCTACCCACATGTACATATTACTTCAACTACCTCAACTAGCCGGTGCCCCCGCACATTGACTCTGCACCGGTACCCCCCTGTATATATAGCCTCCCTACTGTTATTTTATTTTACTTCTGCTCTTTTTTTCTCAACACTTTTTTTGTTGTTGTTTTAATTTTACTTTTTTTGTTAAAAATAAATGCACTGTTGGTTAAGGGCTGTAAGTAAGCATTTCACTGTAATGTCTGCACCTGTTGTATTCGGCGCATGTGACCAATAAAATTTGATTTGATTTGATTTGTACAGGTCACACTGGTGGGTAGTGTATGGGGCTTTGGAGACAAAACGGATGGCACTGTGATAGACTACTTCCAATCTGCTGAGTAGAGTGTTGGAGGCTATTTTGTAAATGACATCGCCGAAATCAAGGATCGGTAGGATAGTCAGTTTTACGAGGGCATGTTTGGCAGCATGAGTGAATGAGGCTTTGTTGCGAAATAGGAAGCCGATTCTAGATTTCACTGGAGATTCTTAATGTGAGTCTGGAAGGAGAGTTTATAGTCTAACCAGACACCTAGGTATTTGTAGTTGTCCACATACTCTAGGTCAGACCCGTCGAGAGTAGTGATTCTAGTCGGGTGGGCGGGTGCCAGCAGCGTTCGATTGAAGAGCATGCATTTAGTTTTACTAGTGTTTAAGAGCAGTTGGAGGCTACTGAAGGAGTGTTGTATGGCATTGAAGCTCGTTTGGAGGTTTGTTAACACAGTGTCCAATGAAGGGCCAGATGTATACAAAATGGTGTCGTCTGCGTAGAGGTGGATCTGAGAGTCACCAGCAGCAAGAGCGACATCATTGATATACACGGAGAAAAGTGTCGGCCCAAGAATTGAACCCTGTGGCACCCCCATAGAGACTGCCATAGGTCCAGACAACAGGCCCTCCGATTTGACACATTGAACTCTATCTGAGAAGTAGTTGGTGAACCAGGCGAGGCAGTCATTTGAGAAACCAAGGCTATTTAGTCTGCCAATAAGAATGCGGTGGTTGACAGAGTCAAAAGCCTTGGCCAGGTCGATGAAGACGGCTGCACAGTACTGTCTATTATCGATCGCGGTTATAATATCGTTTAGGACCTTGAGCGTGGCTGAAGTGCACCCATGACCAGCTCGGAAACCGGATTGCATAGCGGAGAAGGTACGGTGGGATTCGAAATGGTCGGTTAACTTGGCTTTCAAATACTTTCGAAAGGCAGGGCAGGATGGATATAGGTCTGTAACAGTTTGGATCTAGAGTGTCACCCCCTTTGAAGAGGGGGATGACCGCGGCAGCTTTCCAATCTCTGGGGATCTCAGACGTTACGAAAGAGAGGTTGAACAGGCTAGTAATAGGGGTTGCGACAATTTCGGCGGCTAGTTTTAGAAAGAAAGGGTCCAGATTGTCTAGCCCAGCTGATTTGTAGGGGTCCAGATTTTGCAGCTCTTTCAGAACATCAGCTGTCTGAATTTGTGTGAAGGAGAAGTGGGGGGGGGGGGGCATGGGCAAGTTGCAGCGGAGGGTGTAGAGTTGGTGGCCGGGGTAGTGGTAGCCAGGTGGAAAGCATGGCCAGCCGTAGCAAAATGCTTGTTGAAATTCTCGATTATTGTAGATTTATCAGTGGTGATAGTGTTTCCTAGCCTCAGTGCAGTGGGCAGCTGGGAGGAAGTGCTCTTATTCTCCATGGACTTTACAGTGTCCCAAAACTTTTTGGAGTTAGTGCTACAGGATGCAAATTTCTGTTTGATAAAGTTAGCCTTTGCTTTCCTGACTGCTTGTGTATATTGGTTCCTAACTTCCCTGAAAAGTTGCATATCGCGGGGGCTATTTGATGCTAATGCAGTACGCCACAGGATGTTTTTGTGCTGGTCAAGGGCAGTCAAGTCTGAGGAGAACCAGGGGCTATATATGTTCTTAGTTCTGTATTTTTTGAATGGGGCATGTTTATTTAAGATTGAGAGGAAATTACTTTTAAAGAACAACCAGGCATCCTCTACTGATGGAATGAGATCTATATCCATCCAGGATACCTGGGCCAGGTCAATTAGGAAGGCCTGCTCGCTAAAGTGTTTTAGGGAGCATTTGACAGTGATGAGGGGTGGTCGTTTGACCGTGGACCCGTTACGGACGCAGGCAATAAGGCAGTGATTGCTGATATCCTGGTTGAAGACAGCGGAGGTGTATTTAGGGGGTAAGTTAGTCAGGATGATATCTATGAGGGTACCCATGTTTACGGATTTAGGGTTGTACCTGGTAGGTTCGTTGATAATTTGTGTGAGATTGAGGGCATCTAGTTTGGATTGTAGGATGGCCGGGGTGTTAAGCATATCCCTATTTAGGTCACCAAGCAGTACGAACTCTGAGGATAAATGGGGGGCAATCAATTCACATATGGTGTCCAGGGCACAGCTGGGGGCTGAGGGGGATCTGTAGCAAGCGGCAACAGTGAGAGACTTATTTCTGGAAAGGTGGATTTTTAGAAGTAGAAGCTCAAACTGTTTGGGCACAGACCTGGATAGTATGATAGAGCTCTGCAGGCTATCTCTACAGTAGATTGCAACTCCACCCCCTTTGGCAGTTCTATCTAGACGGAGAATGTTATAGTTGGGGATGGAAATTTCAGAATTTTTGGTGGCCTTCCTAAGCCAGGATTCAGACACTGCTAGAACATCAGGGTTGGCGGAGTGTGCTAACGCAGTGAATAACTCAAACTTAGGAAGTAGACTTCTGATATTAACATGCAAGAAACCAAGGCTTTTGCGATTACAGAAGTCAACAAATGATAGCGCCTGGGGAGTAGGAGTGATACTGGGGGCTGCAGGGCCTGGGTTAGCCTCTACATCACCAGAGGAACAGAGGAGGACTAGAATAAGGATACGGCTAAAGGCTTTAAGAACTGGTCTTCTAGTGCGTTGGGTACATAGAATAAAGGGGGCAGATTTCCGGGCGTTGTAGAAAAGATTCAGGGCATTATGTACAGACAAGGATATGGAAGGATATGAGTAAAGTGGAGGTAAACCTAAGCGTTGGGTAACAATGACACAAATACAAATTTTCACAAGGTCTGCTGCCTCAGTTTTGATGATGGCAATTTGCATATACTCCAGAATGTCATGAAGAGTGATCAGATGAATTACAATTAATTGCAAAGTCCCTCTTTGCCATGAAAATGAACTTAATCCCCCAAAAAACATTTCCACTACGTTTCAGCCCTGCCACAAAAGGACCAGCTGCTATCATGTCAGTGATTCTCTCGTTAACACAGGTGAGAGTGTTGACGAGGAAAAGGCTGGAGATCACTCTGTCATGCTGATTGAGTTAGAATAACAGACTGGAAGCTTTAAAAGGAGGGTGGTGCTTGAAATCATTGTTCTTCCTCTGTTAACCATGGTAACCTGCAAGGAAACACGTGCTGTCATCATTGCTTTGCACAAAAAGGGCTTCACAGGCAAGGATATTGCTGCTAGTAAGATTGCACCTAAATCAACCATTTATCGGATAATCAAGATCTTCAAGGAGAGTGGTTCAATTGTTGTGAAGATGGCGTCAGGGCGCCCAAGAAAGTCCAGCAAGCGCCAGGACCGTCTCCTAAAGTTGATTCAGCTGCGGGATTGGGGCACCACCAGTGCAGAGCTTGCTCAGGAATGGCAGCAGGCAGGTGTGAGTGCATCTGCACGCACAGTGAGGCGAAGACTTTTGGAGGATGGCCTGGTGTCAAGGGCAGCAAAGAAGCCACTTCTCTCCAGGAAAAACATCAGGGACAGACTGATATTCTGCAAAAGGTCCAGGGATTGGACTGCTGAGGACTGGGGTAAAGTAATTTTCTCTGATGAATCCCCTTTCCGATTGATTGGGGCATCCGGAAAACACCTTGTCCGGAGAAGGCAAGGTGAGCACTACCATCAGTCCTGTGTCATGCCAACAGTAAAGCATCCTGAGACCATTCATGTGTGGGGTTGCTTCTCAGCCAAGGGAGTGGGCTCACTCACAATTTTGCCTAAGAACACAGCCATGAATAAAGAATGGTACCAACACATCCTCCGAGAGCAACTTCTCCCAACCATCCAAGAACAGTTTGGTGACGACCAATGCCTTTTCCAGCATGATGGAGCACCTTGCCATAAGGCAAAAGTGATAACTAAGTGGCTCGGGGAACAAAACATCGAAATGTTGGGTCCATGGCCAGGAAACTCCCCAGACCTTAATCCCATTGAGAACGTGTGGTCGATCCTCAAGAGGCGGGTGGACAAACAAAAACCCACAAACTCCAAGCATTATGCAAGAATGGGCTGCCATCAGTCAGGATGTGGCCCAGAAGTTAATTGACAGCATGCCAGGGCGGATTGCAGAGGTCTTGAAAAAGAAGGGTCAACACTGCAAATATTGACTCTTTGCATAAACTTAATGTAATTGTCAATAAAAGCCTTTGACACTTATGGAATGCTAGTAATTATACTTCAGTATACCACAGTAACATCTGACAAAAAATATCTCATCACACTGAAGCAGCGAACTCTGTGAAGACCAATACTTGTGTCATTCTCAAAACTTTTGACCACGACTGTCCATTCCAAGAATTGACTTTATTTCCTCTGCTATTCAACTGAAGAGTCGTTAATTGTAGAAAACAACTAAACGGGTAAATGTCCTGTACAAGCATTCTCATGAAGCAAGACAGTACTATTGATTCTACAGTATTTCCTCTGCTATCCATCTGATTAATTTCTATTGATTCTACAGTATTTCCTCTGCTATCCATCTGATTCATTTCTATTGATTCTACAGTATTTCCTCTGCTATCCATCTGATTCTTTTCAATTGATTCTACAGTATTTCCTCTGTTATCCATCTGATTCATTTCTATTGATTCTACAGTATTTCCTCTGCTATCCATCTGATTCATTTCTATTGATTCTACAGTATTTCCTCTGCTATCCATCTGATTCATTTCTATTGATTCTACAGTATTTCCTCTGTTATCCATCTGATTCATTTCTATTGATTCTACAGTATTTCCTCTGTTATCCATCTGAAGTCCTGTGAAATAGAAAACACAAACACAGACTGTATGATTTTAGCCATCTTATGTCACGATTTTGCCGTCCCAGACAAAATGTCCACGTTGTCGGCAAATTCTTAGGTTGTAAACGATTGTCGGACAACTTGGGTCGTTCAGTGTGACAGGGTCTAGGTCTGCCATTAAGTTTCGATACATTTTCCTTAATAATAATAATAAAAATAAATAATAAATGTTTACCCCTTTTCCCTCCAATGTCGTGATATCCAACTGGTAATTACAGTCTTGTCCCATCACTGCAACTCCCGTACGGACTCGGGAGAGGCGAAGGTCGAGAGCCATGCGTCCTCCGAAACACGACCGTGCAAAGCCGCACTGCTTCTTGACACACTGCTCGCTTAACCCGGAAGCCAGCCGCACCAATGTGTCGGTGGAAACACCGTACAACTGGCGATCGTGTCAGCGTGCATGTGCCCGGTCCGCCACAGGAGTCGCTAGAGCGTGATGGGACAAGGACATCCCGGCCGGCCAAACCCTCTCCTAACCCGGACGACGCTGGGCCAATTTTGCGTCGCCTCATGGGTCTTCTGGTCGGGGCAGGCTCCGACACAGCCCGGGATCAAACCCGGATCTGTAGGGACGCCTCAAGCACTGCAGTGCCTTAGATCGCTGCGCCACTAATAATCTTGTTTACATGACATCTGAAATCAGGACTCCTGATGGGATTTTGATAAATGCACAACATCGCCAATCAAAATAAACGTTCTGCCACAGCGACCATGTTATTTGGGGGAAGTCTATTTCATTCTGTTTGGACATATAAAGTTTTTATGAGAAAACTATTTCTAGGATTGCATACTTTCAGTTTTTCCTAACTCACTTCACTCGCGCATAAACATAGAGTGAGGCTTGAACTGCAGGTGCTGGCACATGATCAGATCCAGTTGATGTAGCCTACAGTTTCAATTAATTTCTATTAATGTAGGAAGAAAATAATAATGTGTGTGTGTGTGTATGAGTGTGTATGAGTGTGTGTGTGTGTGTGTGTGTGTGTGTGTGTGTGTGTGTGTGTGTGTGAGTGTGTGATTGTGTCAGTGGAGGCTACTCAGAGGAGGAAGGGGAGGACCATCCTCCTCAGTGAATTTCATAAAAATTGTAAAACATTTAAAAAGTTATCCTTTTTAAATAAAACTAGAGAGAGAGAGAGAGAGAGATATTGTCATTTATTTTCACTTTCAGTTTCACTTACTTAGCTAGCAAATGAAGCTAGCTAGTTTAGCCTACTGAAACACCATGCTCAAACAGAGGGATGCTATGTTAGCTAGCTGGCTATGACTTTCCAACACAACACTGGAACTCTTTCAAGTCAAAGTAAGCTTTTGGTATTACTAATTTATTGCCACCGGGGCCCGCCGGTGTAACTGCTTACTGACTGTCCACTGTAACGTTACTGCATGATTGTAGCGGGTTTACTAACACGTTATTTCTATTAGCTATGCTGACTATGACGTTACTTTAGCTAATATGGTGACAACGATGTAGACTGTGTATAGAGGCTTGGAAAGGTTTTTTCACCTGGTCACATACAGCTGATGTGTTGAGCATTGAAGTCCACAAGCGAAGGGAAGAGCAGGAATACAACGTGGCTGCTATGAGAGTGAACTGTTTTGACGCCTGATCAGGGGTGTATTCATTCCGCCGATTCTGTTGAAAAACGTGTCTTAAACGGAAGCAAACGGAACAAAACAGGGATAAACATACCTGAATCTGTCCAATAGAAACTCTTGTTTGCAACAGTTGGACTAATGATTACACCCTATTTCAGCTAGATGCAGGCAAGGCGGTATTGAACGTGTCACTGTCTGTCCATGTGTCACTGTCTGTAACCTCAAATTTGTCTCTCGACCTGTGTCCACCTACGTTGTAAACTTTCATTCATAGGCTAGGTTGTAGCAACCTCGTGATGGGTACAGGGAACATTAGAGTATCATGTAGTAGCCTAAACCTATCGATGTTACATTGAACTGGGTGAATGGAATATGGATGACAGTCATCCAATATGCTGTAATAGAAATAAGGCCATGCTCATGAAAATAAATCGTCCTCCCTCATCTTAAACGCCACTGGTGTGTGTGTGTGTGTGTGTGTGTGAGTGTGTGTGTCTGTCTGTCTGTCTGTCTGTGTGTGTGTGTGTGTGTGTCTGTGTCTGTCTGTCTGTCTGTCTGTCTGTCTGTCTGTCTGTCTGTCTGTCTGTCTGTCTGTCTGTCTGTCTTTCTGTCTGTCTGTGTGTCTGTGTGTGTGTGTGTGTGTTCTCAGGGTTGATTTACATATCCTCTCCCATATCTTCCCAGCCTCCCAATCCTCTCGTCTGATTCCTCCTCCTGATCTCCGATATGTAATCCTGCTGCAGCTCAGCTTAGCTCCTCCTCCAGAAGGTGATGTCGTTAGAAGGTGCTAGAACATGTTGTAGACGTTGTTCTAGTAATTAAAAGGCTTTAGGGTCTCCACTGACACGGTGGTAGTGTGATCACCCATCATTTATCATCCTGGATGAGCACCACCTTCACTTTCTGCTTGTGATGGTTGATCTTAGCTGGTTGTGATGGTTGATCTTAGCTGGTTGTGATGGTTGATCTTAGCTGGTTGTGATGGTTGATCTTAGCTGGTTGTGATGGTTGATCTTAGCTGGTTGTGATGGTTGATCTTAGCTGGTTGCGATGGTTGATCTTAGCTGGTTGTGATGGTTGATCTTAGCTGGTTGTGATGGTTGATCTTAGCTGGTTGTGATGGTTGCTCTTAGCTGGTTGTGATGGTTGATCTTAGCTGGTTGTGATGGTTGATCTTAGCTGGTTGTGATGGTTGATCTTAGCTGGTTGTGATGGTTGATCTTAGCTGGTTGCGATGGTTGATCTTAGCTGGTTGCGATGGTTGATCTTAGCTGGTTGCGATGGTTGATCTTAGCTGGTTGTGATGGTTGATCTTAGCTGGTTGTGATGGTTGATCTTAGCTGGTTGTGATGGTTGATCTTAGCTGGTTGTGATGGTTGATCTTAGCTGGTTGTGATGGTTGATCTTAGCTGGTAGTGATGGTTGATCTTAGCTGGTTGTGATGGTTGATCTTAGCTGGTTGTGATGGTTGATCTTAGCTGGTTGTGAATGTTGATCTTGAATGTGTGTATTGTTATTGTATTGCTAGATATTACTTCACTGTTGGAGCTGGAAACGTAAGCATTTTGCTGCACCTGCGAAAACACCTGCAAAACTGTGTACACGACCAATAAACGTTGATTTGATTTCGATTTGAGAAGAACGTCACAGAAACCTTTGTCACATCTCAGCAGGGGCTCCTCTCGCCCAAATCATTACCCTGTAAAGCTTTATATAAACACGAGATCACACTGTTCGTCACAATGTGAGATTATTAGAGCTGGTTCCCATATTTCTAATTTAAATAGTAATATGGGATTAAGAATGGACAGGCTGTGAAGGCTCCGTCTAAAGGGTTAGGATTAAACACACTCTGACATGTCATCATTTATCTGACAAATGACTTCTATTCAAGGCCTCGAACACAGACACACATGGTCCAACACACAATTGCACACACACACACACACACACACACACACACACACACACACACACACACACACACACACAGCTCCATTTTTAGACTGATGTGTTGGTATAATGGAGGTTGTTTGTCACTATGTGATGTCAATAGGGTTCTCATCAATCTGAAGGCTTAAGCAGCTTTTTATTCGGAGGGTTTAGATGGAAATTGATTTTAGATGGATGTGCTATTGGGAGACATTACATTTAAACAGAACACTACTCTTACACACAACAAATGAATATAACTGCTATGGCAGGTTAGCAATTGCTCTCTAGGGGCTTTCTCTCTAGAGAGGCAAGAAAAGGGGAGAGAGCGAGAGGAGCGACAGAGGCGCGCGATGTCTAGAGAGCGAGAGGGACAAGACAATGCGAGCCGACGCGAGACGAGAGAGAGGGCTAGAGAGAGGATGAAGTAGAGAGAGATCGAAGAATAGCTGAATGCTATAGAGAGAGCTCTCTGCGATATAGCGTAGTGATGAGCTCTCTCTCTCTATATATCTCTAGCTCTCTCTTCTCTCTCTCTCTCTCTACTCTCTCTCTCTCTCTCTCTCTCTCTCCTCTCTCCTCTCTCTTCTAGGGGCAGGCTGTGAGCTTTATCTAAGTGCAGCCTGCAGCAGGTAAAGGTCAATATAGTTAAGTCAGAGGGCAGGATGCAGGATGGGAGAATTGCTCACCACAGTAGCACTCTATCTCCTTCTGCTACTCACCTTTACAGCACTGCATCCTAAAACTATAGCATCATAAAGGAGACATTTTGGGAAATAATTGCTTGTGTGTGTGTATGTGTGTGTGTGTGTGTGAGTTTGTGTGTACATCCACATGTATGCCTGTGTTCAAGGCATTGTTGAACAAATCAATTTGAATCCATCTTCCACACATAAATGACTTATTTGTCCAATCTATTCTAGAGTGTTCCATTCTATTCTGAAAAGCCCTGTGAATTCACATGCTGGCTGATTGAAATCATTGCCGCTGGGGAAACCTTGTCTACACCATCAGAGGGGGGGGGTGGTTCTGAAAAGCGACTGAATCATTGATTTTCTGCAGGAAATCATCAAGGCGAATCTAAGGTGAATGTGAGAGAGGAGAGTGTGAATAGTCTAATTCAGCAGGAGAGCACCGCTACTGGAGGACTGCTGGCATGCAGCTATTCCAGGTTCTATTCTCAGGTTTGTTGTTAAGTGAATCAAGCTGGGTTCTCAAGATGAGGTATTCATCTCCTCGGCTGCATCCAAAATGGCCCATAGAGCTCTGGTCGAATGTAGTGCACTACACAGAGAATAGGGTGCCATTTCAGACACATCCAAGGTCTTTATCTCAAGCTGGGTGACAAAAAAAAAATGACTAAAACAATTGTATCTCCTATACTTCAAATGAGAAGCACACTTTTTTTTTTCTTTTTTTTTTCCAAAAATAAAACGAGACACAAAGCTAAAATACAGTGAATTATTGTTAGAAATAACAGTGTATTCTAGTGTGTATTCCTTCCACCACGCCAAAGGGATGAAAAGGAGACACTTTGATGTTTGTTTAATTAAAAATAATCTCAGATGCCCAAATCCCTGTCAGAGCAGCCTATCAGTACCCGCTAGAGAGCGTTGCCGGGCGTCCCTTTCAGCCTATCAGTACCCGCTAGAGAGCGTTGCCGGGCGTCCCTTTCAGCCTATCAGTACCCGCTAGAGAGCGTTGCCGGGCGTCCCTTTCAGCCTATCAGTACCCCCTAGAGAGCGTTGCCGGGCGTCCCTTTCAGCCTATCAGTACCCCCTAGAGAGCGTTGCCGGGCGTCCCTTTCAGCCTATCAGTACCCGCTAGAGAGCGTTGCCGGGCGTCCCTTTCAGCCTATCAGTACCCGCTAGAGAGCGTTGCCGGGCGTCCCTTTCAGACTATCAGTACCCGCTAGAGAGCGTTGCCGGGCGTCCCTTTCAGCCTATCAGTACCCGCTAGAGAGCGTTGCCGGGCGTCCCTTTCAGCCTATCAGTACCCGCTAGAGAGCGTTGCCGGGCGTCTCCTTTAGCATCAGATTCACATCAACCCACAAGGTGCAGCAAACAAGCACCAACGCTTGATAAATAGTGCATCAACTATTGTAAAGGATTAATTGCATGAAGAAATATTCGTGGAAATATATAAATAAAAAATAAAAAATAAAAAGTTATTTGTTTAGATAGAGTCAAGTTTAGATAGAGACAAAGTCCTAGAAAAGACTGTAGGCCTGTATCCTACTTTAGTTTCCATTACAATAGAAACATTACAGTCCATTTTATCAACTTTATTTGTAGATTTGATTAGTAATAGAGTTGTAGTAATGAATAAAATCCAGTTACAGCTTCTGTTGACAGAATAGAAACTAAAAAGATGATAGTGATATAACCAGCCAGGTCACAGGTCAAATTATTCGCTGAATACCTGAACAAAAGCACCAGTTCAAGAACAATTTTAAAGGATGAATTGCATAAATAAATAGCATCATTTAATTTGTATTTTACTATTTTACTAATTTTTTGCTTAGTAGCCAGAACAATGTAGCTCAATTGGTAGAGCATGGCGCTTGTAACGCCAGGGTAGTGGGTTCGATCCCCGGGACCACCCATACACAAAGAAAAATGCATGCGCACATGACTGTAAGTCGCTTTGGATAAAAGCGTCTGCTAAAATGGCTTTATTATAGGGGTCACGTGCTGAATGTACGGACCGCACAGATATTCTTGGAAAAAGTAACATTTGGAAATAGAGCTGCACCTCTTGAATTATGAGAGTTATTTGGCAAATGTAAGTGTAATAGAAAGTGCAGACTATGCTCTTTCTGATCCTGTATAGAAATCACAATGTTTTACCTGCATGTGACATTGAAGGAGGATTTGAATAAAGCGATGATCCCTTTTCCCTGCATCTGTAAATTACAAGATGTGCCCATCTCTTCATGTACAATTTGACAACTAACAGGCCTAATGTTGTCACTCATCAGATTGTTGTCAATGTAATCTTGTCTATATGTTAACTCTTACTATGTGTGAAATGAGTTTGGGTGTCGTTTAGGTGTAGTGTCGATGGGGCCGGCTGACTGGCGTAGCGTCGATGGGGCCGGCTGTGCAGGCTGACTGGCATCATTTGTTTCCTGCGCATCAACATGGATAGAATCAAGGATACGCTCTGGATAAGAGCGTCTGCTAAATGACTAAAATGTAAATGTAAATATGTTTTGTATTATTCTAAAAGCCTACTGCAACATGTATCATGTTTTCATTTCCCTTACAGTACATTTGATTAGTAATATAGTTACAGTAGATAAAACAGTCCCTATAACAGCTTATTTTTACAAAGTAAAAACTTAAAAGAGAATGGTATCAACCCCCAAGGCGTGCATCAAAATAGGCGTAACACAAATTAATCATTACACTTATTGTCTTTCTGAGTTAAATCAACCTCTTCACCCTCCTTATCATTCACTTAGGCCTAATTTAAGTTACATGGTGAAGTAAGGTGCACAATTATCACCTATTCATCCATTTGTCATCCATTCAGTGAGGAGCGAGAGAGAGACGCATTAGTAGCAGCTGGCTGGGTAGCAACGTCATACAGCACATTGTCTTGTTGGGTTCATTTAGGAATACGTGTGAGAAAAAAAAAACAGGTAAAAAGGCTCTAAATACTTTTCTGTTTGTGATTTCAAAATTCTGACAAATGAGCAGTGTCAAATACAAACATTTAGGAAAAGTCAGGAAGGAGCAGGACATAGCTTTTTCTTTGGCAGATTTATTTTATTTACAAACTCAAACATCGGTGGCCGTTGGCCTATGGCGGTTCTATTGTTAGATGTTCAATGCAGCCGTTTTTATCTCAGTATCAAATCATTTCTGGGTAACAATGAAGTACCTTACTGTGATTGTTTTCAATTAAAATGTCCAAAAAGAAAACAAAAATAGCTTCTTAGCAAAGAGCAATTTCTCAAGCAATAGTTTTTTCTAGGACCGTCTGGGAGGGGTCTGAGTGGGGAGGGGAAAACTGTAAACTAGCTGTTATTGGCCGAGACGTTTGGAACTCTCTTTCTTATTGGTTTATTAACTAATTTACCTCCTGGTGATGCCACCAGGGAGGCCAAAACTCCATCCCACCAAAACAGGAAGACATTTCAGGCTGTCTTTTCAAACAGCTCTTACACTAAAAGGACATTATAATCATTTTCACAGTTTCACAGTATTATTCCAACCTCATAGTGCGGAAATATATATATATATATATATATATATATATATATATATATATATATATATATATTAGGGCTGTCAAATGATTAAAATTTTTAATCAAATTAATCAGAATTTTCAGTGGATTAATCATGATTAATCACTATTTGCAATTACACCTGAATCCTAACCATTTTTTTTCTGAAATGCATACCAAAAGATAAATAACAGGACACAGATACATAATTTTCATATTATGTCTGTTTATTAACACAGCCAAATAATGGTGTTTTAAATCAAGCTGAAACATACTACACACCATAATATTTGTCTTTGGCTGTGGCTCTTGACGGTGGCTTATAGAATGAGTCTTGAGACGCCACTTGCAAAACATCAAGGAAACCTGAGTCTTCTACAATGCTAATGGGTCTACAATCCTTTGCAATCCATTTTGCTATTGTGTTGGTCAAATTATCTGAGGTTGATTTTGTTAATTGCCTGCAAACATTCAGCGTGGTCTGGCGCAAACCACTTGCTGAATCTGACGGCCCAGCAAACGCATGTTTGGCGTTGACATGGTACTTCAAGCTTGAACAGCTCCGGTGAAATTGAAACTCCTTCTTACAAATCTTGCAAATAACCTTGTACTTGTTAACTGTACCATCATCATTCTTTTTATATTTGAATCCGTCAATAGGCCCACTTTGCTCACCTTGCTCCATCTCGCCTCTAGCTCCCAACCACTTTCCTGACCTGAATAATTTGTCACACTGCGCATGCGTGAAATGCGTTAAAAAAATTGACGTAATTAACAGCAAACAACTAATTAACGTCGTTAACGCGCTATTTTTGACAGCCCTAATATATATATATATAACACAGGACAATTAAATGTTGAACTGCACCGGGCCTTTAAAGCAAGCTCTCTGAATGTATAATCCAACTTAAAGCAAGCTCTCAGTGTGTAATAAAGATGGGTTTCATCCTTTCCCGAGAATCCACCAATTATCCTTCCCGAGAAAATTGCAAGAAATTACCGGGCTTCCCGGTATTCCGGTTCAAACCGGAAGAGCCATTTAAATACATATAATACCAGCGAAAACAATCAGACATGATTATACAACTGTAAATTGATAAATATACACATCAATCTAACAGTTTCTTGTTTTATTTGTTGTATTTTAATCAACTCAAAGTTCTCTTAAAGTCACCACTAGTTGATGAATGTACTTATATTCAGTAATCTTGCTCTGATTTGTCATCCTAAGGGTCCAAGAGATAAAATGTAGCATAGTTCTATTTGATCAAATCAGTTTTTATATTCAAATATAGGAACTGGGTTCTACAGTTTGAACCCATGCTGTCTCTGGCTCCACACCCACCCCACCCTGCTCGGCCATCTAGATGTGTGACTATTAGTGTATTTTCTGTAGGGAAGCTAATGATCCATCACGTATGACATTCCTGGTAGTGTGCACACTTTAATTGTTTATTACCTTAGCATTTTTGTATGTTCTCTATAGTTATGTACTTGAAAGTGTATCAATTGACCAATTTGGCACATTTGGGCAGACTTGATACAAAATAGTCCAGTATTGCAATGCTTCACTGGATCAATCTGAAACTTTGCGCACAACCTGTAGCACACAATAATCTGGTAGGCCTACCCTGTAGCACACAATAACCTGGTAGGCCTACCCTGTAGCAAACAATAACCTGGTAGGCCTACCCTGTAGCAAACAATAAACTGGTAGGCCTACCCTGTAGCAAACAATAACCTGGTAGGCCTACCCTGTAGCAAACAATAACCTGGTAGGCTTACCCTGTAGCAAACAATAACCTGGTAGGCCTACCCTGTAGCAAACAATAACCTGGTAGGCTTACCCTGTAGCAAATAATAACCTGGTAGGCTTACCCTGTAGCACACAATAACCTGGTAGGCCTACCCTGTAGCAAACAATAACCTGGTAGGTTTACCCTGTAGCAAACAATAACCTGGTAGGCTTACCCTGTAGCAAACAATAACCTGGTAGGTTTACCCTGTAGCAAACAATAACCTGGTAGGCTTACCCTGTAGCAAACAATAACCTGGTAGGCTTACCCTGTAGCAAACAATAACCTGGTAGGCTTACCCTGTAGCAAACAATAACCTGGTAGGCTTACCCTGTAGCACACAATAACCTGGTAGGCTTACCCTGTAGCAAACAATAACCTGGTAGGCTTACCCTGTAGCAAACAATAACCTGGTAGGTTTACCCTGTAGCAAATAATAACCTGGTAGGCCTACCCTGTAGCAAACAATAACCTGGTAGGCCTACCCTGTAGCAAACAATAACCTGGTAGGCCTACCCTGTAGCAAACAATAACCTGGTAGGCCTACCCTGTAGCACACAAACAAACATTAGTGTGTTACTGGGTGTAGATCCACGGTAGCTTGCCAGGTCAAAGGGTGAAAGAGATGGTTCTTTGCATTCGGCCTCGTGGCACTCATTTTCGTAAAGGTCTGCCACACAGACGACCATTTTTGGAATGAATTAAAAGCTGGTAGGCGTACCTGTAGCTCAAAAAGTTGGAGCCAATTCTTTGTTTACCGTATTAACTGCATTTCAAGGTCGCATGTACAGTTTCAGCATAAACAATGCATGGCTTTGAATTCATGGAGACTTTGTGTAAGTAAATACGGTAGGTTACAACAACGCACACAAACACACACACACACACACACACACACACACACACACACACACACACACATACACATACACACACACACACCCTGAGCGTTGATTATTGATCATGATAGCAGAGCAGAGAAGGCCGTAGCGAAGACAGATTTAGACATTGCATATCATTTAACAGTTCCATTTCACGTCCCACTGTTCATATAAATCATTTATTATAATTTACCAGTTTCTCATAATGATTTATCCAAGGAAAAGGGAGTGGGTTTGGGCGGGAAATCCAGGTAAATCTCTGAAACCTGGTTCACGCCATGAAACACTATAATACAGTGAGCTAACAGCTTAAAGCAAGCTCTCTAAAATCACCCCTTAGTACATACAGTATGTCAAGGTCAGAGAAACAGAACCCTGACAACCAGAAAGGGGTCGTAGGGCAAGGTCAGAGAAACAGAACCCTGACAACCAGAAAGGGGTCGTAGGGCAAGGTCAGAGAAACAGAACCCTGACAACCAGAAAGGGGTCGTAGGGCAAGGTCAGAGAAACAGAACCCTGACAACCAGAAAGGGGTCGTAGGGCAAGGTCAGAGAAACAGAACCCTGACAACCAGAAAGGGGTCGTAGGGCAAGGTCAGAGAAACAGAACCCTGACAACCAGAAAGGGGTCGTAGGGCAAGGTCAGAGAAACAGAACCCTGACAACCAGAAAGGGGTCGTAGGGCAAGGTCAGAGAAACAGAACCCTGACAACCAGAAAGGGGTCGTAGGGCAAGGTCAGAGAAACAGAACCCTGACAACCAGAAAGGGGTCGTAGGGCAAGGTCAGAGAAACAGAACCCTGACAACCAGAAAGGGGTCGTAGGGCAAGGTCAGAGAAACTGAACCCTGACAACCAGAAAGGGGTCGTAGAGCAAGGTCAGAGAAACAGAACCCTGACAACCAGAAAGGGGTCGTAGGGCAAGGTCAGAGAAACAGAACCCTGACAACCAGAAAGGGGTCGTAGGGCAAGGTCAGAGAAACAGAACCCTGACAACCAGAAAGGGGTCGTAGGGCAAGGTCAGAGAAACAGAACCCTGACAACCAGAAAGGGGTCGTAGGGCAAGGTCAGAGAAACAGAACCCTGACAACCAGAAAGGGGTCGTAGGGCAAGGTCAGAGAAACAGAACCCTGACAACCAGAAAGGGGTCGTAGGGCAGTTCAGCCAGATGGGCCGGTCCACCTTTAGCCCAGTGGGCCTGTCTGAATATTTTTGTTGTTGTTGTGAATGATCATTATTTGCTAATAATGGTGGTTGTAACTGTAACTGCATTCGTAAATCAGGTCCTTTCTTGAGTTGGGCTCTGGGATGAAACAACCGGTGAGCATCTGAGCTTATGGTTGATTGTGGAGGAAAGGGGTTGAGTGTGTTAGAGTATGTGGGTGTGTGTGTGTGTGTGTGTGTGTGTGTGTGTGTGTGTGTGTGTGTGTGTCCCACATCTGTTGCAAGAGGGTAAGGATGTTAGGGACAATATAGGATGAATCACAATAATTGTTTGCTAAAATAATAATTGCTTGACAAAAACGTAATGTAATGCAATGACAATCCTGGCTATAGGTAACAATCCTATTCATGAATTTCCAACATTATTACGTATATTAATTGTTAATGATGGAAATTAAGATACGCAAGATATTTGAACAGATATATATTTTTAATAGCTATATACTGTATAAAGCAAATTGAGGTGAGCATCGGAAATACTTTTAGCGGTTGATCTGCTTCATATAGATTGAAAAATAGTTGGGAAGAGATTTTTTACGTACCGATTCCATGACAAGTGGTTAATGAACTGATATGCAAAATGACACCGGATTCAAAACGTATAATTTTTCAACTTAAATTATTATACAAAATTCTTGCAACCAATATAATGTTATTTATATTGGGGATACAACCTTCCCAGCTCTGCAGATTTTGCTGCGAAGAGACAGAATCATTAGATCATTTGTTTTGGTTCTGTCCATTTGTAGCTTGTTTTTGGTCACAGGTCCAGGAATGGCTAAAGGATTGCAATATTTACCTGGAGCTAACCCTGCAGATAGCATTACTGGGTGATCGGAAAAGTCAATCGATCAATAATATAATAATAGTTTTAGCAAAAATGTTTATTTTCAATTTACAAACTGTAGAAACAATGAGAACAGAAAGGTTCAGAACTTTTGAGAAACATCACAGCACAGGCAAATCGAAATCCAATATGGATGGTGTTAAAAGGTAGATTGAAGGGGTTGAATGGAGCGGAAGGTTGGGATTAAAAGGAGAGATTTCCACCGGTCTAATGTCCATTGCTCGTGTTTCTTGGTCCAACCAGGTCTCCTCTTCTTTTTGGTGTCCTTTAGTAGTGGGTTCTTTGCAGCAATTCGACCATGAAGGCCTGATTCACACAGTCTCCTCTGAACAGTTGATGTTGAGATGTGTCTGTTACTTGAACTCTGTGAAGCATTTATTTGGGCTGCAGTTTCTGAGGCTGGTAACTCTAATGAACTTATCCTCTGCAGCAGAGGTAACTCCGGGTCTTCCATTCCTGTGGCGGTCCTCATGAGAGCCAGTTTCATCATAGCACTTGATGGTTTTTGCGACTGCACTTGAAGAAACATTGCACTTGACATTTTCCGTATTGACTGACCTTCATGTCTTAATGTAATGATGGACTGTTGTTTCTCTTTGCTTATTTGAGCTGTTCTTGCCATAATATGGACTTGGTCTTTTACCAAATAGGGCTATCTTCTGTATACCCCCCCTACCTTGTCACAACACAACTGATTGGCTCAAATGCATTAAGAAGGAAAGAAATTCCACAAATTAACTTTTAAGAAGGCACACCTGTTAATTGAAATGCATTCCAGGTGACTACCTCATGAAGCTGGTTGAGAGAATGCCAAGCGTGTGCAAAGCTGTCATCAAGGCAAAGGGTGGCAATTTGAAAAATCTAAAATCTAAAATATATTTTGATTTGTTAAACACTTTTTTTGGTTACTACATGATTCCATATGTGTTATTTCATAGTTTTGATGTCTTCACTATTATTCTACAATGTAAAAAATAGTAAAAATAAAGAACAACCCTTGAATGAGTAGGTGTGTCCAAACTTTTGACTGGTAGTGTATATATGTGTATATATATGTATGTACACTACCGGTCAAAAGTTTTAGAACACCTACTCATACAAGGGTATTTTCTTTATTTGTACTATTTTCTCGGTACTTATACGTACGTATTTACTTTTCTCTGGTACTGTATAAATAATATATGGTGGATTGGAAGTGATGCAGACAATTACATTGATGGAAACTACAATCTATCTGCAATATTAAAGCTGATCTACACCCCAAAAAAAAAAAAAATAATAATAATAATACATTAATACAAATAAAGAAAGAACGATAAAAAATTAAAAATGGGTTCCTCTAAGAGTTAACATTTGCCAGTGTGTTAGAAAGGTCTGGGGCGATTTCTGTTCCCAGTACATCCCTGCAGAGAACAGTTAGCATTGAAATACCACAGCCTAGCATTCCCCATCATTAAAAGAGAAAGGAATCTTTACTAGATTCTAGAACCTGAAATATTCCCATAATGGGGTCAGACTGTGATTATAGAATCCAATACTGTCAAGGTTACCAGTGCAATTTTATTCTAACAATACAATGGCTATTCCAAGATCACGATAATGTGTCTAAAAATTTACACTGAACAAAAATATAAATGCAACATGTAAAGTGTTGGTCCCATGTTTCATGAGCTGAAATAAAAGATCCCAGAAATGTTCCACACTCACAAAAGGCTTATTTCTCTCAGAATTTGTGCACAAATTTGTTTACATCCCTGTTAGTGAGCATTTGTCCTTTGCCAATATAATCCATCCACCTGACAGGTGTGGCATATCAAGAAGCTGATTAAACAGCATGATCATTACACAGGTGCACCTTGTGCTGGGGACAATAAAAGGCCACTCTAAAATGTGCAGTTGTGTCACACAACACAATGCCACAGATGTCTCAAGTTTTGAGGGAGCGTGCAATTGGCATGCTGACTGCAGGGATGTCTACCAGAGCTTTGAATGTTCATTTCTCTGCCATAAGCCGCCTCCAACGTCATTTTAGAGAATTTGGCAGTGCGCCCAACCGGCCTCACAACTGCAGAACACGCTAGCCTTCCACATCTGGCTTCTTCACCTGCGGGGGGGTGCTGAGGAGTATTTCTGTCTGTAATAAATCCCTTTTGTGGGTGGGCCTGTGTCTGCACCCCTATAGATTAGGGCCTAATGAATTTATTTAAATTGACTGATTTCCTTATACGAACTGTAACAAATTGTTGCATGTTGAAGTTTATATTTTTGTTCAGTATACTTTACCTAGAAGAATTTGTACATAGAAAACTCACTGTACCAATGAAGGATAATAATATTCCACAGTATAAAATAATTGATGAACCTCAACAAGTAAGTGGTCTACCTGGGTTTACTAAGTGGAAATAATCAATGGAACATTCTGGAACAGAACCCATAGGCTTCACTCCCTATAATTCTAGAATGCCCAGCTGCCACTCATCTGCCTGGAGAAGACAGACTTTACAGAGGTCCAACGACCATAATATTCACATATCAAATTCAGAAAAACAAACCCAGGTGAATGCTCTGTTGGTGATTGCAGTTCCGTGCACCAATCAATGATGCACAGCAAGTCCAAAACATCCAAAACTGCACTTTCACTCCACTGAAATCAAGATGCTAACCTAGCTAACCCATGTTAGGCCTGTTAAGTTTCTCTGCTCATCTCCAATATTGATGCGGCTCCGCTGGGTCTTAGCGTTGTGAGATTACACACCTTATTAAGTTGGCTAGCCCTAGGCTACTTGTTAGCGAGCGGCGAGCTAGCATGGACCGCAGCCAGATAATGTGGCTAGGGGAATCAGAGAAAGCATCTGGGTCTTACAACCACACCTATAGAACATCTGCAGCGCTGCACCACAGAGATATAGGAGGCAAAGATCTTAAGGTATTCTGCTAACTATATTCACACAAATAATATGAATTCATGCACGCAAGCGCTCGCACTCACACATGCGTATGTGTGTACGTGTTTGCGGGCGTGTGAGCATGCTTGCATGCCTGTGTGTATGTGTGTGTGTGTGTGTGTGTGTGTGTGTGTGTGTGTGTGTGTGTGTGTGTGTGTGTGTGTGTGTGTGTGTGTGTATGTGTGTGTGTGTGTGTGTGTGTGTGTGTGTGTGTGTGTGTGTGTGTGTGTGTGTGTGAACCGTGTTAAGAGAAAGCAATAAGCAGTGAGGAGCAACGTATCGCTCAGCTTCTCCTCTCCTCTGACTCTCTTCAGTTCCAACAATCACCATCACAGGGGGATTCATTGCCCTTTCTAACTGTCAAACTGTTTATTTAAATGATTCTCAAAGCCTAGTGCTATTTATGAAACACACACACACACACACACACACACACACACACACACACACACACACAAACACCACCTCTTAATGCTATGTATCACCATCTCCCCGGCCACAGTGAGGCTACATGTAGTTGCAGCCGTAGATCACTTTGGCCTGGAGACAACCAATCAAGATGGATCCCTTTGGCCTGGAGACAACCAATCAAGATGGATCCCTTTGGCCTGGGGACAACCAATCAAGATGGATCCCTTTGGCCTGGAGACAACCAATCAAGATGGATCCCTTTGGCCTGGAGACAACCAATCAAGATGGATCCCTTTGGCCTGGAGACAACCAATCAAGATGGATCCCTTTGGCCTGAAGACAACTAATCAAGATGGATCCCTTTGGCCTGGAGACAACCAATCAAGATGGATCCCTTTGGCCTGGAGACAACCAATCAAGATGGATCCCTTTGGCCTGGAGACAACCAATCAAGATGGATCCCTTTGGCCTGAAGACAACTAATCAAGATGGATCCCTTTGGCCTGGAGACAACCAATCAAGATGGATCCCTTTGGCCTGGAGACAACCAATCAAGATGGATCCCTTTGGCCTGGATACAACTAATCAAGATGGATCCCTTTGGCCTGGAGACAACCAATCAAGATGGATCCCTTTGGCCTGAAGACAACTAATCAAGATGGATCCCTTTGGCCTGGAGACAACCAATCAAGATGGATCCCTTTGGCCTGGAGACAACCAATCAAGATGGATCCATCTGACAAGAAGTCACCCCCCTCCCTCCCACTAATGTTTTGTTGTCTGAGTGAGGGACAGGTCTGAGTGAGGGACAGTTCTGAGTGAGGGACAGTTCTGAGTGAGGGACAGGTCTGAGTGAGGGACAGGTCTGAGTGAGGGACAGGTCTGGGACAGGTCTGAGTGAGGGACAGGTCTGAGTGAGGGACAGGTCTGAGTGAGGGACAGGTTGTAAATTAAGAGCACTCTATGTATTTTGAAAGATGAGACATTGAGGATTATAATTAATACCGCTTTAATGTTATACAAGCAAGCCAAACACCTGTGAGTCCAAATGTGCACTTCAGATCTCCAAATCATAAACCTCATGTCATATACAGTGTCAATGTTTATGATCACTATGTTTGATGTATTGTTATCAGATGACATGGCGTCATACCCTGGGTTGTTCTGAACAGAATGAGCCCATGCTTGTTTATTGTGAAGAACATGTGGCACGTGAACGCACTCATGACTCCTTTCTAAGGACACCAAAATTACAATCTGTTTCTCTGAATTGCCTCGTGAAAGCCTAACACTGAAAGATCTTATTTTATAACTAAGCTAGTCATGTTGGCAATAGAACAAGCTTTCAAATCATGCCCACCTGACTCAGATTGTGATTTATAATGGACCGTGTTTGGATTGATGGCAGGGATGCAGGGCTGCGTTCCAAACGAAACAACTACCAGTGTGCTTGCTCTAGTACCTCAATGGCCCAGCTAGGAGAGCTCTTTAAAGCTCTGTCTACTTGAAGACTCTTCTTTGAGTCATAAAAGTGCCCTGAAATTGCTTAGCAACTGTGCACACTTTGGAGAGGTGTGTGGCCACTTGGAGACAGCAGTTAGTCCTCTCACTCAAGCCCACAGTTTTTGCCTTATGTTGCACCTACCCCACATTTTCCAGGAATATTCTGATCATGTTACTGAATGTATCCAGAGTATTCACCATAGTGAAGGCGTAGGCTCAGATTTTCTGGGTCTCTATGTTTTTGGTTGGATAGGGTTCTCAATTTCAGATTTTGAAATTGAAAGTACAGTACATGTAAAATGCACATCAAATCAACAGTGTATGGTTTGGATTAGGTCTGTGGTTTTCTAATAATTGTCCATTATGTTCCCTTTTCTATGCTACATC
>LR778255.1:34249399-34302683 GCA_902810595.1 Coregonus sp. 'balchen' | reverse complement strand
GCCTCCACACCCCACTCTGCCTCCACACCACTCTGCCTCCACACCACTCTGCCCCCACACCCACACACTCTGCCTCCACACCACTCTGCCTCCACACACTCTGCCTCCAACCCCCCAACATTCTGCCTCCACACCACTCTGCCTCCCCCACCATTCTGCCTCCACACCATTGCCTCCACACCACTGCCTCCACATCATTCTGCCTCCACACCTCTGCCTCCAACAGGAATCAAAGATGTCTTAACTCCTGGGTGTGTAAACTCTGGCATGGGGCTGCTATAATCACCTTTTTATTTCCAATATTTACTACATGGCTTGAGCGCCAAACAATAACAGATGTAGTACAGTAGCCTGATCTGACACTTGTGCAACGACTTGTGATAATGGTTCCATCCCAAATGGCACCCTATTCCCTATATAGTGCACTACTTTAGCCAAAGCCCTATGGGCTTTATATAGGGAATAGCCATTTGGGATGCAAACTGATGCTCAGTCTCTCACAGAAGAGATATGAATCAGGGACTTGGGATCTACTGCACAGACTAGAGGGAGGAGAAACAGAGATGTGTGGATACAGACTGATGAGACAAAAGTATATTTTACCACTCTACTCAAACCAATCTAATCACAACCAACCAACCAACCAACCAACCAACCAACCAACCAACCTGATCACCAGTTTAATAATTCTACCTAATGGCAAAAGAAATGGACGGAAAAACTGGCAAAAAAGGGCAGCCAACCTCAAACTAAAGATGATCTAATGATGTATCTAAAACGCTAAAATTGAAATGATCCACAGGAAGCCAAACCGTGCTAAGCCAATCACAGCCAAGCAGAGGTGAAGCCTCAGGACAGGAAGTAACCTAGCTGAATGCCTGGGAGACGAGCGGTCAAGCGGGCGGTGTTACCTGGGCAGGTGGCGGTGCAGGCGCTTTTCTGGACATTCTGTCCGTCGCAGGCCATGCCCCACGTTCAGCGGCGTGGGATTGGTGCTGCAGCTGCGGCTCCGCCCTTCTGCCCAAGCCCCGCCCACAAAACTGCGCTGCACGCCGACCCACGTTGTCCAGGTAGACCAATACCGCCGTTCACTGTCCACCGTGATGAAGGGAGGGAGGGAGTGTTGGGTGGGAAAGAGGAGGGAGGGAGGGAGGGAGGGAGGAGAGTGTTGGGGTGGGAAGAGGAGGGAGGGAGGAGGGAGGGAGGAGAGTGTTGGGGGTGGGAGAGGAGGGAGGGAGGGAGGGAGGGAGGGAGGGAGGGAGGGAGGGAGGGAGAGGAGGGAGGACAGAAGGAGGGAGTGAGGGGAACAGGGAAAGTGGAGGAGTGGAGGGAAGGAGGGTGGGGTGGAGCGAAAAAATCAGCCAAGTTACCCGACATGGCTGGACAGATATTAGTGGGGTCCTGTCTGACTAGATGTATCATGGACAGACAGATATTAGTGGGGTCCTGTCTGACTAGATGTATCATGGACAGATAATATCAGTGGGGTCCTGTCTGACTAGATGTATCATGGACAGATAGCTATTAGTGGGGTCCTGTCTGACTAGATGTATCATGGACAGATAGATATTAGTGGGGTCCTGTCTGACTAGATGTATCATGGACAGATATATATTAGTGGGGTC
This sequence comes from Coregonus sp. 'balchen', assembly GCA_902810595.1. Classification (NCBI taxonomy): domain Eukaryota; kingdom Metazoa; phylum Chordata; class Actinopteri; order Salmoniformes; family Salmonidae; genus Coregonus; species Coregonus sp. 'balchen'. The sequence continues at coordinate 34,301,058 of LR778255.1, read as the reverse complement.
CTGTCTGACTAGATGTATCATGGACATGTATATATTAGTGGGGTCCTGTCTGACTAGATGTATCATGGACATGTATATATTAGTGGGGTCCTGTCTGAATAGATGTATCATGGACAGATATATATATTAGTGGGGTCCTGTCTGACTAGATGTATCATGGACAGATATATATTAGTGGGGTCCTGTCTGACTAGATGTATCATGGACAGATATATATTAGTGGGGTCCTGTCTGACTAGATGTATCATGGACAGATAGATATTAGTGGGGTCCTGTCTGACTACATATATCATGAACAGACAGATATATATTAGTGGGGTCCTGTCTGACTAGATGTATCATGGACAGATAGATATTAGTGGGGTCCTGTCTGACAACATGTATCATGGACAGACAGATATTAGTGGGGTCCTGTCTGACTAGATGTATCATGGACAGATAGATATTAGTGGGGTCCTGTCTGACTAGATGTATCATGGACAGATAGATATTAGTGGGGTCCTGTCTGACTAGATGTATCATGGACAGACAGATATTAGTGGGGTCCTGTCTGACTAGATGTATCATGGACAGATATATATTAGTGGGGTCCTGTCTGACTAGATGTATCATGGACAGATAGATATTAGTGGGGTCCTGTCTGACAACATGTATCATGGACAGACAGATATTAGTGGGGTCCTGTCTGACTAGATGTATCATGGACAGATATATATTAGTGGGGTCCTGTCTGACTAGATGTATCATGGACAGATAGATATCAGTGGGGTCCTGTCTGACTAGATGTATCATGGACAGATATATATTAGTGGGGTCCTGTCTGACTAGATGTATCATGGACAGATAGATATCAGTGGGGTCCTGTCTGACTAGATGTATCATGGACAGATATATATTAGTGGGGTCCTGTCTGACTAGATGTATCATGGACAGATAGCTATTAGTGGGGTCCTGTCTGACTAGATGTATCATGGACAGATATATATTAGTGGGGTCCTGTCTGACTAGATGTATCATGAACAGATATATATTAGTGGGGTCCTGTCTGACTAGATGTATCATGGACAGATATATATATTAGTGGGGTCCTGTCTGACTACATGTATCATGGACATATAAATACAGTATGAGCGGTGTTCCTGACTGATTACATGGCAGATGCCATATCTCAAAATGCTTGGAAACGGACTATTGTAATGTAATATACTGTAGGTGTGATGTTGTCTGCTGTCCTGTGACTACAGTAATGTATTGTAGGTGTGATGTTGTCTGCTGTCCTGTGACTACAGTAATGTACTGTAGGTGTGATGTTGTCTGCTGTCCTGTGACTACAATAATGTACTGTAGGTGTGATGTTGTCTGCTCTCCTGTGACTACAGTAATGTACTCTAGGTGTGATGTTGTCTGCTGTCCTGTGACTACAGTAATGTACTGTAGGTGTGATGTTGTCTGCAGTCATGTGACTACAGTAATGTATTGTAGGTGTGATGCTGTCTGCTGTCATGTGACTACAGTAATGTATTGTAGGTGTGATGTTGTCTGCTGTCCTGTGACTACAGTAATGTATTGTAGGTGTGATGCTGTCTGCTGTCCTGTGACTACAGTAATGTACTGTAGGTGTGATGTTGTCTGCTGTCCTGTGACTACAGTAATGTATTGTAGTTGTGATGCTGTCTGCTGTCCTGTGACTACAGTAATGTATTGTAGGTGTGATGTTGTCTGCTGTCCGGTGACTACAGTAATGTACTGTAGGTGTGATGTTGTCTGCTGTCCTGTGACTACAGTAATGTATTGTAGGTGTGATGCTGTCTGCTGTCCTGTGACTACAGTAATATATTGTAGGTGTGATGCTGTATGCTGTCCTGTGACTACAGTAATGTACTGTAGGTGTGATGTTGTCTGCTGTCCTGTGACTACAGTAATGTATTGTAGGTGTGATGCTGTCTGCTGTCATGTGACTACAGTAATGTACTGTAGGTGTGATGTTGTCTGCTGTCCTGTGACTACAGTAATGTATTGTAGGTGTGATGCTGTCTGCTGTCCTGTGCTACAGTAATGTATTGTAGGTGTGATGTTGTCTGCTGTCCTGTGACTACAGTAATGTATTGTAGGTGTGATGCTGTCTGCTGTCCTGTGACTACAGTAATGTACTGTAGGTGTGATGTTGTCTGCTGTCCTGTGACTACAGTAATGTATTGTAGGTGTGATGCTGTCTGCTGTCCTGTGACTACAGTAATGTATTGTAGGTGTGATGCTGTCTGCTGTCCTGTGACTACAGTAATGTATTGTAGGTGTGATGTTGTCTGCTGTCCTGTGACTACAGTAATGTATTGTAGGTGTGATGCTGTCTGCTGTCCTGTGACTACAGTAATGTATTGTAGGTGTAATGTTGTCTGCTGTCCTGTGACTACAGTAATGTACTGTAGGTGTGATGTTGTCTGCTGTCCTGTGACTACAGTAATGTACTGTGGGTGTGATGTTGTCTGCTGTCCTGTGACTACAGTAATGTATTGTAGGTGTGATGCTGTCTGCTGTCCTGTGACTACAGTAATGTATTGTAGGTGTGATGTTGTCTGCTGTCCTGTGACTACAGTAATGTACTGTAGGTGTGATGTTGTCTGCTGTCCTGTGACTACAGTAATGTATTGTAGGTGTGATGCTGTCTGCTGTCCTGTGACTACAGTAATGTACTGTAGGTGTGATGCTGTCTGCTGTCCTGTGACTACATTAATGTACTGTAGGTGTGATGTTGTCTGCTGTCCTGTGACTACAGTAATGTACTGTAGGTGTGATGTTGTCTGCTGTCCTGTGACTACAGTAATGTACTGTAGGTGTGATGTTGTCTGCTGTCCTGTGACTACAATAATGTACTGTAGGTGTGATGTTGTCTGCTGTCCTGTGACTACAGTAATGTACTCTAGGTGTGATGTTGTCTGCTGTCCTGTGACTACAGTAATGTACTGTAGGTGTGATGTTGTCTGCAGTCCTGTGACTACAGTAATGTATTGTAGGTGTGATGCTGTCTGCTGTCATGTGACTACAGTAATGTATTGTAGGTGTGATGTTGTCTGCTGTCCTGTGACTAAAGTAATGTATTGTAGGTGTGATGCTGTCTGCTGTCCTGTGACTACAGTAATGTACTGTAGGTGTGATGTTGTCTGCTGTCATGTGACTACAGTAATGTATTGTAGTTGTGATGCTGTCTGCTGTCCTGTGACTACAGTAATGTATTGTAGGTGTGATGTTGTCTGCTGTCCTGTGACTACAGTAATGTACTGTAGGTGTGATGTTGTCTGCTGTCCTGTGACTACAGTAATGTATTGTAGGTGTGATGCTGTCTGCTGTCCTGTGACTACAGTAATATATTGTAGGTGTGATGCTGTCTGCTGTCCTGTGACTACAGTAATGTACTGTAGGTGTGATGTTGTCTGCTGTCCTGTGACTACAGTAATGTATTGTAGGTGTGATGCTGTCTGCTGTCATGTGACTACAGTAATGTACTGTAGGTGTGATGTTGTCTGCTGTCCTGTGACTACAGTAATGTATTGTAGGTGTGATGCTGTCTGCTGTCCTGTGACTACAGTAATGTATTGTAGGTGTGATGTTGTCTGCTGTCCTGTGACTACAGTAATGTATTGTAGGTGTGATGCTGTCTTCTGTCCTGTGACTACAGTAATGTACTGTAGGTGTGATGTTGTCTGCTGTCCTGTGACTACAGTAATGTATTGTAGGTGTGATGCTGTCTGCTGTCCTGTGACTACAGTAATGTATTGTAGGTGTGATGCTGTCTGCTGTCCTGTGACTACAGTAATGTATTGTAGGTGTGATGTTGTCTGCTGTCCTGTGACTACAGTAATGTATTGTAGGTGTGATGCTGTCTGCTGTCCTGTGACTACAGTAATGTATTGTAGGTGTGATGTTGTCTGCTGTCCTGTGACTACAGTAATGTACTGTAGGTGTGATGTTGTCTGCTGTCCTGTGACTACAGTAATGTATTGTAGGTGTGATGCTGTCTGCTGTCTTGTGACTACAGTAATGTACTGTAGGTGTGATGTTGTCTGCTGTCCTGAGACTACAGTAATGTATTGTAGGTGTGATGTTGTCTGCTGTCCTGTGACTACAGTAATGTATTGTAGGCGTGATGCTGTCTGCTGTCCTGTGACTACAGTAATGTATTGTAGGTGTGATGTTGTCTGCTGTCCTGTGACTACAGTAATGTATTGTAGTTGTGATGCTGTCTGCTGTCCTGTGACTACAGTAATGTATTGTAGGTGTGATGTTGTCTGCTGTCCGGTGACTACAGTAATGTACTGTAGGTGTGATGTTGTCTGCTGTCCTGTGACTACAGTAATGTATTGTAGGTGTGATGCTGTCTGCTGTCCTGTGACTACAGTAATATATTGTAGGTGTGATGCTGTATGCTGTCCTGTGACTACAGTAATGTACTGTAGGTGTGATGTTGTCTGCTGTCCTGTGACTACAGTAATGTATTGTAGGTGTGATGCTGTCTAATGTCATGTGACTACAGTAATGTACTGTAGGTGTGATGTTGTCTGCTGTCCTGTGACTACAGTAATGTATTGTAGGTGTGATGCTGTCTGCTGTCCTGTGACTACAGTAATGTATTGTAGGTGTGATGCTGTCTGCTGTCCTGTGACTACAGTAATGTATTGTAGGTGTGATGTTGTCTGCTGTCCTGTGACTACAGTAATGTATTGTAGGTGTGATGCTGTCTGCTGTCCTGTGACTACAGTAATGTATTGTAGGTGTGATGTTGTCTGCTGTCCTGTGACTACAGTAATGTACTGTAGGTGTGATGTTGTCTGCTGTCCTGTGACTACAGTAATGTATTGTAGGTGTGATGCTGTCTGCTGTCTTGTGACTACAGTAATGTACTGTAGGTGTGATGTTGTCTGCTGTCCTGAGACTACAGTAATGTATTGTAGGTGTGATGTTGTCTGCTGTCCTGTGACTACAGTAATGTATTGTAGGCGTGATGCTGTCTGCTGTCCTGTGACTACAGTAATGTATTGTAGGTGTGATGTTGTCTGCTGTCCTGTGACTACAGTAATGTATTGTAGTTGTGATGCTGTCTGCTGTCCTGTGACTACAGTAATGTATTGTAGGTGTGATGTTGTCTGCTGTCCGGTGACTACAGTAATGTACTGTAGGTGTGATGTTGTCTGCTGTCCTGTGACTACAGTAATGTATTGTAGGTGTGATGCTGTCTGCTGTCCTGTGACTACAGTAATATATTGTAGGTGTGATGCTGTATGCTGTCCTGTGACTACAGTAATGTACTGTAGGTGTGATGTTGTCTGCTGTCCTGTGACTACAGTAATGTATTGTAGGTGTGATGCTGTCTGCTGTCATGTGACTACAGTAATGTACTGTAGGTGTGATGTTGTCTGCTGTCCTGTGACTACAGTAATGTATTGTAGGTGTGATGCTGTCTGCTGTCCTGTGCTACAGTAATGTATTGTAGGTGTGATGTTGTCTGCTGTCCTGTGACTACAGTAATGTATTGTAGGTGTGATGCTGTCTGCTGTCCTGTGACTACAGTAATGTACTGTAGGTGTGATGTTGTCTGCTGTCCTGTGACTACAGTAATGTATTGTAGGTGTGATGCTGTCTGCTGTCCTGTGACTACAGTAATGTATTGTAGGTGTGATGCTGTCTGCTGTCCTGTGACTACAGTAATGTATTGTAGGTGTGATGTTGTCTGCTGTCCTGTGACTACAGTAATGTATTGTAGGTGTGATGCTGTCTGCTGTCCTGTGACTACAGTAATGTATTGTAGGTGTAATGTTGTCTGCTGTCCTGTGACTACAGTAATGTACTGTAGGTGTGATGTTGTCTGCTGTCCTGTGACTACAGTAATGTATTGTAGGTGTGATGCTGTCTGCTGTCTTGTTACTACAGTAATGTACTGTAGGTGTGATGTTGTCTGCTGTCCTGAGACTACAGTAATGTATTGTAGGTGTGATGTTGTCTGCTGTCCTGTGACTACAGTAATGTATTGTAGGTGTGATGCTGTCTGCTGTCCTGTGACTACAGTAATGTATTGTAGGTGTGATGTTGTCTGCTGTCCTGTGACTACAGTAATGTATTGTAGGTGTGATGCTGTCTGCTGTCCTGTGACTAAAGTAATGTATTGTAGGTGTGATGTTGTCTGCTGTCCTGTGACTACAGTAATGTACTGTAGGTGTGATGCTGTCTGCTGTCCTGCGACTACAGTAATGTATTGTAGGTGTGATGTTGTCTGCTGTCCTGTGACTACAGTAATGTATTGTAGGTGTGATGCTGTCTGCTGTCCTGTGACTACAGTAATGTACTGTAGGTGTGATGCTGTCTGCTGTCCTGTGACTAGAGTAATGTACTGTAGGTGTGATGTTGTCTGCTGTCCTGTGACTACAGTAATGTACTGTAGGTGTGATGCTGTCTGCTGTCCTGTGACTACAGTAATGTACTGTAGGTGTGATGTTGTCTGCTGTCCTGTGACTACAGTAATGTACTGTAGGTGTGATGTTGTCTGCTGTCCTGTGACTACAGTAATGTACTGTGGGTGTGATGTTGTCTGCTGTCCTGTGACTACAGTAATGTATTGTAGGTGTGATGCTGTCTGCTGTCCTGTGACTACAGTAATGTATTGTAGGTGTGATGCTGTCTGCTGTCCTGTGACTACAGTAATGTACTGTAGGTGTGATGTTGTCTGCTGTCCTGTGACTACAGTAATGTATTGTAGGTGTGATGCTGTCTGCTGTCCTGTGACTACAGTAATGTACTGTAGGTGTGATGCTGTCTGCTGTCCTGTGACTACAGTAATGTATTGTAGGTGTGATGTTGTCTGCTGTCCTGTGACTACAGTAATGTATTGTAGGTGTGATGTTGTCTGCTGTCCTGTGACTACAGTAATGTATTGTAGGTGTGATGCTGTCTGCTGTCCTGTGACTACAGTAATGTATTGTAGGTGTGATGTTGTCTGCTGTCCTGTGACTACAGTAATGTACTGTAGGTGTGATGCTGTCTGCTGTCCTGTGACTACAGTAATGTATTGTAGGTGTGATGTTGTCTGCTGTCCTGTGACTACAGTAATGTATTGTAGGTGTGATGTTGTCTGCTGTCCTGTGGCTACAGTAATGTATTGTAGGTGTGATGCTGTCTGCTGTCCTGTGACTACAGTAATGTACTGTAGGTGTGATGCTGTCTGCTGTCCTGTGACTACAGTAATGTACTGTAGGTGTGATGCTGTCTGCTGTCCTGTGACTACAGTAATGTACTGTAGGTATGATGTTGTCTGCTGTCCTGTGACTAATGACAATGACCAATGACAATGTAACAGTGGTTGGCTTGGCTTTATCCCCGGCTACAGTAAATGTCCTATATAGTGCACTACTTCTGCCCTATAGGCCTTGGTCAAAAGTAGTGCACTATAAAGGAAATAGTCTACATCCTGGCTAGAGTCAATGAGGTGTACTGCAGGCTAGTCTACATCCTGGCTAGAGTCAATGAGGTGTACCAGCAGGCTAGTCTACATCCTGGCTAGAGTCAATGAGGTGTACTGCAGGCTAGTCTACATCCTGGCTAGAGTCAATGAGGTGTACCAGCAGGCTAGTCTACATCCTGGCTAGAGTCAATGAGGTGTACCAGCGGGTGAAGCTCCCATTCTCCTTGGGCTGGGAACAAAAGTGGCCACCGTGGGGGACAGGAAAGAACATGACACTCTGCTAATGTTGCTGGGGACAGGAAAGAACGTGACACCCTGCTGCTCTTGACCTTGGTTCCATATTTAAGAAAAGACTGTAGAAAGACAAATACACACCTGCTCCTGTGCTGCATCACATTAACCAGCCTGATAATAGCTCATTTACAATTAGATTAATTTCTCTAAACTCTGAATAGAATAGGAATGGAGTTATAGGCCTACTGAGGCTGGTTATAGACAGACTATCACATTCAACCTGTACCGTAGCCCATATAGCCCATCGATCCTATTTAAAAAGGACTGGAGACAGAAACAGATCATTTGGTTCCATTTCAACGTATTTATTAGTGAAACCAAAGTGCTGTAAGATATATAAATTCAATCAAATAGCCTAGTACCCACACTCAAACTGTTCAAATGTTCAAATCAAAAGGCCTGATTAACATGAAAAGAGTGGACAGTCGGGTGCATCACATATTCAGAACCGCTGGACAGAAACATAATAAAGTAAAGCACTGATCATTGGGAACAAGATCAGAATGATGCTGAGGCTTGATCCATACATTTAATAATTCAGTAGGTAGCCTAGCCTACAAAACTAAACCAATCCATGCGTTCAAATTAAAAGGCCTGATTAACATGACATCAATAACCCAGCCACATCCCCAGTCCCCGGTGCCGACACATTCAGAAATCAAAAGATTGTTTAGTATTTAGTTTAAAAGCTCTGATGATGGCCAAGAGAACAAGAAACACTTTTTAATGAGAAAACAGAAATCCCCCCCCCACCCCCAAAAAAAAAAAAAATACTTATTTCAAAAGATGTAGCCTAGGATGTAATACTCGTGATCACTTTAAGGACAACAAAAACGACTTAGCCTACATTTGAACACTGCAACAGAAGCTTCCCTATTTGGCATCTTCCCAATGAAGTAGCCTAGTTGTGTTGTTCGGCTACTTGAAGAGAACCAGGGCCGATCACTCACAGCCCACCTCTTCCAATGCATTGTGGAAAAGTGTGCATCTAATTCTACTAGATGAAGAGCTGAGATGAGTATAACTGGCATTTAAACCAAATTGGATTTTCGAAAATGCACATACTGAGATGGCGTTGTTTCCCACTATTCGTGGATTTCAGCAGCACATCCCCATATCTAATGATCAGCTGTTGTCAAAGCACAAATTACTATGACATCCGGGCATTTAAAGTATACTAGATTTTCAAAATGACACACACTATTAAACTTCATCTCTCGACGCGAGGAGCAGAGCAGCGAGAGAGAAGAGGCGCAAAGGCGAAAAGAGAGAGGGAAGAGGGAGGCGAAAAGAGAGAGAGGGAAAAGAAGAGAGGGGGAAGGAAGCGAAGCGGAGGAAAGAACGAGAGAGAAGGGGAGGGCGAGAGAGAGGAGAGAGAGAGAGGCGAGCGAGGCGAGAAGACGGGGGGAATCTCATAGCTAGCTATGCATCTCTTATTCTATCATATCGTAACTATCTCTCTCTCACATCTCTTGTCTCTCGCTCTCCTATCTCTCTCTCTCCTTCTCGATCGATAATCTCTATCTCTCTCTATCTTATCTCTCTCCTCATCTCTCTCTATCTACTTTCTACTTTCCTCTTCTCATCTTTCCTCTATCTCTCTCTCTCTCTCATCTCCTCTCTCTTCTTCTCCTTCTTCTTCTCTCGTCTCGCTTTCTTCTCTCTCTCTCCTCTCTTCTTCTCCATCTCTAACTCTCCTCTCTCGCTTCTTCTTCTCTTACTCTGTCTCTATCTCGATCATCTCTCTTCTCTCTCTCTCTCATCTCTTCTCCTCTCTTTCTCTCTCCTCGCTCGCTCTTTCTCTCCTTCGTCTCTCTCTCTCTCCTCCTTCTTCTCTCTACTCTCCTCCCCTCTCTCCTCTCCTCTCTCGCTCTCTCTCTCTCTCTTTCCTCTCTGTCTCTTTCTCTCTCCTCCTCTCTCTCTCTCTCCCTCTCGCTCGACCTCTCTCTCTCCTTCTCTTTCTCTCTCTCGCTCGCTCTTTCTCTCTCTCTCTCTCTTTCTCTCTCCCTCTCGCTCAACCTCTCTTTCTTTCTCTCTCCTCCTCTCTCTCTCACTACTCTGACATACAGTATTGATTTTTGAAATGTCGCATACTATTAAACTCTTGTTTTCGCATACTCAAACAGCATTTCACTGTACTTGTGCATGTGAAATAAAAACTTGAAACTACTATTTAGGACAAGTACAGTGGCTTGCGAAAGTATTCACCCCCCCCCCCCCTTGGCATTTTTCCTATTTTGTTGCCTTACAACATGGCATTAAAATGGATTTTTTGGGGGGTTTGTATCATATGATTTACACAACATGCCTACCACTTTGAAGATGCTAAATATTTTTTATTGTGAAACAAACAAGAAATAAGACAAAAAAACAGAAAACTTGAGCGTGCATAACTATTCACGCCCCCAAAGTCAATACTTTGTAGAGCCACCTTTTGCAGCAATTACAGCTGCAAGTCTCTTGGGGTATGTCTCTATAAGCTTGGCACATCTAAACACTGGGATTTTTGCCCATTCTTCAAGGCAAAACTGCTCCAGGTCTTTCAAGTTGGATGGTTTCCACTGGTGTACAGCAATCTTTAAGTCATACCACAGATTCTCAATTGGATTGAGGTCTGGGCTTTGACTAGGCCATTCCAAGACATTTAAATGTTTCCGCTTAAACCACTCGGGTTTTGCTTTATCAGTCTGCTTAGGGTCATTGTCCTGCTGGAAGGTGAACCTCCGTCCCAGTCTCAAATCTCTGGTAGACTGAAACAGTTTTCCCTCAAGAATTTCCCTGTATTTAGCGCCAGCCATCATTCCTTCAATTCTGACCAGTTTCTCCAGTCCCTGCCGATGAAAAACATCCCCACAGCATGATGCTGCCACAACCATGCTTCACTGTGGGGATGGTGTTCTCGGGGTGATGAGAGGTGTTGGGTTTGCACCAGACATAGTGTTTTCCTTGACGGCCAAAAAGTTGACCAGAGTACCTTCTTCCATATGTTTGGGGAGTCTCCCACATGCCTTTTGGCAAACACCAACATGTTTGCTAATTTTTTCATTAAGCAATGGATTTTTTTCTGGCCACTCTTCCGTAAAGCCCAGCTCTGTGGAGTGTATGGCTTAAAGTGGTCCTATGGACAGATACAATCTCCGCTGTGGAGCTTTGCAGCTACTTCAGGGTTATCTTTGGTCTCTTTGATGCCTCTCTGATTAATGCCCTCCTTGCCTGGTCTGTGAGTTTTGGTGGGTGGCCCTCTCTTGGCAGGTTTGTTGTGGTGCCATATTCTTTCCATTTTTTATTAATGGATTTAATGGTGCTCCATGGGATGTTCAAAGTGTCTGATATTTTTTTATAACCCAACACTGACCTGTACTTCTCCACAACTTTGTCCCTGACCTGTTTGGAGAGCTCCTTGGTCTTCATGGTGCCGCTTGCTTGGTGGTGCCCCTTGCTTAGTGGTGTTGCAGACTATGGGGCCTTTCAGAACAGGTGTATATATACTGAGATCATGTGACAGATCATGTGACACTTAGATTGCACACAGGTGGACTTTATGTAACTAATTATGTGACTTCTGAAGGTAATTGGTTGCACCAGATCTTATTTAGGGGCTTCATAGCAAAGGGGGTGAATACATATGCACGCACCACTTTTCCATGATTTATTTTGTAGAATATTTTGAAAGAAGTTATTATTTTTTTCATTACACTTCACCAATTTGGACAATTTTGTGTATGTCCATTACATGAAATCCAAATAAAAATCCATTTAAATTACAGGTTGTAATGCAAAAAAATAGGAAAAATGCCAAGGGGGATGAATACTTTTGCAAGGCACTGAATGGGTATTCTGCCACGGCCACTGACTTTACTTATTATGAGACAAGACATATATATTATCACACACCATCAGTCTAATCTTAAGCTTGTTTTTTTTAAAGAGCAGTACTATGTATCATTCTCCCTCAAAGTAGACACTGTCTTTACTGATTAAGTAGAAACACAAACTTTAATCTTAGTCATGTTTAAAGACAGCTGTGTTATTGTCAAGTTACTCATTACGTTTAAGTGACCATTAGTCTTGAACCAAATACATCAACGAGGAGTCGGTGCCTCTCTAGCTGAATACAAATACTGTCCACTAACACAACCATGTCGTAAACTCTATCTGAATACAAATACTGTCGACTAACACAACCATGTCGTAAACTCTAGCTGAATACAAATACTGTCGACTAACACAACCATGTCGTAAACTCTAGCTGAATACAAATACTGTCCACTAACACAACCATGTCGTAAAGCAGTTGATCCAAAAGCAGAGGTAAGACTTGTTCATATTTTAGGCCAAAAGACAGAAAGAATGATCCAAAGTTTTACTTCTAAGATGAACAGGAAAAAACTGAACTGAACTTCTTGAACTTCTTGAACTCGAAACCTCTTACTAAACTAAACTTCTAAACTAAATAACGCAATTGCTTGAAAATGCCAATCCACTTATAAGGACTAATCAGTGAGAGTAGTGTGGTGATTAAAGTATTTTTAGTCTCTTTTTTTCTTGGCATAACAGTCACTGATTCTATGTAGTTGATGGATGTGAAGTGTTCGTCTAACTGCAGGCTACATCACCATATCATTTACCATCACCTTTCCCACTTGAAAGACATGAAATACACAGTCGTTCTTATTCTGTTCTGCCTGAGACTGACTGCATCTCTGTTATTATAACGACTCTAACTAGTGCATTATATAACTGCCAACGTGTACCTGCCTGTGTGTGTGTGTGAGTGTGTGTGTGTGTGTGTGTGGTGTGTGTGTGTGTGTGTGTGTGTGTGTGTGGTGTGTGTGAGTGAGTGTGGTGTGTGTGTGTGTGTGTGTGTGTGTGAGTGTGAGTGTGTGTGTTTGTGTGTGTAAGTATGTGTGTGTGTGTTTGTGTGTGTGAGTGTGTGCCTCTGTGTGTCAAATCAAACCAAATCAAAATAAAATAAAATGTTATTCGTCATCATAAACAACAGGTGTAGACTAACAGTCAAATTCTAATTACTCATTGTCTGAAATAAACTAGGCTAATTTTAAACTTCATTGTTTGTGTGTGTGTGTGTGTGTGTGTTTGTGTGTGTGTGTGTGTGTGTGTGTGTGTGTGTGTGGTGTGTGTGTGTGTGTGCGAGTGTGTGTGTGTTTGTGTGTGGGTGTGTGTGTGTGTGTGTGTGTGCGAGTGTGCGAGTGTGTGTGTGTGTGTGTGTATGTGTGCGAGTGTGCGAGTGTGTGGTGTGTTTGTGTGTATGTGTGGCGAGTGTGCGAGGTGTGTGTGTGTGTGTGTGGTTTATGTTGTGTGTGTGTGTGTGTGTGTGTTGTGGGCGGTGTGTGTGTGTGTGTGTGTGTGTGTGTGTGTGTGTGTGTGTGTGTGTTGATGCAAGTGGCAACTAGTATCGTGCATGTGTGTCAAATCAAACCAAATCGAATAAAAATCAAGTTTTATTCGTCACATGCATCGTAAACAACAGGTGTAGACCAACAGTGAAATGCTTCCTGACAGGTCCTTCCCAACAACGCAGACAGAAAAGAGAATAGAGAAATAATAGAAAAGCAAAAACATAATAATACAATGTATAATAGATCCACAATGAGTAACAATAACTTGGCTGTATCACGGGGTACAGTACTGAGTCATGATAACTTGGCTATATAACGGGGTAACCAGTACTGGAGTCCATGATAACTTGGCTGTAACACGGGGTAACAGTACTGAGTCCATGATAACTTGGCTATATACACGGGGTAAACCAGTACTGAGGTCCATGATTAACTTGGACTGTATACACTGGGTACCAGTACTGGTCCAGATAACTTGACTGTATACCACTGGGTACCAGGACTGAGTCCAGATAAACTTGGCCGGGGTACCAGGGTAATGGGGTACAGTACTGAGTCCATGATAACTTGGCTTATACACGGGGGGGGTACCAGTACTGAGTCCATGATAACTTGGCTATATACAGGGGGTACCAGTACTGAGTCCATGATAACTTGGCTATATACACGGGGTACGTACTGAGTCCACGATAACTTGGCTATATACACGGGGGTAGGTACCAGTATGAGTCCATGATAACTTGGCTATATACACGGGAGCCGATGGGTCGGGGGGGTACCAGTACTGAGTCCATGATAACTTGGCTATATACGACGGGCGGTACCAGTACTGAGTCAGATAACTAGGCTATATACACGGGGGTACCAGTACTGAGTCCACATAACTGGCTTATACACGGGTCGGTGGGTTTGGTGGGTACCAGTACGTGAGTCCATGATAACTAGGCTGTATACAAGGGGTACCAGTACTGAGTCCATGATAACTTGCTATATACAAGGGGGTACCAGTACTGAGTCCATGATAACTTGGCTGTATACAAGGGGTACCAGTACTGAGTCCATGATAACTTGGCTATATACAAGGGGTACCAGTACTGAGTCCATGTGCGGGGGAACAAGATAATTGAGGTAGATATGTACATATAACTAGGAATACAGTAACATATAGTAAACAGCAGCTGTGTATGTGATGAGTCAAAAGAGTTTGTGTAAAAAGAGTCAATGCAGATAGATAAATAGTTAACCAATAGCTACGGACTAACTATTTAGCAGTCTTATGGCTTGGGGGTAGAAGCTGTTCAGGGTCCAGTTGGTTCCAGACTTGGTGCATCGGTACCGTTTGCCGTGCGGTAGCTTAGAGAACTGTCTATGACTGGTGGATAGAGTTTTTTTTAGGGTCTTCCTCTGACACCGCCTGGTATAGAGGCCCTGGATGGCAGGGAGCTCGGCCCCAGTGATGTACTGGGCCGTACGCACTACCCTCTGTAGTGCCTTGCGGTTGGGTGCCTAGCAGTTGGTATACCAAGCGGTGATGCAGCCAGTCAAGATGCTCTCGATGGTGCAGCTGTAGAAGCCTCCTGAGGGGGAAGAGTCGTTGTTGTGTTGGTGTGTGTGGACAATGATAGATCCTTAAAAATTACGACGTACAGGTGAATCTATCACATTGTTTCTGAGTCTAAGTGGTGATGGTGTATGCTCAGACTGGGGTGGAACAGTACCCTGAGTAGCCACTCTGGCTGGTTCAGGTGAGACCGGAGCACTCTGGCTGGTTCAGAAGAGTCTGGAACATTCTGGCTGGTTCAGGTGAATCTGGAGCACGTTCCACATTGGTAGGTTGCTGCGGTGGATGTTCAGGTGATGGCTCGTAGTCATGGTAGGTCTCCAGAAGCTGACTAAAGCCTGAGCTGAGGTGATTCCAAAAAGGTGATTCCAAAAAGGAAGCCTCCGGTAACTGTACAGTCCTTTGTGAGTCACTATTGGTACAACCGTTCCTGTGACTCTTGGTCCACATGCATCTGTAGATAGGCCTGACATAAGTCTATCTTACTGAATTTTCAGTCCTCCAGCTAAACCAGAAAATAGGTCCTCAATGAGGGGCAGTGGATATTTTTCAGCAGTCAAGACTGGGTTAATGGTGACTTTGAAATCACCACAGAGTCTGAGTGATCCGTATTTTTTTATGACTGGAATGACGGGTGTAGCCCATTCACTAATATTCACTGGATCCAATACTCCGGCTCTCGACTAGTCTGTTTAGCTCAGTTTCAACTTTTGGTTTTATGGCGTATGGGACAGGTCTAGCGTTGAAGCATTTTGGCTTGCTGTCTGGTTTCACGGTCAGTTTAACTGTTACGTCCTTCATACCGCCAAGTTCCCCATTGAACACATCCGCGGGTTTCCTCAATATCCCTTGTAGGTTCGTGTCCTCTTTTGCAACCATGTGAATTTCCTGCCAGTTTGATCTTTTCCGGCCATGTGCGTCCTAGCAATGCTGGATGGTTGCCTTTCACAATGTAGCTTTACCTTCTGTTTGTTGAGCTCCACTGTAACAATCACGCCTCCTCTCACTGGAACAATCTCACCGGTGTATGTTTTCAGCGTCATCTTTTGTGGGCTGTGGTGTAGAGGTGATGTAGTTTATCCTTGTGTACAGCCTCAGACAGCATTGATACGGCTGCTCCAGCGTCCACTTGCATCCGTACTGCTTTTCCATCCAGTAGCGGTGTGTCTGAAATGGACAAAACATGCTAAGATTCTTCCCCTTCAGACCGGGTATCACTTCGTTCATCCTCTGTGTGTTCCATTTCATGCACTTTCTGTACTTCCTGATGTCGCTTTTTCTTTGTTCAGTTTGTTTTGTTTGATTGTGTCTTTTAGTTTTTTTTACATGCACATTTCGATGTGACCCTTTTTCCCACAACTTCTGCACTTTGCAACAACACTCCTCTGCTTGGTGACCTGGTTTCCCACAGCACGGCTTGTTAAAAAAAAACATAGACACCTTATGCACTTATCCGCTGTGTGTCTTTAATTGTCATTTCTATTCACTTCTATTGCTCTCTGCAACGTTAAATTACTCTCAGTCAAAAGGCGTTTCTGAATTGCCTCGCTGCGCATGCCGCACACTAACCTGTTACGTACAGTGCCACTCAGGGATCGCCCAAATTCACAGTGTTCAGATACCTGTTTACATACAGACACACACTGTGAGATTGATCCCCCCTCCTCTTGATTTCTCTCATGAAACCTGAATCTCTCTGCGATGATCGGTGGTTTGGGAGAATAATGTCCTTTTAAGGTAGCCACGTTTTCATCATATGATTTATCAGCAGGTTTTTCAGGCGTTACTAGGCTGCGCAGTAGATTTAATATTTTTCCTCCCATAACAGTCAGAAATGTTGACACAACGACTAACTTAATTCCAAAAATTTCCAAAAAAGAAAACAACGTGAGAATTTTTCCCCTTGTTCCAAAAACAAAATTATCAAAAAGGGGGGTTAAAACTAAAGGGGGCATGTTTAACGGTTTCACAGGGAAAAACCTTTCCAAGCTTCCCAAGTACGAAAGCGGGGGGGGGGGGGGGGGGGGGGGGGGGGGGTTTCTAAAAGGTCTAAAGGGAAAAAAACTAGAATATAATACAAAACCCTTAGGATGTGGACCTGGGAAGGAAACTTAAACTGCTCCATACAGCCCCGTCGATGTGAATGGGGGGGTGGCCGGCCCTCCCTTTTCCTTGCAGTCCACGACAGCACCTTTTTTGTTGTGAGTTGAGGGGAAAGGTTTTTGTTTGGCACCAACCCTGTGTGTGTTGGCTGTCCTTGTGTGTGCGATCCGTCGAATTCACTAGGAAAAAAGGGTTAGAATTTGGGTATGGAAATTATTTGGGTGGAATAAAGTGTTTGATTCCAAAAAACTCGCTATATTTACTCTCCTGGTTCTCTCTCTCTCTCTCTGTCTTCTCTCTCTCTCTCTCTCTGTCTCTTCCTCTCTGTCTACTGTCTCTCTCTCTCTCTCTGTCTCTCTCTCTCTGTCATCTCTCTCTCTGTCTCTCTCTCTCTGTCTCTGTCTCTCTCTCTCTCTCTCTCTCTCTCTCTCTCTCGTCTCTCTCTCCTCTAGCTTCTCTCTCTCCTCTTCTCTCTCTCTCTGCTTCTTCTCTCGCTGCTCTCTCTCTCTCCTTCTCTCTCTCTCTCTCACTCTCTCTCTCTCTCTCTCTCTCTCTCTCTGCTCTCTCTCTCTGACTCTGGCCTCTGTGGCTGAATCATTTCCTTGCCCTCTCTATGCGATTGATTGGCCACCACGGCGAGGTAAATTGCTAAGACACTCTGCCCCTGATTACCTCTAAGCACAGAGTGGCTCCAACACGTCAGACAGCCTGCCCCCTCGTTATCATGTATCCAACCCGGCTCCCCAATACCCACCACCCCGCCAAGGCAAATACAGAGTCTGTCTACCAAATGGCACACTATTGCATATATAGGGCCCGTAGGGATAACCTATCTGGTCAAAAGTAGTGCACAATGTCGGGAATAGGGTGCCGTTTTGGAGGATACCAATGTTCAGTCTGAGCCCTGTCCTCTGAGAAGTCAAAGTAAGTAAATTGACATATCTGAATGTGAAGTCGTGCAGACTACTTTAGGGGTAGCGGTAATGACAGTGATTAACGTGACAATAGAATAACATTTGAGGCTTTCTTTATAAGCCTACGGTTTGAATCAAAACCAAATTGCACATTCGAGCACCCTGCAATTTATGCTCAATTTCTCTGGGTCTTGGGGCCTAAGTGTGAGGCTTCGTTGATTGACATTATAAAAAGCAAACAATAACGTGTAAAGTTCTGTACCCAATCTTCAAGGACAATAGATTAAAAGGGAAGCGTGTTGCTCTGGTAGTCGATAAACTGTATATTGACAACCAAATGTTCCGAGACACAAAGACTACTCCATTGCTATTCTAAATAATACAAAGTTCTCATAGAGGAGTCGAATAATGGAACACCCAATACTAGCCATGGTAGGGATTGTAATAATAAATAAATAGAGAGAAAAGCAATACAATAAAACAATTGTTAAATAAATATAGTACAATTACACTGTACCTTTTAAGATAGGGAATGATGGAAAATAATTACTATTCAATTTCCCATTTATAGTATTTTATAAATGGATAAGACGGCACTAGGAGAAAGGATAACTAGCAAAACAATACATCTTCAAATATAATTAATTGGAACACAAAATCACTCAATCAACATAGTGGAGATAAAAACACAGCGAACAGAAGACATAGAAGGCACAGTATGTGGGTATGTGTGGATGTATTGTGATGGAAGGTGTGGTGTGCGTTTTTGTGTTTGAATAAGTGTGGCGTTAAGTGAGTGAGAAAGGAAATGGTTGCATATACGAGAACCAATGTGTGTCCGTGAGCAGGGGTTGTGAGAGAGCTTTCAATTTTGTGCAGATGAGGGATATATATTTTAAAATAAAGTAGACATCTAATTTTTATTTATTTATGTCCTATCATGATGGAACGGTCCCCAACCCTATATCCTAGACACCCACCTGAGCGACCCATACACCAAAGAGAAGACCCCATCTGTTTTATGGACCTGCTGTGAGTTGCCTATATGCAGCCAAAACAGAAAGATAAATGCGGTCAGAGACCTACTAGAGCAGCACCGCCCCCTCAAGATTCTGAGCCTGCCTGGCAGGGTTGGTCCTACAAAGCCAGAGCCCCCTGATGGGAGAGCATAATATACAAGGAAATTCTCAAAGCTGCTAATGAGAACCTGGACGACCTTGTAACTAGCCGGTGGGGTACCCCCACCCAGGTAGTGGCAGTGCTGGCAACACTGGCTGCAGTAACCCATGGGGAGGGGGTCACACTCGGACAATCAGAGAGGGGGCCCTGGTGGCACAAAATAATCAAAGGTCTGACCGCACGGAGATGCTTGGGAACCTGGTCACAACGGGGGACCAGCGTGTGTGTGTTTCAGTGGAAGGGGGTGGATCTGATCTCCATCACCTAGGACTTGACATTGGTTAATCAAATCTCAAAATTGTTGCAATTTTTTTGCTCAATCTTGCATGGTTTCTCAAACAGCTGTAACTGTATATGCATTCGTAAATCAGGTCCTTTCTTGAGTTGGGCTCTGGGATGTAAAACCGTTGAGCGTCTGAGCTTATGGTTAATTGTGGACGAAAAGGGTTGAGTGTGTGTGTGTGTGTGTGTGTGTGTGTGTGTGTGTGTGTGTGTGTGTGTGGTGGTGTGTGTGTGTTGTGTGTGTGTGTGTGTGTGTGTGTGTGTGTGTGTGCGTGCGTGCGTGCGTGCGTGCGTGTGTGTGTTTATGTGTGTGTGTGTGTGTGTGTGTGTGTTTATGTGTGCGTGTGTGTGTGTGTGTGTGTGTGTGTGTGTGTGTGTGTGTGTGTGTGTGTGTGGTGTGTGTGTGTGTGGGTGGGTTGTGTGTGTGTTTGTGTGTGTGTGTGTGTGTGTGTGTGTGTGTTTGTGTGTGTGTGTGTTTATCCCACATCTGTTGCAAGGGGGTAAGGATGTAATAATAACTGCTTGATAAAAATGTAATGTAATAAAATCCTGGTTAGGGTTACATGTAATGTAGCAATCCTTCGCATGAACTGCCGACATTATTATGCATATTAATTGTTAATGATGGAAATTAAGAAACGTAAGATATTTGAATAGTATATATATATATATATATATATATATATATATATATATATATATATATATATATATATATATATATATATATATATATATATACATAAAGCATATTGAGGTGAGAGCATTGGAAGTACTTTTAGAGGTTGATCTGCTTCTGTTCTGTGGGTGTACTGTTTTCGAAGAATGGGGTCCTGGCCTCTCGGGTGGCCTAGGGATCCGGGGGGGACGGGGGTGGTCTGCCGGGCACTGGGATGACAACCCAACCTGGGATGTGGAGGGGCTTTAGCGGGTGGAATAGTGGAGAACGATTGGAGGTTTACTTAGTAGCAATGCAAATATCATGGTACAGCTATATGGACACTCAATCACTATTGAACTTTTTAATGGTAAATTTACAAATATATATTATGATAAATAGATTTGAAACTTGTATCTCATTATGGTAAATGGTGAAATAAGTATAGCCAGTTATAATTGTAATGGCTTAGCAGATAATAACAAAAGATGAACAATATTTACATGGCTCAAAGAGAAGGAATATAATATACACTGCTCAAAACAATAAAGGGAACACTTAAACAACACAATGTAACTCCAAGTCAATTACACTTCTGTGAAATAAAACTGTCCACTTAGGAAGCAACACTGATTGACAATACATTTCACATGCTGTTGTGCAAATGGAATAGACAACAGGTGGAAATTATAGGCAATTAGCAAGACACCCCCAATAAAGGACTGGTTTTGCAGGTGGTGACCACAGACCACTTCTCAGTTCCTATGCTTCCTGGCTGATGTTTTGGTCACTTTTGAATGCTGGCGGTGCTTTCACTCTAGTGGTAGCATGAGACGGAGTCTACAACCCACACAAGTGGCTCAGGTAGTGCAGCTCATCCAGGATGGCACATCAATGCGAGCTGTGGCAAGAAGGTTTGCTGTGTCTGTCAGCGTAGTGTCCAGAGCATGGAGGCGCTACCAGGAGACAGGCCAGTACATCAGGAGACATGGAGGAGGCCGTAGGAGGGCAACAACCCAGCAGCAGGACTGCTACCTCCGCCTTTGTGCAAGGAGGAGCAGGAGGAGCACTGCCAGAGCCCTGCAAAATGACCTCCAGCAGGCCACAAATGTGCATGTGTCTGCTCAAACGGTCAGAAACAGACTCCATGAGGGTGGTATGAGGGCCCGACGTCCACAGGTGGGCATTGTGCTTACAGCCCAACACCGTGCAGGACGTTTGGCATTTGCCAGAGAACACCAAGATTGGCAAATTCACCACTGGCGCCCTGTGCTCTTCATAGATGAAAGCAGGTTCACACTGAGCACGTGACAGACGTGACAGAGTCTGGAGACGCCGTGGAGAACGTTCTACTGCCTGCAACATCCTCCAGCATGACCGGTTTGGCGGTGGGTCAGTCAGGGTGTGGGGTGGCATTTCTTTGGGGGGCCGCACAGCCCTCCATGTGCTCGCCAGAGGTAGCCTGACAGCCATTAGGTACCGAGATGAGATCCTCAGACCCCTTGTGAGACCATATGCTGGTGCGGTTGGCCCTGGGTCCCTCCTAATGCAAGACAATGCTAGACCTCATGTGGCTGGAGTGTGTCAGCAGTTCCTGCAAGAGGAAGGCATTGATGCTATGGACTGGCCCGCCCGTTCCCCAGACCTGAATCCAATTGAGCACATCTGGGACATCATGTCTCGCTCCATCCACCAACACCACGTTGCACCACAGACTGTCCAGGAGTTGGCGGATGCTTTAGTCCAGGTCTGGGAGGAGATCCCTCAGGAGACCATCCGCCACCTCATCAGGAGCATGTCCAGGCATTGTAGGGAGGTCATACAGGCACGTGGAGGCCACACACACTACTGAGCCTCATTTTGACTTGTTTTAAGGACATTACATCAAAGTTGGATCAGCCTGTAGTGTGGTTTTCCACTTTAATTTTGAGGGTGACTCCAAATCCAGACCTCCATGGGTTGATAAATTTGATTTCCATTGATATTTTTTGTGTGATTTTGTTGTCAGCACATTCAACTATGTAAAGAAAAAAGTATTTAATAAGATTATTTCATTCATTCAGATCTAGAATGTGTTATTTTAGTGTTCCCTTTATTTTTTTGAGCAGTGTATATTGTTAACAGGAAACTCATTCAACAATTTTAGATGAAGTTGTGTGGAAAAAGGACTGGGGGGCGAAATATACTTCTCCCATCGGCAAAGAAACTCAAAAGGGATGATGATATTAATTAACAGTAATTTTGATCTGAATGTGCAAATTGTCCAAACAGATCCTCAAGGTAGATGGATGATTTTAAATATGTTATTGGACCATAAACAGATACGGCTCATTACCCTTTACGGACCAAATAATGATTATCCACACTTCTTTGACAATATATATAATAAATTATCAACCCTGCAAGCAATACAAGACTCTATTATTATGGTGGGAGATTATAATACTGTTTTAAATACCTCTATGGACCGTAAATGACATCAAACTACAAACAATCACCCTCATGCTCTTAAGGAAATCATGAATGTCATGGATACATTAGAACTAGTAGATATATGGAGGCTTAAATATCCTGATCTAGTGAGATATACATGGCGGAGACTCAATCAAGCTAGTCGTCTTTACTTCTTTCTTATCTCATTCTCGTTGACACTAAAAGTTAAAAAAAGTGTTGATAGGGGACAGAATGTGGTCGGACCATCATATAATTGACATATACATTACTCTTACTGAATTTCCACGTGGGCGAGGATATTGGAAATTTAATCAAAGCCTATTGGATGATAATTGTTTTTAACTAGGACAGAGGAATTTATAACAGTTTTATTCCGACATTATAAAGGTACAGCAAATCCCCTTATTGTATGGGACACTTTTAAATGTGCCTTTAGAGGCCATGCAATTCAGTACTCATCTCGAAAAACAAAAGCAATTTATGTCAAAAGAGTCCATACCGACAATGGAAATAGAAGGTCTAACAGAACAGATAGATATCACTAAAAACTGTAACATAGAGGCTCAGAATAAATTTGAGGAAAATCAAAAAGAAATGGAGAAACTTATTCAAGAAAGATCAAGTGTAATATATTATAAAAATAAAGCAAACTGGATGGAATATGGGGAAAAATGCACTAAATTATTTTTGTATCTTCAACATAGAAACATAGAAATGTTACCAAAAATGATTTACTGAAACTGGTTACAATTGACGGAGTCACCCATGATTCACCAAATTATATTTTGAAGGAGGAAGCAAAGTACTTTAAGCCTATGTTTTCATTTCAGTCGCCTCCATCTCCTCTACCTGAAGCTAATTGTAAGGATTGTTTTTTCTATTGATAATGTAGAATCAACAGCCATACAGAAAGACTCATGTGAAGGTGAAATTACAGAGGAGGAACTTCTGGATGCAATTAAAGACTTTAAATCCGGGAAAACTCCAGGGTTGGATGCATACCAGTCGAGGTATACCAAACCTTTTTTGATATACTCAGAGGACCGTTATTAGCATGTTTTAACCACTCCTATGTAAATGGTAGATTATCAGACACTCAACAAGAAGGTCTGATTTCATTATTACTGAAACAGGATAGAAGTGGGAAATATAAAGATCCAGTCCATTAAAAAAAATTGGTGGCCCCTCACACTTCAGTGTTGGTTGTCATGCAAAAATTATAGCAAAATGTATAGCGCATAGAATTAAAAAGGTATTGTCGGACATTATTAATTCTAATCAGACAGGTTTTTTACATGGACGGTACATTGGAGATAATATATGTACTGGAAACAATAGAACACTATGAAAAATCTGGGAAACCAGGCCTGGTATTCATATCAGACTTTGAAAAGGCATTTGATAAAGTACGACTGGAGTCTATATATAAATGCCTGGAGCATTTCAATTTTGGAGAATCTCTTATAAAATTGATTAAAATCATGTATAGGTCAACCCTAGGTGTAAAATAGTAAATAATGGTTACTTCTCAGAAAGTTTTAAACTGTCAAGAGGAGTAAAACAAGGTTGTCCACTATCGGCATATCTATTTATTGTGGCCATCGAAATGTTAGCTATTAATATCAGATCCAGTAATAATATCAGATTATTAGAAATCCAGGGCTTAAAAACAAAGGTGTCATTGTACACTGATGATTCATATTTTCTTTTAAATCCACAACTTCAATCCCTCCACAGCCTCATAGAGGATGTAGATACATGTTCTAACCTCTCTGGATTACAACCAAGTTATGATAAATGTACTATATTATGTATTGGATCACTAAAAAATAAAAATGTTATATTACCATGTAGTTTACCAATAAAATGGTCTGATGGTGATATGGATATACTCGGAATACATATCCCAAATGAAATAAATGATCTCACTCTAATACATTTTAATAGAAAGTTAGCAAAAATAGAGTTGAAATACACCTAGCGAACAGTTTTTTAAATTATATGAGAAAAGAAATATTAAATTTGGAGCGGCAAGCCAGACAAAATTAAACAGTTCCATTTATATAATGAATATGAATTCGGAGGACAGAAATTATTAAATATTAAAGCATTAGACCTCTCACTAAAAGCTTCAGTCATACAAAATGTATACTTAAATCCGAACTGGTTCTCTAGCAAATTAGTCAGATTGTCTCACCCCATGTTCAAGAATGGCCTTTTTCTCTTTATTCAGATTACAACCTCTCACTTTCAGTTATTTGAAAAGGAAATCATCTCCCAAATATCACTATTTCTAAACAAGCCATAGAAAGTTGGTTGCAATTTCAATTTAATCCTCCAGAAACGACAGAACAAATAGTGCAACAAATATTGTGGTTAAACTCAAATATACTAATTGATAAAAAAAATTACAATTAAAAGGTATAATCTTCGTAAATTATATCATAAGTAGGTGGAGTTATGTCGCACATGCAGCTAACAAAAACATATGGAATGTCTGCTCTACTCAAAATTACAACCCAATAATTGCATTACCGCAAAAATTGAAGAGGAAGTGGAAGTGGGGAAAAAGAAAGGACCTTGTCTGTCGGCCCCTGCTTTAAAGAACATCATTGGTTTAAAGAAAAGTTGTGATAAATAAAAAAGTATACCAGTTTTATTTAAGGAACAAAGGATTGACAGCGTCCCATATATATTGCAAAATAGTTGGGAAGAGATTTTTGACATACCGATTCCATAGCATAGTGTTTTATGAACTGATACGCAAACGACACCGGATTCAAAACTTTAGAATATTTCAATTTCAATTATTATACAACATTTTTTTGCTACCAATATAATGGTTATTTATATGTGGGAGATCAATCTTTCCCAGACTCTGCAGAGTTTGGCTACGAAGAGACAGAATGCATTAGAGAATTGGTGTTGGTATAGGTCCATAGGTGGCGGGTTCTGGGACAATCCACCCCCCGAGCGAGCGGGCGAGGCGTTAGGACGGGATGGAGAGAGAGAGAGAGAGACAAGAAAGCGAGAGAGAGAGAGAGAGAGAGAGGAGAGAGAGAGCAGGAGAGCGGGGGAGAGAAGCAAGATTAGCTAGGAGTCGAGGCGGAGAGAGAGAGCGGGGAGAGAGAGAGACGTGAGAGAAGAGAGCGAGACGTCGAGAGAGAGCGAGAGAGAGCGGAGGAGGGGAGGAGAGAGAGAGAGGGGAGAGTCTCTCTCTATCTCTATCTCTCTCTCTCTATCTTTCTCTTTCTCTCTCTCTCTCTCTCTCTCTCTCTCTCTCTCTCTCTCTACCCCTCCGTCGTCCGGCCGCACGGGACGGGATGAAATACAAGTCCTATTACAGGGCTGCAGCTAATAATGCTTTATCAATTAGCAGGCGGTACAAGGCCATTATAATCATCCACGTCTCCTCTCCTCTCCTGCTTCTCCTATTCCCTGCTGTTCATTAGACCTCAGGGTTCTCAGGACTTGGAAGATAGCAGCGTATCGGCTTCTCCTGAACTGTTCTCCGATAGGCTGATAGCCCATTGAAGATCATGTTTAATTACTGCTCTGTTCAGCCACCCCTTCCTAGCTGTTAGGAATTGAGGACTTTTAAATTCACTCCTAAATGTCCCTGTATTTTAGTAACTAAAAATAGAGTACAGTTCAGTTTGCTCAATTGTTCAACAAAAAAATTGCTAATTCATCCGAGTTACAACTAAAAAAAGACAGACAGACAGAAAGACAGAGACAGACATACAGACAGACATGGAATGAAAGAGACAGAGACACACAGAAAAAGACAGACAGAGAGACAGCGAGATTCTTTCTCATGTCATTCTCGTTGGCACCAACATTTTAAAAAGTGTTGATAGGGGACAGAATGTGGTCGGACCATCATATAATTGGCATATACATTACTCTTACTGAATCTCCACGTGGGCGAGGATATTGGAAATGTAATCAAAGCCTATTGGATGATAACTTGTTTTTAACTAGGACAGAGGAATTTATAACTGTTTTATTCCGACATAACATAGGTACAGCAAATCCCCTTATTGTATGGGGCACTTGTAAATGAGCCTTTAGAGGCCATGCAATTCAGTACTCATCTCTAAAACAAAAGCAATTTAGGTCAAAAGAGTCCATAAAAACAAAGGAAATTTAAGGTCTAACAGAACAGATAGATAGCAATAAAAACTGTACCATAGAGGCTCAAAATAAATTAGAGGAAAAACAAAAAGAAATGGAGGAACTTATTCAAGAAAGATCAAGTGTAATATATTATAGAAATACAGCAAACTGGATGGAATATGGGGAAGAATGCACCAGATTCAAATGTTACCAAAAATAATTTACTGAAACTGGTTACAAATGACGGAGTCACCCATGATTCACCAAATTATGATTTGAAGGAGGAAGCAAAGTACTTTAAACATATGTTTTAGTTTCAGTCGCCTCCATCTTTTGTTTCAGTCGATTTTTTTTCTATTGATAATGTTAAATTAACAGCCATACAGAAAGACTCATGTGAAGGTGAATTTACAGAGGAGGAACTTCTTGATGCAATTAAAGCCTTTATGTCCGGGAAAACTCCAGGGCTGGATGGCATACAAGTTGAGGTATACCAAACAATTTTTTAATATACTCAGAGGACCGTTATTAGCATGTTTGAACCACTCCTATGTAAATGGTAGATTATCAGACACTCAACAAGAAGGTCTGATTTCATTATTCCTGAAACAGGACACAAGTGGTAAATATAAAGATCCAGTCCATTAAAAAAATTGGAGGCCCCTTACACTTCAGTGTTGTGATGCAAAAATTCTAGCAAAATGTATAGCGCATAGAATTAAAAAGGTATTGTCGGACATTATTCATCCTAATCTGGTTTTTTACATGGACGGTACATTGGAGATAATATAAGGCAAGTACTGGAAACAATAGAACACTATGAAAAATCTGGGAAACCAGGCCTGCTATTCATAGCAGACTTTGAAAAGGCTTTTGATAAAGTACGACTGGAGTTTATATATAAATGTGAGAATATCTTATAAAATTGATTAAAATCATGTATAGGTCAACCCTAGGTGTAAAATAGTAAAAAATGGCTATTTCTCAGAAAGTTTTAAACTGTCAATAGGAGTAAAACAAGGTTGTCCACTATCGGCATATCTATTTATTATTGCCATCGAAATGTTAGCTATTAAATTCAGATCCAACAATAATATCAAGGGATTAGAAATCCAGGGCTTAAAAACAAAGGTGTCATTGTACGCTGATGATGATTCATGTTTTCTTTTAAATCCACAACTAGAATCCCTCCACAGCCTCATAGAGGATCTATATACATTTTCGAACCACTCTGGATTACAACCAAATTATGATAAGTGTGCTATATCATGTATTGGATCACCAAAAAATACAGCTTTTATATTACCGTGTAGCTTACCAATGGTCTGATGGTGATGTGGATATACTCGGTATACATATCCCAAAGGAAATAAATGATCTCACTCCAAGAAATCTTAATAGAAAGTTTGTAAAAATAGATAAGATCTTGCTACAATGGAAAGGTAAATACCTGTCTATTTGTGGAAAAATCACCCTGATTAACTCTTTAGTAATATCCCAGTATACTTGTTTATTTGCTTATGGCCTTGCCTACACCTAGTGAACAGTTTATTAAATTATATGAGAAAAAAAATATTAAATTTTATTTGGAACGGCAAGCCAGACAAAATTAAACTGGCCTATTTATATCATGAATATGAATTCGGAGGGCAGAAATTATTAAATATTAAAGCATTAGACCTCTCACTAAAGGCTTCAGTCATACAAAAGTTATACTTAAATCCGAACTGGTTCTCTAGCAAATTAGTCAGATTGTCTCACCCAATGTTCAAGAATGGCATTTTCCCTTTATTCAGATTACAACCTCTCACTTTCAGTTATTTGAAAAGGAAATCATCTCCCAAATATCACTATTTCTAAAACAATCCATATAAAGTTGGTTGCAATTTCAATTTAATCCTCCAGAAACGACAGAACAAATAATGCAACAAATAGTGTGGTTAAACTCAAATATACTAATTGATAAAAAAAAATAACATTATTTTTTGTTTAAAAAAGGTATAATCTTCGTAAATGATATCATAGGTAGGACTGGTGGAGTTATGTCACACATGCAGCTAACAAAAACATATGGAAATGTCTGCTCTACCCAAAATTACAACCCAATAATTGCATTACCGCAAAAATGGAAGAGGAAAATAGGAAGGGGGAAAAATTAAGGAACCTGTCTGTCGGCCTTGCATTAAAGAACATAATTGGTTAAAGAAAATTGTGATAAATAAAAAAGTATACCAGTTTCATTTAAGGACCAAAGGATTGACAGCCGTCCCATATAGATTGCAAAATAGTTGGGAAGAGATTTTTGACGTACCGATCCCATGGCATTGTGTTTATGATCTGATACGCAAAACGACGCCGGATTCAAAACTTATAATTTTTCAATTTAAATTATTATACAAAATTCTTGCTACCAATAGAATGTTATTTATATGTGGGATACAATCTTCCCAGCTCTACAGATTTTGCTGCAAAGAGACAAAATCATTAGATCATTTGTTTTGGTACTGTCCATTTGTGGCTTGTTTTTGGTCACAGGTCCAGGAATGGCTAAAGGATTGCAATTTTTACCTGGAGCTAACCCTGTAGATAGCATTACTGGGTGATCTGAAAAGTCATAGTCAATCGATCAATAATATAATAATACTTTTAGCAAAAATGCTTATTTTCAATTTACAATCCTTAGAAACAATTAGAATAAAAGGGTTCAGAACTTTTGTGAAACATCAAAGTACAGTTGAAAAATATATGGCAAATAGAAATCCAATATGGATGGTGTTAAGAGATAGATGAGAGGTGTTGAATGGAGTTGAAGGATGGGACTAATAACAACTAACAACTACTAATAACAACAAGATAACTAATGTAAAGCATACTGTGTCCATAATAAGTATATAGGTTATAGGTTGAGAGCTTTTGTGAAAGAGCACAGTTAGAAAGATATGGCATATAGAAGCAAACCAGATGAACATCATGAAAATGATCAGAGAGGTTGAGAGTAGAGGAAGTTCAGGAGTAAAATGAAACAAAATAGAATTATTGTCAAATTGACTGTGTCCATGAAATGTATATAGTATGTATAAGCTGGAAGTAGAGGCCTAAGCGTTGTTGTTCACTAGTTTACTCCAATTAGGGAAGGGGTCGTGGGGTTGGAAAGTAATAAAGGAAAATACATATTTTTTAAAGATATGTATATATACATATGTATGTATATGTATTTATATGTATGTATGTGTATATGTATGTATGTATTCAGACAGCCCAGAACTACACGGCAGGACCTGGTCAATGACCTGAAGAGAGCTGGGACCACAGTCTCAAAGAAAACCATTAGTAACACACTACGCCATCATGGATTAAAATCCTGCAGCGCACGCAAGGTCCCCCTGCTCAAGCCAGCGCATGTCCAGGCCTGTCTGAAGTTTGCCAATGACCATCTGGATGATCCAGAGGAGGAATGGGAGAAGGTCATGTGGTCTGATGAGACAAAAAATAGCTTTTTGGTCTTAACTCCACTCGCCGTGTTTGGAGGAAGAAGAAGGATGAGTACAACCCCAAGAACACCATCCCAACCGTGAAGCATGGAGGTGGAAACATCATTCTTTGGGGATGCTTTTCTGCAAAGGGGACAGGACGACTGCACCGTATTGAGGGGAGGATGGATGGGGCCATGTATCGCGAGATCTTGGCCAACAACCTCCTTCCCTCAGTAAGAGCATTGAAGATGGGTCGTGGCTGGGTCTTCCAGCATGACAACGACCCGAAACACACATCCAGGGCAACTAAGGAGTGGCTCCGTAAAAAGCATCTCAAGGTCCTGGAGTGGCCTAGCCAGTCTCCAGACCTGAACCCAATAGAACATCTTTGGAGGGAGCTGAAAGTCCGTATTGCCCAGCGACAGCCCCGAAACCTGAAGGATCTGGAGAATGTCTGTATGGAGGAGTGGGCCAAAATCCCTGCTGCAGTGTGTGCAAACCTGGTCAAGACCTACAGGAAACGTATGATCTCTGTAATTGCAAACAAAGGTTTCTGTACCAAATATTAAGTTCTGCTTTTCTGATGTATCAAATACTTATGTCATGCAATAAAATGCAAATTAATTACTTAAAAATCATACAATGTGATTTTCTGGATTTTTGTTTTAGATTCCGTCTCTCACAGTTGAAGTGTACCTATGATAAAAATTACAGACCTCTACATGCTTTGTAAGTAGGAAAACCTTCAAAATCGGCAGTGTATCAAATACTTGTTCTCCCCATTGTATATATATATATATATACAGTTGAAGTCAGAAGTTTACATACACCTTAGCCAAATACATTTAAACTCAGTTTTTCACAATTCCTGACATTTAATCCTAGTAAAAATTCCCTGTTTTAGGTCAGTTAGGATCACCACTTTATTTTAAGAATGTGAAATGTCAGAATAATAGTAGAGAAAATGATTTATTTTGTGCTTTTATTTAATTCATCACATTCCCAGTGGGTCAGAAGTTTACATACACTCAATTAGTATTTGGTAGCATTGTCTTTAAATTGTTTAACTTGAGTCAAACGTTTCGGGTAGCCTTCCCACAAGTTTCCCACAATAAGTTGGGTGAATTTTGGCCCATTCCTCCTGACAAAGCTGGTGTAACTGAGTCAGGTTTGTAGGCCTCCTCGCTCGCACACACTTTTTCAGTTCTGCCCACAAATATTCTACAGGATTGAGGTCAGGGCTTTGTGATGGCCACTTCAATTCCTTGACTTTGTTGTCCTTAAGCCATTTTGCCACAACTTTGGAAGTATGCTTGGGGTCATTGTCCATTTGGAAGACCCATTTGCAACCGAGCTTTAACTTCCTGACTGATATCTTGAGATGTTGCTTCAATATATCCACATAATTTTCCTTCCTCATGATGCCATCTATTTTGTGAAGTGCACCAGTCCCTCCTGCAGCAAAGCACCCCAACAGTTTGATGCTGCCACCCCCGTCCTTCACGGTTGGGATGGTGTTCTTCGGCTTGCAAGCCTTCCCCTTTTTCCTCCAAACATAACAATGGTCATTATGAACAAACAGTTCTATTTTTGTTTCATCAGACCAGAGGACATTTCTCCAAAAAGTACGATCTTTGTCCCCATGTGCAGTTGCAAACCAAGGCTCATTTCAAACTTTTCATTCTGTATAGACTAGTTGTTACTATATTGTCCGGTTGTGAACAGTATCTATCTAACATGCAAGAGAGTAATCGCTGGATTGAGCTAGATACTGGAAGATTTGAGGTGGTTTCTGTATCCGTTTCGTTATCAACTGGCAGAGGAAACTAATGTAACTATCTAACATCATAATATTCAAAGATTGAGGCAGTTTGTGGGGGTTTGGAGGTGTGGCAACATGCTAACTAAACAGGGTTGTGGAGGTGTGGCAACATGCTAACTAAACAGGGTTTTGGAGGTGTGGCAACATGCTAACTAAACAAGGTTGTGGAGGTGTGGCAACATGCTAACTAAACAAGGTTGTGGAGGTGTGGCAACATGCTAACTAAACAGGATTGTGGAGGTGTGGCAACATGCTAACTAAACAAGGTTGTGGAGGTGTGGCAACATGCTAACTAAACAAGGTTGTGGAGGTGTGGCAACATGCTAACTAAACAGGGTTGTGTGTGTGTGTGTGTGTGTGTGTGTGTGTGTGTGTGTGTGTGTGTGTGTGTGTGTGTGTGTGTGTGTGTGTGTGTGTGTGTGATTGAGAAGCTCAGCCACTCAGTCACAACATCATCAACATTCTCGGCTGAACTCTTGTTACTTTGGACTGCTCTGAAGCTCCAAATTGTACGTGGCCAAACCTTTGGACAAAGCATTGACACCCTGTCTGCCCTGGTGTGTGTGTCTGTGTGTGTTTGTGTGTGTGTGTGTGTTTGTTTGTGTGTGTGTGTGTGCGCTTTTGTGTGTGTGTGTGTGTATGTACATATCTGTGTGTGTTTGTGTATGTATCTCTGTGTGTACATACCGTAGACCAGCACGTTGGCAGAGGAGCTCTTGCGTCGAGCCACAATGTTCTTGGCCACGCAGGTGTAGTTGGCCGTGTCCGCCAGCCTAGCCTGTTTGATGATCAGATTACGGTCCGCAGTCACCAAGAAATTGGGGTCGCTTACAGGGTCGATCACATGCTCGTTCCTCTGCCACTCCACCTGAAAAATAACAGACCTGGAAGCTTCTAACGACTGTTTTCATGTTGACAACCTGGGACGTACAGAGGGATAAGAATGTCCCCCCCCCGTCCCCATCCACTGCCCCGAGCTCTATGGGCCCCATCCACTGCCCCGAGGACTATGGGCCCCATCCACTGCCCTGAGGACTATGGGCCCCATCCACTGCCCTGAGGACTATGGGCCCCATCCACTGCCCCGAGGACTATGGGCCCCATCCACTGCCCTGAGGACCATGGGCCCCATCCACTGCCCTGAGGACTATGGGCCCCATCCACTGCCCCGAGGACTATGGGCCCCATCCACTGCCCCGAGGACTATGGGCCCCATCCACTGCCCCGAGGACTATGGGCCCCATCCACTGCCCTGAGGACTATGGGCCCCATCCACTGCCCTGAGGACTATGGGCCCCATCCATTGCCCCGAGGACTATGGGCCCCATCCACTGCCCTGAGGACTATGGGCCCCATCCACTGCCCTGAGGACTATGGGCCCCATCCACTGCCCTGAGGACTATGGGCCCCATCCACTGCCCTGAGGACTATGGGCCCCATCCACTGCCCTGAGGACTATGGGCCCCATCCACTGCCCTGAGGACTATGGGCCCCATCCACTGCCCCGAGGACTATGGGCCCCATCCACTGCCCTTAGGACTATGGGCCCCATCCACTGCCCCGAGGACTATGGGCCCCATCCACTGCCCCGAGGACTATGGGCCCCATCCACTGCCCTGAGGACTATGGGCCCCATCCACTGCCCGAGGACTATGGGCCCCATCCACTGCCCTGAGGACTATGGGCCCCATCCACTGCCCCGAGGACTATGGGCCCCATCCACTGCCCCGAGGACTATGGGCCCCATCCACTGCCCCGAGGACTATGGGCCCCATCCACTGCCCTGAGGACTATGGGCCCCATCCACTGCCCTGAGGACTATGGGCCGACTGGGGAGATAATGTTATTACATACCCAGACAGCGTGAAGGTATTCACTAAATCATTTCAGAGAGGTAGATCAACTTTCTGACTTCTACATGTAGCTATGTTGTCTGTTTGTAAAGTTATGTCCAGTCTAATCCCTGTGAGAGTAGCTAATCCAGCTTGTGTTTTTACTGTTTGTAAAGTTATGTCCAGTCTAATCCCTGTGAGAGTAGCTAATTCAGTTTGTGTTTCTCTGAATGATCCCTTTCCCTTCTCCAAGTAGCTAGCAGAACTGCTGCTGTTCCATTCTATCCATATTCTATTAGAGTAGCTAGCATCTCTCCTGTTCCTCTGCAGTCCCTGTGACTTGTCAGACTATCTTCTTCTAGATGTTTCTCTGCCACACTCTGTCCATGTGCTGTGTCCCCACTGACTTCCTCCGACTACCTCTGGTCCTATTGCTAACTGTGATGGTCCCCGAACCTTGTTTTCTCCCTCTGCTCTCGTACAGGGGCTAGCTTTCCCCAAATGCTCTCAACTGCTCCTACATACACCTGGCAGAGGCAGAATAACACTGCTGTTTACGTTCTGTCCTCTGGCTAGCTAGCTAGCTGTTATCATGTTGTTGTTGTTTCTGTCCTCTGGCTAGCTAGCTAGCTAGCTGTTCTCATGTTGTTGTTGTGAACTCTATTGGAGTTGCTCTAGCAACCGTAATGTTCTACGCTGTTGGACAGTGGCTGGCTTTTCTGCTGTTGCTCCATGCTGTGTCCCAAATGGCACCCTATTCCCTATATAGTGCCCTCGTTTTGACCAGGGCCCATAGTAGTGCACTACGTAGGGAATAGGGTGCCATTTAGGACACAGCCTCTGACTGTCCCTGTGCTATCAAACAACAATCTGGCTATTCTGCTATTGGTCCCTACGCTGTCCCACAGACAGTGGTTCCTACGTCCCACAGACAGTGGTCCCTACGCTGTCCCACAGAGAGTGGTCCTTATGCTGTCCCACAGACAGTGGTCCCTACGCTGTCCCACAGACAGTGGTCCCTACGCTGTCCCACAGACAGTGGTCCCTATGCTGTCCCACAGACAGTGGTCCCTATGCTGTCCCACAGACAGTGGTCCCTATGCTGTCCTACAGACAGTGGTCCCTATGCTGTCCCACAGACAGTGGTCCCTATGCTGTCCCACAGACAGTGGTCCCTATGCTGTCCCACAGACAGTGGTCCCTATGCTGTCCCACAGACAGTGGTCCCTATGCTGTCCCACAGACAGTGGTCCCTACTTCCTACAGACAGTGGTCCCTATGCTGTCCCACAGACAGTGGTCCCTACGTCCCACAGATAGTGGTCCCTACGCTGTCCCACAGACAGTGGTCCCTACTTCCTACAGACAGTGGTCCCTCCACTGTCCCACAGTCAGTGGTCCCTACGCTGTCCCACAGAGAGTGGTCCCTACGCTGTCCCACAGAGAGTGGTCCCTACGCTGTCCCACAGACAGTGGTCCCTACGCTGTCCCACAGACAGTGGTCCCTATGCTGTCCCACAGACAGTGGTCCCTACGCTGTCCCACAGACAGTGGTCCCTACGCTGTCCCACAGACAGTGGTCCCTACGCTGTCCCACAGACAGTGGTCCCTACACTGTCCCACAGACAGTGGTCCCTACATCCCACAGCAGTGGTCCCTACGCTGTCCCACAGACAGTGGTCCCTACGCTGTCCCACAGACAGTGGTCCCTATGCTGTCCCACAGACAGTGGTCCCTATGCTGTCCCACAGACAGTGTAGGTACCTATTCTTCTACTGGTCTGTGCTGTGTGATTAGCTATCGTAGCTTCTTCTGCAGGTACAATGTATTCCTACACTGTTTCAGAGCGGCTAGCTAGCTGTTTCAGAGCGGCTAGCTAGCTGTTTCAGAGCGGCTAGCTAGCTGTTTCAGAGCGGCTAGCTAGCTGTTCCATGTACTGTAGTCAGTACCTGTCCTGTCAGAGTAGCTAGCTAGCTGTTTCATGTACTGTAGTCAGTACCTGTTCTGTCAGAGTAGCTAGCTAGCTGTTCCATGTACTGTAGTCAGTACCTGTCCTGTCAGAGTAGCTAGCTAGCTGTTTCATGTACTGTAGTCAGTACCTGTCCTGTCAGAGTAGCTAGCTAGCTGTTTCATGTACTGTAGTCAGTACCTGTCCTGTCAGAGTAGCTAGCTAGCTGTTCCACGTAGTTAGTCGCTGTGCTGTCTGAGTAGTTGGGGATGAACCTGCAGATTTGGCCCTGAGAGCCAGCCCTGAGAGCCAGCCCTGAGAGCCAGTCCTGAGAGCCAGCCCTGAGAGCCAGCCCTGAGAGCCAGCCCTGAGAGCCAGTCCTGAGAGCCAGTCCTGAGAGCCAGCCCTGAGAGCCAGCCCTGAGAGCCAGTCCTGAGAGCCAGTCCTGAGAGCCAGCCCTGAGAGCCAGCCCTGAGAGCCAGTCCTGAGAGCCAGTCCTGGAGCCAGCCTGAGCCAGTCCTGAGAGCCAGTCCTGAGAGCCAGTCCCTGAGAGCCAGCCCTGAGAGCCGAGCCCTGAGAGCCAGCCCTGAGAGCCAGTCCTGAGAGCCAGTCCTGAGAGCCAGCCCTGAGAGCCAGTCCTGAGAGCCAGTCCTGAGAGCCAGCCCTGAGAGCCAGCCCTGAGAGCCAGTCCTGAGAGCCCGTCCTGAGAGCCAGCCCTGAGCAGTCCTGAGAGCCAGCCCTGAGAGCCAGCCCTGAGAGCCAGTCCTGAGAGCCAGCCCTGAGAGCCAGCCCTGAGAGCCAGTCCTGAGCGTCAGCCCTGAGAGCCAGCCCTGAGAGCCAGCCCTGAGGGATGGGACTCAACACTGTGATATACTGCCTCCCTCCCTCTGATGAAAAAGTGATCAGAAATCAATAAGGGATAATAATTAGAGATATAATTATTGGAAGGGAGGGACCTCTATACCACACCTTGAAGAGGAAGAATAAGCTTATTGGAAGGCAGGGACCTCTATACCACTCCTTGGAGAGGAGGATGAAGCTTATTGGAAGGCAGGGACCTCTATACCACTCCTTGGAGAAGAGGATGAAGCTTATTGGAAGGCAGGGACCTCTATACCACTCCTTGGAGAGGAGGATGAAGCTTATTGGAAGGCAGGGACCTCTATACCACTCCTTGGAGAGGAGGATGAAGCTTATTGGAAGGCAGGGACCTCTATACCACTCCTTGGAGAGGGGGATGAAGCTTATTGGAAGGCCAGGGACCTCTATACCACTCCTTGGAGAAGAGGATGAGCTTATTGGAAGGCAGGGACCTCTACCACTCCTTGGAGAGGAGGACTAAGCTTATTGGGAAGGCAGGGACCTCTATACCACTCCTTGGAGAGGAGGATGAAGCTTATTGGAAGGCAGGGACCTCTATACCACTCCTTGGAGAGGAGGATGAAGCTTATTGGAAGGCAGGGACCTCTATACCACTCCTTGGAGAGGAGGATGAAGCTTATTGGAAGGCAGGGACCTCTCTACCACTCCTTGGAGAGGAGGATGGAAGCTTATTGGAAGGCAGGGACCTCTATACCACTCCTTGGAGAGGAGGATGAAGCTTATTGGAAGGCAGGGACCTCTATACCACTCCTTGGAGAGGAGGATGAAGCTTATTGGAAGGCAGGGACCTCTATACCACTCCTTGGAGAGGAGGATGAAGCTTATTGGAAGGCAGGGACCTCTATACCACTCCTGGAGAGGAGGATGAAGCTTATTGGAAGGCAGGGACCTCTATACCACTCCTTGGAGAGGGGGATGAAGCTTATTGGAAGGCAGGGACCTCTATACCACTCCTTGGAGAGGAGGATGAAGCTTATTGGAAGGCAGGGACCTCTATACCACTCCTTGGAGAGGAGGATGAAGCTTATTGGAAGGCAGGGACCTCTATACCACTCCTTGGAGAGGAGGATGAAGCTTATTGGAAGGCAGGGACCTCTATACCACTCCTTGGAGAGGAGGATGAAGCTTATTGGAAGGCAGGGACCTCTATACCACTCCTTGGAGAGGAGGATGAAGCTTATTGGAAGGCAGGGACCTCTATACCACTCCTTGGAGAGGAGGATGAAGCTTATTGGAAGGCAGGGACCTCTATACCACTCCTTGGAGAGGAGGATGAAGCTTATTGGAAGGCAGGGACCTCTATACCACTCCTTGGAGAGGAGGATGAAGCCGGACCATAGACACTGATCTAAGGTCTGGTTGTACATTTCTCTGTGTAGCTTTATGTTTGAAGTTCTTTGAACTCCATGAGGGAGCAAGTTTACATTTTGGGTAAAAAAAGTAGAGAATCAGACCACATCTCTAACCTCAGCAGGTGGTACACCCTCTGGAGGATGACAGCGTAACAACACTTCCTGGTTCAACGCTACTTCCTTCCCCATTGGCTCCTCCTCAAAGTTCTTCCTCAGGTCTGAAAAGGTGGGAAGACATGAAAATCATCAAAACATGAAAAACCTGTTTTATTTAAGCTTTATATATCCGGGAAGTCTCATTGAGGTCAGAATACCTCTTCTACAAGTAACCTGGAACATGAAAAACAAGTTTTATTTAAGCGTTATATACAGTGGGGAAAAAAAGTATTTAGTCAGCCACCAATTGTGCAAGTTCTCCCACTTAAAAAGATGAGAGAGGCCTGTAATTTTCATCATAGGTACACGTCAACAATGACAGACAAATTGGGAGAAAAAAAATCCTGAAAATCACATTGTAGGATTTTTTATGAATTTATTTGCAAATTATGGTGGAAAATAAGTATTTGGTCACCTACAAACAAGCAAGATTTCTGGCTCTCACAGACCTGTAACTTCTTCTTTAAGAGGCTCCTCTGTCCTCCACTCGTTATCTGTATTAATGGCACCTGTTTGAACTTGTTATCAGTATAAAAGACACCTGTCCACAACCTCAAACAGTCACACTCCAAACTCCACTATGGCCAAGACCAAAGAGCTGTCAAAGGACACAAGAAACAAAATTGTAGACCTGCACCAGGCTGGGAAGACTGAATCTGCAATAGGTAAGCAGCTTGGTTTGAAGAAATCAACTGTGGGAGCAATTATTAGGAAATGGAAGACATACAAGACCACTGATAATCTCCCTCGATCTGGGGCTCCACGCAAGATCTCACCCCGTGGGGTCAAAATGATCACAAGAACGGTGAGCAAAAATCCCAGAACCACACGGGGGTACCTAGTGAATGACCTGCAGAGAGCTGGGACCAAAGTAACAAAGCCTACCATCAGTAACACACTACGCCGCCAGGGACTCAAATCCTGCAGTGCGAGACGTGTCGCCCTGCTTAAGCCAGTACATGTCCAGGCCCGTCTGAAGTTTGCTAGAGTGCATTTGGATGATCCAGAAGAGGATTGGGAGAATGTCATATGGTCAGATGAAACCAAAATATAACTTTTTTGGTAAAAACTCAACTCGTCGTGTTTGGAGGACAAAGAATGCTGAGTTGCATCCAAGGAACACCATACCTACTGTGAAGAATGGGGGTGGAAACATCATGCTTTGGGGCTGTTTTTCTGCAAAGGGACCAGGACGACTGATCCGTGTAAAGGAAAGAATGAATGGGGCCATGTATTGTGAGATTTTGAGTGAAAACCTCCTTCCATCAGCAAGGGCATTGAAGATGAAACGTGGCTGGGTCGTTCAGCATGACAATGATCCCAAACACACCGCCCGGGCAACGAAGGAGTGGCTTCGTAAGAAGCATTTCAAGGTCCTGGAGTGGCCTAGCCAGTCTCCAGATCTCAACCCCATAGAAAATCTTTGGAGGGAGTTGAAAGTCCGTGTTGCCCAGCGACAGCCCCAAAACATCACTGCTCTAGAGGAGATCTGCATGGAGGAATGGGCCAAAATACCAGCAACAGTGTGTGAAAACCTTGTGAAGACTTACAGAAAACGTTTGACCTGTGTCATTGCCAACAAAGGGTATATTGAGAAACTTTTGATATTGACCAAATACTTATTTTCCACCATAATTTGCAAATAAATTCATTAAAAATCCTACAATGTGATTTTCTGGAGAATTTTTTTTCTCATTTTGTCTGTCATAGTTGACGTGTACCTATGATGAAAATTACAGTTCTCTCTCATCTTTTTAAGTGGGAGAACTTGCACAATTGGTGGCTGACTAAATACTTTTTTTCCCCACTGTATATATATATATATATATATATTCGGGAAGTCCCATTGAGGTCAGAATACTTATTCTACAAGTGACCTGGAACATCAAAAACATCAAAACACAAAGAAAAAAACCACGAGAAACATGAAAAAGCTGCATAAGGCTCCTGTCAGTCATAGAAGATGATGACCATCTCTTTCTGCTGTGTCCATGAGCAAAGGCACCTAACTCCTAAACTGCTCCAGGGGCGTTGCTCTGGTTCCTGCTGCTGTGATCTCTGAGTGGACGATGGGAGAAGCAAATACACTAGACAAAGGAAAGGAAAATAATCTACTTCCTTCTCTTCCTCTTCTTTGAATCACAAACATGTTTTCCTACTCTGGAGATAGCAGATAGTACACAGTCTCTCTCTCTCTCTGTCTCTCTGTCTCTCTCTCTCTCTCTCTCTCTCTCTCTCTCTTTCTCTCTCTCTCTCTCTCTCTCTCTCTCTCTCATCTTCTCTCTCTCTTTCCATCTCTCTTTTGCTCTCTCTCTCTCTCTGTCTCTCTCTCTCTCTCTCTCTCTCATTTCAAATGTCATATTATGTCTATATAAAGTGTTGTAACAATGTGCAAATAGTTAAAGTACAAATGGGAAAATAAATAAACATAAATATGGGTTGTATTTACAATGGTGTTTGTTCTTCACTGGTTGCCCTTTTCTTGTGGCAACAGGTCACAAATCTTGCTGCTGTGATGGCACACTGTGGTATTTCACCAAATAGATATGGGAGTTTATCAAAATTGGGTTTGTTTTCAAATTCTTTGTGGATCTCTGTAATCTGAGGGAAATATGTGTCTCTAATATGGTCACACATTTGGCAGGAGGTTCGGAAGTGCAGCTCAGTTTCCACCTCATTTTGTGGGCAGTGTGCACATAGCCTGTCTTCTCTTGAGAGCCATGTCTGCCTACGGCGGCCTTTCTCAATAGCAAGGCTATGAGTCTGTACATAGTCAAAGCATTCCTTAATTTTTGGGTCAGTCACAGTGGTCAGGTATTCTGCCACTGTGTACTCTCTGTTTAGGGCCAAATAGCATTCTAGTTTGCTCTGTTTTTTTGTTAATTCTTTCCAATGTGACAAGCCATTATGTTTTTGTTTTCTCATGATTTGATTGGGTGTAATTGTGTTGTTGTTATTGTCCAGGGCTCTGTGGGGTCTGTTTGTGTTTGTGAACAGAGCCCCAGGACCAGCTTGCTTAGGGGACTCTTCTCCAGGTTCATCTCTCTGTAGGTGATGGCTTTGTTATGGAAGGTTTGGGAATCACTTCCTTTTAGGTGGTTGTAGAATTGAATGGCTCTTTTCTGGATTTTGATAATTAGCGGGTATCGGCCTAATTCTGCTCTGCATGCATTATTTGGTGTTTTATGTTGTACACAGAGGATATCTTTGCTGAATTCTGCATGCAGAGTCTCAATTTGGTGTTTGTCCCATTTTGTGAATTATTGGTTGGTGAGCGGACCCCAGACCTCACAACCATAAAGGGCAATGGGTTCTATAACTGATTCAAGTAATTGTAGTGTGTGCAGTATTCTATATATTTAAACCTACTGGATATCTCTACTGTTATAAACCACTATGAGAGTCTCCTCTCTACAGGATAGCTCTACTGTTATAAACCACTATGAGAGTCTCCTCTCTACAGGATATCTCTACTGTTATAAACCACTATGAGAGTCTCCTCTCTACAGGATATATCTACTGTTATAAACCACTATGAGAGTCTCCTCTCTACAGGATATCTCTACTGTTATAAACCACTATGAGAGTCTCCTCTCTACAGGATATCTCTACTGTTATAAACCACTATGAGAGTCTCCTCTCTACAGGATATCTCTACTGTTATAAACCACTATGAGAGTCTCCTCTCTACAGGATATCTCTACTGTTATAAACCACTATGAGAGTCTCCTCTCTACAGGATATCTCTACTGTTATAAACCACTATGAGAGTCTCCTCTCTACAGGATATCTCTACTGTTTATAAACCACTATGAGAGTCTCCTCTCTACAGGATATCTCTACTGTTATAAACCACTATGAGAGTCTCCTCTCTACAGGATATCTCTACTGTTATAAACCACTATGAGAGTCTCCTCTCTACATGATATCTCTACTGTTATAAACCACTATGAGAGTCTCCTCTCTACAGGATATCTCTACTGTTATAAACCACTATGAGAGTCTCCTCTCTACAGGATATCTCTACTGTTATAAACCACTATGAGAGTCTCCTCTCTACAGGATATCTCTACTGTTATAAACCACTATGAGAGTCTCCTCTCTACAGGATATATCTACTGTTATAAACCACTATGAGAGTCTCCTCTCTACAGGATATCTCTACTGTTATAAACCACTATGAGAGTCTCCTCTCTACAGGATATCTCTACTGTTATAAACCACTATGAGAGTCTCCTCTCTACAGGATATCTCTACTGTTATAAACCACTATGAGAGTCTCCTCTCTACAGGATATATCTACTGTTATAAACCACTATGAGAGTCTCCTCTCTACAGGATATCTCTACTGTTATAAACCACTATGAGAGTCTCCTCTCTACAGGATATCTCTACTGTTATAAACCACTATGAGAGTCCCCTCTCTACAGGATATCTCTACTGTTATTTTACATTTTACATTTTAGTCATTTAGCAGACGCTCTTAACCAGAGCGACTTACAGGAGCAATTAGGGTTAAGTGCCTTGCTCAAGGGCACATTAACGTCATTTAGCAGACGCTCTTAGCCAGAGCGACTCACAAATTGGTGCGTTCACCCTATAGCCAGTGGGATAACCACTTTACAATTTGGGGGGGGGGGGGGGGGGGGTTAGAAGGAATACTTTATCCTATAGTTATAAACCACTATGAGAGTCCCCAAAAACACATTTTAACCACCGGCAGGTCAATAGTCTCTCTTATAAAATATGTACAGAGATTGTATCTTAGTTGAGAATAACCTGTATGAATAAAGGGTTTGTCCTCGGAGGCTGTGTTGAGTCATCTCTAAATGGACATAATTTTTTTTTTTACATTTTACATTTTTAGTCATTTAGCAGACGCTCTTATCCAGAGCGACTTACAGTTAGTGAGTGCATACATTATTTTTTTATACTGGTCCCCCGTGGGAATCAAACCCACAACCCTGGCATTGCAAACGCCATGCTCTACCAACTGAGCTACACCCCTGCCGGCCATTCCCTCCCCTACCCTGGACGACGCTGGGCCAATTGTGTGCCGCCCCATGGGTCTCCCGGTCGCGGCCGGTTACGACAGAGCCTGGATTCAAACCAGGATCTCTAGTGGCTCAACTAGCACTGCGCTGCAGTGCCTTAGACCACTGCGCCACTCGGGGACCCGATAATACCAACATTACAGTCATACAGAGACTACAGTATACACAAATAAAATGGTCAATACTCCCAGGAGAGTCTAGGGAGACTACATCATACACAAATCAAATGGTCAATACTCCCAGGAGAGTCTAGGGAGACTACAGTATACACAGATCAATCAATCAATACTCCCAGGAGAGTCTAGGGAGAATCAGAGATTGAATTATCAATACAGTTGGGATGACGTATGCTTTATTTCAGAGTAATACTTACAAGCGATCCTGACATATGCCTTTTGGCTCTTCTGGGTTCCCGTAGTGCTCCAGGCGACACACTGGCACCAGTAGTCGTCCAGACCAAAGATCTTCTCAACCTGCTGTCTGGAGATGTCGATCTGCACCTGCATGATGGGCAGACCTGCAACACAGACCATAGAGACCACAGTTAGGACAAAGACCAAAGGCATAGGTCTAGTTCAGGATTGAGAAGGAGTTCATAGGTAGGATTCAGAATAGAGTCAGGAGACAATTAGGACACTGAGCAGATGTCTAGTTTGAGATTAAGATTGACTTCAGGTTCAGTCTAGGTTTAGGACACAGTTCAGAGTCAGGACACTGGCAGGGGTCAGCGTAAAGGAGTTGAGTTTATGTTTAGTCTGGGGTCATGGCATACATTAGATCAGACACAAGCAGCAGATACACAAGTCAGGATCCAAAAGGAGTCTTGAACTACCAAAGGTAGAACTGAGGTCTATGTAGAATCCATCTAGAGACAGAACAGAGGTCTATATAGAATCCATCTAGAGACAGAACTGAGGTCTATATAGAATCCATCTAGAGACAGAACTGAGGTCTGTATAGAATCCATCTAGAGACAGAACTGAGGTCTATATAGAATCCATCTAGAGACAGAACTGAGGTCTATATAGAATCCATCTAGAGACAGAACTGAGGTCTATATAGAATCCATCTAGAGACAGAACTGAGGTCTATATAGAATCCATCTAGAGACAGAACTGAGGTCTATATATAATCCATCTAGAGACAGAACTGAGGTCTATGTAGAATCCATCTAGAGACAGAACTGAGGTCTATATAGAATCCATCTAGAGACAGAACTGAGGTCTATATGGAATCCATCTAGAGACAGAACTGAGGTCTATATAGAATCCATCTAGAGACAGAACTGAGGTCTATATGGAATCCATCTA
Organism: Coregonus sp. 'balchen'; assembly: GCA_902810595.1. NCBI lineage: Eukaryota > Metazoa > Chordata > Actinopteri > Salmoniformes > Salmonidae > Coregonus > Coregonus sp. 'balchen'. The sequence goes on along the minus strand of LR778255.1, from coordinate 34,256,859 downwards.
GAGACAGAACTGAGGTCTATATAGAATCCATCTAGAGACAGAACTGAGGTCTATATAGAATCCATCTAGAGACAGAACTGAGGTCTATATTGAATCCTGCAAACTTGGTTTGAGAAGAGAACATTACAATGGCCGCCAGCAAATAAGGATTAATTCACAACAAGAGGCTCAAAGCCTAAAAACAAACAAGCCCAACACCAAATATATTTAAACTCAGTTTTTCACAATTCCTGACATTTAATCTGTCACGATTGTCTAAGGAGGAGGACCAATGCGCAGCGTTGAAGGTGAATATATTTATTATATCAATGATCACACGATCAAAACAACAGACGATAACGTGATGTCAACGGTTTAACACAAACCAAATAAGAACAAGAAACCACAAACAATAAATGCCTAACGGCTACCTAAGTATGACTCCCAATCAGAGACAACGAGCTACAGCCCTCTCTGATTGGGAGCCACCCTGGCCAACATAGAAATACAACGACTAGAACATAAACAAATGAACACCCTGGCTCAACATACGAGAGTCCCCAGAGCCAGGGCGTGACAGTACCCCCCCCCCCCCAAAGGCGCGGACTCCGACCGCGCCAACCAAAACCAACAGGGGAGGGACCGGGTGGGCACTCCGCCTCGGCGGCGGATCCGGCTCCGGACATGACCCCCACTCCTTCTCTAAACCCCCAAAGTACCCCTGGTCCGGTCTGGCCCTGCTGACCGGAGCTGGACTGCACACTGGTGGAGCGGATAGCTTCAGCTCCGTAGTGGAGCAGTTGACCGGGACCTTACCAGGCACCGGTGACCCAGGCACGGGTTGTGCTGGACTGACGACGCGCACCCCTGGCTTGGTGCGTGGAGGAGGAACGGGCCTTACCAGGCTGACGACGCACACCGTAGGCTTGGTGCGTGGAGCAGGGACAGGCCGGACTGGGCTGACGAAGCACACCACTGACTTGGTGCGGGGAGCAGGAACGGGCCGAGCCGGGCTGACGAAGCGCACCACAGACTTGGTGCGGGGAGCAGGAACGGGTCGGACCGGGCTGACGAAGCGCACCACTGACTTGGTGCGGGGAGCAGGAACGGGCCGCGCCGGGCTGACGAAACGCACCACTGACTTGGTGCGGGGAGCAGGAGCGAGCCGGACCGGGCTGACGAAGCGCACCACTGACTTGGTGCGGGGAGCAGGAACGGGCCGAGCTGGGCTGACGAAGCACACCCCTGACTTGGTGCGGGGAGCAGGAACGGGCCGTGCCGGGCTGACGAAGCGCACCACTGACTTGGTGCGAGTGGCAGGAACAGGCCGGACCGTACTGGGAACACACACCACTGGCCCCACGTGGGGATCAGGAACAGGCCGGACCGGACTGGCAACACACGCCAGTACCTCTCGCCGTGCCTCTACATCCTCCATCCCCTCTTCGACCAGTGGCCCCCGTAACCTGGCGGCCTCCTCTGGCAACCCGCTGGGCCACTCTATCGCGGCCTCCTGCTGGTCCGACGTCGTGAGCCCCCCCCTAAAAATTTTCTGGGAGTCTCTCTTCCCCGTGGGCCAGGCCTCTATAATTCTCGCCCAACTCTCGCTCTTCTGCTTCCAATCTCCGCCATTCAGCTCCTCATTCGGCTTGACCCAGTCGAAGCTCTTCCTCCACTGTTCCCAAGTCCACCCACTCTGCTCCTCACTAGGCTGCTTGGTCCAGTTCTGGTGGTTTCTTCTGTCATGATCGTCTAAGGAGGAGGACCAATGCGCAGCGTTGAAGGTGAACATATTTATTATATCAATGATCACACGATCAAAACAACAGACGATAACGTGATGTCAACGGTTTAACACAAACCAAATAAGAACAAGAAACCACAAACAATAAATGCCTAACGGCTACCTAAGTATGACTCCCAATCAGAGACAACGAGCTACAGCCCTCTCTGATTGGGAGCCACCCTGGCCAACATAGAAATACAACGACTAGACCATAAACAAATGAACACCCTGGCTCAACATACGAGAGTACCCAGAGCCAGGGCGTGACATAATCCTAGTAAAAATTCCCTGTCTTAGGTCAGTTAGGATCCCCACTTTATTTTAAGAATGTGAAATGTCAGAATAATAGTAGAGAGAATGATTTATTTCAGATTTTATTTTTTTCATCACATTCCCAGTGGGTCAGAAGTTGGATGGATTCTTGGGATTAACTTGGGTCAAACGTTTCGGGTAGCCTTCCACAAGCTTCCCACAATAAGTTGGGTGAATTTTGGCCCATTCCTCCTGACAGAGCTGGTGTAACTGAGTCAGGTTTGTAGGCCTCCTTGTTCGCACACGCTTTTTCAGTTCTGCCCACACATTTTCTATAGGATTGAGGTCAGGGCTTTGTGATGGCCACTCCAATACCTTGACTTTGTTGTCCTTAAGCCATTTTGCCACAACTTTGGGGTCATTGTCCATTTGGAAGACCCATTTGCGACCAAGCTTTAACTTCCTGACTGATGTCTGACATAATTTTCCTTCCTCATGATGCCATCTATTTTGTGAAGTGTTGCCAGCCCCGTGCTTCACGGTTGGGATGGTGTTCTTCGGCTTGCAAGCCTTCCCCTTTTTTTCCTCCAAACATAACGATGGTCATGTCCCGAGTGGCGCAGTGGTCTAAGGCACTGCATCGCAGTGCTAGCTGTGCCACTAGAGATCCTGGTTTGAATCCAGGCTCTGTTGTAGCCAGCCGCGACCGGGAGACCCATGGGGCGGCGCACAATTGGACTAGGGTAGGGGAGGGAATGGCCGGCAGGGAATGTAGCTCAGTTGGTAGAGCATGTCGTTTGCAACGCCAGGGTTGTGGGTTTGATTCCCACGGGGGGTATGAATAAAATAATAATGTATGTACTCACTAACTGTAAGTCGCTCTGGATAAGAGCGTCTGCTAAATGACATAAATTATGGACAAACAGTTCTATTTTTGTTTCATCAGACCAGAGGACATTTCTCCAAAAAGTACGATCTTTGTCCCCATGTGCAGTTGCAAACCATAGTCTGGCTTTTTTATGGCGGTTTTGGAGCAGTGGCTTCTTCCTTGCTGAGCGGCCTTTCAGGTTATGTCGACATAGGACTTGTTTTCCTGTGGATATAGATACTTTTGTACCTGTTTCCTCCAGCATCTTCACAAGGTCCTTTGCTGTTGTTCTGGGATTGATTTGCACTTTTCGCACCAATGTACGTTCATCTCTAGGAGAAAGAACGTGTCTCCTTCCTGAGTGGTATGACGGCTGCATGGTCCCATGGTGTTTATACTTGCGTACTATTGTTTGTACAGATGAACTCCCGAGTGGCACAGTGGTCTAAGGCACTGCATCGCCGTGCCAGCTGTGCCACTAGAGATCCTGGTTCGAATCCAGGCTCTGTTGTAGCCGGCCACGACCGGGAGACCCATGGGGCGGCGCACAATTTGTCCAGGGTAGGGGAGGGAATGGCCGGCAGGAATGCAGCTCAGTTGGTAGAGCATGGCGTTTGCAACGCCAGAGTTGTGGGTTTGATTCCCAAGGGGGGCCAGTATGAAAAAAATATAATAATGTATGCATTCACTAACTGTAAGTTGCTCTGGATAAGAGCGTCTGCTAAATGACTAAAAATGTAATGAACGTGGTACCTTCAGGCGTTTGAAAATTGCTCCCAAGGATGAACCAGACTTGTGGAGGTCTACAAGCTTTATTCTGAGGTCTTGGATGATTTTCCCATGATGTCAAGCAAAGAGGCACTGAGTTTGAAGGTAGGCCTTGAAAAACATCCACAGGTACACCCCCAATTGACTCAAATGATGTCAATTAGCCTATCAGAAGCTTCAAAAGCCATGACATCATTTTCTGGAATTTTCCGAGCTGTTTAAAGGCACAGTCAACTTAGTGTATGTAAACTTCTGACCCACTGGAATTGTGATACAGTGAATTATAAGTGAAATAATATGTCTGTAAACAATTGTTGGAAAAACTACTTGTGTCATGCACAAAGTACAGTATCTCACACAAGTGAGTACACCCCTCACATTTTTGTAAATATTTGAGTATATCTTTTCATGTGACAACACTGAAGAAATGACACTTTTCTACAATGTAAAGTAGTGAGTGTACAGCTTGTATAACAGTGTACATTTTCTGTCCTCTCAAAATAACTCAACACACAACCATTAATGTCTAAACCGCTGGCACCGCTAAGTACACCGCTAAGTGAAAATGTCAAAATTGGGCCCAATTAGCCATTTTCCCTCTCCGGTGTCATGTGACTCGTTAGTGTTACAAGGTCTCAGGTGTGAATGGGGAGCAGGTGTGTTAAATTTGGTGTCATCGCTCTCACACTCCCTCATACTGGTCACTGGAAATTCAACATGGCACCTCATGGCAAAGAACTCTCTGAGGATCTGAAAAAAAAAAATTGTTGCTCTACATAAAGATGGCCTGGGCTATAAGAAGATTGCCAAGACCCTGAAACTGAGCTGCAGCACGGTGGCCAAGACCATACAGCGGTTTAACAGGACAGGTTCCACTCAGAACAGGCCTCGCCATGGTCGACCAAAGAAGTTGAGTGCACGTGCTCAGCGTCATATCCAGAGGTTGTCTTTGGGAAATAGACGTATGAGTGCTGCCAGCATTGCTGCAGAGGTTGAAGGGGTGGGGGGTCAGCCTGTCAGTGCTCAGACCATACGCCGCACACTGCATCAAATTGGTCTGCATGGTTGTCATCCCAGAAGGAAGCCTCTTCTAATGATGATGCACAAGAAAGCCCGCAAACAGTTTGCTGAAGACAAGCAGACTAAGGACATGGATTACTGGAACCATGTCCTGTGGTCTGATGAGACCAAGATAAACGTATTGGGTTCAGATGGTGTCAAGCGTGTGTGGCGTCAACCAGGTGAGGAGTACAAAGACAAGTGTGTCTTGCCTACAGTCAAGCATGGTGGTGGGAGTGTCATGGTCTGGGGCTGCATGAGTGCTGCCAGCACTGGGGAGCTACAGTTCATTGAGGGAACCATGAATGCCAACATGTACTGTGACATACTGAAGCAGAGCATGATCCCCTCCCTTCGGAGACTGGGCCGCAGGGCAGTATTCCAACATGATAACGACCCCAAACACACCTTCAAGACGACCACTGCCTTGCTAAAGAAGCTGAGGGTAAAGGTGATGGACTGGCCAAGCATGTCTCCAGACCTAAACCCTATTGAGCATCTGTGGGGCATCCTCAAACGGAAGGTGAAGGAGTGCAAGGTCTCTAACATCCACCAGCTCCGTGATGTCGTCATGGAGGAGTGGAAGAGGACTCCAGTGGCAACCTGTGAAGCTCTGGTGAACTCCATGCCCAAGAGGGTTAAGGCAGTGCTGGAAAATGATGGTGGCCACACAAAATATTGACACTTTGGGCCCAATTTGGACATTTTCACTTAGGGATGTACTCACTTTTGTAGCCAGCGGTTTAGACATTAATGGCTGTGTGTTTACTTATTTTGAGGGGACAGCAAATTTACACTGTTATACAAGCTGTACATTGTAGCAAAGTGTCATTTCTTCAGTGTTGTCACATGAAAAGATATACTCAAATATTTACAAAAATGTGAGGGGTGTACTCACTTTTGATAGATACTGTATATGTCCTAACCGACTTGCCAAATCTATAGTTTGTTAACAGGAAATGTGTGGAGTGGTTGAAAAAACGAGTTTTAATGACTCCAATCTAAGTGTATGTAAACTTCCGACTTCAACTGTAGGGCGCTGAAGAAGAGGAAGAAGCGCTGAAGAAGAGGTGTAATGTGTGGGAGGTAATCTAGACAGTTAAAACACTGCTGCTGTCAGTTGGTTTAAAGAGATGAAACACAACAGAACTAACTTTATCTCTCCATGTTTAAAAGTACAATCAATGGGTTATATTCTTTAAGAAACAATGGGTATCAATTTTAGAAATGACATTTCTGTTTTGTCACACAAATACTTGGGACTGGGCAACAAACGGTGTATGACACTGGAAAAAAATAAAACAAATCAATCAAATCAATCACCATTGAACTGCAGGATATATCCCAGACTTGGCCTTTCAACTTGGTAGGAGACTGTTTCCCTCGACAGCATCTCTGCCACATGGTTGATTACAGTCCCCTATTCCCAGTGTAGCACACTACTTTAGACCGGAGCCTATAGGGAAGTGTGATATGCCTTTACTGCTGGAAGTGTGGTCTTTCTCAGTATGAGATCACTCTGACCTCTAATGAACTGTCTCCGTGCTACAACATTGATTAGAGAGCAAAAGTGACAGTTGATGTGAGTTGTGTATTTTCTGTCTGGATTACAGTGGAAGATCTAATGTCATATGGAAGTCAACCAAAATGAACTGAGATAGAAACTCTGAAAAAGTGTATAAATCAACTAAGCCAACCTAAAGCAGTATTGTGTTGTGATAGTAAAGCCTTGTTCTCCTAGGCTGAGTACCGAATGGCACACTATTCCATATTTAGTGCACTTCTTTTGATCAGGGTAAACAGCGTTCTGGTCCAAAGTAGTGCTCCATCTAGGGAATATGGTGGCATTTATGACGCATCATTGTTTGTTGTTCCATGAAAGCCCATTTTTCATTTCATTTTCTCTTGAACTTTAGTTGGACCCCAGAAGCCTATGGTATTTCTGTATATTGAGAAATGACCATTACTGACTCCACCTCTTCATCTCTCTCCACCTCTTCATCTCTATCTCCATCTTCTTCTCTTTCCCTCCCTCCCTCCCTCCCTCCCTCCCCCCCCCCCCCCTCCCTCCCTCCCTCCCTCTCTCTCATGAAGAGCATGTCATGTCTCCTCTCTTCTTCTGTGTGATCTCTCCTCTCCAGGGCCCAGAGAGAGAGAGAGGTGGATAACTTCTCATAGATGACCAGGCAACATGAAACCTCCTACAGATACTATCCTCCCCACTGTTTCACTATACCAGACTAGTCAACATGAATCATCCTACAGATACCATCCTCCCCACTGTTTCACTATACCAGACTAGTCAACATGAAGCATCCTATAGATACCATCCTCCCCACTGTTTCACTATACCAGACTAGTCAACATGAAGCATCCTATAGATAACATCCACGTAAACACGTAATTCAATATTTCAACCACACATCCAGAGTCCATTCAGACCTGTTAAACACGTAAGTCAATATTTCAACCACACATCCAGAGTCCATTCAGACCTGTTAAAGACGTAAGTCAATATTTCAACCACACATCCAGAGTCCATTCAGACCTGTTAAACACTTAAGTCAATATTTCAACACACATCCGATCCTCAACCTGTTAAACACAGTCAATTTCAACCACACATCCAGTCCATTTAGACCTGTTAAAACGTAAGTCAAAATTTCAAACCCCAAAATCCAGAGTCCATTCAGACCTGTTAAACGTAGTCAAATTCAACAACACATCCGAGTCCATTCGACCGTTAAA
>LR778255.1:34237597-34249299 GCA_902810595.1 Coregonus sp. 'balchen' | reverse complement strand
CCACCACCGCTTCATAGGACGCATCGCTGCCACTGGGGGGGGCACAGACCCAGCGCTTTGGACGGGATCCCTGTTACCCCTGGAGCCTTCATTCACTCCCTACTTCCCTTTTCCCTTAAGTTTAATAAACTTTCTGGTGTGACGCAATTGTGGTCCTCTGGTCGTCTGTCTGAACCGTGACAGTGTTATGAAATGATAATGGTGAAACAGAATGAACATGTTTGATATTTTATAATCCAGATACATGCTTAAATAAGGAATATAGACATGGAGTATATGCTGTGTTTTAAATGAATGCATGTGTTCTTTCACAGGGGCTCTTAAACTGTGGCCCATGGGCTTGTTATAGACACATGGTATGCATTACATTAGTTTTTTTAAGAAGGGGCTTTTAAGAAGGGGCCTAAGCCAATAGAATGATAGAATGAGAGGGGTGGTACAGAACTAAAAAAAGTTAGGAATGTACGCATGTTTTTTTTCATTTGTATGGATATAAGAGATCTTTAAGCCAGAAAGGGACAGTTTGTTCCATGAAGCAAGCTGGGCTTTGTGATGCAATAAAGTCTAATTCTTGAATTCACAGGCTCCAGTGTCTTGAGAGATATTTTTGAGTTGATTATCTAGTCAAATATTTCTACCACGACAGGGGACCTTGCGGGCGCTGCAGGATTTCAGTCCTTCACGGCGTAGTGTGTTACCAATTGTTTTCTTGGTGACTATGGTCCCAGCTGCCTTGAGATCATTGACTAGATCCTCCCGTGTAGTTCTGGCTTGATTCCTCACCGTTCTCATGATCATTGCAACTCCACGAGGTGAGATCTTGCATGGAGCCCCAGGCCGAGGGAGATTGACAGTTCTTTTGTGTTTCTTCCATTTGCGAATAATCGCACCAACTGTTTTCACCTTCTCACCAAGCTGCTTGGCGATGGTCTTGTAGCCCATTCCAGCCTTGTGTAGGTCTACAATCTTGTCCCTGACATCCTTGGAGAGCTCTTTGGTCTTGGCCATGGTGGAGAGTTTGGAATCTGATTGATTGATTGCTTCTGTGGACAGGTGTCTTTTATACAGGTAACAAGCTGAGATTAGGAGCACTCCCTTTAAGAGTGTGCTCCTAATCTCAGCTCGTTACCTGTATAAAAGACACATGGGAGCCAGAAATCTTTCTGATTGAGGGGGGGTCAAATACTTATTTCCCTCATTAAAATGCAAATCAATTTATAACATTTTTGACATGCGTTTTTCTGGATTGTTGTTGTTGTTATTCTGTCTCTCACTGTTCAAATAAACCTACCATTAAAATTATAGACTGATCATTTCTTTGTCAATGGGCAAACGTACAAAATCAGCAGGGGATCAAATACTTTTTTCCCTCACTGTAATAATACACACAGGCACAAACGACCTGAGAACACAGCAGGAAAGGGTGGCCACAGCACTCAAGGGAGTGATAGAAAAAGCTTCTTCTTCTTCCCCCAACGCACAAGTGGTTATCTCAACCCTGCTACCACGAAAATACTTTCACCCTGCTACCATACAGCGGATAAACGCAAATATCTCCCGTCACTGTGCCTCAAAACCAAATGTCTACCTGGCCCACCACTCCACCCTGGACTTGAACAGCCTTTATGACCAGGTCCACCTATACAAGGCAGCAGTGCCCACCTTCGCCCGGAACCTAAAGGATATCGCCCTCAACCGCAGCCCCAACACCTCACACAGGGGCAACAGATCAACAGACACCCTGCCCGGACCAGCGAGACACTCTCCAAGACCTGCGACCTCACTGTCTCATCCTGGAATATCCAAGGCCTGAGGTCATCTACCTTTCGCCTAAAGAGCAGGAACCTGGACTTCACCAAAGAAATCAGAAATACAGACATTGTCATCCTACAAGAAACATGGTATAGAGGAGACGGACCCACTGGTTGCCCTCTAGGTTACAGAGAGCTGGTAGTCCCATCCACCAAACTACCAGGTGTGAAACAGGGAAGGGACTCAGGGGTATGTTCTATCTCACTCTATTAAATTAATCAAAACAGGAACATTTTACATTTGGCTAGAAATTCAAAAGGAAATTATCTCAACAGAGAAAAATGTCCTCCTGTGTGCTACCTATATCCCCCCACTAGAATCCCCATACTTTAATGAAGACAGCTTTAATGAAGATCCTAGAGGGGGAGATCAACCATTTCCAGGCCCAGGGACATGTACTAGTCTGTGGCGACCTAAATGCCAGAACTGGACAAGAACTTCCTGGACAAAACGTTCCACTGTAATAGTGAAGGTGTAAACTTGGCAGTAGAAAACCTAAACAATATATTTGACCTCTCAGCTTCCCTGTCAAATATAAAAATTTCAAGCAAACAACTTAAGAAAATTAACAACAATGTCAAATGGTTTAATGAAGAATGCAAAAACCTAAGAAAGATTTGAGAAACCTATCCAACCAAAAACATAGAGACCCAGAAAACCTGAGCCTACTCCTTCACTATGGTGAATCACTAAAACAATACAGAAATACACTACGGAAAAAGAAGGAACAGCATGTCAGAAATCAGCTCAATGTAATTGAAGAATCCATAGACTAACCACTTCTGGGAAAATTGGAAAACACTAAACAAAGAACAACAAGAAGCGTTATCTATCCAAAACGGAGATGTATGGATAAACCACTTCTCCAATCTTTTTGGCCCTATAACAAAGAACAAATAGCAAAAACATGTACATGATCAAATACAAATCTTAGAATCAACTATTAGACTACCAGAACCCTGTGGATTCTCTAATTATATTGAATGAACTACAGGACAAAATACAAACCCTCCAACCCAAAAAGGCCTGTGGTGTTGATTGTATCCTAAATGAAATGATAAAATATACGGACCACAAATTCCAATTGGCTATACTTAAACTATTTAACATCATCCTCAGCTCTGGCATCTTCCCCAATATTAGGAAATGTGTTACTGCTGTCACGGCAACGTGGGAAACGTGGTAAGGTTAAGAGAAAATTAAAACAATGATGATTATCATGCCTCATAGGGTGCTTTTTTCTCTTTGTCTGGTTTCTCTGTGGTATCTTCTGTTTTTCCTTTCTCTTTTCTATATGGAGGTACTAAGGGTAGGTTCTCTCAATATCAATGGGGGAAGGGACAGGAATAAGAGGGCTTGGGTATTAGAAGTAATAAAACAGAAAAGGCTTAATGTTGTTTTTCTACAGGAGACACATAGTGATGAGGCTAATGAGGTTGACTGGGGTATGTGGTGCGAGGGGCAGCACCGCTGAAGAACCTCACCTGCGGTCAGCAATTTGTCTGTCTGGTTTATTAACTGAGTTTGAGCTTTCTGATGTGTGGAGAGTAAGAAATGCAAAAAAGTTAGGCAGTACACATGGCTAAAAGATAATGAGGGTCGTGTCAGTGCAGCAAGGTTAGACAGGTTGTATGTATCTAAGCGCTACCGTGGTAGGGTTGGAAGGTGTGACGTTACTCCTGTGGGTTTCTCTGATCACCATATTGTCACTGTTGATATTCACTTGTCCTGTCCACGAAGGTCATCACCTTATTGTTATTTTAATGTTAAGTTATTACATGACGTCATGTTTTGTGAAACGTTTGAGTTGTTTTGGGAAAGATTGAGGGTTATTAAATGGAATTTTGAGTCCTTGAGACAATGGTGGGAGGTTGGGGAGGCCCAAATACGCGTGTTTTGTCAACAGTATACTGCTCTGTCTAGTACTGAAGTTAAAGAGACTATCAGGGCCCTTGAACAGGACATCAAATCTATTGAATTAAAGTTGCTCAACTCAGAATGACCCCGGACTAGTCGTGAACTTACAGGACAAGGGACATGAACTGAGGTCATTTTTACAGGAAAGAGTGAAGGGTGCCTTGATTAGGTCTCACTTTGCTACCCTCAAGGATATGGATGCTCCTAGCACTTTTTTTTTTTTTAAACCTAGGGCAGTCGACATTGCAACGCAAACAGATGGTCTGCCTTCGTCTCTCCCTGATGGGAAGGTGACCACGGATGACGGTGAGATGTGCCAACATGCCGTGGATTTCTATTCTGCCCTCTATAAGGTGGAGGATTGTGATCCTCTGTGTGCTGAACAGTTGCTACATGGACTTCCTCAACTGGGCCCTGAGCAGAGAGCTGCTTTGGACTCTGACATTACTCCGCAGCAGCTGTCCACTACTGTTATTTACATTTTAGTAATTTTAGTAATTTAGCAGACGCTCTTATCCAGAGCGACTTACAGTTAGTGAGTGCATACATTTTTTCATACTGGCCCCCCGTGGGAAAATGAACCCACAACCCTGGCGTTGCAAGCGCCATGCTCTACTAACTGAGCTACAGGGGGGGCTAGTTATGCAGCTGTCATCAGGCCGAGCCCCTGGCATCGATGGTTTACCATCTGATTTCTTTAAGCACTTCTGGGGGTCTATTGGGGGGGGGGGGGGGGGGGGGGGGGGTTTATGAAGTGGTGTTTGAATCTTTTCTTGAGGGTTCTCTTCCTGTATCCTGTCAACGTGCTGTGCTTTCATGGTTGCATAAAAAGGGGGATTTGGCTCTTTAAAAAAAAATGGCGACCTGTTGCTTTGCTGTGTGGAGAATATAAAAAGATATCTATGTGTCTCTCAAACAGGATGAAAGGATATCTGGGGCTGTTGGTCCATAAGGACCAGTCTTACTGTGTTCCTGACCGCTCTATTGTTGATCATTGTTTTTAATAAGAGATGTTTTAGACATTTGTCTGATGTGAATGTGGGTTTGCTTTCTTTGGATCAGGAGAAGGCTTTTGACCGTGTGCACCACCAGTACTTGGTCAAAACAATGAAATCCTTTGGGTTGTTTGGGGATGTTGTTTTATCTTGGATGAGTTTACTGTATGCTGGGGCCTGATGTATGCTGAAGGTGGGGGGTGGTTTGAGCTGCCCCATCCCCGTCCAAAGGGGTATTAGGCAGGGATGCCCAATTTCAGGACAGTTATATTGTCTGGCAGTTGAACCAATGCTTAGTTTTTTAAGAGCGGGGCTTACTGGTTTCTCTGTGCCAGGGGTTATGAAGGGTCCCACGATAGCACTGTCTGCGTATGCAGAGGACGTGACAGTTTTTATTACAGGGGGTGAGGATGTTAAAGGTTCTCTCAAACGCTTTAAAGGTGTATGAGGGGGCCTCCTCAGCTATAGTTAATTGGGAAAAGAGTGAATCGCTGTGGGCAGGTCATCTTCAGACAGGGTCCGCTCCACGGTTACCAGGGGGGATTCAGTGGGGCAGAGATGGGATGAAGACTTTGGGGGTTTTTCTAGGCTCCGATGTCTTTCAGAAAAAGAACTGGGAGGGTGTAGTGGAGAAAGTGTGTGCCAGACTGTCAAGATGGAAATGGGTGCTGCCCCAGCTGTCTTACAGGGGAAGGGTACTGGTAGCTAATAACCTAGCTGCCTCTACCCTGTGGCACAGACTAATGATTTTACAGACACGGGGGTGGGGGGGGAGGGGGGGGTCTGATACAAGAGCTTCAGAGGACCCTTGTGAATTTCTTCTGGTCAGCATTGGATTAAAGCTGCAGCGAGGGTGGGCAAGGCCTGGTGGACATTTCTTCTAGGATTATGGCTTTCCGGCTTCAAGCAGCTCAGAGACTGTTGTACAGTGACGGTTCTAGCTGGGTCGATACAGCCGACACATTGATGAGGAGAGCGGGCTATTTGGGCTTGGACAAGCACCTTTTCCTCTTAAAGGGGGGTGATTTGTCTGGCCTGACTCCATTCTATGAGTCTGTTATGCGAGAGTTTTTGACATGTCCCGTAAGGCCGGCATGCCACCAGGGATGTGGCTTTTTGAAGAGCCCCTTTTTTTATAACACTGTCATCCAGTCCCGTGCTATGTGTTCAGCCAGCCTACGTTAATGCCTGTTAGGAGTGGGGTGTACCAAGCTGGGTCATCTGATGCGGAGCAGGAGCAGATCGTTGGAGGAGCTGGGAGAAAGAGCGGGGATCTCGCCAACTGAGGAAGATCGTAGCTGAGGTCTGCGATTCCTTGCCAGTACTTCATTGGCAGTATGTGACTGACACTTCCAATTCTGATCGGTGGACGGAGGGTCTGGATTATGTGTTCCCTGCACTGATTGTTAGTGCTGCGGCGGGGGCATTCAAGGAGGACGTGGAGATGCTGCTTTCCTTCGATACCCCGGAGCTGGGGGAGTTCAAGGAGGTGGGAAAGAAGACCATGTACATAATATGTGTAAAAGTGTCCTGTGCTTCTTCCCTCCAAAGGGGTAAAATTGACGAGATGGGCGGGTGTGTTTGGTCCAGGTGCCTCCCCAAAAGGCTGTTGGCGGTCTTTATTTAAACTGCCTATTGATAAGAGGACAGCTGACCTCCAATGGAGGATAATACATGGAGCCATAGCCACCAACATGCATCTGGTACACCTGGATCATACTGTTGGGGAGAGGGTGTGCATTCTGTGCTGAGTCTGAAACTCTGGCACATCTGTTTTTACAGTGACCCAGGTTGGTCGGGATGATTGACCTGATCACTGGTTGGTTCTCTGCTCTGGGAGAGGTTTTCTCTTCCCAACTGTTTATATTTGGGCCAAAGTACAGGTTCAGTCGAAGGGGTGTAGTTATTTTGCTGAACTTTCTGTCAGGGGCAGCTAAATTAGCAATTTTGAAGAAGTGAAAGAACAGTATTCGGGGACAGGGGTCTGTGGATGTGGTGGGAATGCTGGAGGGGATGTTGGCAGCGAGACTGAGGGTTGAGTTTGCTTATTACAAAATGGTTAACAACATTGGGCTGTTTATGAGTATATTGGGTATTCAGAGGCTCTTGTGTTTAGTTACTGTGGATGAAGATTTGGTGTTGTGTTTTTAATTGATGTTTAACCATGTTTTTGTTTGTTTGAGTGTTTATTGTGTTGTGGGTTCCCAGACCCAATAAAGTTTTTTTTAAACTCAAACTCTCTCTCTCTCTCTCTCTCTCTCTCGCTCTCTCTCTCGCTCTCTCTCTCGCTCGCTCTCTCTCTCGCTCTCTCTCTCGCTCTCTCTCTCTCTCACAATTCAATTCAATTCAATTTAATTTAAGGGATTTATTGGCATGGTAAACATACACTACCGTTCAAAAGTTTGGGGTCACTTAGAAATGTCCTTGTTTTCGAAAGAAAATCTATTTTTTTGTCCATTCAAATAACATCAAATTGATCAGAAATACAGTGTAGACATTGTTAATGTTGTAAATGGCTATTGTAGCTGAAAACTGATGATTTTTTATGGAATATATACATAGGCGTACAGAGGCCCATTATCAGCAACCATCAGTCCTGTGTTCCAATGGCACGTTGTGTTTGCTAATCTAAGTTCACCATTTAAAAAGGCTAATTGATCATTAGAAAACCCTTTTGCAATGATGTTAGCACAGCTGAAAACTGTTGTGCTGATTAAAGAAGCAATAAAACTGGCCTTCTTGAGACTAGTTGAGTATCTGGAACATCAGCAATTGTGGGTTCGATTACAGGCTCAAAATGGCAAGAAACAAATAACTTTCTTCTGAAACTCGTCAGTCTATTCTTGTTCTGAGAAATGAAGGCTATTCCATGCAAAAAATTGCCAAGAAACTGAAGATCTCGTACAACACTGTGTACTACTCCCTTCACAGAACAGCGCAAACTGGCTCTAACCATAGAATAATAATACTACTAATAATAATATGCCATTTAGCAGACGCTTTTATCCAAAGCGACTTACAGTCATGCGTGCATAATTTTTTTTGTGTATGGGTGGTCCCGGGGATCGAACCCACTATCTTGGTGTTACAAGCGCCGTGCTCTACCAGCTGAGCTACAGAGGACCACAACCAGAATAGAAAGAGGAGTGGGAGGCCCCGGTGCACAACTGAGCAAGAGGACAAATACATTAGAGTGTCTAGTTTGAGAAACAGACGCCTCACAGGTCCTCAACTGGCAGCTTCATTAAATAGTACCTGCAAAACACCAGTCTCAACGTCAACAGTGAAGAGGCGACTCCGGGATGCTGACCTTCTAGGCAGAGTTGCAAAGAAAAAGCCATATCTCAGACTGGCCAATAAAAAGAAAATATGGGCAGTCTGAGAAATTGCTTTTTCTTTGCAACTCTGCCTAGAAGGTCACATAGCCTGTCTTCTCTTGAGAGCCAGGTCTGCCTACGGCAGCCTTTCTCAATAGTAAGGCTACGCTCACTGAGTGTGTATATAGTCAAAGCTTTCCTTAAGTTTGGGTCAGTCACAGTGGTCAGGTATTCTGCCACTGTGTACTCTCTGTTTAGGGCCAAATAGCATTCTAGTTTGCTCTGTTTTTTTTTTGTAAATTCTTTCCAATGTGTCAAGTAATTACCTTTTGATTTCTCATGATTTCGTTGGGTCTAATTGTGTTTCTATCCTGGGGCTCTGTGGGGTCTGTTTGTGTTTGTGAACAGAGCCCCAGGACCAGCTTGCTTAGGGGACTGTTCTCCAGGTTAATCTCTCTGTAGGTGATGGCTTTGTTTTGGAAGGTTTGGGAATCGCTTCCTTTTAAGTGGTTGTAGAATTTAACGGCTCTTTTCTGGATTTTGATAATTAGGGGGTATCGGCCTAATTCTGCTCTGCATGCATCATTTGGTGTTTTACGTTGTACACAGAGGATATTTTTGCAGAATTCTGCATGCAGAGTCTCAATTTGGTGTTTGTCCCATTTTGTGAATTCTTGGTTGGTGAGCGGACCCCAGACCTCACAACCATAAAGGGCAATGGGTTCTATAACTGATTCAAGTATTTTTAGCCAGATCCTAATTGGTACGTCAAACTTTATGTTCCTTTTGATGGCATAGAAGGCCCTTCTCGCCTTGTCTCTCAGATCGTTCACAGCTTTGTGGAAGTTACCTGTGGCGCTGATGTTTAGGCCGAGGTATGTATCGTTTTTTGTGTGCTCGAGGGCAACGGTGTCTAGATGTAATTTGTGGTCCTGGCAACTGGACCTTTTTTGGAACACCATTACTGAGATTTACTGTCAGGGCCCAGGTCTGACCTAGGTGCTGCTGATTTCTGACGTGCTGTTCCTTCTTTTTCCGTAGCGTATTTCTGTATTGTTTTAGTGATAGGTTTCTCAATTTGGTTGGATAGGTTTCTCAATTTCTTTCTTAGGTTTTTGCATTCTTCATCAAACCATTTGTCATTGTTGTTAATTTTCTTTGGTTTTCTGTTTCAAATTTTTTGATTTGATAGGGAAGCTGAGAGGTCAAATATACTGTTTTATGTTTTCTACTGTTCTACAAGTTTACATCTTCACTATTACAGTGAAACTTTTTGTCCAGGAAGTTGTCTAAAAGGGATTGAATTTGATATTGCCTAATTATGTTTTGGTAGGTTTCCACACTACTTTCATGTCCCTGGGTCTGGAAATGATTGATTTCCCCCTCCAGGATGGAGAAGCTGTCTTCATTAAAGTATGGGGATTCTAGTGGGGGGATATAGGTAGCACACAGGAGGACATTTTTCTCTGTTGAGATAATTTCCTTTTGAATTTCTAGCCAAATGTAAAATGTTCCTGTTTTGATTAATTTAATAGAGTGAGTTAGGTCTGCTCTATACCAAATTAGCATACCCCCTGAGTCCCTTCCCTGTTTCACACCTGGTAGTTTGGTGGATGGGACTACCAGCTCTCTGTAACCTAGAGGGCAACCAGTGGGTCCGTCTCCTCTATACCATGTTTCTTGTAGGATGACAATGTCTGTATTTCTGATTTATTTGGTGAAGTCCAGGTTCCTGCTCTTTAGGCCAAAGGCAGATGACCTCAGGCCTTGGATATTCCAGGATGAGACAGTGAAGGCTTTGTGTTCCATAAAGTGTCCAATGTTGTTAGTCGTGTGGTTTGGCCTCAGGCCAGTAAGTGTGAGCAGAGCCTGCTGAGCATCTGGTACATGCCATTGGCTTGGGCTAGTGTAAGAGTGGGGGTTGGGCCTGTTTGCCTGCTCACGGCCTGGGCGTATGTGTGACTTTCATGTTGAGGCCCTCTTTGTGGGAGTGGGGGGCTTGGGGTGGGTAGGAGGGGCATAGGTCTGATCTGAGGGAGCCTAAATGGGGTGTGGGCATGGTTGACTTGGGGGGGGGGGGGGTTGATTGGTTGGGGTGGGGGTGTGGCTGGTGGTGCTGTGGTCTGGATGTAGGTCCTCTCGGCGTGTGTCCTCTATGTGTAGGTCCGGGGGGAGTGTCTCGCTGGTCTGGGCAGCAACATAATAAAGTAAAGCACTGATCATTGGGAACGAGATCAGAATGACTGCTGAGGCTTGAGCCATAAATTAAATAATTAAATAGGTAGCCTAGCCTACAAAACTAAAACAATCCATATGTTCAAATCAAAAGGCCTGATTAACATGACATCAATAACAGCCACAGTCCCCTGTGCAGACACATTCAGTTTTCAAAATATGGTTTAGTTGTTAGTTTAAAAGCTCTGACGAATGCCAAGAGAACAAGAAACACTTTTCAGTGAGAAATCAGAAATCCCCCCCCCCTCCAAAAAAACAAAGATTGAGACTACGATGCAATACTCGTGAACATTTTAAGGGGAACCAAAGCTAATTTAAATCATACTCTATTTTCGAAAATGTACATACTATAAAACATCTTATTTTCATACTGAGAATGCGTCATGCGCGATTGCATTGTTTCCTGCTATTCGTTGATTTCAGCAGCACATCCCCATATCTAATGATCAGCTGTTGTCAAAGTCAAAATGACTATGACATCCGGGCATTTAAAGTATACTACATTTTTGAAATGACGCATACTATTAAACTTTCGGCCTCTCTCTCTACCCCCCCCCCCCCCCTCGCTCTCTCTCTATCCCCCCCTCTCGCTCTCTCTCTCCCCCCCTCTCTTTCTCTTTCTCCCCCCTCTCCCTCCCTCCCCCCTCTCTTTCTCTCTCTCTCTACCTCTTTTTCTCTCAATTTAAATTTAAGGGCTTTATTGACATGGGAAACGTGTGTTAACGTTGCCAAAGCAAGTGAAGTAGATAGTAAACAAAAGTAAATAAACAATAAAACATTTACAGTAAACATTACACTCAGATGACTGATGCTTAAAGTTAGTGAGGGAGATAAGAGTCTCCAGCTTCAGAGATTTTTGCAGTTCGTTCCAGTCATTGGCAGCAGAGAACTGGAAGGAATGGCGGCCAAAGGAGGTGTTGGCTTTGGGGATGACCAGTGAGATATACCTGCTGGAGCGCAGACTACGGGTGGGTGTTGCTATGGTGACCAATGAGCTAAGATAAGACGGGGATTTGCCTAGCAGTGATTTATAGATGGCCTGGAGCCAGTGGGTTTGGCGACGAATATGTAGTGAAGGGCCTCTCATGTGTGTGTGTGTGTGTTCTCACCTCCCAGACGCCTTCGTAGTTCTGTTTCTTGAGCCTGATGGCCCAGTTCTCAGGACAGGCGTCAGAACAATGGTCCATACTGAGAATGGTGGGCCGCGTCAGAACCACCCCCGGAGGACCACAGCTCACTATGGGGCTCAGGAGGGTCTGGCAGCCCGCCAGGGGTAACCTGCATGGGGAGCAGAAGGAGGGTAGGAGGGGTTGGTGGGTGGGTAGTGGGGAAGGGTTAGGTGACGGTAGGGGCAGAGGGGAGAGAGGGTGTAGAAGGGTTGAGGGAGAGGTTGGGGTAGGAGAGAGGTTGGGATGGGAGAGAGTTT
>LR778255.1:34197597-34230097 GCA_902810595.1 Coregonus sp. 'balchen' | reverse complement strand
TCTCTCTCGCTCTGCCTCCTCTCCGCGCTCTCTGCGCTCTCTGCTCTCTCGCTCTCTCTCCTCTCTCTCCGCTCTCTCTCGCTCTCCTCTCTCGCTCTCGCTCTCCTCTCTCCATCTCTCTCGTCTCTCTCTCTCTCTCTCTCTCTCGCTCTCGCTCTCTCTCTCCCCGATTTGCCCGCGTTGCAGATCAATATCTCTCTCCAGATACTGTCACTACCATCTGATCTGGCCAACAGAAACACTGGCCAACATGTTGTCACTTTCATAACTAACTACTGTAGCTCAGTTGGTAGAGCAACGCCAGGGTTGTGGGTTCGTTTCCCACGGGGGGCCAGTATGAAAATGTATGCACTCGCTAACTTTCGCTCTGGATAAGAGCGTCTGCTAAATGACTAAAATGTAAATGTAAATGAATGATCTGGCCAACAGAAACACTGGCCAACATGTTGTCACTTATATAACTAACCACTGAATGATCTGGTCAACAGAAACACTGACCAACATGGTGTCACTTATATAACTAACCACTGAATGATCTGGTCAACAGAAACACTGACCAACATGGTGTCACTTATATAACTAACTACTGAATGATCTGGTCAACAGAAACACTGGCCAACATGGTGTCACTTATATAACTAACTACTGAATGATCTGGTCAACAGAAACACTGGCCAACATGGTGTCACTTATATAACTAACTACTGAATGATCTGGCCAACAGAAACACTGGCCAACATGTTGTCACTTATATAACTAACCACTGAATGATCTGGTCAACAGAAACACTGACCAACATGGTGTCACTTATATAACTAACCACTGAATGATCTGGTCAACAGAAACACTGACCAACATGGTGTCACTTATATAACTAACTACTGAATGATCTGGTCAACAGAAACACTGACCAACATGGTGTCACTTATATAACTAACTACTGAATGATCTGGTCAACAGAAACACTGGCCAACATGGTGTCACTTATATAACTAACTACTGAATGATCTGGTCAACAGAAACACTGGCCAACATGGTGTCACTTATATAACTAACTACTGAATGATCTGGTCAACAGAAACACTGGCCAACATGTTGTCACTTATATAACTAACTACTGAATGATCTGGCCAACAGAAACACTGGCCAACATGTTGTCACTTATATAACTAACTACTGAATGATCTGGTCAACAGAAACACTGACCAACATGTTGTCACTTATATAACTAACTACTGAATGATCTGGTCAACAGAAACACTGACCAACATGTTGTCACTTATATAACTAACTACTGAATGATCTGGTCAACAGAAACACTGGCCAACATGTTGTCACTTATATAACTAACTACTGAATGATCTGGTCAACAGAAACACTGACCAACATGTTGTCACTTATATAACTAACTACTGAATGATCTGGTCAACAGAAACACTGGCCAACATGTTGTCACTTATATAACTAACTACTGAATGATCTGGTCAACAGAAACACTGGCCAACATGTTGTCACTTATATAACTAACTACTGAATGATCTGGTCAACAGAAACACTGACCAACATGTTGTCACTTATATAACTAACTACTGAATGATCTGGTCAACAGAAACACTGGCCAACATGTTGTCACTTATATAACTAACTACTGAATGATCTGGTCAACAGAAACACTGGCCAACATGTTGTCACTTATATAACTAACTACTGAATGATCTGGTCAACAGAAACACTGGCCAACATGGTGTCACTTACGCAACTACTTTATGGGGAGAGGAGGAGAGACAAGAAGAGAAGTCAGAGAGGATCCCAGACTCTTTGATGTTCTATCTTCCCAGACCAGCAAGACTTAGCGTGGGTCAGCCATCTATGACAGGCAGCAGTGATGTCATTAATGATGACGGTTCTAATTGAGGTGATTTGGCCTGTTACAGCTCCCCATCCATTTGACTGTAATTACTGTCCGTCTTCAGATATAGCTAATCTAAAAAAAAAACGTACTTCAGTTGTTTAAAAATAGAATAGTACTTTCCAAATGAATCCATACGAATGTGATTGAATAGTGATGTCTTCTATAATAACCCTATTGGACTGATTGTACCTGACATTTTCAAAGTTGCTTTAGAAAGTTTTCATCTTGGCGGTTTTTAATGAGAAGTCCAGTCAGTGGTGATGACACATGGTTTCTAGGTAACCATCACCATGGCCTGAAGGTAACCTGCAGTGCTTTGTCACTCTCTTATGAGTGCATCCCAAATGGCACACTATCCCCTAAATAGTGCACTACTTTTAGCTGTAGGGCTCTGGTCTAAAGTAGTGCACTATACAGGGAATAGGGTGCCATCTGGGACAGCCAATGTTTCTAGGTAACCATCACCATGACCTGAAGATAACCTACAGTACTTTCTCCCTCTCCATACAGTCTGAAATACTAATGTAGACACTCATACAGGTTGAGTCCCAAATGGCACCCTATTTCTTATATAGTGCACTACTTTTAACCAGGGCCCATAGGAAATAGGGTTAATTTGGGATTCAGTCACAGCCTTCAACATGTCCCTATGCAGCTGGTGTCCCTCTCCTCTCCCTGGCCTTTATGGTAACCTTCATGCAGGCAGACAGGGAGACAGGCGGGCAGACAGGCAGACAGGCAGACAGACAGACAGGCAGACAGACAGACAGACAGACAGACAGGCAGGCAGGCAGGCAGGCAGACAGACAGACAGACAGGCAGACAGGTAGACAGGCGGGCAGGCAGACAGGCGGGCAGACAGACAGGCGGGCAGGCAGACAGACAGACAGACAGACAGACAGACAGAAAGACAGGCAGACAGACAGACAGACAGACAGGCAGACAGACAGACAGACAGGCAGGCAGGCAGACAGACAGACAGACAGACAGACAGACAGACAGACAGACAGACGGGCGGGCGGGCGGGCGGGCGGGAAGACAGGCAGGCAGACGGACAGACAGTTGGACAGGCAGGCAGAGATTCTATCAGTCAGTGGCAACATGATGAAGTCTCTGGCCTGTTAGAGAGACTAATTAGTCTGAATCAACTCAGTGGCCCTGGAGTGGGTCGGGCAGCAGTGGACTGAGATGTCCCTATCAGCTTACTGGACTGGACTGATTACATGGCTAACTCACACACACATGCCAGCACGAACACAAACACAGCATATCGACCGGCTGTGGGTTGTATGAAAGACCCACAGTGTGTTGCTAAATTAGAAAAGAAGGCCACACAGACTCACGCAGACCCACTGTCATGATGATGTTATTTTTCTTCAAATATATACCTTTTCAATAAATCAACCCATCATCTCTTACCTGTGTTGGGGATGGTGAGTCTACCCCCCAGGAAGTTGAATGTCCCATACGAGGTGTTAGCCACGTCCCGCGGCAACGTCTTGAAGTATGTCTGATTGGACAGCCGGTTCATAAACTCAGCAGGGTCAGAGGTTAACTTCCCGTTGTGTAGGGTGTGGTGCGACCCGTTTGGCAGGGGTTCCAGGAGAGGACCGTTGGTCATAGAGAACTTAGCGGTGCCTGTGTGTGTGGTGCCGTCGTGGCGTGAGCGCAGTGTTCCTTGGTAGCTGGTGGTGGTGGTGGTTAGGTCAGGCTGGATGGTAAGCAAATGGGAGTTCTCTAAAAAACAGATGAGAGACCAGGAGTGAACATGGTGCTCCCAACGGCAGCAGTGGACATACACACCCTCAAAGCACAACAGGAAACTACCACATCTTTAACACACACACCCTCAAAGCACAAGAATACAGATAATCTAATGCTTTCGAAAGAGACACTACACACCCACATGCGCGAGCATGCACGCACGCACGAACACACTCACCCACCCACACACACACAGACACACAGACACACATACACACATACACACATACACACAGGGAGAGAAAAAAAGAGAGAGAGAAAAAGAGAGAGAGAGAAACACAAACAAAGTCCCAGAAACAGAAGCACACAAACACAGCATAATTCCATTCTAATTAAGCTGATTCTTCCTCTATCTCTCTTCAGCCTGAATTCAGCACTCAGAGAAAGAGACTCAGAGGAGATTTAGCAGGCAGAGTTGAGAAAGGCTTCCATGGTGAGTCAGAGGAGGTTTAGCAGGCAGAGTTGAGAAAGGCTTCAATGGTGAGTCCAGGAGGAGATTTAGCAGGCAAGGGTTTGAGAAAGGCTTCCATGGTGGTCCGAGGAGCTTTAGCAGGCAGGGAAGGCTCTCCATGGTGAGTAGGGAGATTTAGCAGGCCAGAGTTGGAAAGGGCTTCAGGGGAGTTCCATGGATTCAGAGGAGATTAGCAGGCAGAGTTTAGAAGGCTTCCATGCGTGGGTCAGAAGGAGATTTAGCAGGCAGGGCAGGAGTTTTAGAAAGGCTTCACATGGTGAAGTCAAGAGGAGATTTTGCAGGCAGAGTTAGAAAGGCTTTTCCCTGGTGAGTCAGAGGAGATTTTGCAGGCAAGAGTTTAGAAAGGCTTTCCCTGGTGAGTCAGAGGAAGTTAGCAGGCAGAGTTGAGAAAGGCTTCCATGGTGAGTCAGAGGAGATTTAGCAGGCAGAGTTTAGAAAGGCTTCCATGGTGAGTCAGAGGAGGTTTAGCAGGCAGAGTTGAGAAAGGCTTCCATGGTGAGTCAGAGGAGATTTAGCAGGCAGAGTTTAGAAAAAGGCTTCCCTGGTGAGTCAGAGGAGATTACAGGCAGAGTTAAGCTTCCATGGTGAGTCAGAGGATTTAGCAGGAAATTTAGAAAGCTTCCATGGGGAGTCAGAGGAGATTAAAGGGAGAGTTTAGAAAGGCTCCATTGAGTTCCAGGGATTACAGGCAGAGTTAGGGAAAGGAAAGGCTTCCATGGTGAGCAGAGGAGATTTAGCAGGCAGAGTTAGAAAAGGCTTCCATGTGGAGTCAGAGGAGATTTAGCAGGCAGAGTTTAGAAAGGCTTCCATGGTGAGTCAGAGGAGATTTAGCAGGCAGAGTTGAGAAAGGCTTCCATGGTGAGTCAGAGGAGATTTAGCAGGCAGAGTTTAGAAAGGCTTCCATGGTGAGTCAGAGGAGATTCAGCAGGCAGAGTTGAGAAAGGCTTCCATGGTGAGTCAGGAGATTTTAGCAGGAAGTTTTAGAAAGGTTCCATGGTGAGTCAGAGGAGATTTAGCAGGCAGAGTTAGAAAAGGCTTCCATGGGAGTCAGATGAGATTTAGCAGCAGACGTGAGAAAGGCTCCATGGTGTGAGAGGAGATTTAGCAGGCAGAGTTGAGAAAGGCTTCCATGGTGAGTAGAGAGATTAGACAGGCAGAGTTGAGAAGGCTTCCATGGTGAGTCAGAGGAGATTTAGCAGGCAGAGTTTAGAAAGGCTTCCATGGTGAGTCAGATGAGATTTAGCAGGCAGAGTTTAGAAAGGCTTCCATGGTGAGTCAGAGGAAGTTTAGCAGGCAGAGTTGAGAAAGGCTTCCATGGTGAGTCAGAGGAGATTTAGCAGGCAGAGTTGAGAAAGGCTTCCATGGTGAGTCAGAGGAAGATTGCGCGAGTTGAAAGTTGCTTCCATGGTGAGTCAGAGGAGATTTAGCAGGCAGAGTTGAGAAAGGCTTCCATGGTGAGTCAGAGGAGATTTAGCAGGCAGAGTTGAGAAAGGCTTCCATGGTGAGTCAGAGGAGATTTAGCAGGCAGAGTTAGAAAGGCTTCCATGGTGAGTCAGAGGAGATTTAGCAGGCAGAGTTGAGAAAGGCTTCCATGGTGAGTCAGATGAGATTTAGCAGGCAGAGTTGAGAAAGGCTTCCATGGTGAGTCAGAGGATATTTAGCAAAGCAGAGTTTAAAAGGCTTCATGTTTAGAGGAGATTATGCAGGAAGTAGAGAAGGCTTCCAGGCACAGGGCAAAAATTACGCCAGAGTTTGAAAGGTTCCATGTGAGTCAGAGGAGTCAGGGAGATTAGCAGGCAGAGTTTAGGAAAGGCTTCCATGGGTGAGTCAGAGGAGATTTAGCAGGCAGGTTAGAAAGGGTTCCATGGTGAGTCAGAGGAGATTTTTAAGCAGGCAGAGTTTATGAAAGGGCTTCCATGGGTGAGTCAGAGGAGGTTTAGCAGGCAGAGTTTAGAAAGGCTTCCATGGTGAGTCAGAGGAGGTTTAGCAGGCAGAGTTTAGAAAGGCTTCCATGGTGAGTCAGAGGAGAGGAGCACAAGCCAACACAAACACACATTTTATTTAGTAGATCTACTTTACTATACAGTCAGATGACAGTAGACAACAGGGCAGAGAAGCAACCGCCATTGGATGTGATGGGAATAGGACACTATTGGGTCAATGTGTATGACCCTACACACACACACACGAACACACGAGCAAAAAACAACACAACAATAACAACACAACACAAAATGCTGAGTAGATGAGTATGGTGAGACGAGGTAACACAAGGGACAGTAGATGAGTATGGAGATACGAGGTAACAGAAGGGACACAATGGGTGTATAGGTTGGATGACGGACAGAACAGACTGACGGAGGGACGGAGGGAGGGTAGAACAAAAAGAGCATTATCCTACTGCTGCGGGGGCCCAGGGGGGCGGGGGGCCCGGTGCCGAGGTGCCCACACACCTGGCTTGCTAGGCTTGATGCCCATAGGCTGGAAGCCCGTGGTCAGGATGGAGGAGTCCGCTACGTCAGCGTCCAGGCCCTCCTTCTTACGGTGGTAGACCAGGACCACCACGATGAGTATGAGGGTCAGACAGAGAGCTACGGCTACAATGCCCACGTACAGGGCCACATCCTCAGCTCCACTGGCAGCTAGAGAGAGGAGAGAGAGAGGAGAGAGAGAGAGAGAGAGAGAGAGAAGAGAGAACGGATGGAGAGAGAGAGAGAGAGACGAGAGAGAGAGAGAGAGAGGTGACGAGAGAGAGAGAGACGGGAGAGAGAGAGAGAGAAACGAGAGGAGAGCGAGCAGGGAAGCAAAGGTGGGAGTAGGAGAGAGGAGAGAGAGAAGAGAGAAGGGAACAAGAAGAGAGAGAGATGGAGTGGAGAGAGAGAGGAGAGAGAGAGGAGAGAGGATGGAGGAGAGGGAGAGAGAGGATGGAGGGAGAGAGAGAGAGAGAGAGGAGAGGATAGAGAGAGGGAGAGAGAGGGATGGAGGAAGAGGGAGAGAGAGGAGGGAGGATGAGGAAGAGAGAGATGAGAGAGGGATGAGGAGAGGAGACGAGAGAGAGAGAGAGAATATGAGAAGATGTAGATAGATGAGGGAGAGGGAGAGAGAGATAGGGATGAGGGAGAGAGGAATGGACAATTTAATTGTCACAATTGACCCAGGTCTGTCATACAGTAGGTACTACACCAGTTAAAACTCTGTTCCTATCTGATCCTCCAACCAGTTAAAACTCTGTTCCTCCAACCACTCTGTTCCCATCTGATCCTCCAACCAGTTAAAACTCTGATCCCATCTGATCCTCCAACCAGTTAGACTCTGATCCCATCTGATCCTCCAACCAGTTAGACTCTGATCCCATCTGATCCTCCAACCAGTTAGACTCTGTTCCCATCTGATCCTCCAACCAGTTAGACTCTGATCCCATCTGATCCTCCAACCAGTTAGACTCTGATCCCATCTGATCCTCCAACCAGTTAGACTCTGTTCCCATCTGATCCTCCAACCAGTTAGACTCTGATCCCATCTGATCCTCCAACCAGTTAAAACTCTGATCCCATCTGATCCTCCAACCAGTTAGACTCTGTTCCCATCTGATCCTCCAACCAGTTAGACTCTGTTCCCATCTGATCCTCCAACCAGTTAAAACTCTGATCCCATCTGATCCTCCAACCAGTTAGACTCTGTTCCCATCTGATCCTCCAACCAGTTAGACTCTGTTCCCATCTGATCCTCCAACCAGTTAAAACTCTGATCCCATCTGATCCTCCAACCAGTTAGACTCTGTTCCCATCTGATCCTCCACCCAGTTAACAGATTGTGAAGGAGCAGAACACAGCAGGTTCCTCAGCAATTCTACACATTACCATAATGCTATTGGTGTGGAAGAAGACTCACACACAACAAAACATTCAGAAAAATGCATGTCAAAAATGTTATAAATTGATTTGCATTTTAATGAGGGAAATAAGTATTTGACCCCCTCTCAATCAGAAAGATTTCTGGCTCCCAGGTGTCTTTTATACAGGTAACGAGCTGAGATTAGGAGCACACTCTTATTTTTGTTTTCTCATGATTTGGTTGGGTCTAATTGTGTTGCTGTCCTGGGGCTCTGTGGGGTCTGTTTGTGTTTGTGAACAGAGTGCCCATACCAGCTGCCTGAAGGGACTCTTCTCCAGGTTCATCTCTCTGTAGCTGAGGGCTTTGTTATGGAAGGTTTTGGGAATCGCTTCCTTTTAAGTGGTTGTAGAATTTAATGGCTCTTTTCTGGATTTTGATAATTAGGGGGTATCGGCCTAATTCTGCTCTGCATGCATTATTTGGTGTTTTACGTTGTACACGGAGGATATTTTTGCAGAATTATGCATGCAGAGTCTCAATTTGGTGTTTGTCCCATTTTGTGAATTCTTGGTTGGTGAGCGGACCCCAGACCTCACAACCATAAAGGGCAATGGGTTCTATAACTGATTCAAATATTTTTAGCCAGATCCTAATTGGGATGTTACATTTTATGTTCTGTTTGATGGCGTAAAAGGCCCTTCTTGCCTTGTCTCTCAGATCGTTCACAGCTTTGTGGAAGTTACCTGTGGCGCTAATGTATTTATTATTATTTAATTATTTTTACCTTTATTTAACTAGGCAAGTCAGTTAAGAACAAATTCTTATTTACAATGACGGCCTACACCGGCCAAACCCGGACGACGCTGGGCCAAACCCGGACGACGTTTAGGCCGAGGTATGTATAGTTTTTTGTGTGCTCTAGGGTAACGGTGTCTAGGTGGAATTTGTATTTGTGGTCCTGGCAACTGGACCTTTTTTGGAACACCATTATTTTTGTCTTACTGAGATTAACTGTCAGGGCCCAAGTCTGACAGAATCTGTGCAGAAGATCTAGGTGCTGCTGTAGGCCCTCCTTGGTTGGGGACAGAAGCACCAGATCATCAGCAAACAGTAGACATTTGACTTCAGATTCTAGTAGGGTGAGGCCGGGTGCTGCAGACTGTTCTAGTGCCCTCGCCAATTCGTTGATATAAATGTTGAAGAGGGCGGGGCTCAAGCTGCATCCCTGTCTCACCCCCCAGCCCTGAGGAAAGAAATCTGAGTTTTCGCCAACTTTAACTACACACTTATTGTTTGTGTATATGGATTTTATAATGTTGTATGTCTTCCCCCCAACAGGCCCTCATGCCAAGTTGAGCCAAAAGCTTTTTTGAAATCAACAAAGCATGAGAAGACTTTGCTAGTGTTTTGTTTTGCTTGTTTGTCAATTAGGGTGTGCAGGGTGAATACATGGTCTCTCTCTCTCTCTCTCTCTCTCCCTCCTCCTATAATCATTTGGTGTGGAAAAAGCACCTTGACATACAGCTGTCGTTATGAGAATGCCAGAATTTATTTCGCGGGAGATTATCTTTATATAATATGACACCTAAAGCAGCAGAGATAGATGGTAGCTAGAATATCACAGGTCTCCTGACATAATGTCTTGGTGTGAGACTAACAGGTAAACATGAGTCTCTGGACTGACATCATAGCGTTACAGGTCTCATATGAAGAGATGAACTTATTGTGTGAGGAGACTTATGGTCTCGTATGAAGAGATTAAATTATTGTGTGAGGAGATTTATGGTCTCATATGAAGAGATTGAATGATTGTGTGAGGAGACCTATGGTCTCATATGAAGAGATTAAATTATTGTGTGAGGAGACCTATGGTCTCATATGAAGAGATTAAATTATTGTGTGAGGAGACCTATGGTCTCATATGAAGAGATTAAATTATTGTGTGAGGAGACCTATGGTCTCATATGAAGAGATTAAATTATTGTGTGAGGAGACATATGGTCTCATATGAAGAGATTAAATTATTGTGTGAGGAGACCTATGGTCTCATATGAAGAGATTCAATTATTGTGTGAGGAGACCTATGGTCTCATATGAAGAGATTAAATTATTGTGTGAGGAGACCTATGGTCTCATATGAAGAGATTAAATTATTGTGTGAGGAGATTTATGGTCCCTTTTGATCTTGATTTCCATCTAAGATCTTGTTCAGTTGCATTCAGATGCATTCAGGACAGCTGGGTTCAAACCCAGTCATTAACAAGGAAAGGAAAAGCCTGAGTAATCAGATATGATATTCAAACTCCAAAGAACCAAGTGATGCTGTGATTGTGATTGTCAGCTTAAAGTCAGATATAACAACAACCCTCAGCAAGGAGACAGGGCTCTAGCTCCGTTGATTGGCTAGATGGGATTGGATAAACAGCTTTAGATCTGTCTGATGTTGTTTGCGATCTGATGTCAGGGCCAAAGGCACCTTCATTTCTGACCTCTGATGTCCCTCCCTCCCTCCATCCCTCCCTTTGTCAGGCAACTCCATTCACCTATTCATCGGCCCTCATTCGACTCACCCTCACGCAGCCTCATCTCTCCCCATCTAAAACGCCCTCGCCGCCTGGATTTAATCACCAGCCACCACTTCTCGACTCTCTCTAATATCTCTCTCTCTCTCTCTCTCCTCTATCTCTCTCTCTCCTCGCTCCTCTCTCTCTCTCCTATGCATACCTGTTACCTGTCTTTATTGACATGGGAAATATGGGTTTGTATTTCTCTCCCTCTCTCTCTCTCTCTCTCACCCCCCTCCTCTACCTCTTTGTTCTGTTTGTAATCTCCTCTATTTTACCGGAGCATCACTAACATAAGGTGTCATCGGATCACGCAGGTTGCGACACACTATTGACCAGGGCCAATACACTATGTAGGGAATAGGGTGCCATTTGGACCAAGGATCCTCCACTCTAGTTGCAGCTAGCCCCTGTGTGATTGTGTATGTGCATGCTAGCACCTCACTTGGCACTCTCTAACCTACACATTGATTTTCATGAAGCCAGTCAATCATTGACGTCAAAGGACGTCCATTACGCTCTAATTAAATGAGCTAATCAGGTTTTATAATTGGATGGAAAGCTACCTTATTTATCCTCCAACTACTTCTCTCTCTTTCACTCACTCTCTTTCTTGGCCTCATCTCTCTAGCGATCCCACTTTCACTTGACACAGTTGGGTAGCTGCAATCAGTCGGTTGTAATTTTGGATAGAGGAGTAATTTCCATATATTTTTGTTAGCTGCACGTGTGACATAACTCCACCAGTCGTATTTATGATATTATTAACAAAGATTATACAATTTTAAAAAATGTCTTCCAATTTCTTACTCTTTTAAAAGTCAATCAGGCCCGCTAAATAATTATATTTTTGTTTTCTCATGATTTGGTTGGGTCTAATTGTGTTGCTGTCCTGGGGCTCTGTGGGGTCTGTTTGTGTTTGTGAACAGAGTGCCCATACCAGCTGCCTGAAGGGACTCTTCTCCAGGTTCATCTCTCTGTAGCTGAGGGCTTTGTTATGGAAGGTTTTGGGAATCGCTTCCTTTTAAGTGGTTGTAGAATTTAATGGCTCTTTTCTGGATTTTGATAATTAGGGGGTATCGGCCTAATTCTGCTCTGCATGCATTATTTGGTGTTTTACGTTGTACACGGAGGATATTTTTGCAGAATTATGCATGCAGAGTCTCAATTTGGTGTTTGTCCCATTTTGTGAATTCTTGGTTGGTGAGCGGACCCCAGACCTCAGAACCATAAAGGGCAATGGGTTCTATAACTGATTCAAGTATTTTTAGCCAGATCCTAATTGGTATGTCGAATTTTATGTTCCTTTTGATGGCATAGAAGGCCCTTCTTGCCTTGTCTCTCAGATCGTTCACAGCTTTGTGGAAGTTACCTGTGGCGCTGATGTTTAGGCCGAGGTATGTATAGTTTTTTGTGTGCTCTAGGGCAACGGTGTCTAGATGGAATTTGTATTTGTGGTCCTGGCAACTGGACCTTTTTTGGAACACCATTATTTTTGTCTTACCGAGACCTCTCTCTCTCTCTCTCAGTGCATGCTGGGAGTTTTTTGGAGTTTGAGTGTTTGGTGTGGAGGGCTCTGTCCTAACTTATTTCTTGATTCTTTCCTTGGTCTTTTCTTAACTTTTTCTCTTTTCTATGGTGGAGGGTTAATGCACTGTTTGTTTTAGTGGTACCCACTGGTTTTATTTTCAAAGTTAGGGAGGACGAGGACAGAGGTTTAGTTTCCTGGGGTTTTGAACGGTGAGGTGTGAGCGATGGCTTCGCAGCCTAGCGCGGAGGAGACGCTGTCGTTACGGTTTCAGGTGTGTTCCTGAGAATGGAATTAAGGTGGAGGAGGTTCTGCTCGCGGTCGGCGAACATGTAGGAGCTGAATTTATACATTCCGCTTCCAGAATGAACAAAGCTGTGGTTGTGTTCATGAAAAGAGCAAATTTGGTGGGTAGGCTCATTGCTAGTGGGATATTTGTAAGGGGGGTGTTGATGCCAATTTCTCCTCGTTTTGGTAAGTTTGCTAGAGGTTTTCGTGTACTGTCGGCAGGTTTTCAGTCAGATGCCGTCAAACATGTTGTTTCGTTCCGGAGGCAAGTGTTCATGTTTCTGAATAACAATGAGCAACAGTTAAATGGGCATTTTAAAGTGAGACATGGGGACGGGCTCTATGCAGGGTTTGGCAGCACAGATAGTCTACGGTGCTTTGAGTGGGGGGATTTGGGGCATAAGAGCTTTGAGTCTGGGGGGGATTTGGGGCATAAGAGCTTTGAGTGGGGGGATTTGGGGCATAAGAGCTTTGAGTGGGGGGATTTGGGGCATAAGAGCTTTGAGTGTGGGGATTTGGGGCATAAGAGCTTTGAGTGGGGGGATTTGGGGCATAAGAGCTTTGAGTGTGGGGATTTGGGGCATAAGAGCTTTGAGTGGGGGGATTTGGGGCATAAGAGCTTTGAGTGGGGGGATTTGGGGCATAAGAGCTTTGAGTCTGGGGGATTTGGGGCATAAGAGCTTTGAGTGTGGGGATTTGGGGCATAAGAGCTTTGAGTGTGGGGATTTGGGGCATAAGAGCTTTGAGTGTGGGGATTTGGGGCATAAGAGCTTTGAGTGGGGGGATTTGGGGCATAAGAGCTTTGAGTGGGGGGATTTGGGGCATAAGAGCTTTGAGTCTGGGGGATTTGGGGGCATAAGAGCTTTGAGTGTGGGGATTTGGGGCATAAGAGCTTTGAGTGGGGGGATTTGGGGCATAAGAGCTTTGTGTGCCCACATAAAGGCCGTAGACAAGGTGAGGGTTCAAGCACCAGTGGAGGAAATCGAGGTCAACGTGCAGGAGGCCATGAGACACAGGCAGCAGAGGCTGGGCCTAGTCATGCTATAGATGGTGGTGTAGATGAGGCTGGGTCAGTCAGCTAGATGGTGGTGAGGTGAGGCTGGGTCTAGTCATGCTATAGATGGTGGTGTAGGTGAGGCTGGGTCTAGTCATGCTATAGAGGTGGGTGTAGATGAGGCTGGGGTCTAGTCATGCTATAGATGGTGGTGTAGATGAGGCTGGGTCTAGTCATGCTATAGATGGTGGTGTAGGTGAGGCTGGGTCTAGTCATGCTATAGATGGTGGTGTAGGTGAGGCTGGGTCTAGTCATGCTATAGATGGTGGAGTAGGTGAGGCTGGGTCTAGTCATGCTATAGATGGTGGTGTAGATGAGGCTGGGTCTAGTCATGCTATAGATGGGTGGTGTAAGATGAGGCTGGGTCTAGTCATGCTATAGATGGTGGTGTAGATGAGGCTGGGTCTAGTCATGCTATAGATGGTGGTGTAGGTGAGGCTGGGTCTAGTCATGCTATAGATGGTGGTGTAGGTGAGGCTGGGTCTAGTCATGCTATAGATGGTGGTGTAGATGAGGCTGGGTCTAGTCATGCTATAGATGGTGGTGTAGGTGAGGCTGGGTCTAGTCATGCTATAGATGGTGGTGTAGATGAGGCTGGGTCTAGTCATGTTATGGATGGTGGTGTAGATGAGGCTGGGCCTAGTCATGCTATAGATGGTGGTGTAGATGAGGCTGGGTCTAGTCATGCTACAGATGGTGGTGTAGATGAGGCTGGGTCTAGTCATGCTATAGATGGTGGTGTAGATGAGGCTGGGTCTAGTCATGCTATAGATGGTATTGTAGATGAGGATGGGTCTAGTCATGCTATAGATGGTGGTGTAGATGAGGCTGGGCCTAGTCATGCTATAGATGGTGGTGTAGATGAGGCTGGGTCTAGTCATGCTATAGATGGTGGTGTAGATGAGGCTGGGTCTAGTCATGCTATAGATGGTGGTGTAGATGAGGCTGGGTCTAGTCATGCTATAGATGGGGTGAAGATTTGTAGATGAGGATGGGTCTAGTCATGCTATAGATGGTGGTGTGATGAGGCTGGGTCTAGTCATGCTATAGATGGTGGTGTAGATGAGGAGGGTTAGTCATGCTATAGATGGTGGTGTAGATGAGCTGGGCATAGTCATGCTAAGATGGTGGTGTAGATGAGGCTGGGTCCTAGTCATGCTATAGATGGTGGTGTAGATGAGTCTGGGTCTAGTCATGTTATAGATGTGGTATAGATGAGCTGGGGTCTAGTCATGCTATAGATGGTGGTGTAGATGAGGCTGGGTCTAGTCATGCTATAGATGGTTGTGTAGATGAGGCTGGTCTAGCCTGCTATAGATGGTGGTGTAGATGAGGCTGGGTCTAGTCATGCTATAGATGGTGGTGTAGATGGGGCTGGGTCTTAATGCTATAGATGGTGGTGTAGATGAGGCTGGGTCTAGCATGTTATAGATGGTGGTGTAGATGGGCTGGGTCTACATGCTATAGATGGTGGTGTAGATGAGGCTGGGCTAGTCATGCTATAGATGGTGGTGTAGATGAGGCTGGGTCCTATTCATGCTATAGATGGTGGTGTAGTGAGGCTGGGTCTAGTCATGCTATAGATGGTGGTGTAGATGAGGTTGGGTCTAGTCATGCTATAGAGGGTGGTGTAATGAGGCTGGGTCTAATGCTATAGGGTGGTGTAGATAGGCTGGGTCTAATGCTATAGATGGTGGTGTAGATGAGGCTGGGTCTAGTCATTGCTATAGATGGTGGGTGTGATGAGGCGGGGTCTAGTCATGCTTAGATGGTGGTGTAGATGAGGCTGGGTCTAGTCTTGCTATAGATGGGGGTTTGTAGAGAGGCTGGGTCTAGTCATGTTATAGATGAGGCTGGGTCTAGTCATGCTAAGATGGTGTGTAGATGGGGCTGGGTCTAGTCATGCTATAGATGGTGGTGTAGATGAGGCTGGGTCTAGTCATGCATAGTGGTGGTGGTAGATGAGGCTGGTCTAGTCATGCTATAGATGGTGGTGTAGATGAGGCTGGGGTCTAATCATGCTATGGTGGTGGTGTAGATGAGGCTGGGTTTTAGTCATGCTATAGATGGTGGTGTAGTGGGGGGCTGGGCCTATAATGCTATAGATGGTGGTGTAGATAGGCGGGGCCTAGTCATGCTATAGATGGTGGTGTAGATGGGCGGGCTGGTCTAATGCTATAGATGGTGGTGTAATGAGGCTGGGTCTAATGCTATAGATGGTGGTGTAGTTTGAGGCTGGGCCTTCATGTTATAGATGGTGGTGTAGATGGGGCCCTAGGTCTAGTCATGCTATAGATGGTGGTGTAGATGGGGCTGGGTCTAATGCTATAGATGGTGGTGTAGATGAGGCTGGGTCTAGTCTGCTATAGATGGTGGGGGTAATGAGGCTGGGTCTAGTCCATGCTATAGATGGTGGTGTAGTTTGAGGATGGGTCTAGTCATGCTATAGATGGTGGTGTAGATGAGGCTGGGTCTAATGCTATAGATGTGGGTGAAATTTGAGGCTGGGTCTAGTCATGCTATAGATGGTGGTGTAGATGAGCTGGGCCTAGTCATGCTATAGATGGTGGTGTAGATGAGGCTGGGTCTAGTCATGCTGTAGATGGTGGTATAGATGAGGTTGGGTCTAGTCATGCTATAGATGGTGGTGTAGATGAGGCTGGGCCTAGTCATGCTATAGATGGTGGTGTAGATGAGGCTGGGTCTAATGCTATAGATGGTGGTGTAGATGAGGCTGGGTCTAATGCTATAGATGGTGGTGTAGATGAGCCTGGGTCTAGTCATGCTATAGATGGTGGTGTAGATGAGGCTGGGTCTAGTCATGCTATAGATGGTGGTGTAGATGAGGCTGGGCCTAGTCATGCTATAGATGGTGGTGTAGATGAGGCTGGGTCTAGTCATGCTATAGATGGTGGTGTAGATGAGGCTGGGTCTAATGCTATAGATGGTGGTGTAGATGAGGCTGGGTGTAGTCATGCTATAGATGGTGGTGTAGATGAGGCTGGGTCTAATGCTATAGATGGTGGTGTAGATGAGGCTGGGTCTAGTCATGCTATAGATGGTGGTGTAGATGAGGCTGGGTCTAGTCATGCTATAGATGGTGGTGTAGATGAGGCTGGGTCTAATGCTATAGATGGTGGTGTAGATGAGGATGGGTCTAGTCATGCTATAGATGGTGGTGTAGATGAGGCTGGTCTAGTCATGCTATAGATGGTGGTGTAGATGAGACTGGGTCTAGTCATGCTTAGATGGTGGTGTAGATGAGGCTGGGTCTAATGCTATAGATGGTGGTGTAGATGAGGTTGGGTCTAGTCGTGCTATAGATGGTGGTGTAGATGAGGCTGGGTCTAGTCATGCTATAGATGGTGGTGTAGATGAGGCTGATTCTAGTCATGCTATAGATGGTGGTGGTAGATGGGGGGGGTTGGGTAGATGAGGCTGAGTCTAGTCATGCTATAGATGGTTGGTGTAGATGAGGCAGGTCTAGTCATGCTATAGATGGTGGTGTAGATGAGGCTGGGTCTAGTCATGCTATAGATGGTGGTGTAGATGAGGCTGGGTCTAGTCATGCTATAGATGGTGGTGTAGATGAGGCTGGGGTCTAGTCATGCTATAGAGTGGTGTGTAGATGAGGCTGGGTCTAATGCTATAGATGGTGGTGTAGATGAGGCTGGGTCTAGTCATGCTATAGATGGTGGTGTAGATGAGGCTGGGTCTAATGCTATAGATGGTGGTGTAGATGAGGCTGTGTCTAGTCATGCTATAGATGGTGGTGTAGATGAGGTTGGGCCTAGTCATGCTATAGATGGTGGTGTAGATGAGGTTGGGTCTAGTCATGCTACAGATGGTGGTGTAGATGAGGCTGGGCCTAGTCATGCTATAGATGGTGGTGTAGATGAGGTTGGGCCTAGTCATGCTATAGATGGTGGTGTAGATGAGGTTGGGTCTAGTCATGCTATAGATGGTGGTGTAGATGAGGCTGGGTCTAATGCTATAGATGGTGGTGTAGATGAGGCTGGGTCTAGTCATGCTATAGATGGTGGTGTAGATGAGGCTGGGTCTAGTCATGCTATAGATGGTGGTGTAGATGAGGCTGGGTTTAGTCATGCTATAGATGGTGGTGTAGATGAGGCTGGGTCTAGTCATGCTATAGATGGTGGTGTAGATGAGGCTGGGTCTAGTCATGCTATAGATGGTGGTGTAGATGAGGCTGGGTCTAGTCATGCTATAGATGGTGGTGTAGATGAGGCTGGGTCTAGTCATGCTATAGATGGTGGTGTAGATGAGGCTGTGTCTAGTCATGCTATAGATGGTGGTGTAGATGAGGCTGGGTCTAGTCATGTTATAGATGGTGGTGTAGATGATGTTGGGTCTAGTCATGCTATAGATGGTGGTGTAGATGAGGCTGGGTCTAGTCATGCTATAGATGGTGGTGTAGATGAGGCTGGGTCTAGTCATGCTATAGATGGTGGTGTAGATGAGGCTGGGTCTAATGCTATAGATGGTGGTGTAGATGAGGCTGGGTCTAGTCATGCTATAGATGGTGGTGTAGATGAGGCTGGGTCTAGTCATGCTATAGATGGTGGTGTAGATGAGGCTGGGTCTAGTCATGCTATAGATGGTGGTGTATATGAGGCTGTGTCTAGTCATGCTATAGATGGTGGTGTAGATGAGGCTGGGTCTAGTCATGTTATAGATGGTGGTGTAGATGAGGCTGGGTCTAGTCATGCTATAGATGGTGGTGTAGATGAGGCTGGGTATAATCATGCTATAGATGGTGGTGTAGATGAGGCTGGGTCTAATGCTATAGATGGTGGTGTAGATGAGGCTGGGTCTAGTCATGCTATAGATGGTGGTGTAGATGAGGCTGGGTCTAGTCATGCTATAGATGGTGGTGTAGATGAGGCTGGGTCTAGTCATGCTATAGATGGTGGTGTAGATGAGGCTGGGTCTAATCATGCTATAGATGGTGGTGTAGATGAGGCTGGGTCTAATCATGCTATAGATGGTGGTGTAGATGAGGCTGGGTCTAGCTGGTCGTCGGCGGGGACTGGACTGTACGATGGATTTGACAAAATACAGAAATGGGGAGGAGCCTCATTCAGGCTCAGTGGGGGTGTTAAGGGACATCTTTAATCAGTTTGACCTAGTGGATGTTTGGAGAACTAGACATCCCAACACAAGACAGTATACATGGGTGAAGGTCTTTGGGGCTAGGGTGAGTGCAGCCCGGCTTGATCGATTGCACATGTCCAGGAATCAGAGCAATAGGCTGTTGGGCGCTACCATTCTCCCAGTGGGTTTTTCAGATCATCACAAAACCATGGCTCGGCTGTCTATTTCCCCAGGGCCTCGGCAGGCGTCCTATTGGAAGTTTAATGTAAAACTCTTACAAGATGCCACTTTTTGCTCAAGGTTTCCAGACTTTTTGGGAAAGGTGGGGGCAGTGAAGAGAGGAGTATGAGTCTCTGAGTCAATGGTGGGATGTGGGAAAAGTCCAAATTTGGCTTTTCTGTCAACAGTATACAGCTCTCTCATCCTCAGAGGCTAGGAGAGTATTGGGGGAACTCGAGCGTAGTATTAGTGAGATGGAGGTAGAGCTGGTGAGGCAAGGCAATGTAGGCCTCCAGGCTAATTTAGCTGAACTACGTAGGGACCTGGGCAGTTTTTTCCAGGTTAAAGCAAAGGGAGCACTTGTAAGAGCTAGGTTCTCTATGCTCAAGGAGATGGATGCTCCCAGCTCCTCCTTCTTTGGTTTGGAAAGACAGAGCGGTGAAGCCAAGGGTATGCATTGTCTACGGCTTTCGGATGGGCGGGTGACCTCTGTGGTGGGGGAGATGTGGGAGCGGCCTGTGGAGTTTTATACTGAGTTGTATAGGGCAGAGTTGTGTGATCCTACGTGTGACAGGTTTTGTTTGCAGAACTCTCTAAGCTCTCTCTGGCACAGAGGGATGAAATGGACATTCCCCTGTTGTCCCATGAACTGGCAGAGGCCGTAACCCAGATGTCCCCCGGCCATGCACCGGGGGTCGATGGACTCCCAGTGGTTTTATAAAAAATTCTGGGGAATAATTGGACTGGACTTCTTTTGCGTGTTGCGTGAGTGCGTCGGGGAAGGAGAGTTGCCGATGAGCTGTCGACGGGCGGCTCTGACTCTCCTGCCCAAAAAAGCGGACTTGTGTGAACTTAAGAACTGGAGGCCTGTGGCATTGCTCTGTGCGGACTACAAGATATTTGCCAAGGTCCTCGCTAACAGACTGAAGTCCCATCTGGACTCTATAGTACACAAGCACCAGACATATTGCGTACCAGGACGCTCAATCACGGACAACTTGTTCTTAATCAGGGACATGTTGGACTTGTCGAGAGGTTCTAATGTGAACTTTGGACTGGTCTCTATAGATCAAGAGAAGGCTTTTGATAGAGTGGACCATGAGTATCTGTTTAATGTGATGTCTGTGTTTGGATTTGGGGAAAGGTTTTTGGCCTGTGTGAAGATGTTGTATGCTGGGGCATCATGTATGGTTAAGGTGGGAGGGGGGCTCAGTAGGCCAGTCTGGGTGAGGCGGGGCATTAGACAAGGATGCCCTCTATCAGGGCAGTTATATACACTAGCCATTGAGCCTTTTTTGGAGCCTGCAGGGAGTGTGCTGGACAAGCATAGCAGTGTCAGCGTATGCAGATTACGTTTCTGTGATGGTCAGGGATGGTCAGGATATGCAGGCACTAGAGAATAGTCTGAAGGTGTACGAGGGAGCTTCGTCAGCTAAGGTAAACTGGGGCAAGAGCAAAGCTCTGTTATGTGGGGCATGGGGGGATAGGGCCCCTCTGCTTCCAGGGGGTTTGCAGTGGGGTTGTGAAGGGCTGAAAACTTTGGGGGTGTACCTGGGCTTGGAGAGGTGGGTCAGGAAGAACTGGGAGGGGTTGTCACAGGCAGTGGTGTCAAGACTAGCCAGGTGGAGATGGCTCCTGTCCCAAGTGTCATATAGAGGGAGGGTGCTGATAATCAACAACCTGGTGCCATCTTCCCTGTGGCATAAACTGTCTGTCCTGCAACGCAAGCTGGTGGATTTTTTCTGGTCGGGCCATCACTGGCTGAGGGCGGCAGTGTTGTATATGTCCGTAAATTAAGGAGGACAGGGCCTGGTGGAACTGGAGAGCAGGGTGGCTGCATTCCGACTAAAGGCGGCTCAGAGACTGCTGAACTATACTGATGTCGGATGGAGGGAGCCAGCAGGCGCGCTGCTGAGGAGAGCTGGCGGATTAGGGTTGGACCGGCAGCTATTCCTCATGAGGCTGGAGGGGCTGAGTACAGCAGGTCTCTCTGATTTTTACTCTGCGGTGCTGAGGGCCTGGCAGCTGCTAAGGCCCACACGAGAAGGAGGTGTGGAGCCTAGGCTGTGGGTGTGGGAGGAGCCTATCTTCCACAACCCAGCCATCCTTTTGAGATCGGTTCAGTCGGCCACCCTGAAGAGGTGACTGATGGCAGCGGGATTACTAAGGCTGGGTGACCTGCGACTGCTGGGAGAGGAGGGGTGGAAAACCCCGGAAGTCCTGGCACAACAAACAGGACTAACATCTCTTAGGCTGCTGGAGAGATTCCTGGGGGAAGTCCAGGAGGCACTGTCTGAGCCGGTAAAGGGGGTGTTTGAGCGGCCAAAGGGGGAAGGGCCACCAATGTTTCCGCCACTCCACGTGACAGCAGAGACTGGGGAATGGCAAGGGGGTCTGGAGATTTTAACACTCCGAGCCTGGGGGAGTTTGAAGGGGTGGGAGGTAAAGTCCTCTACAACCTCTGTATTAAGGTAAGGAACATTAGGAGCCTAACAGGAGTGAAGGCACATCACTGGCAGGGAGTATGTGGGGCGGAGAGTATGGTGGGTTTTAGATGGAGGGGGCTCTACAAACTCCCAGTACCAAAGAGGTCAGGGGACTTCCAGTGGAGGGTTCTACATGGAGCCCTGGCCACTAACAGTTGATTGGCAATTTTCTGTTTGCTCAGGCAAAGTTGGCTATTTGGCTAACAAGGAGGAACAGGGTCAAAGGTGGGTGGATAACAGACCCTTTACTATTATTTAATGGGATGGTCTCTGCGCGCCTTAGGGTGGAATTTGAGTTCTATAAAATGATAAAAAGTGTGGAGATGTTTCAAGAGATATGGTGTGTTGGGGGCGCTGTCTGTATAGCTGGGTAAGATGGTCTGGATATACGGTTGTAGAAGTGGTGAGGTTTGGGTTATTGTGATGTGTGGTGTTGTTTTTGTATCGTGGGGTAGAGGAAAAGGTGAGTATGCAGTACAGGGGATATTGGTAATTGTTTATTTATTTTTTGGGCGAGGTTTTAATGAAATGAGAATGTACCATTAAGGAAAGGTCAAAAGTCTCTCTCTCTCTCTCTCTCTCTCTCTCGTCCTCTCCTTCTCCCATGTTGATAAATTAAAGGGATGCGTCCTCCTGAGCCTCCACTCCCTAAGGCATTCATCATCCCATGGCCAGCCCTCGTCTCCCCCCACAAGATCAATACGGCTTAACAGGGAAATATGGCTACTAAAACCCTGCAGTTCTTAAAGGAATACTTTAGGATTTTGGCAATGAAAAAGGTCATGGATCAGAAAACCAGTCAGTATCTGGTGTGACCACCATTTGCCTCATGCAGCGCGACACATCTCCTTCACATAGAGTTGATCAGGCTTTTGATTGTGGCCGGTGGAATGTTGTCCCACTCCTCTTCAATGGCTGTGCGAAGTTGCTGGATATTGGCAGGAACTGGAACACGCTGTCATACACGTCAATCCAGAGCATCCCAAACATGCTCAATGGGTGACATGTGAGTATGCAGGCCATGGAAGAACTGGGACATTTTTAGCTTCCAGGAATTGTGTATAGATCCTTGTGACATGGGGCCGTGCATTATCATGCTGAAACATGAGGTGATGGCGGTGGATCAATTGCACGACAATGGGCCTCAGGATTCAAATTGCCATTGAAATTGCCATTGAAGAGCACACTTCTCCAGCGTGCCAGTGTCCATCGGAAGTGAGCATTTGCCCACTGAAATCGGTTACGACGCCAAACTGCAGTCAGGTCAAGACCCTGAGGACGACGAGCACACAGATGAGCTTCCCCGAGGCAGCTTCTGACAGTTTCTGCAGAAATTATTCAGTTGTGCAAACCCACAGTTTCATCAGCTGTCCGTGTGGCTTGTCTCAGACCATCCCCAGGTGAAGAAGCCGGATGTGGAGGTCCAGGGCTGGCGTGGTTACATGTGGTCTTTGGTTCTGAGGCCAGTTGAACGTACTGCCAAATTCTCTAAAACGACGTTGGAGGTGGATTATGGTAGAGAAATGAACATTCAATTATCTGGAAACAGCTCTGGTGGACATTCCTGCAATTGCACGCTCCCTCAAAACTTCAGACACCTGTGGCATTGTGTTGTGTAACAAAACTGCACTTTTTAAAGTGGCCTTTTATTGTCCCCAGCACAAGGTGCACCTGTGTAATGATCATGCTGTTTGATCAGCTTCTTGATATGCCACACTGGTCAGGTGGATGGATTATTTGGCAAAGGAGAAATGCTCACTAACAGGGATGTAAACAAATTTGTGCACAACATTTGAGATAAATAAGCTTTTTGTGCGTATGGAAATATTTCTGAGATCTTTTAATTCAGCTCATGAAACATGGGACCAACACTTCACATGTTGCATTTATATTTATATCAGTATAATATAAAATAAAAGCTGAAATGTCTTGCGTTAATTGTTTTGTATTTACATTTTTTTTGTTGCACTGACTCTATGCACTCTCACCAGACTCTACCCACACACACACACACATACTACACTGACACTCCAACACACACACACACACACACACACACACACACTAACACACACATGCATATTGACGCCACACACACACTCACACATAGACACACTTTCACATACGCTGCTGCTACTTTATTACCTATCCTGAATGTCACTTTTGTACATACTGCATTACCTCAACTACCTCGTACCCTTGCACATTAACTCAGTACTGGTACTCCTTGTATGATTAGGATCAAAACCTTTTTTTCAATTTTCGCCTAAAATGACATACCCAAATCCAACTGCCTGTAGCTCAGGACCTGAAGCAAGGATATGCATATTCTGGATACCATTTGAAAGGAAACACTTTGAAGTTTGTGGAAATGTGAAATTAATGTAGGAGAATATAACACATTAGATCTGGTAAAAGATAATACATGTCAAATTTTTTTCATAATCTTTGAAATGCAAGAGAAAGGCCAGACAGTGATGTAATATTCCAGGTGTAATTTAGATGTTGTCCACCAAATGGCAGCAGTGTGTGTGCAAAGTTTCAGACTGATCCAGTGAAGAATTACATCACTACACAATATTTTGTATCAAGTCTGCCAGGAGTTTTCCCAAATGTGCCGAATTGGTAAATGTATACATTTTCAAGTACATAACTATAGAGAACATACAAAAATGCTATGGTAATAAACAATTAAAGTTTACACACTCCCAGGAATGTCATACATGATGGATCATAAGCTTCCCTACAGAAAAGACACTAACCTTCACACATCTAGATGACTGGGCGGGGGTGGGTGTGGAGCAAGAGACAGCATGGGTTCAAACTGTAGAACCCAGTTCCTACATTTGAATATGAAAATGGATTTTTCAAACAAAACTACACAACATTTTATCACTGGGACCCTCAGGATGACAAATCAGACTGAATGTAAGTACATTATTTACCTTCAGAGGTGAATGTACCAAACCAGTTGCCGTGACAAAATAATTTTGTTGTTGTGCACTCTCCTCAAACAATAGCATGGTATTTTTCCACTGTAATAGCTACTGTAAATTGGACACTGCAGTTAGATTAACAAGAATTTAAGCTTTCTGCCCAAATAAGACATGTCTATGTCCT
This sequence comes from Coregonus sp. 'balchen', assembly GCA_902810595.1. Classification (NCBI taxonomy): domain Eukaryota; kingdom Metazoa; phylum Chordata; class Actinopteri; order Salmoniformes; family Salmonidae; genus Coregonus; species Coregonus sp. 'balchen'. Next base: position 34,205,741 of record LR778255.1, on the reverse strand, counting down.
GGAAAGAGATTCAACCACAAAGACCAGGGAGGTTTTGCAATGCCTCGCAAAGAAGGGCACCTATTGGTAGATGGGAAGAAAGAAAAAAAAAAGCAGACATTGACTATCCCTTTGAGCATGGTGAAGTATCAATACACCCAGTCACTACAAAGATACAGGCATCCTTCCTAACTCAGTTGCCGGAGAGGAAGGAAACCGCTCAGGGATTTCACCATGAGGCCAATGGTGACTTTAAAACAGATACAGAGTTTAATGGCGGTGGTAGGAGAAAACTGAGGATCGATCAACAACATTGTAGTTACTCCACAATACTAACCTAATTGACAGAGTGAAAAGAAGGAAGCCTGTACAGAATAAGAATACAGAATAAGAATATTCCAAAACATGCATCCTGTTTGCACTAAAGTAATACTGCAAAGAATGTGGCAAAGAAATTAGCTTTTTTCCCTGAATACAAAGTGTTATGTTGTGGGCAAATCCAACACAACACATTACTGAGTTCCACTCTACATATTCTCAAGTATAGTGGTGGCTGCATCATGTTATGGGTATGCTTGTCATCATTTAAGGACTAGGGAGCCAGGCGCACCAGTTTGAGTATATCAAGAACTGCAACGCTGCTGGTTTTTTTTCACACTCAACAGTTTCCCGTGTGTATCAAGAATGGTCCACCACCCAAAGGACATCAAGCCAACTTGACAAAACTGTGGGAAGCATTGGAATCAACATGGGCCAGTATCCCTGTGGGACGCTTTCGACACCTTGTAGAGTCCATGCCCCGACTAATTGAGGCTGTTCCGAGGGCAAAAGGGGGGGGGGGGGGGGGGGGGGGGGGTGTGCAACTCAATATCAGGAAGGTGTTCCTAATGTTTTGTACACTCAGTGTTCACACTTAAACATTTTTCACAGAGAGGCTGTCCCATACTCAAGATCCACTGGATGTCAGGAGATGAAGTCACAACCGGCCACTAGGGGGGGCAACAGTGAGCGCTATTACATTCCAGTAGGTTTGTGGTTATGCCTGGGCGCTGTGGACGGGGACGACAGATCAGCATAAGCCGCAAGCTTAGCAGGTCAAGGTCTTGCTCCGAGGGTCATGTGTTCAATCACAGTGCTAGACTCTCTATCTCTCTCCAGGGCTGTGTAGCAGTACCGTTTACTGTTCTCTATCTCTCTCCAGGGCTGTGTAGCAGTACCGTTTACTGTTCTCTATCTCTCTCCAGGGCTGTGTAGCAGTACCGTTTACTGTTCTCTCTCTCTCTCCAGGGCTGTGTAGCAGTACCGTTTACTGTTCTCTATCTCTCTCCAGGGCTGTGTAGCAGTACTGTTCTCTATCTCTCTCCAGGGCTGTGTAGCAGTACCGTTTACTGTTCTCTATCTCTCTCCAGGGCTGTGTAGCAGTACTGTTTACTGTTCTCTATCTCTCTCCAGGGCTGTGTAGCAGTACTGTTCTCTATCTCTCTCCAGGGCTGTGTAGCAGTACCGTTTACTGTTCTCTATCTCTCTCCAGGGCTGTGTAGCAGTACCGTTTACTGTTCTCTATCTCTCTCCAGGGCTGTGTAGCAGTACTGTTCTCTATCTCTCTCCAGGGCTGTGTAGCAGTACTGTTCTCTATCTCTCTCCAGGGCTGTGTAGCAGTACCGTTTACTGTTCTCTATCTCTCTCCAGGGCTGTGTAGCAGTACTGTTCTCTATCTCTCTCCAGGGCTGTGTAGCAGTACCGTTTACTGTTCTCTATCTCTCTCCAGGGCTGTGTAGCAGTACTGTTCTCTATCTCTCTCCAGGGCTGTGTAGCAGTACCGTTTACTGTTCTCTATCTCTCTCCAGGGCTGTGTAGCAGTACTGTTTACTGTTCTCTATCTCTCTCCAGGGCTGTGTAGCAGTACTGTTTACTGTTCTCTATCTCTCTCCAGGGCTGTGTAGCAGTACCGTTTACTGTTCTCTATCTCTCTCCAGGGCTGTGTAGCAGTACCGTTTACTGTTCTCTCTCTCTCTCCAGGGCTGTGTAGCAGTACCGTTTACTGTTCTCTATCTCTCTCCAGGTCTGTGTAGCAGTACCGTTTACTGTTCTCTATCTCTCTCCAGGGCTGTGTAGCAGTACTGTTCTCTATCTCTCTCCAGGGCTGTGTAGCAGTACCGTTTACTGTTCTCTATCTCTCTCCAGGGCTGTGTAGCAGTACCGTTTACTGTTCTCTCTCTCTCTCCAGGGCTGTGTAGCAGTACCGTTTACTGTTCTCTATCTCTCTCCAGGGCTGTGTAGCAGTACCGTTTACTGTTCTCTCTCTCTCTCCAGGGCTGTGTAGCAGTACTGTTTACTGTTCTCTATCTCTCTCCAGGGCTGTGTAGCAGTACTGTTCTCTATCTCTCTCCAGGGCTGTGTAGCAGTACTGTTTACTGTTCTCTATCTCTCTCCAGGGCTGTGTAGCAGTACTGTTCTCTATCTCTCTCCAGGGCTGTGTAGCAGTACCGTTTACTGTTCTCTATCTCTCTCCAGGGCTGTGTAGCAGTACCGTTTACTGTTCTCTATCTCTCTCCAGGGCTGTGTAGCAGTACCGTTTACTGTTCTCTCTCTCTCTCCAGGGCTGTGTAGCAGTACCGTTTACTGTTCTCTATCTCTCTCCAGGGCTGTGTAGCAGTACTGTTCTCTCTCTCTCCAGGGCTGTGTAGCAGTACTGTTTACTGTTCTCTATCTCTCTCCAGGGCTGTGTAGCAGTACCGTTTACTGTTCTCTATCTCTCTCCAGGGCTGTGTAGCAGTACTGTTCTCTATCTCTCCAGGGCTGTGTAGCAGTACTGTTCTCTATCTCTCTCCAGGGCTGTGTAGCAGTACCGTTTACTGTTCTCTATCTCTCTCCAGGGCTGTGTAGCAGTACTGTTCTCTATCTCTCTCCAGGGCTGTGTAGCAGTACTGTTCTCTATCTCTCTCCAGGGCTGTGTAGCAGTACTGTTCTCTATCTCTCCAGGGCTGTGTAGCAGTACTGTTCTCTATCTCTCTCCAGGGCTGTGTAGCAGTACCGTTTACTGTTCTCTATCTCTCTCCAGGGCTGTGTAGCAGTACTGTTCTCTATCTCTCTCCAGGGCTGTGTAGCAGTACTGTTCCCTATCTCTCTCCAGGGCTGTGTAGCAGTACCGTTTACTGTTCTCTATCTCTCTCCAGGGCTGTGTAGCAGTACTGTTCTCTATCTCTCTCCAGGGCTGTGTAGCAGTACCGTTTACTGTTCTCTATCTCTCTCCAGGGCTGTGTAGCAGTACTGTTCTCTATCTCTCTCCAGGGCTGTGTAGCAGTACCGTTTACTGTTCTCTATCTCTCTCCAGGGCTGTGTAGCAGTACCGTTTACTGTTCTCTATCTCTCTCCAGGGCTGTGTAGCAGTACTGTTCTCTATCTCTCCAGGGCTGTGTAGCAGTACTGTTCTCTATCTCTCTCCAGGGCTGTGTAGCAGTACCGTTTACTGTTCTCTATCTCTCTCCAGGGCTGTGTAGCAGTACTGTTCTCTATCTCTCTCCAGGGCTGTGTAGCAGTACTGTTCTCTATCTCTCTCCAGGGCTGTGTAGCAGTACTGTTCTCTATCTCTCCAGGGCTGTGTAGCAGTACTGTTCTCTATCTCTCTCCAGGGCTGTGTAGCAGTACCGTTTACTGTTCTCTATCTCTCTCCAGGGCTGTGTAGCAGTACTGTTCTCTATCTCTCTCCAGGGCTGTGTAGCAGTACTGTTCCCTATCTCTCTCCAGGGCTGTGTAGCAGTACCGTTTACTGTTCTCTATCTCTCTCCAGGGCTGTGTAGCAGTACTGTTCTCTATCTCTCTCCAGGGCTGTGTAGCAGTACCGTTTACTGTTCTCTATCTCTCTCCAGGGCTGTGTAGCAGTACTGTTCTCTATCTCTCTCCAGGGCTGTGTAGCAGTACCGTTTACTGTTCTCTATCTCTCTCCAGGGCTGTGTAGCAGTACCGTTTACTGTTCTCTATCTCTCTCCAGGGCTGTGTAGCAGTACCGTTTACTGTTCTCTATCTCTCTCCAGGGCTGTGTAGCAGTACCGTTTACTGTTCTCTATCTCTCTCCAGGGCTGTGTAGCAGTACTGTTCTCTATCTCTCTCCAGGGCTGTGTAGCAGTACTGTTCTCTATCTCTCTCCAGGGCTGTGTAGCAGTACTGTTCTCTATCTCTCTCCAGGGCTGTGTAGCAGTACCGTTTACTGTTCTCTCTCTCTCTCCATGGCTGTGTAGCAGTACTGTTTACTCTGTCCAGGCTAAGCCTATAATCATCACGTTAAATTAAACTACAGAGTGAAAAAAAAATGCTGCCTTGTGTTTCAGACGAGGTTTCATTACCAGCAGCCTAGAGACAGACAGACAGACAGACAGACAGACAGACAGACAGACAGACAGACAGACAGACAGACAGACAGACAGACAGACAGACAGACAGACAGGCTGCCATGTGTTCCATTACCAGCAGCCTAGAGACAGACAGAACTGAGTGTGTGGAGACAGACAGAACTGAGTGTACTAGAGACAGACAGAACTGAGTGTGTGGAGACAGACAGAACTGAGTGTACTAGAGACAGACAGAACTGAGTGTGTGGAGACAGACAGAACTGAGTGTACTAGAGACAGACAGAACTGAGTGTGTGGAGACTTGCTGACTGGCCGAAAGTATGGTTTTCTGCTTATTACCATAAACTAATATAATACACTGACTGGCCGGTAGTATGGTTTTCTGCTTATTACTAGCTACATTTCCCCCAACATCGGACACCCCCTAACTTCGGACACCCCCTAACTTCAGACACCCCCTAACTTCAGACACCCCCTAACTTCGGACACCCCCTAACTTCGGACACCCCCTAACTTCGGACACCCCCTAACTTCGGACACCCCCTAACTTCGGACACCCCCTAACTTCGGACACCCCCTAACTTCGGACACCCCCTAACTTCGGACACCCCCTAACTTCGGACACTCTCTAGCGGTTGGAGGACTAAATCACATCCACAGTGGCGAGAAGGAGAGGGCCGAGGCAGAGGGGTGAGAAGGAGAGGGCCGAGGCAGAGGGGAAAGAGCGTCGGGCAGCCCTCAGAACACAGAGGGCACAGGAGAGGGCTGCCATGGATGAGACCATCGCCTCTGCTGGACCCCCTGCTGGAACCACTCCTGACAGCTGCATCACCACTGCCAGTGCCTCCCAGTGTGTAGGAGTCGCCGGAGTCCCCAGCTGCAGAAGAAGGCCACGTGCCTACTCTCCCGGCCACACCGTCGTCGGCCCCTCAACCCCACCGTTACAAACACCAGCTCCTCCAAGCCATCGTCGGCGGTTTTGTCCACCACCACCACGATGCACACCACCCCCCCCTGTCTGTCACCACCAACACGGCCTCTGGACCAACTGCCTCCTCAGTCTCCCCTGGTCACACCACCATAGCAGCCTCGTCTGGTGTCCCTGGCCCCCTGCAATTTGAATACTGCCACCTCCACAGGTAAACACATGTTAAATTACGAAAAAATTACTGTTATCGGTTTTATAAAACAGCATATCTACAGTCCAACGTTATTAGATTCTTACATTTGTGTAGCATAAGATCAAAAACAATCAAATTTACATGGGAAAACACAGATATTGAAACAGACCATTTTAATAATCAACCTACAACAGAGCATGCTGGGAAATATGACAATGAGGCCTCTCCCAGATTTCACTCCCCGTCTCTGGTTACTCTTAATGGAGTTAAAAGTACTCCATCGCAATCAACAACACCAACTACCTCATCCCTATATTGTTATTTATTTTGCTCTTTTGCACCCCAGTATCTCTATTTGCACATAATCTCTTGCACATCTAGCATTCCAGTGTTAATACTATTGTAATTATTTTGCACTATAGCCTTACCTCCATAACTTGCTACATTTGCACACACTGTATATATATTTTCTGTTGTATTTTTGACTTTATGTTTTTTACCCCATATGTAACTCTGTGTTGTTTTTATCGCACTGCTTTGCTTTATCTTGGCCAGGTCGCAGTTGTAAATGAGAACTTGTTCTCAACTGGCTTACCTGGTTAAATAAAGGTGAAATAAAATAAAATAAAAAACTCCAGGGAGCGTATCACTCTGTTGAGTGTTAAGATAACTCCCAGTAGAGTCAATTTAACCCAAAATGTTTTAACACTGCGATTTCATTTATCCTTGATTTGCTGTGTAGTGCAATATGTAGGGAATAGGGTGCTATTTGGGATTCATATTAACAGTCCCTGCTTTGATCTGTATTGAACGCTGGGGTTCTATACCGTGGGAGGAGGGGTTGGTTCGTTGACAGAGAGCAATGGCTAGCTAATATGCTAACTATTCTAGCTAGCTAACTAACTGGCTGAATAAGTTGACGACGTACTCACTCAAACTGTCAAAACTAACCCCAAAACTTTACACAACGTTAGACACGGACACGAATGATCTGTTTAGCGTGTTAACACACTATTGGTAGTTTGTTGTAACCGAGTATTGGTGCTAAACTCCAGAGTCCCCAGCTTAATTTTCTCCTTTCCCCCTTCTGATAATCAGGTGGCGAATCGCATCTCTGCATGTCTGGCAGACATATCAGTGTGGATGTCGGATCACCACCTCAAGCTGAACCTCGGCAAGACGGAGCTGCTCTTCCTCCCGGGGAAGGACTGCCCACTCCATGATCTCGCCATCACGGTTGACAACTCCGTTGTGTCCTCCTCCCAGAGTGCAAAGAACCTTGGCGTGACCCTGGACAACACCCTGTCATTCTCCGCTAACATCAAAGCGGTGACCCGATCCTGCAGGTTCATGCTCTACAACATTCGCAGAGTACGACCCTACCTTACACAGAAAGCGGCATAGGTCCTAATCCAGGCACTTGTCATCTCCCGTTTGGATTACTGCAACTCGCTGTTGGCTGGGCTCCCTGCCTGTGCCATTAAACCCCTACAACTTATCCAGAACGCTGCAGCCCGTCTGGTGTTCAACCTTCCCAAGTTCTCTCATGTCACCCCGCTCCTCCACCCACTCCACTGGCTTCCAGTTGAGGCTCGCATCTACTACAAGACCATGGTGCTTGCCTACGGAGCTGCGAGGGGAACGGCACCTCCTTACCTTCAGGCTCCGATCAGACCCTATACCCAAACGAGGGCACTACGTTCATCCACCTCTGGCCTGCTAGCCCCCCTACCTCTATGGAAGCACAGTTCCTGCTCAGCCCAGTCAAAGCTATTCGCTGCTCTGGCACCCCAATGGTGGAACAAGCTCCCTCACGACGCCAGGACAGCGGAGTCACTCACCACCTTCCGGAGACACTTGAAACCCTACCTCTTTAAGGAATACCTGGAATAGTATAAATGTAACCCTTCTCACAGTGATTCCTATTTTATATACGCATTGTTTATGCACTCTATTAAAACAGGAAAGGAAATTAAAAAAGGTAGACTGAGAGATAGTGTGTGTGTGTGTGTGTGTGTGTGTGTGTGTGTGTGTGTGTGTGTGTGTGTGTGTGTGTGTGTGTGTGTGTGTGCAGGAGATGATATGGCTCCCACTCACTCTGTAGACATTGTTGACTGGTACAGTTGAGTGACTGGAGGTCGATGCCCTGGCAGTCTTTGCCCCCGGTGCCAGGCGAGGGCTGGGTACACTCTCTACTGCGCCACGTGGAACAGTCCGCTCCGCACGCAGACCAGTTAGACCACTCACTCCAACCTCCATCTACTGAACACAGGGACACAGAGAGAGACCACACATGCATAAGCGGACATACATATGCACAGACTATATACTTTACAAATATACAGCACCTATAAAGAGATGAATGCTAGCACTCTGGGCTAAGGTCACTGGCAGGTCAGCTACCATGCGATCATAGAGCACATATAAAAGTACACAGCCTATGATATATACTGTGATCCACCACTGTTACCATAACATGAAACAAGGCCAGGGTTATGGTTATGGTGATAGTTAGTTAGTTGTTAGGGGCTCAGGGTGCAACGCCGTAGAAAATGTCCTACACAGCACATTTACATTTACATTTTAGTCATTTTTAGTCATTTAGCAGACACTCTTATCCAGAGCGACTTACAGTTAGTGAGTGCATACGTTTTCACCTAGAGGGAGGCCGTTTTACGGTGAGGTTAGGGTGATT
>LR778255.1:34135097-34195097 GCA_902810595.1 Coregonus sp. 'balchen' | reverse complement strand
GTGATTGGGTCTGTAGAGTTAGCACGGTGATAGGAGGTCTGTAGAGTTAGCACGGTGTTAGGAGGTCTGTAGAGTTAGCACGGTGATAGGAGGTCTGTAGAGTTAGCACGGTGATAGGAGGTGTACAGGGTGTATCCACCATTACATTAGGAGGACATAGTGAGGTTATGAAGTATTGGAGATCCTCACATGGACTCAGTGGAGGTCTAACAGGTTAGAATAGGAAGCAGTGTTTGGGAAGCTACTCTGAAAATATAGCTATTAGGCATCTCCTCAGGTTGTTTGTTGTTTCAGAGTTGTTGTTCCCCCAATCCCTTCTTCCTATTCCCTCTCTTTCTGGAGTGTATTCCAATTCTTTCAACTGATATGAGTACATTTTACCACTTCTAACCATCAAGTCATTGATATGAGTGTCCTTTACCACTTTTAACCCTCAAGTCATTGATATGAGTGACCTTTACCACTTCTAACCCTCAAGTCATTGATATGAGTGATCTTTACCACTTCTAACCCTCAAGTCATTGATATGAGTGACCTTTACCACTTCTAACCCTCAAGTCATTGATATGAGTGACCTTTACCACTTCTAACCCTCAAGTCATTGATATGAGTGACCTTTACCACTTCTAACCCTCAAGTCATTGATATGAGTGACCTTTACCACTTCTAACCCTCAAGTCATTGATATGAGTGATTTTACCATGTCTAACCATGAAGTCATTGATATGAGTGACCTTTACCACTTTTAACCATCAAGTCATTGATATGAGTGACCTTTACCACTTTTAACCCTCAAGTCATTGATATTAAGTGACCTTTACCACTTCGAACCCTCAAGTCATTGATATGAGTGACCTTTACCACTTCTAACCCTCAAGTCATTGATATTAGTGATTTTTACCACTTCTAACCCTCAAGTCATTGATATGAGTGACCTTTACCACTTCTAACCATCAAGTCATTGATATGAGTGACCTTTACCACTTTTAACCATCAAGTCATTGATATGAGTGACCTTTACCACTTTTAACCCTCAAGTCATTGATATGAGTGACCTTTACCACTTCTAACCCTCAAGTCATTGATATGAGTGATTTTTACCACTTCTAACCCTCAAGTCATTGATATGAGTGACCTTTACCACTTTTAACCCTCAAGTCATTGATATGAGTGACCTTTACCACTTCTAACCCTCAAGTCATTGATATGAGTGACCTTTACCACTTCTAACCCTCAAGTCATTGATATGAGTGATTTTTACCACTTCTAACCCTCAAGTCATTGATATGAGTGATTTTTATCACTTATAACCATCAAGTCATTGATATGAGTGATCTTTACCACTTCTAACCATCAAGTCATTGATATGAGTGATCTTTACCACTTCTAACCCTCAAGGTATTGATATGAGTGATTTTTACAGTATCTTAAAAAAGTCCTCTTCTTCACCCCGACCCCCACACCCCCCAAAAAATAACAAATCAAATAAACAATAACACTTAACCAGAACTTGCACTTGATCCCCCTCTCTCTACTGCAGTCCCATTAATGTGGATCGGGGCATGTTCCCTCCTGTGCTTCCTGAAGTCAACAATCAACTCCTTTGTTTTTGCTGACGTTGAGGGAGAGTTTGTTGTCCCGATAGGCGGACTCATCGCTGTTGGTTATAAGGCCTACAACCATGGTGTCATCAGCAAACCTGATGATGGAGTTGGTGACGTGCAAAGCCACGGAGTCGTGGGTGAACAGGGAGCACAGCAGAGGACTGAGGACACACCCCTGGGGGACCCCTGGGAGGAGGAGTTCTTGCCAATTCTCACAGCCTTTGGTCTGCTCGTCAGGATGTCCAGGACCCAGGGCTCTGAGCTTGGTGTCGAGCTTGGAGGGAACAATAGCATTGAATGCTGAACTGTAGTCAATGAACAGCGTTCTCACATAGGTGTTCCTGTGGTCCAGATGTGTTAGGGCCGTGTGAATAGCAATGGAAACGGCATCTTCCGTGGATCTGTTGGACCGGTAGGTAGATTGGAGTGGGTCCAGTTTGCCTGGCATGGTGGCCTTGATGTGGGCCATGACCAGCCTCTCGAAGCACTTCATGATGACTGAGGTGACTGATAGCCATTTGGGCATGTCACCTTGTTTTTCTTGGGCACTGGGACGATGGTGGTCTCCTTAAAGCAGGTGGGGTCTATAGCTTGGGACAGGGACAGGTTGAAGATGTCCAAGAAGCCGCCCGGCAGCTGGTCAGCACACACTCTGAGGACGCGGCCAGGGGATGCCACCTGGGCCGGCGGCTTTGTGAGCATTCACTCTTTTGAGAGTTTTCCACATGTCAGCCTCAGAGAGTGAAAGTACTTGGTCGTCCGGAGCATCAATAATCTTTGATGGCTCTGTATTGTCTGCCTCGAAGCGAGCAAAGAATGTGTTAAGCTGGTCTGTGAGGGAGGCGTCGGTGGGCACCGCACAGCTGGATTTGCTTTTGTAGTCCGTGATAGTCTGTAGTCCTTTGATTGGCCGAAGGGGCGGGGAATGGCTTTGTACGCGTTACGGATAATTGTGCATACAGTGCCTTGCAAAAGTATTCATCCCCCTTGGAATTTTTCCTATTACACAAAATAGTCCACATTGGTGAAGTGAAATGAAAAAAATTACTTATTTCAATTTTAAAAAATTAAAATAACGGAAAAGTGCTGTGTGCATATGTATTCACCCCCTTCGCTATGAAGCCCCTAAATAAGATCAGCTGCAAAGCTCCACAGCGGAGATTGGAGTATCTGTCCATAGGACCACTTAAAGACAAAGACAAAAAGAAGCAAACACGTTTGGTGTTCGCCAAAAGGCATGTGGGAGACTCCCCAAACATATGGAAGATGGTACTCTGGTCAGATAAGATTAAAATTGAGCTTTTTGGCCATCAAGGAAAACGCCAAGTCTGGCGCAAACCCAACACTTCTCATCACCCGAGAACACCATCCCCACAGTGAAGCATGGTGGTGGCAGTGTCATGCTGTGGGGATGTTTTTCATCGGCAGGGACTGGGAAACTGGTCAGAATTGAGGGAATGATGGATGGCGCTAAATACAGGGAAATTCTTGAGGGAAACCTGTTTCAGTCCTCCAGAGATTTGAGACTGGGACAGAGGTTCACCTTCCAGCAGGACAATGACCCTAAGCATACTGCTAAAGCAACACTCGAGTGGTTTAAGGGGAAACATTTAAATGTCTTGGAATGGCCTAGTCAAAGCCCAGACCTCAATCCAATTGAGAATCTGTGGTATGACTTAAAGATTGCTGTACACCAGCGGAACCCATCCAACTTGAAGGAGCTGGAGCAGTTTTGCCTTGAAGAATGGGCAAACATCCCAGTGGCTAGATGTGCCAAGCTTATAGAGACATATCCCAAGAGACTTGCAGCTGTAATTGCTGCAAAGTATTGACTTTGGGTGGGGGGGGTGAATAGTTATGCACACTCAAGTTTTCAGTTTTTTTGTCTTATTTCTTGTTTGTTTCAAAATAAAAAATAGTTTGCATCTTCAAAGTGGTAGCCATGTTGTGTAAATCAAATGATACAAACTCCCAAAAAAATCAATTTTAATTCCAGGTTGTAAGGCAACAAAATAGGAAAGATTCCAAGGGGGTGAATACTTTCGCAAGCCACTGTACGTGGTCAAGTAGGCTGGATCCTCTTGTGGGGCAGGATACATGTTGGTGATATTGTGGGGAAAAAATGTTTTCACCTTCGGTACACCAGGAACGGTTCATGAGTCTCTCTTTCCTTCCTCTCCTTGGTCTCCGGCGTTGCCTTCGGTACACCAGGAACGGTTCATGAGTCTCTCTTTCCTTCCTCTCCTTGGTCTCCGGCGTTGGAGTGAATGTATTATTCCAGAGAAGTGGTTCATTTCTGATTCATGATCCAGAAGTGTTTGTTGTCATAGGAAATGTTTGTTGCATTACAAAGTAATAATTAACGCAAAAATTAAAATAAAGCTACGTCAAGCAGGACCATGCAAGACACGCGCTTTCCTCAAGCGCCGCCATCTTATGTGCTATATTCATCCATTGGGTTGCCAGGACAGAGTAGAGCTTTGACTGGGTATCTCTGCTATCTTCATCCATTGGGTTGCCAGGACAGAGTAGAGCTTTGACTGGGTATCTCTGCTATATTCATCCATTGGGTTGCCAGGACAGAGTAGAGCTTTGACTGGGTATCTCTGCTATATTCATCCATTGGGTTGCCAGGACAGAGTAGAGCTTTGTCTGGGTATCGCTGCTATCTTCATCCATTGGGTTGCCAGGACAGAGTAGAGCTTTGACTGGGTATCTCTGCTATATTCATCCATTGGGTTGCCAGGACAGAGTAGAGCTTTGACTGGGTATCTCTGCTATATTCATCCATTGGGTTGCCAGGACAGAGTAGAGCTTTGACTGGGTATCTCTGCTATATTCATCCATTGGGTTGCCAGGACAGAGTAGAGCTTTGACTGGGTATCTCTGCTATATTCATCCATTGGGTTGCCAGGACAGAGTAGAGCTTTGACTGGGTATCTCTGCTATATTCATCCATTGGGTTGCCAGGACAGAGTAGAGCTTTGACTGGGTATCTCTGCTATCTTCATCCATTGGGGTGCCAGGACAGAGAAATGCTTTGACTGGGTATCTCTGCTATATTCATCCATTGGGTTGCCAGGACAGAGTAGAGCTTTGACTGGGTATCTCTGCTATATTCATCGATTTGACTGGGTGACAAGATATTTACAAATTTCCTAAAAGTTGCATGACTCACACTGCTGTTCAGAATTGCTGTTCAAAATTACTCTTCACACAAACCAGTCACTACAACCATGAATTAAAGCACTCTATTGCTGGGAACATATAATTAATTATATGAAAAAACGAAATAACTCAAAAGCACTAGATAACTAATAATTAACAAAGTATTCTACCTCTGGAATAATTAGTGGATTCTTAAAGCAGGACTGCTGTTACAAGTAGCTTAGTGGTTAAGAGTGTTGTGCCAGTAACCGAAAGGTTGCTGGGTCTAATCTCCAAGCCGACTAGATGAAAAATCTGTCGATGTGCCCTTGAGCAAGGCACTTAACCCTAATTGCTCCTGTAAGTCGCTCTGGATAAGAGCGTCTGCTAAATGACCCATTTATTTATTTATGCACTCAATAAGTGTAAGTCGCTCTCGATAAGAGCGTCTGCTAAATTAATAAAATGTCAAATAAAATAGTACACTGACAGAAACAGAAACCACAAGCCCAGTCTACCGAGCTTCAGCCTAGAAAAATACCCAAAAAACAAACCCCGCCAACCACCTACTGTATACAAATGTCAGACGTGTCAAATCCTCATGTAAATGATTCACACGGAGGGTCACATCCCTGAATCTACAGCTCCAAATGTCATCGATTCATTCTAGCCTCCTGTCTGATAGTCTCCGATCATGTAGCCAGTGGTGCGTTGAACCAGACAAGGTCATGGATTATGGTACTAATGGCAGCGTCCCGAACTATACTCCACACTCTACTTACTCCATACACTCTTAGAAAAGAGGTATGTAGTTCTTTCAAATGACCAAATCCCCCCCTCTATTGACCTCATGGGTGGAATGTTATTAATATTTTAAATAAAGAGCACCTTTCCCCAGACAGACAAAGCAGAGCCAGCAGAGCCGTGATAGAGGTCAAGCACCAGTCTATCCCTCATCTACAGACTGGACATGCAGTGTCTGGGTTATTGGCTTCTCCCCTCAGTCTCACACTACGTCCCAAATGGCACCCTATTCCCTATATACTATAGTGCACTACTTTCGACCAGGCCCGATAGAGCTCTTGTCAAAAACAATAGTAGTGCACTATAAAGTGGGTAGGGAGCCATTTGGGATGCAGCCTCGGGTCTCAGTCCCCTCGGTCTCACTACACTGCCCACACAGGCCACAATGCAATTTGTGTTACAGTGCCCTTAGGGTTGGAATTACGTGGCAACTCTTGGGGGGGGGGGGGGGGAGGTCCAAACAATTTTAGCTTGGTCTGGATCCAAGTTTAATCTTCTTAAAGCTTACGGAGGTGCTCTGCCTGCTTTGTTATAGGAGCACCTTGCATCCCCGGGTACTTCTGAGATTTAACCCATTGATGCTCTGTTTTAATCAGAAGAAATCCACCTCCTGATGCCTGTCAGATCCCACATCCCACTGCTGCTTTGTTTCCTGTTTCCTGTTTCCTGTGTTTTTGCCCTCCTGGAGCATTAGTTGTATTCCCGAAGAGGCCATATTACTTTCACTGCAGCCTGGCGCTACTGTAGGTGAAGTCTGACTACCTGTCCGGGGAGGGATGATGCAATGAGATGTTATAATGAGATCTCTGATTGGTTGCAGTAGATAACAGTCAGGGAGCAGGGACAGTAGAAGCTAGGGTCTGACGGAGGTGTAGGGTTTCCCTCTTTGCTGTTGACAGAGCATAGGATATTTTGTGGGATATTTTCTGGCGGTCAGCATGGCTGACTAATTCTCCCTCTCTCTCTCCCTCTCTCTCTCTCGCTAGCCTGTAAATGAAGCAGCCTGGCGTCCCTCCCTCCATCCCCTGTCTGTCCTTCCCTTCCTCTCTTGCTGCCTGCCAGGGATCGATGGATATGTTCTGCTCAGCATCATGCAGAATGTGTGTGTCTAACTGTCTGCCTCCACACCACTCTGCCTCCACACCACTCTGCCTCCACACCACTCTGCCTCCACACCATTCTGCCTCCACACCACTCTGCCTCCACACCACTCTGCCTCCACACCACACCACTCTGCCTCCACACCACACCATTCTGCCTCCACACCACTCTGCCTCCACACCACTCTGCCTCCACACCACACCACTTCCTGCCTCCACACCACTCTGCCTCCACACCACTCTGCCTCCACACCACCCTCCACACCACTCTGCCTCCACACCACTCTGCCTCCACACCACTCTGCCTCCACACCACTCTGCCTCCACACCACTCTGCCTCCACACCACTCTGCCTCCACACCACTCTGCCTCCACACCACTCTGCCTCCACACCACTCTGCCTCCACACCACTCTGCCTCACACCACTCTGCCTCCACACCACCTCTGCCTCCAACACCCACACCATCTGCCTCCACACCACACCACTCTGCCTCCACACCACACCACTCTGCCTCCACACCACTCTGCCTCCACAACCACTCTGCCTCCACACCACACCACTCTGCCTCCACACCACTCTGCCTCCACACCACTCTGCCTCCACACCACACCACTCTGCCTCCACACCACACCACTCTGCCTCCACACCACACCATTCTGCCTCCACACCACTCTGCCTCCACACCACTCTGCCTCCACACCACACCACTCTGCCTCCACACCACTCTGCCTCCACACCACTCTGCCTCCACACCACTCTGCCTCCACACCATTCTGCCTCCACACCACTCTGCCTCCACACCACTCTGCCTCCACACCACTCTGCCTCCACACCACTCTGCCTCCACACCACTCTGCCTCCACACCACTCTGCCTCCACACCACTCTGCCTCCACACCACTCTGCCTCCACACCACTCTGCCTCCACACCACTCTGCCTCCACACCACACCACTCTGCCTCCACACCACTCTGCCTCCACACCACTCTGCCTCCACACCACTCTGCCTCCACACCACTCTGCCTCCACACCACTCTGCCTCCACACCACACCACTCTGCCTCCACACCACTCTGCCTCCACACCACTCTGCCTCCACACCACTCTGCCTCCACACCACTCTGCCTCCACACCACTCTGCCTCCACACCACACCACTCTGCCTCCACACCACTCTGCCTCCACCACCACACCACTCTGCCTCCACACCACTCCTGCCTCCACACCACTCTGCCTCCACACCACTCTGCCTCCACACCACTCTGCCTCCACACCACTCTGCCTCCAACACCACTCTGCCTCAACACCACTCTGCCTCCACACCACTCTGCCTCCACACCACCCCCCACCACACCACTCTTGCCTCCACACCACTCTGCCTCCACAACACTCTGACCTCCACACCACTCTGCCTCCCACACCACCTCTGCCTCCCACACCATCCTGCCTCCACACCACTCTGCCTCCACACCACTCTGCCTCCACACCACTCTGCCTCCACACCACTCTGCCTCCCACACCACTCTGCCTCCACACCACTCTGCCTCAACACCACTCTGCCTCCACACCACTCTGCCTCCACACCACACCACTCTGCCTCCACACCATTCTGCCTCCACACCACTCTGCCTCCACACCACTCTGCCTCCACACCACTCTGCCTCCACACACTCTGCCTCCACAACACTACTGCCTCCACACCACTCTGCCTCCACACCACTCTGCCTCCACACCACTCTGCCTCCACACCACTCTGCCTCCACACCACTCTGCCTCCACACCACTCTGCCTCCACACCACTCTGCCTCCACACCACTCTGCCTCCACACCACACCACTCTGCCATCCCACCCACCACACCACTCTGCCTCCACACCACTCTGCCTCCACACCACACCACTCTGCCTCCACACCACTCTGCCTCCACACCACTCTGCCTCCACACCACTCTGCCTCCACACCATTCTGCCTCCACACCACTCTGCCTCCACACAGGAATCAAAGATGTCTTAACTCCTGGTGTGTAAACTATAATTCACCTTTTTATTTCCAATATTTACTACATGGCTGGAGCGCCAAACAATAACAGATGTAGTACGGTAGCCTGCTCTGACACACTACCGATTATGGCTGTGTCCCAGATGTCAACCTATACCTATATAGTGCACTACTTTAGACCAAAGCCCCTATGGGCTATATAAGGAATAAGGTGCCATTTGGGACGTAGACTGGTGCTCAGTCTCTCACAGAAGAGATATGAATCAGGGACATGGGGTTCTACTGCACAGACTAGAGGGAGGAGAAACAGAGATGTGTGGATACAGACTGATGAGACAAAAGTATATTTTTCCATTCTACTCAACCCAATCTAATCACAGACAAACAAACAACCAACCAACCAACCAACCAACCAACCAACCTGATCACCAGTTTAACAATTGTACCTAATGGACGGAAAAACAGTCAAAAAAGTGCAGCCAATCTCAAACTAAAGATGAACTAATGGTGTATCTAAAACACACAAATATTAATGAGCCAAAGAAAGCAGCAGGCAGCCACAGGAAGCCAAACCGGCTAAGCCAATCAGAGCCAAGCAGAGGCGGAGCCACAGGACAGGAAGTCCTGGGAGACGAGCGGTCGAGCGGGCGGTGTTACCTGGGCAGGTGGCGGTGCAGGCGCTTTTCTGGACATTCTGTCCGTCGCAGGCCATGCCCCCGTTCAACGGCGTGGGATTGGTGCAACTGCGGCTCCTCCTCTGCCAGCCCCGCCCACAAACTGCGCTGCACGCCGACCACGTTGTCCAGGTAGACCAACCGCCGTTCACTGTCACCGTGATGAAGGGATGGAGGGAGAGGAGGAGGAAGCCAAGGGGTAAGGTAGGGGAGGGAGGGGTGGGATGGAGGGAGGAGGGATGGTGGAAGGGGAGGGTGTGGTTGGGGAGGGAGGAGGGAGGGAGGGACGGGAGGGAGGGAGGGGATGTGGGAGGAGGTGGGAGAGGATGGTGGGGGAGTGTGGTAGGAACGCGTGAGGATGGGGGTTGTGGGTTCTGGGTTGGAGGGAGGTGGTGGAGTTGATGTGGAGTGTGGGGTTGCGATGGGCAGGGCGGAGGGGGTGGGTGTGGGTTGGAGGATGGAGGAGTGGGGGTGTGGCGGTGGAGGGGGCTGTGCGGTTGGCGGGTATGTGGGAGCGTCTTGGCTGGGTTTGGGGTCTGTCGTGGCAGTCTGCAGTGATGGTACGTCAGGCAGTAGCGGGCAGCATAGTCTGAGGAGTTAGGACAAATGTAGTCGGTCTTGAGGATGTGAGTGGAGGAAGGGGGGATGCGACTACAGATATCAGCCAGGTTTCACTCTCTAACATGGGTGGACAGATATTAGTGGGGATCCTGTCTGACTACATGTATTATGGACAGATATATATTAGTGTGGTCCTGTCTGACTACATGTATTATGGACAGATAGATATTAGTGTGGTCCTGTCTGACTACATGTATTATGGACAGATATATATTAGTGGGGTCCTGTCTGACTACATGTATTATGGACAGATAGAAATAAGTCCTGTAGCTGTGATGCTGTCTGCTGTCCTGTGACTACTGTAATGTAGGTGTGATGCTGTCTGCTGTAGCTGTGATGCTGTCTGCTGTCCTGTGATGCTGTCTGCTGTCCAGTGATGCTGTCTGCTGTCCTGTGATGCTGTCTGCTGTAGGTGTGATGCTGTCTGCTGTAGGTGTGATGCTGTCTGCTGTCCTGTGATGCTGTCTGCTGTCCTGTGATGCTGTCTGCTGTCCTGTGATGCTGTCTGCTGTACTGTGATGCTGTCTGCTGTAGCTGTCTGCTGTCCTGTGATGCTGTCTGCTGTAGCTGTGATGCTGTCTGCTGTCCTGTGACAGTCAACTTAGTGTATGTAAACTTCTGACCCACTGGAATTGTGATACAGTGAATTATAAGTGAAATAATCTGTCTGTAAACAATTGTTGGAAAAATTACTTGTGTCATGCACAAAGTAGATGTCCTAACCGACTTGCCAAAACTATAGTTTGTTAACAAGAAATGTGTGGAGTGGTTGAAAAACAAGTTTTAATGACTCCAACCTAAGTTTATGTAAACTTCCAACTTCAACTGTAGATGTTATTATGTTAATGAATTGATTGAATGAATGTTGAAGAAAAATGGGTAACTGGCCAGTTAATTAAACAGAGAGACACATTAGCAGGCTATGTGTGAGAAACCCACACTTATGCACCTTTCAGTTCCAGCTTTCTGTTGGACAATTACTGTATATCAACATTAATTCATTAACTGAATCTCAAGGTGGAATGTACAAGAAATGTTGCTATGCCAACTGAACATGTAGCCGATAAACTGAATAAATGGACACACTCACTTCGGCTCTAACAGAGTAGAACACCTGTTTAGGAGAGGTGCTGGCTAGCAGAGTAGAACACCTGTTTAGGAGAGGTGCTGGCTAACAGAGTAGAACACCTGTTTAGGAGAGGTGCTGGCTAACAGAGTAGAACACCTGTTTAGGAGAGGTGCTGGCTAACAGAGTAGAACACCTGTTTAGGAGAGGTGCTGGCTAACAGAGTAGAACACCTGTTTAGGAGAGGTGCTGGCTAACAGAGTAGAACACCTGTTTAGGAGAGGTGCTGGCTAACAGAGGAGAACACCTGTTTAGGAGAGGTGCTGGCTAACAGAGGAGAACACCTGTTTAGGAGAGGTGCTGGCTAACAGAGTAGAACACCTGTTTAGGAGAGGTGCTGGCTAACAGAGTAGAACACCTGGTTAGGAGAGGTGCTGGGTAGCAGAGTAGAACACCTGTTTAGGAGAGGTGCTGGCTAGCGGAGTAGAACACCTGTTTAGGAGAGGTGCTGGCTAGCAGAGTAGAACACCTGTTTAGGAGAGGTGCTGGCTAACAGAGTAGAACACCTGTTTAGGAGAGGTGCTGGCTAGCAGAGTTGAATACCTGTTTAGGAGAGGTGCTGGTTAACAGAGTAGAACACCTGTTTAGGAGAGGTGCTGGCTAACAGAGTAGAACACCTGTTTAGGAGAGGTGCTGGCTAGCAGAGTTGAATACCTGTTTAGGAGAGGTGCTGGTTAACAGAGTAGAACACCTGTTTAGGAGAGGTGCTGGCTAGCAGAGTAGAACACCTGTTTAGGAGAGGTGCTGGCTAGCAGAGTAGAACACCTGTTTAGGAGAGGTGCTGGCTAGCACAGTAGAACACCTGTTTAGGAGAGGTGCTGGCTAGCAGAGTAGAACACCTGTTTAGGAGAGGTGCTGGGTAGCAGAGTAGAACACCTGTTTAGGAGAGGTGCTGGCTAGCAGAGTAGAACACCTGTTTAGGAGAGGTGCTGGGTAGCAGAGTAGAACACCTGTTTAGGAGAGGTGCTGGCTAACAGAGTAGAACACCTGTTTAGGAGAGGTGCTGGCTAACAGAGTAGAACACCTGTTTAGGAGAGGTACTGGCTAACAGAGTAGAACACCTGTTTAGGAGAGGTGCTGGCTAGCAGAGTAGAACACCTGTTTAGGAGAGGTGCTGGCTAACAGAGTAGAACACCTGTTTAGGAGAGGTGCTGGCTAGCAGAGTAGAACACCTAAAATACTCTCTCTCTCTCTCTCTCTCTCTCTCTCTCTCTACTAGCGTACTACATACTTAATCTGCATACTATGTACTCATGGTTGCATTCTATTTAGAACGTACCGTTTTGTATAAAGTATGCAGTATGCCATGGCCGCAACGCAGTCGCAGCTCCTGATTGGCTGAGTAGGTGGGGCGGGGCCGGGTGCAGGTGGATCTTTCCAAAGTCAACAGACATGCATCGCATTAACCAGCCTGATAATAGCTCATTTCCAATTTGATTAATTTCTCTAAACTCTGAATAGAATAGAAATGGAGTTATAGGCTTACTCAGGCTGGTTATAGCCAGACTATCACATTCAGCCTATACCGTTGCCCATATAGCCCATCTATCCTATTTAAAAAGGACTGAAGACAGAAACAGATAATTTAATATAGCCATTCTTTGGGGATGCTTTTCTGCAAAGGGGACAGGACAACTGCACCGTATTGAGGGGAGGATGGATGGGGCCATGTATCGCGAGATCTTGGCCAACAACCTCCTTCCCTCAGTAAGAGCATTGAAGATGGGTCGTGGCTGGGTCTTCCAGCATGACAACGACCCGAAACACACAGCCAGGGCAACTAAGGAGTGGCTCCGTAAGAAGCATCTTAAGGTCCTGGAGTGACCTAGCCAGTCTCCAGACCTGAATCCAATAGAAAATCTTTGGGAGGTAGCTGAAAGTCCGTATTGCCCAGCGACAGCCCCGAAACCTGAAGGATCTGGAGAAGGTCTGTATGGAGGAGTGGGCCAAAATCCCTGCTGCAGTGTGTGCAAACCTGGTCAAGACCTACAGGAAACTTATGATCTCTGTAATTGCAAACAAAGGTTTCTGTACCAAATATTAAGTTCTACTTTTCTGATGTATCAAATACTTATGTCATGCAATAAAATACATATTAATTACTTAAAAATCATACAATGTGATTTTCTGGATTTTTGTTTTAGATGCCGTCTCTCACAGTTGAAGTGTACCTATGATAAAAATGACAGACCTCTACATGCTTTGTAAGTAGGAAAACCTGCAAAATTGGCAGTGTATCAAATACTTGTTCTCCCCCTGTATATATAGCCTCCCTACTGTTATTATATTTTACTTCTGCTCTTTTTTTCTCAACACTTTTTTGTTGTTGTTTTATTTTACTTTTTTTTAAAATTAAAAATAAATGCATTGTTGGTTAAGGGCTGTAAGTAAGCATTTCACTGTAATGTCTGCACCTGTTGTATTCGGCGCATGTGGCCAATAAAATTTGATTTGATTTGATTTGACGTTTGTCCCCGTTTCCTCCAGCATCTTCACAAGGTCCTTTGCTGTTGTTCTGGGATTGATTTGCACTTTTCACACCAAAGTACGTTCATCTCTAGGAGACAGAACGCATCTCCTTCCTGAGCGGTATGATGGCTGCGTGGTCCCATGGTGTTTATACTTGCGTACTATTGTTTGTACAGATGAACGTGGTACCTTCAGGCGTTTGGAAATTGCTCCCAAGGATGAACCAGACTTGTGGAGGTCTACAATTTTTTTTCTGAGGTCTTGGCTGATTACTTTTGATTTTCCCATGATGTCAAGCAAAAAGGCACTGAGTTTGAAGGTAGGCCTTGAAATACATCCACAGGTACACCTCCAATTGACTCAAATGATGTCAATTAGCCTATCAGAAGCTTCTAAAGCCATTACATAATTTTCTGGAATTTTCCAAGCTGTTTAAAGGCACAGTCAACTTAGTGTATGTAAACTTCTGACCCACTGGAATTGTGATACAGTGAATTATATGTGAAATAATCTGTCTGTAAACAATTGTTGGAACAATTACTTGTGTCATGCACAAAGTAGATGTCCTAACCGACTTGCCAAAACTATAGTTTGTTAACAAGAAATGTGTGGAGTGGTTGAAAAACGAGTTTTAATGACTCCAACCTAAGTTTATGTACACTTCAGACTTCAACTGTATAGCACTACTTCTGGCCATAGCCCAATAGGCCTAGGTAGAAAGTAGTGCACTATAAAGGGAATAGGGTGCCAGTTGGGACGGAACACGCTAAAATACATCCTGGCTAGTCAATGACAGGTGTACCAGCACGCTAGGCTACATCCTGGCTAGAGTCAATGACAGGTGTACCAGCACGCTAGGCTACATCCTGGCTAGAGTCAATGACAGGTGTACCAGCACGCTAGGCTACATCCTGGCTAGAGTCAATGACAGGTGTACCCGCGGGTAGGCTCCCCTTCTCCTTGGGCTGGGAATAAAGTGGCCACCGTGGGGGACAGGAAAGAACGTGACACCCTGCTGCTCTTGACCTTGGTTCCAATGTTAAGAAAACGACTTGTAAGAAAGACAAATACACACCTGCTTTCTCTCTCCTCCTCCTCTCGCTCCCTCTCTCCTCTCGTCGCCTCTCCTCTCCTCCGCTCTCTTTCTTCCACTCTCTCTCTCCGCCCCTCCCTCTCTTCAATCGCCCTCCTCCAAACCCCTCTCACTGCCCCCTCTCTTAACCTCTAGAAACCCCCCCCCACCATCAACTCCTGCTTCCCTCCTCCTCCTCTCTCATCTTCGTTTCTCTCTCTCTTCTCTCCCCCCCTCTTCCGTCTCTCCTCTCCTCCTCCTCTCTCCTCCCCCCCCTCCCACTCTCTCTACTCTCTCTCCAACCGAGTCATCTCTCTCCCTCCTCTCCCTCCCCACTCGCCCCCCCTTCTCTCCCTCGCTCCCTCTTCCACACCTCTCTCTCCTCATCTCTCCCCTCTCTCTCTCCTCCTCTCTCTCTCCCCCTCTCTCTCTCCATCTCTCTCTCCCCCTCTCTCTCTGCTCCCCCCTCTCTTCCTCTCCCCCCTCTCTCTCTCTCCCCTCTCTCCCCCCCCCAGCGTACTACATACTTAATCTGCATACTATGTACTCATGGTTGCATTCGATTTAGAACGTACCGTTTAGTATAAAGTATGCAGTATTCCATGGCCGCAACGCAGTCACAGCTCCTGATTTGCTGAGTAGGTGGGGCGGGGCCGGGTGCAGGTGGATCTTTCCAAAGTCAACAGACATGCATCGCATTAACCAGCCTGATAATAGCTCATTTCCAATTTGATTAATTTCTCTAAACTCTGAATAGAATAGAAATGGAGTTATAGGCGTACTCGGGCTGGTTATAGCCAGACTATCACATTCAGCCTATACCGTTGTCCATATAGCCCATCTATCCTATTTAAAAAGGACTGAAGACAGAAACAGATAATTTAATATAGCCTACTACACACATTAAAACTTTTCAAATGTTAAAATCAAAATGCTATTCCACAGAAACACGTGGACAGTCGGGTGTATCGCAAATTCAGAACCGCTGGACAGCAACATAATAAAGTAAAGCACTGATCATTGGGAACGAGATCAGAATGACTGCTGAGGCTTGAGCCATAAATTCAATAATTAAATAGGTAGCCTAGGCTACAAAACTAAAACAATCCATATGTTCAAATCAAAAGGCCTGATTAACATGACATCAATAACAGCCACAGTCCCCTGTGCAGACACATTCCGTTTTCAAAAGATGGTTTAGTTGTTAGTTTAAAAGCTCTGACGAATGCCAAGAGAACAAGAAACACTTTTCAGTGAGAAATCAGAAATCCACTTAAAAAAAAAAAAAAAGACTTCTGTTTTCAAAGATCATTTTAAGAAGAAGCAAAACTACTTAGCCTACATTTTGACACCACCGCAAAAGCTTTGCTATTCGGTGTCTTCCCAATGAAGTAGCCCGGTTGTGTTTGGCTACTTGAAGAGAACTAGGGCCGATCACTCACAGCCCACCATCAAATTCTACTAGATGAAATGAGTATAACACGCTGTGGCATTTAAACCATACTCGATTTTTCGAAAATACACATACTGAGAATGCGTCATGCGCGATTGCATTGTTTCCCACTAACCGTTGATTTCAGCAGCACATCCTCACATCTAATGATCAGCTGTTGTCAAAGCCCAAATTACTATGACATCCGGGCATTTAAAGTATACTCGATTTTCAAAATGTCGCATACTATTAAACTATTTTATTTTGACATACTCAAACGGCCTACTATTTAAGACAAATATGGGTATTCTGCCATGGCCACTGACTTTTACTTATTATGAGACAAGATATAAATATTATCTAATCTTAAACTTTTTTTAAATAGCTACAGTACTATGTATAATTCTCCCTCAAAATAGACTCTGTCTTTACAGATTAAGTACGTGTCGTATATGATGAGTGGTGGCAATTATTGCTATCAACAAAAAGTCCGCTATGCTGCATCGTGTTAGAGGCTTTTATTAAAATCACGAATTTACAGCATAGGTACACTCGCGATGTCCGGAGAACGGCTCCCCAGATTACTATGGCCGTTCTGCCGTCTCATCGTTTAACCCCTATTTATAAACAATGCAAAGGGAGGGGTGCCTCCCTCTTCTGGCCAATCACCAGTCTCCCCTGGGGCATCACCCTCCCAACGCTACATTTGAACTAAGATCATAAAACAACATTCTTTGTTCCTCCAAAACATTTAACAAAGGCATAATCTTCAGATACGATATACGAACACAAACTTTAATCTTATTCATGTTTAAAGAGAGAGTTGTGTCATTGTCAAGCTACTCATTACGTTTAAGTGACCATTAGTCTTGAACCAAAGACATCGACGAGGAGTCGGTGCGTCTCTATCTGAATACAAATACTGTCCACTAACACAACCATGTCGTAAAGCAATTGATCCAAAAGCAGAAGTAAGAATTGTTCATCTTTTCAAGTTAATTTCATTGTTCTCTACAAGCTAGACAAAAGACTCAGAAAGAATGAGCCAAAGTTTTACGTCTAAGATGAACAGGAAAAAACTGAACTGAACTTCTTGAACTCAAAACTTCTTACTAAACTGAACTTCTTACAAAACGTTTCGATCTGAATCTAAATAACGCAATTTCTTGAAAATGCCAATCCACTTATAAGGACTAATCAGTGAGAGTAGTGTGGTGATTAAAGTATTTTTGGTCTCTTTTTCTTGGCATAACAGTCACTGATTCTATGTAGTTGATGGATGTGAAGTGTTCGTTTAACTGCAGGCAACATCACCATGTAATTTTCCATCACTTTTCCCACTTGAAAGAAATGAAATACACAGTCGTTCTTATTCTGTTCTGAGACTGACTGGATCTCTATTATTGCAACGACTCTAACTAGTGAATTATCATTCACACTGCGACCGTGTACGTGTCTGTGTGTGTGTGTGT
This sequence comes from Coregonus sp. 'balchen', assembly GCA_902810595.1. Lineage (NCBI taxonomy): Eukaryota > Metazoa > Chordata > Actinopteri > Salmoniformes > Salmonidae > Coregonus > Coregonus sp. 'balchen'. The sequence continues at coordinate 34,177,580 of LR778255.1, read as the reverse complement.
GTGCGTGCCTGTGTGTCAAATCAAAACAAATTAAAATCAAATGTTATTCGTCACATGCTTCGTAAACAACAGGTGTAGACTAACAGTGAAATGCTTCCTTAAGGACCTTTCCCAACAATACAGAGAGAAAGAAAATAGAGAAATAATAGAAAAGTAAAACATGTAATAATAAAAGTTATAATAAATCCACAACGAGTAACGATAACTAGGCTATATACACAGGGTACCAGGACCGAGGCTATGATAACTTTGCTATATACAGGGGGTACCAGTACTGAGTCTATGATAACTTGGCTATATACACAGGGTATCAGGACCGAGGCTATGATAACTTGGCTATATACACAGGGTATCAGGACCGAGGCTATGATAACTTGGCTATATACACAGGGTACCAGTACTGAGTCTATGATAACTTGGCTATATACACGGGGTACCAGTACTGAGTCTATGATAACTTGGCTATATACACAGGGTATCAGGACCGAGGCTATGATAACTTGGCTATATACACAGGGTACCAGGACCGAGGCTATGATAACTTGGCTATATACAGGGGGTACCAGTACTGAGTCTATGATAACTTGGCTATATACACGGGGTACCAGTACTGAGTCTATGATAACTTGGCTATATACACGGGGTACCAGTACTGAGTCTATGATAACTTGGCTATATACACAGGGTACCAGTACTGAGTCTATGATAACTTGGCTATATACACAGGGTACCAGGACCGAGTCGATGTGCAGGGGTACGAGGTAATGGAGGTAGATATGTACATTTAACTAGTAATAAAGTGACATATAGTAAACAGTAAGAGCAGCGTATGTGATGTCAGAAAAGGGTTAGTGCAGATAGTCTGGGTAGCTATGTGGTTAACTATTTATCTAACTATTTAGCAGTCCTATGATTTGGGGGTAGAAGCTGTTCAGGGTCCTGTTGGTTCCAGATGTGGTGCATCGGTGCCGCTTGCCGTACGCTTGCAGAGAGAACAGTCTACGACTTGCGTGGCTGGAGTCTTTGACCATTTTTAGGGCCTTTCTCTGACACCGCCTGGTATAGAGATCCTGGATGGCAGGGAGCACGGCCCCAGTGATGTACTGGTCCGTACGCACCACCCTCTGTAGCGCCTTGCGGTCGGATGCCGAGCAGTTGCCGTACCAAGCAGTGATGCAGCCAGTCAAGATGCTCTCAGTGGTACAGCTGTATAACTTTGAGGATCTGGGGACCCATGCTGAATCTATTCAGCCTCCAGAGGGGGGAAGAGGCGTTGTCGTGCTCTCTTCATGACCTGGCGTTGTCGTGCCCTCTTCATGACCTGGCGTTGTCGTGCCCTCTTCATGACCTGGCGTTGTCGTGCCCTCTTCATGACCTGGCGTTGTCGTGCCCTCTTCATGGCTGTGTTTCCTGGCGTTGTCGTGCCCTCTTCATGACTGTGTTGTTGTGTGTGGACCATGATAGACCCTTAGTGATGTGGAGACCCGAGGAACTCGAAGCTCTCGACCCACTCGATGGGGGCGTGCTCGGCCATCCGTTTCCTGTAGTCCACGATCAGCTCCTTTGTCCTGTGATGTTGAGGGAGAGGTTGTTGTCCTGGCACCACACTGTGTGTGTGTGTGTGTGTGTGTGTGCGTGTGTGTGTGTGTGTGTGTGTGTGTGTGTGTGTGTGTGTGTGTGTGTGTGTGTGTGCGTGTGTGTGCATGCGTTCGTGCACGTCTCTGTGTGTGCCCTCCTCCTGAGTGCTCTCCGTGAGAGTTCACCACTGGCACATAATGGGTATAATTGGATCGTGGAAGTTGATTGGATGGAATCAAGTCGCCTGAATTCTAATCATCACTCTCTATTTACTCTCCTGGTTTATGTTCCAAATGGCACCCTCTATTGTCCCTACTATACTATTAGTACACTACTTTGACCAGAGCTCGGCCATGAGGCCCTGTTCAAAAGTAGGTGTGTGCCAGTATATAGGGAAACTAGTTTGCCCATTGGTGGAACGAAACGGTCCTTTCTCCTTTCTTCCTAATAACTGATTTGCTGACTTGGAAGACTTTGGACCAGTACGTCTGGTTCCATCCTATCTACATAACCCTACTTTCCTCCATAATTTTCCATACTTATTTTCCTATCTATTTTATGTATGTTGTTGTTTCTGTATATATCTCTATTCGATGTATGTCTATCTTTTATCTCTCTATCTCTCTTGTATACATCTATATGTAATCTCTATTCTTTGTTTTATATCTATATTATTTGTAATCTCTATCTATGTATATATAATATGTATTCTATCTACTATGTATTTTACTATCTCTCTTAATCTTACGGTTCTTGTCTCTTTCATATCTCTATTATCATATCTTCTCTCTATTATATTATCTATATGTCTATATATTTATTATATCTATGTATCTCTTATTATATGTATTCTCTATTCTATATGTCTTTAATATCTATTTATATCGTATCTGTCTATCTATCTCTCTACTCTCTCTTCTATTATACTATCTCTATGTTCTCTATGTCTATCTAGTTTCTCTTCTCTTTTCGTATCTTCTCTCTATCTCTCTCTTCTTATCTGTCTACTTTATGTCTCTCTCTCTTGTCTCTCTCTTCTCTCTCTTTCTCTTCTTCTATCTTCTCTCTCTCTCTGTCTCTCTTCTCTCTTCTATCTCTTTCTGTCTCTTCTTCTCTCTCTCTCTGCTCTCATTCTCTCTTGTTACTTCTCTATTCTCTGTCTCTCTATATCTCTCATGATCTCCTCTATCTCTCTTTCTCTTCTCTCTCTATGGTCTCTCATCGTCTCTCTCTCTTTCTCTTTCTTTTTCTCTTTCTCTCTCTCTGTCTATCTCTCTCTCTCTCTCTCTCTCTCTCTTCTCTCTCTCTCTCTCTCTCTCTCTCTCTCTCTCTCTCTCTCTCTCTCTCTCTCTCTCTCTCCTGGGCCTCCGTGGCTGAATCATTTCCTTGCCCTCTCTCTGTGATTGATTGCCCACAGAGTGGCTCCACCACGTCAGACTGCCTGCCACCCCTCGTTACCATGTATCCAACCCCGCCCCGCCCCCTATTACCTTTCAAATACAGAGGCTGCCTGCCAAATGGCAAACTATTGCATATTCTGTATAGTGCCCATTAGGCTCTGGTCAAAAGTAGTGCACTATGTAGGGAATAGGGTGCCATTTGGGATGAAGCCAGACTATTATAACTCACTACACCCAGAGTTCAGTCTGAGCCCTGGCCTCTCAGAAGTCAAAAGTAAGTAAATGGACATATTTTAATGTGAAGCCGTGCAGACTGCTTTAGGGGTAGCGGTAATGACAGTGATTAACGCGACAATAGAATAACATTTGTGGCCTTTTTCACAAGCCTGGTATGGTTTGACCAAAATCAAATTGCACATACGAGCGACCTGCAATTTATGCTCAATTTCTCAGGGTCTCGGGGGCCTAAGTGCGAAGCTTCATTGATTGACATTATAAAAATCAAACGATCGGGTGAAAATGGGTCAAATTATTCATTTCAACTCTTACAATATGAATTCAGGTAAATAAGGAAAATCCACATGCCAATCCTTCCAATCATCTCTCAACAACATAACTAGTCAAGAATCAATTTAGGTTGTAATAGTTTTTTTCTCTTTCCCCTTCTCCATCTCTTTTTCAAACGCTGGAGGCTGAGAGGAGAACAGAGATCAAAATAGGCTCATTACAAACTATTCACGGTCTGAATTAAACTAGGCTCATTTCAAACTATTCACGGTCTGAATTAAACTAGGCTCATTTCAAACTATTCATTGTCTGAATTAAACTAGGCTAATTTGACACGGCACGATCTGAATTAAATTATGCTAATTTTCAACTATTCATGGTCTAAATTAAACTAGGTTATTTCAAACTATTCACTGTCTGAATTAAACAAGGCTCATTTCAAGCTATTCATGGTCTGAATTAAACGTGTTTGAGTTTTAAACTATTCATGGTCTGAATTAAACTAGGCTTTTTTTTAACTATTCATGGTCTAAATTAAATAGGCTCATTTCAAACTATTAATTGTCTGAATTAAACAACGTTTTTTTTAGCTCTGGTCTAAAGTAGTGCACTAATGACTAGGGCCCACAGAGCTCTGGTCAAAAGTAGTGCACTAATGACTAGGGCCCACAGAGCTCTGGTCTAAAGTAGTGCACTAATGACTAGGGCCCACAGAGCTCTGGTCTAAAGTAGTGCACTAATGACTAGGGCCCACAGAGCTCTGGTCAAAAGTAGTGCACTAATGACTAGGGCCCACAGAGCTCTGGTCTAAAGTAGTGCACTAATGACTAGGGCCCACAGAGCTCTGGTCTAAAGTAGTGCACTAATGACTAGGGCCCACAGAGCTCTGGTCTAAAGTAGTGCATTAATGACTAGGGCCCACAGAGCTCTGGTCTAAAGTAGTGCGCTAATGACTAGGGCCCACAGAGATCTGGTCTAAAGTAGTGTGCTAATGACTAGGGCCCACAGAGCTCAGGTCAAAAGTAGTGCGCTAATGACTAGGGCCCACAGAGCTCAGGTCAAAAGTAGTGCGCTAATGACTAGGGCCCACAGAGCTCTGGTCAAAAGTAGTGCGCTAATGACTAGGGCCCACAGAGCTCTGGTCAAAAGTAGTGCGCTAATGACTAGGGCCCACAGAGCTCTGATCTAAAGTAGTGCACTAATGACTAGGGCCCACAGAGCTCTGGTCAAAAGTAGTGCACTAATGACTAGGGCCCACAGAGCTCTGGTCAAAAGTAGTGAACTAATGACTAGGGCCCACAGAGCTCTGGTCTAAAGTAGTGCGCTAATGACTAGGGCCGACAGAGCTCAGGTCAAAAGTAGTGCGCTAATGACTAGGGCCCACAGAGCTATGGTCAAAAGTAGTGCGCTAATGACTAGGGCCCACAGAGCTCTGGTCTAAAGTAGTGCGCTAATGACTAGGGCCCACAGAGCTCTGGTCTAAAGTAGTGTGCTAATGACTAGGGCCCACAGAGCTCTGGTCAAACGTAATGCACTAATGACTAGGGCCCACAGAGCTCTGGTCAAACGTAATGCACTAATGACTAGGGCCCACAGAGCTCTGGTCAAAAGTAGTGTGCTAATGACTAGGGCCCACAGAGCTCTGGTCTAAAGTAGTGTGCTAATGACTAGGGCCCACAGAGCTCTGGTCAAAAGTAGTTTAATTATTCACTCCCAGGCGACTGTGCCACCATGTTGGCTCTGCTGTTAGCATGTAGAGCAGCTTTAGGCTGAGGATCTGAGCAGTAATGGATGCCAGGTCAGTGTTAGTACTGGCTGTACCATGGGAACCCACAGCGGGTTGTGAGGAGGGAATTTGATGTGTGTCATAATGTTAATAAAGGTCAACACCAAGTTTGCTGTTAAATTCAATTTCCCATCAACATCTCTGCCTCCTGGGGGCCACATGGGAGGGTTGGGATAGATACTGGAAGATACCAGGTTGTTTATGTTACAGTTGTTGTGGAGGTTGTGGAGGTGTGGCAACGTGCTAACTAAACAGGGTTGTGGAGGTGTAGCAACGTGCTAACTAAACAGGGTTGTGGAGGTGTAGCAACGTGCTAACTAAACAGGGTTGTGGAGGTTTGGCAACGTGCTAACTAAACAGGGTTGTGGAGGTGTAGCAATGTGCTAACTAAACAGGGTTGTGGAGGTGTAGCAATGTGCTAACTAAACAGGGTTGTGGAGGTGTAGCAACGTGCTAACTAAACAGGGTTGTGGAGGTGTGGCAACGTGCTAACTAAACAGGGTTGTGGAGGTGTGGCAGCGTGCTAACTAAACAGGGTTGTGGAGGTTTGGCAACGTGCTAACTAAACAGGGTTGTGGAGGTGTAGCAACGTGCTAACTAAACAGGGTTGTGGAGGTGTGGCAGCGTGCTAACTAAACAGGGTTGTGGAGGTGTAGCAACGTGCTAACTAAACAGGGTTGTGGAGGTGTAGCAACGTGCTAACTAAACAGGGTTGTGGAGGTGTAGCAACGTGCTAACTAAACAGGGTTGTGGAGGTGTAGCAACGTGCTAACTAAACAGGGTTGTGGAGGTGTGGCAACGTGCTAACTAAACAGGGTTGTGGAGGTGTGGCAACGTGCTAACTAAACAGGGTTGTGGAGGTGTAGCAACGTGCTAACTAAACAGGGTTGTGGAGGTGTAGCAACGTGCTAACTAAACAGGGTTGTGGAGGTGTAGCAACGTGCTAACTAAACAGGGTTGTGGAGGTGTAGCAACGTGCTAACTAAACAGGGTTGTGGAGGTGTGTGTGTGTGTGTGTGTGTGTGTGTGGTGTGTGTGTGTGTGTGTGTGTGTGTGTGTGTGTGTGTGTGTGTGTGTGTGTGATTGAGAAGCTCACAGGGGCCTTCCACTCAATCACAACATAATCAAAATTCTCAGCACAACTTTTGTTACTTTGGAATGGTTTTAAGTTCCCAATCGTATGTGGACAAACCTCTGTTACCTATGGGGACAAAGCATTGACCCGGTCTGCCCTGGTGTGTATGTCTGTCTGTGTGTGTTTGTGTACATATCTCTGTGTGTACATACCGTAGACCAGCACGGTGGCAGAGGAGCTCTTGCGTCGAGCCACAATGTTCTTGGCCACGCAGGTGTAGTTGGCCGTGTCCGCCAGCCTAGCCTGTTTGATGATCAGATTACGGTCCGCAGTCACCAAGAAATTGGGGTCGCTTACCGGGTCGATCACATGCTCGTTCCTCTGCCACTCCACCTGAAAAAAAACAGAAGCTTCAAAGAACTGTGTGTGTTTTCATGATCACAACCTGGGACCCTCCTGTCCCTGTCCCCTGTCCCTGTCCCCTGTCCCTGTCCCTGTACCCTGTCCCCATCCCCTGTCCTGGGACATACAGAGGGATAAGAATGTCCCCATCCCCTGCCCTGAGGACTGTGGGACCCCTGGGGGGGATACCATTATTACATTCACAGACAGGAGGAAGGTATTCGGTAAATCATTTCAGAGGTAGATAAACATTGTGACTTCTAGATACATGTAGCTATGTCTCTGTTTGTAAGGTTATGTCCAGTCTAATAATTGTGTTTCTCTGAATGATCCCTTTCCCTTCTCCAAGTAGCTAGCAGAACTGCTGCTGCTCCATTCCATCCCTATTCTATTAGAGTAGCTAGCATCTCTCCTGTTCCTCTTCAGTCCCTGTGACCTGTCAGACTATCTTCTTCTAGATGTTTCTCTGCCACACTCTGTCCATGTGCTGTGTCCCCACTGACTTCCTCCGACTACCTCTGGTCCTATTGCTAACTGTGATGGTCCCTGAACCTTGTTTTCTCCCTCTGCTCTCGGACAGGGGCTAGCTTTCCCCAAATGCTCTCAACTGCTCCTACACACACCTGGCAGAGGCAGGATAACACTGCTGTTTACGTTCTGTCCTCTGGCTAGCTAGCTGTTCTCATGTTGTTGTTGTGAACTCTGTTGGAGTGGCTCTAACAACCGTAATGGTTCTACGCTGTTGTTTTTTCTTTTCTTCTGTTGCTCCAGACTGTGTCTCCAATGGCACCCTAGTCCATATATAGTGCCCTTGTTTTGACCAGGGCCCATAGTAGTGCACTATTTAGGGAATAGGGTGCCATTTAGGAGACAACCTCTGACTGTCCCTGTGCTATCCAACAACAATATGTCTATTCTGCTACTGGTCCCTACGCTGTCCCACATACAGTGGTCCCTACGCTGTCCCACAGACAGTGGTCCCTACGCTGTCCCACAGACAGTGGTCCCTACGCTGTCACACAGACAGTGGTCCCTACGCTGTCCCACAGACAGTGGTCCCTACGCTGTCCCACAGACAGTGGTCCCTACGCTGTCCCACAGACAGTGGTCCCTACGCTGTCCCACAGACAGTGGTCCCTACGCTGTCCCACAGACAGTGGTCCCTACGCTGTCCCACAGACAGTGGTCCCTACGCTGTCCCACAGACAGTGGTCCCTACGCTGTCCCACAGACAGTGGTCCCTACGCTGTCCCACATACAGTGGTCCCTACGCTGTCCCACAGACAGTGGTCCCTACGCTGTCCCACATACAGTGGTCCCTACGCTGTCCCACAGACAGTGGTCCCTACGCTGTCCCACATACAGTGGTCCCTACGCTGTCCCACAGACAGTGGTCCCTACGCTGTCCCAAAGACAGTGGTCCCTACGCTGTCCCACAGACAGTGGTCCCTACGCTGTCCCAAAGACAGTGGTCCCTACGCTGTCCCACAGACAGTGGTCCCTACGCTGTCCCACAGACAGTGGTCCCTACGCTGTCCCACAGACAGTGGTCCGTACGCTGTCCCAAAGACAGTGGTCCCTACGCTGTCCCACAGACAGTGGTCCCTACGCTGTCCCACATACAGTGGTCCCTACGCTGTCCCACAGACAGTGGTCCCTACGCTGTCCCACAGACAGTGGTCCTACGCTGTCCCACAGACAGTGGTCCCTACGCTGTCCCACAGACAGTGGTCCCTACGCTGTCCCACAGACAGTGGTCCCTACGCTGTCCCACAGACAGTGGTCCGTACGCTGTCCCACATACAGTGGTCCCTACGCTGTCCCAAAGACAGTGGTCCCTACGCTGTCCCACAGACAGTGGTCCCTACGCTGTCCCAAAGACAGTGGTCCCTACGCTGTCCCACAGACAGTGGTCCCTACGCTGTCCCACATACAGTGGTCCCTACGCTGTCCCACAGACAGTGGTCCCTACGCTGTCCCACAGACAGTGGTCCCTACGCTGTCCCACAGACAGTGGTCCGTACGCTGTCCCACAGACAGTGGTCCCTACGCTGTCCCACAGACAGTGGTCCCTACGCTGTCCCACATACAGTGGTCCCTACGCTGTCCCACAGACAGTGGTCCCTATGCTGTCCCACAGACAGTGGTCCGTACGCTGTCCCACATACAGTGGTCCGTACGCTGTCCCACAGACAGTGGTCCCTACGCTGTCCATAGATAGCTATTCTTCAACTGGTCTGTGCTGTGTGATTAGCTATCGTAACTTCTTCTGCTGATACAATGTATTCCTATAATGTTTCAAAGTAGCTAGCTGTTCCATGTAGTTATTCCCTGTGCTGTCAGAGTAGCTAGCTAGTTGTTCCATGTAGTTATTCCCTGTGCTGTCAGAGTAGCTAGCTAGTTATTCCATGTAGTAAGTCCTTGTGCTGTCTGAGTAGTTGGGGAGGAACCAGTGGTGGACAAACTCAACATGATGGCTGCCAAGAGAGCAGGTGCGATATAGTATAGTTTCTGTGGTGGAGAGTGATGGAGGGATGGAGGGAGGTAGAGGAGGGGGGTGATAGAGAAAGAAGGAGAGGGGGAGTTGGGGTTGAACCAGAGGTAGCTTCTATTGCTGTTGTTATTGGGGCAGTTAGCGTTAGCATCGAGCTGGGGGGAGCTGGCTGCAGCAGACGTGGTAGAGAGAGTGAGAGAGACACAGAGAAAGTTGGAGAAAGAAAGAGAAGGAGAGAGGGGGAAAGGGAGATGGAGACACAGAGAGAGAAAGAGAGAGAAGGAAGAGGGAGAGAAAGTCTGAGAAAAAGAGAGCGCAAGAGAGGTAGCTGCCAGCTAAGTGTGTAGAGCCTGCAGATGTGAGTGTGTAGAGCCTTATTGGAAGGCAGGGACCTCTCTACCACTCCTTGAAGAGGAGGATGAAGCTTATTGGAAGGCAGGGACCTCTACCACTCCTTGAAGAGGAATATGAAGCTTATTGGAAGGCAGGGACCTCTACCACTCCTTGAAGAGGAGGATGAAGCTTATTGGAAGGCAGGGACCTCTACCACTCCTTGAAGAGGAGGATGAAGCTTATTGGAAGGCAGGGACCTCTCTACCACTCCTTGAAGAGGAGGATGAAGCTTATTGGAAGGCAGGGACCTCTATACCACTCCTTGAAGAGGAAGATGAAGCTTATTGGAAGGCAGGGGCTTCTACCACTCCTTGAAGAGGAGGATGAAGCTTATTGGAAGGCAGGGACCTCTACCACTCCTTGAAGAGGAAGATGAAGCTTATTGGAAGGCAGGGAACTCTACCACTCCTTGAAGAGGAAGATGAAGCTTATTGGAAGGCAGGGACCTCTACCACTCCTTGAAGAGGAGGATGAAGCTTATTGGAAGGCAGGGACCTCTCTACCACTCCTTGAAGAGGAGGATGAAGCTTATTGGAAGGCAGGGACCTCTATACCACTCCTTGAAGAGGAAGATGAAGCTTATTGGAAGGCAGGGACCTCTACCACTCCTTGAAGAGGAAGATGAAGCTTATTGGAAGGCAGGGACCTCTACCACTACTTGAAGAGGAGGATGAAGCTTATTGGAAGGCAGGGACCTCTACCACTACTTGAAGAGGAGGATGAAGCTTATTGGAAAGCAGGGACCTCTACCACTCCTTGAAGAGGGGGATGAAGCTTATTGGAAGGCAGGGACCTCTATACCACTCCTTGAAGAGGGGGATGAAGCTTATTGGAAGGCAGGGATCTCTCTACCACTCCTTGAAGAGGAAGATGAAGCTTATTGGAAGGCAGGGACCTCTACCACTCCTTGAAGAGGAAGATGAAGCTTATTGGAAGGCAGGGACCTCTACCACTCCTTGAAGAGGAAGATGAAGCTTATTGGAAGGCAGGGACCTCTCTACCACTCCTTGAAGAGGAGGATGAAGCTTATTGGAAGGCAGGGACCTCTATACCACTCCTTGAAGAGGAAGATGAAGCTTATTGGAAGGCAGGGACCTCTACCACTCCTTGAAGAGGAGGATGAAGCTTATTGGAAGGCAGGGACCTCTACCACTACTTGAAGAGGAGGATGAAGCTTATTGGAAAGCAGGGACCTCTACCACTCCTTGAAGAGGGGGATGAAGCTTATTGGAAGGCAGGGACCTCTATACCACTCCTTGAAGAGGGGGATGAAGCTTATTGGAAGGCAGGGATCTCTCTACCACTCCTTGAAGAGGAAGATGAAGCTTATTGGAAGGCAGGGACCTCTACCACTCCTTGAAGAGGAAGATGAAGCTTATTGGAAGGCAGGGACCTCTACCACTCCTTGAAGAGGAGGATGAAGCTTATTGGAAGGCAGGGACCTCTCTACCACTCCTTGAAGAGGAGGATGAAGCTTATTGGAAGGCAGGGACCTCTCTACCACTCCTTGAAGAGGAAGATGAAGCTTATTGGAAGGCAGGGACCTCTCTACCACTCCTTGAAGAGGAAGATGAAGCCGGCCCATAGACACTGATCTAAGGTCTGCTTGTACATTTCTCTGTGTAGCTTTATGATTGAAGTACATGAGGGGGAGTGAGCAAGTTTACATTTTGGGTAGAAAGGTAGAGAATCAGACCACAGTCCATGTATCCCATCTCTAACCTCAGCTGGTGGTACACCCTCTGGAGGATGACATCGTAACAACACTTCCTGGTTCAACGCTACTTCCTTCCCCATTGGCTCCTCCTCAAAGTTCTTCCTCAGGTCTGAAAGGTGAGAAAACATGAAAATCATCACAACATGAACAAACTGTTTTATTTAAGCGTTATATATCCAGAAAGTCCCATTGAGGTCAGAATACCTCTTCTATAAGTGAGCTGGAACATGTAAAACATAAAAACAACAACAACAACAAAAAACATGAGAAACATGAAAAAGCTGCATAAGGCTGCTGTCAGTCATAGAAGGGGCGTTGCTCTGTGTCTGGCCCTGCTGCTGTGATCTTACCTCTGAGTGATGTGGATGTGTGTCTCAGAGGGGGTGGGACAAAGGATGGTTAAATAATCAATTTATTTGTCTTTCTCTTCTTTAAATCACAAACATGTTTTCCTACTCTGGAGATAGCAGATACTGCACAGTGGCTTCTAGTGAGATGTATCTCTCTCTCTCTCTCTCTCTCTCTCTCTCTCTCTCTCTCTCTCTCTCTCTCTCTCTCTCTCTCTCTCTATCTCTCTCTGTCTCTGTCTCTGTCTCTGTCTCTGTCTCTGTCTCTGTCTCTGTCTCTGTCTCTCTCTCTCTCTCTGTGAGGGTACGTCTGCTGCCCCTCCTGTCTCTCTCTCTCTGTGAGGGTTAGTCTGTTCCCCTCCTGTCTCTCTCTCTGTGAGGGTTAGTCTGTTCCCCTCCTGTCTCTCTCTCTGTGAGGGTTAGTCTGTTCCCCTCCTGTCTCTCTCTCTGTGAGGGTTAGTCTGTTCCCCTCCTGTCTCTCTCTCTGTGAGGGTTAGTCTGTTCCCCTCCTGTCTCTCTATGTGAGGGTTAGTCTGTTCCCCTCCTGTCTCTCTCTCTGTGAGGGTTAGCTGTTCCCCTCCTGTCTCTCTCTCTGTGAGGGTTAGTCTGTTCCCCTCCTGTCTCTCTCTCTGTGAGGGTTAATCTGTTCCCCTCCTGTCTCTCACTCTGTGAGGGTTAGTCTGTTCCCCTCCTGTCTCTCTCTCTGTGAGGTTACGTCTGCCCCTCCTGTCGCTCTCTGAGCGCTAAGCTGCCCATGATGTCTCTCCCATGAGGGTACAGCTGCCACGCTGATGTATTCCTTAAAGCAGCTGCTTACCCTGTCTTCTGTCCAGACTGATCATGGTTAGAGAAACATTAAGACCTACAGACGTGTTAAGTCCCTCTCTGTTCTGTTATGTCCCTCTCTGTTCCTCTCTGTTCTGTTATGTCCCTCTCTGTTCCTCTCTGTTCTGTTATGTCCCTCTCTGTCCCTCTCTGTTCTGTTATGTCCCTCTCTGTTCTGTTATGTCCCTCTCTGTTCCTCTCTGTTCTGTTATGTCCCTCTCTGTTCCTCTCTGTTCTGTTATGTCCCTCTCTGTTCCTCTCTGTTCTGTCCCTCTCTGTTCCTCTCTGTTCTGTTATGTCCCTCTCTGTTCTGTTATCCCTCTCTGTTCTGTCCCTCTCTGTTCCTCTCTGTTCTGTTATGTCCCTCTCTGTTCTGTTCTGTCCCTCTCTGTTCCTCTCTGTTCTGTTATGTCCCTCTCTGTTCCTCTCTGTTCTGTTATGTCCCTCTCTGTCCCTCTCTGTTCCTCTCTGTTATGTTCTGTCCCTCTCTGTTATTTTCTGTTATTTTCCTCTCTGTTATGTTCTGTATGGAATAATGCATATTTATGTGTTAATTAATAGAGGGGGAAACAATAAAAAACCCAGACGTAAACTGTTTTTGAGGCCGTGGCGGGGTATGGTGGATGTCTCTCTCTCTACTTGATATTTCAATTCAATGTAAGGGCTTTATTCCAAAGCAAGTGAAATAGATAACAAACAAAAGTGAAATGAAAAAATAAAAAAATAACAGTAAATATTAGTTCCAAAAGAATAAAGACATTTCAAATGTCATATTATGTATATATACAGTGTTGTAACGATGTGCAAATAGTTAAAGTACAAAAGGGAAAATAAATAAACATAAATATGGGTTGTATTTACAATGGTGTTTGTTCTTCACTGGTTGCCCTTTTCTTGTGGCAACAGGTCACAAATCTTGCAGCTGTGATGGCACACTGTGGTTTTTCACCCAGTAGATAAGGGAGTTTATCAAAATTGGGTTTGTTTTCAAATTATTTGTGGATCTCTGTAATCTGAGGGAAATATGTGTTTCTAATATGGTCATACATTTGGCAGGAGGTTAGGAAGTGCAGCTCAGTTTCCACCTCATTTTGTAGGCAGTGTGCACATAGCCTGTCTTCTCTTGAGAGCCAGGTCTGCCTACGGCGACCTTTCTCAATAGCAAGGCTATACTCACTGAGTCTGCTTTCCTTAATTTTGGGTCAGTCACGGTGGTCAGGTATTCTGCCACTGTGTACTCTCTGTTAAGGGACAAATAGCATTCTAGTTTGCACAGTTTTTTTGTTAATTCTTTCCAATGTGTCAAGTAATTCTCTTTTTGTTTTCTCATGATTTGGTTGGGTCTAATTGTGTTGTTGTCCTGGGGCTCTGTGGGGTCTGTTTGTGTTTGTGAACAGAGCCCCAGGACCAGCTTGCTTAGGGGACTCTTCTCCAGGTTCATCTCTCTGTAGGTGATGGATTTATTATGGAAGGTTTGGGAATCGCTTCCTTTTAGGTGGTTGTAGAATTTAACAGCTCTTTTCTGGATTTTGATAATTAGCGGGTATCGGCCTAATTCTGCTCTGCATGCATTATTTTGTGTTTTACGTTGTACACAGGAAATACTTTTGCAGAATTCTGCATGCAGAGTCTCAATTTGGTGTTTGCGGACCCCAGACCTCACAACCATAAAGGGCAATGGGTTCTATAACTAATTCAAGTATTTTTAGCCAGATCCTAATTGGTATCTCGAATTTTATGTTTATGTTGCCTTGTCTCTCAGATCGTTCACAGCTTTGTGGAAGTTACCTGTGGCGCTGATGTTTAGGCCGAGGTATGTATAGGTTTTTGTGTGCTCTAGGGCAACAGTGTCTAGATGGAATTTGTATTTGTTGTCCTGGCAACTGGACCTTTTTTGGAACACCATTATTTTTTTCTTACTGATATGTACTGTCAGGGCCCAGATCTGAGAGAATATGTGCAGAATATCTAGGTGCTGCTGTAGGCCCTCCTTGGTTGGGGACAGAAGCACCAGATCATCAGCAAACAGTAGACATTTGACTTCAGATTCTAGTAGGTTGAGGCCGGGTGCTGCAGACTGTTCTAGTGCTCTCACCAATTTGTTGAAATATAATTTATGTTGAAGAGGGTGGGGCTTAAACTGCATCCCTGTCTCACCCCATGGCCCTGTGGAAATAAATGTGTGTGTTTTTTTTGACAATTTTAACCACAGACTGTTTGTTTGTGTACGTGGATTTTATAATGTTGTATGTTTTTCCCCCAACCCCACTTTCCATCAATTTGTATAGCAGACCCTCATGCCAAATTGAGTCAAAAGCTTTTTTGAAGTCAACAAAGCATGAGAAGACTTTGCCTTTTATTTTTTTTTATTTTTTTTTAAATGTCACCTTTATTTAACCAGGTAAGCCAATTGAGAACAAGTTCTCATTTACAACTGCGACCTGGCCAAGATAAAGCAAAGCAGTGCGATAAAAACAACAACACAGAGTTACATATGGGGTAAAACAAAACATAAAGTCAAAAATACAACAGAAAATATATATATATACAGTGTGTGCAAATGTAGCAAGTTATGGAGGTAAGGCAATAAATAGGCTATAGTGCAAAATAATTACAATTAGTATTAACACTGGAATGATAGATGTGCAAGAGATTATGTGCAAATAGAGATACTGGGGTGCAAATGAGCAAAATAAATAACAATATGGGGATGAGGTAGTTGGGTGGGCTAATTTCAGAATGGCTGTGTACAGGTGCAGTGATCGGTAAGCTGCTCTGACAACTGATGCTTAAAGTTAGTGAGGGAGATAAGTGTCTCCAGCTTCAGAGATTTTTGGAGTGATAGCCTTCCTTCTTCAAGATCCCTTTTACCCTGTTAAAATCTCCCACTTTACCACCACCAAAGCACCCCCAGACCATCACATTGCCTGCACCATGCTTGACAGATGGTATCAAGCACTCCTCCAGCATCTTTTCATTTGGTCTGCGTCTCACAAATGTTTTTCTTTGTGATCTGAAAACCTCAAACTTCGATTTGTCTGTCCATAACACTTTTTTTCCAAGCTTCCTCTGTCCAGTGTCTGTGTTCTTTTGCCCATCTGAATATTTTCTTTTTATTGGGCAGTCTGAGATATGGCTTTTTCTTTGCAACTCTGCCTAGAAGGTCAGCATCCCGGAGTTGCCTCTTCACTGTTGACGTTGAGACTGAGGTTTTGCGGGTACTATTTAATGAAGCTGCCAGTTGAGGAACTGTGAGGCGTCTGGTCTGTTTCTCAAGCTAGACACTAATGTATTTGTCCTCTTGCTCAATTGTGCACCGGGGCCTCCCACTCCTCTTTCTATTCTGGTTAGAGCCAGTTTGCGCTGTTCAACACAGTGTTGTACGAGATCTTCAGTTTCTTGGCAATTTCTCGCATGGCATAGCCTTCATTTCTCAGAACAAGAATAGACTGACGAGTTATATATTTTCCTTTATTACTTTCCAACCCCACCACCCCTTCCCTAATTGGAGTAAACTAGTGAACAACAACGCTTAGGCCTCTACTTCCAGCTTATACATACTATATACATTTTATGGAAACAGTCAATTTTACAATAATTCTATTTTGTTTGTTTTTACTCCTGAACTTCCCCAACCCTCAACCCCTCCGATCATTTTCATGATGTCCATCCGGTTTGCTTCTATATGCCATATCTTTCTAACTGTGCTCTTTCACAAAAGCTCTCAACCTATAACCTATATACTTAATATGGACAGAGTATGCTTACATTATTAGTTATCTTGTTGTTATTGGTTGTTGTTAGATGTTATTAGTCCCATCCTTCAAGTCCATTCAACACCTCCCATCTATCTCTTAACACCATCTATATTGGATTTGTATTTGCCATATATTTTTCAACTGTGATGTTTTACAAAAGTTCTGAACCTTTCTATTCTCATAGTTTCTACAGATTGTAAATTAAAGATAAACATTTTTGCTAAAAGTATTATTATATTGACTCTGACTTTTCAAATCTGTCCTTACATACCCAATATCTTATGACAGTGATTATCTGTGTCTGTACTCACATGCGATGCCTTATGGCTCTTCTAGGTAACTTATTATTATTATGATATTATATCTGTGTCTGTACTTACAGACGATCCTGACATACAGTATGCTTTATTTCAGAGTAAAACTTTAAACCGATCCTGACAGTATGCTTTATTTCAGAGTAAAACTTTAAAGCGATCCTGACATATGCTTTATTTCAGAGTAATACTTACAGGCGATCCTGACATATGCTTTATTTCAGAGTAATACTTACAGGCGATCCTGACGTATGCTTTATTTCTGAGTAATACTTACAGGCGATCCTGACATATGCTTTATTTCTGAGTAATACTTACAGGCGATCCTGACGTATGCTTTATTTCAGAGTAATACTTACAGGCGATCCTGACGTATGCTTTATTTCTGAGTAATACTTACAGGCGATCCTGACGTATGCTTTATTTCTGAGTAATACTTACAGGCAATCCTGACATATGCCTTTTGGCTCTTCTGGGTTCCCGTAGTGCTCCAGGCGACACACTGGCACCAGTAGTCGTCCAGACCAAAGATCTTCTCAACCTGCTGTCTGGAGATGTCGATCTTCACCTGCATGATGGGCAGACCTGCAACACAGACCATAGAGACTACAGTTAGGACTGTCTAGAGGTAGGATACATAGACCAGTCACACCTGCAACACAGACCATAGAGACTACAGTTAGGACTGTCTAGAGGTAGGATACATAGACCAGTCACACCTGCAACACAGACCATAGAGACCACTGTCAGGACAAACACTAGAGGCATAGGTCTAGTTCAGGATTTAGAAGGAGTTCAGATTCAGTCGTTAAGCCACACAGTCCACTGTCAGGACACATACCATGGGTAGGATACAGGATAGAGTCAGGAGACAGTAGGACACAGACCATAGGTAGGATACAGGATAGAGTCAGGAGACAGTAGGACACAGACCATAGGTAGGATACAGGATAGAGTCAGGAGACACAGACCATAGGTAGAATACAGGATAGAGTAGGACACAGACCATGGGTAGGATACAGGATAGAGTCAGGAGACAGTAGGACACAGACCATAGGTAGGATACAGGATAGAGTAGGACACAGACCATAGGTAGGATACAGGATAGAGTCAGGAGACAGTAGGACACAGACCATAGGTAGGATACAGGATAGAGTCAGGAGACAGTAGGACACAGACCATAGGAAGGATACAGGATAGAGTCAGGAGGACACAGACCATAGGGTAGGATACAGGATAGAGTCAGGAGACTGACCATAGGTAGGATACAGGATAAAGTCAGGAGATAGTAGGACACAGAATTGAGTCAGGAGACAGTAGGAAACAGACCATAGGTAGGATACAAGATAGAGTCAGGAGACTGACCATAGGTAGGATACAAGATAGAGTCAGGAGACACTGACCATAGGTAGGATACAAGATAGAGTCAGGAGACTGTTTCCACATCTTACATTTGACATTTTAGTCATTTAGCAGAAGCTCTTATCCAGAGCGACTTACAGTTAGTGAGTGCATACATTTTTCATACTGGTCCCCCGTGGGAATCGAACCCACGCCATGCTCTACCAACTGAGCTACAGGGGACCTACCAAAGGTAACTACATCTACAGCCAGAACTGAGGTCTATATAGAATCCATCTAGAGACAGAACTGAGGTCTATATAGAATCCATCTAGAACCAGAACTGAGGTCTATATAGAATCCATCTAGAACCAGAACTGAGGTCTATATAGAATCCATCTAGAACCAGAACTGAGGTCTATATAGAATCCATCTAGAACCAGAACTGAGGTCTATATAGAATCCATCTAGAGACAGAACTGAGGTCTATATAGAATCCATCTAGAACCAGAACTGAGGTCTACATAGAATCCATCTAGAACCAGAACTGAGGTCTATATAGAATCCATCTAGAACCAGAACTGAGGTCTATATAGAATCCATCTAGAACCAGAACTGAGGTCTATATAGAATCCATCTAGAGAC
The DNA here is from genome assembly GCA_902810595.1 of Coregonus sp. 'balchen'. Lineage (NCBI taxonomy): Eukaryota > Metazoa > Chordata > Actinopteri > Salmoniformes > Salmonidae > Coregonus > Coregonus sp. 'balchen'. Next base: position 34,158,998 of record LR778255.1, on the reverse strand, counting down.
AGAACTGAGGTCTATATAGAATCCATCTAGAACCAGAACTGAGGTCTATATAGAATCCATCTAGAGACAGAACTGAGGTCTGTATAGAATCCATCTAGAGACAGAACTGAGGTCTATATAGAATCCATCTAGAGACAGAACTGAGGTCTATATATAATCCATCTAGAGACAGAACTGAGGTCTATATAGAATCCATCTAGAGACAGAACTGAGGTCTATATAGAATCCATCTAGAACCAGAACTGAGGTCTATATAGAATCCATCTAGAGACAGAACTGAGGTCTATATAGAATCCATCTAGAACCAGAACTGAGGTCTATATAGAATCCATCTAGAACCAGAACTGAGGTCTATATATAATCCATCTAGAACCAGAACTGAGGTCTATATAGAATCCATCTAGAGACAGAACTGAGGTCTATATAGAATCCATCTAGAGACAGAACTGAGGTCTATATAGAATCCATCTAGAGACAGAACTGAGGTCTATATAGAATCCATCTAGAACCAGAACTGAGGTCTATATAGAATCCATCTAGAACCAGAACTGAGGTCTATATAGAATCCATCTAGAGACAGAACTGAGGTCTATATAGAATCCATCTAGAGACAGAACTGAGGTCTATATAGAATCCATCTAGAGACAGAACTGAGGTCTATATAGAATCCATCTAGAACCAGAACTGAGGTCTATATAGAATCCATCTAGAGACAGAACTGAGGTCTATATAGAATCCATCTAGAGACAGAACTGAGGTCTATATAGAATCCATCTAGAGACAGAACTGAGGTCTATATAGAATCCATCTAGAGACAGAACTGAGGTCTATATAGTGTCCACTACACTGAACACAAATATAAATGCAACATGCAACAGTTTCAAAAATGTTACTGAGTTACAGTTCATATAAGGAAATCAGTCAGTTGAAATGAATTCATTAGGCCCTAATCTATGGATTTGACATGATTGGGAATACAGATATGCATCTGTTGGTCACAGATACCTTTAAAAAAAAAGTAGGGGCGTGGATCAGAAAACCAGTCAGTATCTGGTGTGACCAGCATTTGCCTCATGCATCTCATTCACATAGAGTTGATCAGGCAGTTGATTGTGGCCTGTGGAATGTTGTCCCAATCCTCTTCAATGGCTGTACGAAGTTGCTGGATATTGGCATGAACTGGACACACTGTCGTACACATCAATCCAGAGCATCCCAAACATGCTCAATGGGTGGCATATCTGGTGAGTATGCAGGCCATGGAAGAACTGGGCCATTTTCAGCTTCCAGGAATTGTGTACAGATCCTTGCGAGATGGGGCCGTGCATTATCGTGCTGAAACATGAGGTGATGGCGGCGGATGAATGGACAGTGGGCCTCAGGATCTCGTCACGGTATCTCTGTGCATTCAAATTGCCATTGATAAAAGACCATAGGGACCACTTTTGTTGTCCGTAGTTACGCCTGCCCATACCCTAATCCCACCGCTACCATGGGACACTCTGTTCACAACGCTGACATCAGGAAACTGCTCGCCCACACGACACCATACACGCTGTCTGCCATCTGCCCGGTACGGTTGAAACCGGGATTCATCCGTGAAGAGCACACTTCTCCAGCATGCCAGTGACCATCGAAGGTGATCATTTGCCCACTGAAGTCGGTAACGACGCAGAATTGGTGAGGACGACGAGCTTCCCAGAGGCAGCTTCCGACAGTTTGTACCGAAAATCTTCAGTGTGAGCTTCCCAGAAGCCAGTGAGAACCCAGTTTCATCAGCTGTCCGGGTGGCTGGTCTCAGACGATCCAGAAGAAGCCGGACGTGGAAGTCCTGGGCTGCCGTGGTCTGCTGTTGTGATGCCGGTTGGACGTACTGACAAATTCTATAAAATGGCTTATGGTAGAGAAATCGATTTTCAATTCTCTGGCAACAGCTCTGGTGGACATTCCTACAGTCAGCAACTACAGTACATCTACAGCCAGAACTGAGGTCTATGTAGACTCAACTACATCTAGAGCCAGAACTGAGTGCTGCAAACTTGGTTTGAGGGGAGAACATTGCAATGGCCGCCAGCAAATAAGGATTAATTTAAAACAGGCCCCCCCCCCAAAAAAAAAAAAAAAATACAATAACAAACAAGCCCAACTCCTGAAGGGGTCGTTAAATAGGGAGCTGAAGAGATGTCATTTTGGGGGGGGGGTGGTAATCCAGACAGTTAAAACACTGCTGCTGTCAGTTGGTTTAAAGAGATGAAACACAGCAGAACGAACAGACACTTTACTGATCCATGTTTAAATCAATGGGTTATATTCTTTAAGAACCAATGGGTATCATTTTAGAAATGACATTTCTGTTTTTATCACACAAGTACTTGACAAATAGTGATTTATTTATAAGCCCATCTGGGACTGGGCAACAAATGGTGTATGACACTGAACATAAAAACAAATAAATCAATCAAATCAATCCCCGATTGAACAGCAGGAAATATCCCAGACTGTGCCTTTAATCTTGGTAGGAGACTGTTTCCCTCGACAGCATCTCTGCTACATGGTTGATTAAAGTACCCTATTCCCAGTGTAGCACACTACTTTAGACCGGAGCCTATAGGGAAGTGTGATATGCCTTTACTGCTGGAAGTGTGGTCTTTCTCAGTAGGAGATCACTCTGACCTCTAATGAACTGTCTCCGTGCTACAACATTGATTAGAGAGAAAAAGTGACAGTTGATGTGAGTTGTGTATTTTCTGTCTGGATTACAGTGGAAGATCTAATGTCATATGGAAGTCAACCAAAACAGAAAATGAACGTAGAACTCGAAAAGGTAAAACGGAACGACCGAAAGTATTGTGGGAGGTAAAGATGTTCCTGTGACCAATACACCTTTCCATATTTATGACTCTTTTGATCAGGTGCAAGGTGCAAAGAGTGTACTATCAGGGAAAGGTGCTAGGACGCATCAAGTTGGTAGAACCGATGAAAAGGGGACGGGGACCCAAAAGCCAGGTTCGATAGAGAAGCCGGGGACCGGTCGCTCACGTCTGGGGGTCGCGATGCCTTGGCCCGGCCCACCTTTCCCCAGACCCCGTTCTCTGCGCGGACGCGTCGCGCGATCGGGACGCTGGGACGCCTGGAGACTGGCGCGGCCACTAGGTTAGGAATCGCTAGCCGCAAGAGGCGCCGCCCCCCATCTGTCCTCGGTCGCATCGCGGGACGGCTCTCTACGTGCAGGGCCGCGTGATCGACTCTCCGCCTCTCTCCGCTCTCTCTCTCTCTCTTCTCTCTCTCTCCTCTTCTCTCTCTCTCTCTCTCTCTCTCTCTCTCTGCCCTCTCCGTCTCCCTCTCTCTCTCTGTCTCTCTCTCTCTCTCTCTCTCTCTCTCTGCCCTCTCCGTCTCTCTCTCTCTCTCTGTCATGTTTCCTCTCTTCTTCTGTGTGATCTGTCCTCTCCAGGGCGCAGAGAGAGAGGTGGAGAGCCTCTCATAGACGACCAGGCAACATGAAGCATCCTCCCCATCTCCCCACTATGCTCCACTAGACTAGAGGACAATATAACATAGACCACTTCTCCCCTACAGTATGTTACACTAAACATATAGGTCAATATTACAACCACACATCAAGAGTCCATTCAGACCTGTTAAACAAATAGGCCAATATTACAAACACACATCAAGAGTCCATTCAGACCTGTTGAAGATAAGGTAATCTGGGCTTGAAAAACATGATTTCCCCTTTAAGGATCCAACACCGTATTGAATAAACCACATGGGACCATAGATGAATGCAGTCTGTTGACGTTTTTCTAGACTAGATGTTAGGGACTGAATATCTCTAGCATTTAGCTGAAAGACTGACTGACACTCTGACAAAACAGACAGGCTCCCCTCCAACATCCAACATCCAACATCCAACACTTGACACACACACACACACACACACACACACACACACACACACACACACGCACACACACACACACACACACACACGCACACACACACACACACTTGAGCTGTTTGAGGGCCATCTTTCCAGCTCTCATCTGAAGCTGCTTGGAGCCTGTCTCATAAGTGCCACCCATCAAGACCACCCTATATGGTAATTACAGTGTTCCCTAGCGGTAAACGGTTGTGGTGTTGATACCGGATATTCACTGGACCAAACTGGGAGGCCTTTTGGCAACAATTTGAGACAAATTATGTTTGGATCAGTGAGGGGCTTTTACACACACACACACACACACACACACACACACACACACACACACACACACACACACACACACACACACACACACACACACACACAGTTGTGTTCTGGGCTGTCTGAGAGGAGAGGAGAAGAGAGCAGAGAGCATATGTAGCTGGCAGGCAGGCTGAGGTTTGCATCCCAAATGGCACCCTATTCCCTATATAGTGCACTGTTTTTTGACCAGAGCCCTGTGGGCCCCTGAGTGATGAGAGGGTCAGTGGGAGGACCTCACGTGCGTTGGCGTTAATAGAGTATCTCGTTTCCATGTGATTATCTCCGCAGCACAATCAGCCCGGTGGGGTGTGTGTGTGTGTGTGTGTGTGTGTGTGTGTGTGTGTGTGTGTGTGTGTGTGTGTGTGTGTGTGTGTGTGTGTGTGTGTGTGTGTGTGTGTGTGTGTGTCTGTGTGTGCAGCACAATCCATATGTCTATTGTCTCTAGGCTTAATTAAACATCCTTCTTTAACCTGTAACCTCCCCTTCATCTACACTGATTGAAGTGGATTTAACAAGTCAATAATCATAGCTTTCACCTGTTCAGGGTTTAGTGAATGAGTTGTCCCAATGCTTTTAGTTTTTGAAATATTTAGGACTATCTTATTCCTTGCCACCCCATTCTGAAACTAACTGCAGCTCTTTGTTAAGTGTTGCAGTCATTTCAGTCGCTGTAGTAGCTGACGTGTATAGTGTTGAGTCATCCACATACATAGACACACTGGCTTTACTCAAAGCATGTGGCATGTCGTTAGTAAAGATGGGAAAAAAGTAAGGGGCCTAGACAGCTGCCCGGGGGAATTCCTGATTCTACCTGGATTTTGTTGGAGAGGCTTCCATTAAAGAACACCCTCTGTGTTCTGTTAGACAGGTAACTCTTTATCCACATTATAGCAGGGGGTGTAAAGCCATAACACATACGTTATTCCAGCAGCAGACTATGATCGATAATGTCAAAAGCCGCACTGAAGTCTAACAAAACAGCCCCCACAATCTTTTTATCATCAATTTCTCTCAGCCAATCATCAGTAATTTGTGTAAGTGCTGTGCTTGTTGAATGTCCTTCCCTATAAGCGTACTGAAAGTCTGTTGTCAATTTGTTTACTGTAAAATAGCATTGTATCTGGTCAAACACAATTTTTCCAATAGTTTACTAAGGGTTGGTAACAGCCTGATTGGTCGGCCATTTGAGCCAGTAAAGGGGGCTTTACTATTCTTAGGTAGGGGAATGACTTTTGCTTCCCTCCAGGCCTGAGGGCACAGACTTTCTAGTAGGCTTAAATTGAAGATATGGCAAATAGGAGTGGCAATATTGTCTGCTATTATCCTCAGTAATTTTCCATCCAAGTTGTCAGACCCCGGTGGCTTGTCATTGATTTATTTTTAATCACCTCATCCACACTTACTTTACAGAATTCAAAATTACAATGCTTGTGTTTCATCATTTGGTCAGATATACTTGGATGTGTAGGGTCAGTGTTTGTTGCTGGCATGTCAGTATGTGTAACTATTACCATAGAGACAGTGGTATGTGTCTCTGGTCCATAATGTTACCAGTCTCCCATCCCTATAGAGACAGCGGTATGTGTCTCTGGTCCATAATGTTACCAGTCTACCATCCCTATAGAGACAGTGGTATGTGTCTCTGGTCCATAATGTTACCAGTCTCCCATCCCCATAGAGACAGTGGTATGTGTCTCTGGTCCATAATGTTACCAGTCTACCATCCCTATAGAGACAGTGGTATGTGTCTCTGGTCCATAATGTTACCAGTCTACCATCCCTATAGAGACAGTGTTATGTGTCTCTTGTCCATAATGTTACCAGTCTCCCATCCCTATAGAGACAGTGGTATGTGTCTCTGGTCCATAATGTTACCAGTCTCCCATCCCTATAGAAACAGTGGTATGTGTCTCTGGTCCATAATGTTACCAGTCTCCCATCCCTATAGAGACAGTGGTATGTGTCTCTGGTCCATAATGTTACCAGTCTCCCATCCCTATAGAGACAGTGGTATGTGTCTCTGGTCCATAATGTTACCAGTCTCCCATCCATATAGATGCTCTGATAAAAGGAGCAGCCAACAAGTGTCAGGAGTCTGGATGCTCTCGTCCTGCTTCTTGACTCTGAGCCAATCAGATGGGTTATTCACACATATATGTTCTCCATTTAGACGTGTGAAAGAGAAGATAACTCTCTCTCTCTCTCTCTCTCTCTCTCTCTCTCTCTCCTCTCTCTCTCTCTCTCTCTCTCTCTCTCTCTCTCACTCTCTCGCAGAGTGAAGGAAAAGCAGCCAACAAGTGCTCTGCATATGTGGGAACTCCTTTGAGACTGTTTGAAAAGCATTCCAGGTGAAGCTGGTTGAGAGAATGCCAAGAGTGTGCAAAGCTGTCATCAAGGCAAAGGGTGGCTACTTTGAAGAATCTCTAATATAAAATATATTTTGATTTGTTAAAACACTTTTTTGGTTACTACATGATTCCATACGTGTTATTTCATAGTTTTGATGTCTTCACTATTATTCTACGATATAGAAAATAGTATAAAGAAAGAAAACCCTTGAATGAGAAGGTGTTTGTCCACGTGTTGTGCGCACGTCCATGCTTGTGTGTAAACATCACAGAGGTTCCTAACACAGAGAGTAAACATTATTGGGCTCAATCTCCTGTGAGACGATAGGGTCTTGTTGTCTGGACGGAGCAGAGACGCGAAGACAGGGGATTTATTTTCCTCTCCCTCACTCTTGTTTTTCGCAGGATATGACCTCAATTCCACAGGGGTAATTTGCTTATCAAAGGCAACGAGGGGAACTGGCAGGTTGGCGTGTGTTCATTCTGACCAAGGAAATTCAATTAGTGTGTATCCCTTGGTGTGTGTGTGTGGTCGGCTTGGTGTGTGTTTGTGTGTGTGTGTGTGTCTGTCTTCATCAGGGTGTGTGTAGGGGATTAGGGGTGGCGACTCTACACTGGAGGAACAGGGAGAGGGAGAGTGGAACACGTAGAGGGAGAGTGGAACACGGAGAGGGAGAGTGGAACACGTAGAGGGAGAGTGGAACACGGAGAGGGAGAGTGGAACACGTAGAGGGAGAGTGGAACAGGGAGAGGGAGAGTGGAACAGGGAGAGGGAGAGTGGAACACGTAGAGGGAGAGTGGAACACGGGGAAAAAGGGGAGAGTGGAACACGTAGAGGGAGAGTGGAACACGGAGAGGGAGAGTGGAACACGTGAGAGGGGAGTGGAACGGAGAGGGAGAGTGGAACAGGGAGAGGGAGAGTGGAACAGGGAGAGGGAGAGTGGAACAGGGAGAGGGAGAGTGGAACACGGAGAGGGAGAGTGGAACAGGGAGAGGGAGAGTGGAACAGGGAGAGGGAGAGGGAAAGGGAGAGGGAGAGTGGAAAAAGGGAGGGAGGAGTGGAACAGGAGAGGAAAGTGGAACAGGAGAGGGAGAGTGGAACAGGGAGAGGGAGAGTGGAACAGGGAGAGGGAGAGTGGAACAGGGAGAGGGGGAGAGGGAACAGGGAAACGGGAGGAGTGGAACAGGGAAAGGGAGAGGGAACAGGGAGGAGGAAGGGAAAGGGGAGGGGGGAGAGTGGAACAGGGAAGGAGAGTGGAAAGGGGGAGTGGAAAGGGAGAGGGAGTGGAAAAAGGAGAGGGGAGGTGGAACACGGAGAGGGAGAGTGGAACAGGAGAGGGGAGTGAACAGGAGAGGGAGAGTGGAACAGGAGAGGGAGAGGGAACAGGGGGAGGGGGAGTTGGGAAAAAAAGGGGGAGGGAGTGGAACACGGGAAAAGGGAGAGTGGAAAGGGGGAGGGGGGGGGGTGGAACAGGGAGAGGGAGAGTGGAACAGGGAGAGGGAGAGTGGAACAGGGAGAGGGAGAGTGGAAGGGGGGGGAGGAACCAGGAGAGGGAGAGGGAACGGGAAGGAGGTTGGAACAGGGAAGGAGAGTGAACAGGGAGAGGGAAGGGGAACAGGGAGAGGAGAGTGGACGGGAAGGGAGAGAGGAACGGGAAAAGGGAATGGAACAGGGAGAGGGAGAGTTTGGGAAACGGAGAGGGAGAATGGAAAAAAGTGGAACAGGAAAGGAAGTGAACAGGGAGAGGAGAGTGGAACAGGGAGCGGGGAGAGTGGAAAAAGGGAGAGGGAGAGTGGAACCCAAAGGAGATGGAACAGGGAGAAGAGTGGAACAGGAAGGGAGAGGGAACCAGGGAAAGGGAGAGTGGGAAAAAAGGGAAAGAAGGGAAAAGGAAAGGGGATGGAACGGGAGAGGAGAGTGGAACAGGGAAGGGAGAGTGGAAAAAAGGAGAGGGAGAGTGAACGGGAGAGGGAGAGAAAAGGGAGAGGGAGAGTGAACAGGAGGGGAGGTGGAAACAGGGAGATGGATAAAAGGGAGGGAGAGTAGAGGGGAATTTACACGGAGGGGGAGAGTGGAACCGGAGGGGAGAGTGGAACAGGGAGAGGGGAGTGGAACAGGGAAAGGGGAGTGGAAAGGAGAGGGAAAGTGGGAGGGGGGAAGAGGGGAGAGTGGAAAAGGGAGAGGGAGGGGAAAAAGGGAAAGGGAGAGTGGAACAGGAAGGAGATGGGAAAAGGGGAGGGGGAAAGGAGAGTGGGAAAAGGGAGAGGGAGAGTGGAAAGGGGGAGGGAGGTGGAACAGGGGAAAAGGAAAAGTGGACAGGGAAAGGGGAGGGGAAAAAAGGGGGAGGGAGGGTGGAAAAACAGGGAGAGGGGGAGGGAACAGGGGAGGGGGAGTGGGGAAGGGAAAAGGGGGGAACAGGGGAAAAGGGGAGTGGAAAAGGGGGAGGGAAGTGGAAAGGGGAGGGAGAGTTGAAAAAAGGGAGGGAGAGGGAACAGGGAAAGGGGAGGGGGGAGAGGGAGAGTGGAAAAAAGGGGAGGGAGGTGGGAAAAGGGGGGGAGAGTGGAAAGGGAAAGGGGGGAAATGGAACAAGGGGAGAGGGAGAGTGGAACCGAGAGGGAGTGGAACAGGGAAGAGTGGAAAAGGGAGAGGGAGAGGGAACGGGAAGGGAGAGTGGAAAAAGGGAAAGGGGGGGTGGAAAAGGGGGAAAGGGGGGGAGGGACAACCGGGGAGAGGGAGAGTGGAACACGGAGAGGGAGAGTGGAACACGGGAGAGGGAGCGTGGAACAGGGGGGGGAGGAACAGGGAGAGGTGGAGTGGCACATGCGAGAGGGAGAGTGGAACACAGGGAACAGGGGGAGCGTGGAACACGGTAGAGGGGAGAGTGGAACCAGGGAAAGGGAGAGTGGAACACGGAGAGGGGAAGAGTGGAACCGGGAGAGGGGAAGAGTGGAACACGGGAGAGGGACGAGTGGAACAGGGAGAGGGAGAGTGGAACACGGGAGAGGAGAGTGGAACGGGAGAGAGGAGAGGTGGAACACAGGGAGAGGGAGATAGTGGAACACGGAGGAGGGGAGAGTGGAACACGGGAGGAGGGAGGCGTGGAACACGGAGAGGGAGAGTGGAAACAGGCGAAGAGGGGGGAGGGGAGAGTGGAACACGGCGGATGGGAGGTGGAACCCGGGGGAGTGGAAAGGAGAGTGGTACAGAGGAAACATTATTTTAGGAATGTTTAGAGGTGATCTGACTAATGTGTGACAATAAACTGGAGCTATAAAAACAAAGAGAGTCACTACATATGCATAACCTCCCAGTCATTTATGAATGCATGACATCACCCTGAAGAAGGCACAGTGATGCCGAAACGTTGGTGTTTCTTTTACCCAATAAATTACTGGGAGGTTAGACATATGGATTATATGCATGAAAAAGCAAACATAACTTGAATTCATCAATTATATTTGTTTACTTAATTTTTGTGTCTCCCTGATGAAACAGTAACATCCATTACTGTAGTTAGGTTTAGCCAGCCTTTACTCTATGGCTTAGTGGTGTGTTGAATAGATTCGACCATCTGGACATGACCAATCCCTCGTTCTCTACACTGTGTGCACCCAAATGCGTTCTGAAATCTACGCCCACCATGATGTACAGCACCGCCCACCGGGAGAAATGGCCTGAAAATAGTGTGTCCTGAGAGGGAGAGAGGGAGAGGGAGAGAGGGAAAGAGGGAGAGAGGGAGTTCAGAGGGGCTGCATGAGACGTGAGAAAATAAGAGATGAGCAGTTTTGGTTTTAGCAATGCTGCTCACTGCACATCTCAGTATCCACTCACAATTCAATAGACAATGTTCTAGAGATTCTGATTCAATGTTCTAGAGATTCTGATTCAATGTTCTAGAGATTCTGATTCAATGTTCTAGAGATTCTGATTCAATGTTCTCGAGATTCTGATTCAATGTTTTAGAGATTCTGATTCAATGTTCTAGAGATTCTGATTCAATGTTCTAGAGATTCTGATTCAATGTTCTCGTGATTCTGATTCAATGTTCTCGAGATTCTGATTCAATGTTCTAGAGATTCTGATTCAATGTTCTCGAGATTCTGATTCAATGTTCTAGAGATTCTGATTCAATGTTCTAGAGATAATGTTCTCGAGATTCTGATTCAATGTTCTAGAGATTCTGATTCAATGTTCTAGAGATTATGATTATTATCTAGATCTGCTTTCATACTCAAATACTTCCAACATTATATTGTTTTTGTAATATATTAGTTTATATTTTATAAATAACACAAAACATACACATACAAATGACAACATCATACAAACATCAACTACATCACCCTGCCCAGACCCACTACCACTCACCCCATCTCCAGATCAACTACATCACCCTGCCCAGTCCCACTACCACTCCCCCCATCTCCATCAACTACATCACCCTGCCCAGTCCCAGTCCCACTAACCCCATCTCCAGATCAACTACATCACCCTGCCCAGACCCAATACCGCTCACCCCATCTCCAGATCAACTACATCACCCTGCCCAGACCCACTAGCACCCATCAAATCTACATCAACTACATCACCCTGCCCAGACCCACTACCACTCACCCCATCTCCAGATCAACTACATCACCCTGCCCAGACACACTACCACTCACCCCATCTCCATCAACTCCATCACCCTGCCCAGACCCACTACCACTCACCCCATCTCCATCAACTACATCACCCTGCCCAGTCCCACTACCACTCACCCCATCTCCAGATCAACTCCATCACCCTGCCCAGACACACTACCACTCACCCCATCTCCATCAACTACATCACCCTGCCCAGACACACTAGCACCCACCCCATATCAAGATAAACTACATCACCCTGCCCAGACACACTAGCACCCACCCCATATCAAGATCAACTACATCACCCTGCCCAGACACACTACCACTCACCCCATCTCCATCAACTCCATCACCCTGCCCAGACCCACTACCACTCACCCCATCTCCATCAACTACATCACCCTGCCCAGTCCCACTACCACTCACCCCATCTCCAGATCAACTCCATCACCCTGCCCAGACACACTACCACTCACCCCATCTCCATCAACTACATCACCCTGCCCAGACACACTAGCACCCACCCCATATCAAGATAAACTACATCACCCTGCCCAGACACACTAGCACCCACCCCATATCAAGATAAACTACATCACCCTGCCCAGACCCACTAGCACCCATGATCATGCATACAGATACCTATATCTGTCTGTAAACAAATGTTGGAAAAATTACTTGGAGTGGTTGAAAAACAAGTTTAAATGACTCCATCCTAAGTTTATGTAAACTTCAGACTTCAACTGTATATATACACATCCTTTTAAAAAATATATTTCCCTTTATTACTTTCCAACCCCACCACCCCTTCCCTACTTGGAGTAAACTAGTGAACAACAACGCTTAGGCCTCTACTTCAGGCTTATACATACTATATACATTTTATGGACACAGTTAATTTTACATGATGTCCATCCGGTTTGCCATATCTTTCTAACTGTGCTCTTTCACAAAAGCTATCAACCTACAGCCTATATACTTATTATTGACACAGCATGTCTTACACTAGTTATCTTGTTGTTATTTGTTGTTGTTAGTTGTTATTAGTCCCATCCTTCAACTCCATTCAACACCTCCCATCTATCTCTTAACACCATCCATATTGGATTTCTATTTGCCATATATTTTTCAACTGTTTCACAAAAGTTCTGAACCCTTCTATTCTCATTGTTTCTACAGATTGTAAATTGAAAATAAACATTTTTGCTAAAAGTATTATTATATTATTGATCGATTGACTTTTCAGATCAGTAGTAATGCTATCTGCAGGGTTAGCTCCAGGTAAATATTGCAATCCTTCAGCCATTCCTGGACCTGTGACCAGAAACAAGCTACACATGGACAGTACCAAAACAAATGATCTAATGATTCTGTCTCTACTCCCACGCACGTTCAACATTTACATAATAAAGCATTTTACCTTTCTATTGCGTTAACGACGGAGGATTGGTTGATTTCCAGTTTTTAAGTATACACATTTTTAAGACGATTGCCGAGAAAAGTATCGTCCAACCCATTTGGCATCTCACTGCACCCTCATATGCCATGTCTTGAAATATGCAGACAGACGGATTAAAAGTACATTTACGTTGTAATACTTCTGACAGCTAACTTTCTTACTCCGCCCGTAACTTTTGGACTTCATAACATTCCCAGAAGGCATGGATTATTGAGTCATTACTAGTTTTACACTTCAGACATGACTCTGCTGTTGTGCTGTAGAATTTGTGAATTTTGTCTCTTGTATAATACATTCTATACATTAATTTATACTGGATTAAGCATACATTTTCACGAACCATAATCTCGTTAGTTATGGTCCAACATTCCCTCCATCTTGTGCCAATATACGTTTTTTTTAAAGTCTTGGTTCCAATCATTTATATTTCTTTCTAGGAGATTGGTCAGTGGATAGGATCGCTGCAAGGTTTTGTATAGGTTATCTATCATATTAATATATTTTTCTGATAGGATTCCCTCAAGATTGCTCTGATGTCCAAAATATTTCAAATAGAAATTTCAAATAGAAATGTTGTAATATAAAACTTTTAAGTTGCATATATTTGAAAATCTCTACATTGGTCAGTCCAAAATTGCTTTTTAAAACTGTCATGGAAATACATTTATTTCCTGTTACCAAGTCACTTAAGGTTTCTATACCTTTAGTTTTCCATGTGGACCAATTTATCGGTGAATTCTGAAAAGCTATCCAAGGATTGATCCATAAGGTTGTGTTTCTAGGGAGTGATATTGGTTCTTCTAGAATATGTTTCATTTTCTTCCATATTTTTTTATAGTATTCTTAACTATGAAGTTGTTAATGTTCTTAGCTTTATCCTTTGAAAATAGACACATTAAAACATTTTGTGGATGAGCATGCGCATCTTCAATATGTTACCCATCGTTCCTCTTTAGTGCATTTAACTATATGTCTCAAGTAAAATCCTTGGGTGGCGAGTTGATACAGTTCCATGTCTGGAAGGTTAAAACCCCCCTCAGACTCAGGAAGGTTAAAACCCCCCTCAGACTCAGGAAGGTTAAAACCCCCCTCAGACTCAGGAAGGTTAAAACCCCCCTCAGACTCAGGAAGGTTAAAACCCCCCTCAGACTCAGGAAGGTTAAAACCCCCCTCAGACTCAGGAAGGTTAAAACCACCCTTAGACTCAGGAAGGTTAAAACCACCCTCAGACTTAAGAATATAAAGTTTTCCTTTTTATTCTATGAATTGTATTTGCCCATATACAGTGGGGAAAAAAAGTATTTAGTCAGCCACCAATTGTGCAAGTTGTCCCACTTAAAAAGATGAGAGAGGCCTGTAATTTTCATCATAGGTACATGTCAACTATGACAGACAAATTGAGGAAAAAAAATCCAGAAAATCACATTGTAGGATTTTTAATGAATTTATTTGCAAATGATGGTGGAAAATAAGTATTTGGTCACCTACAAACAAGCAAGATTTCTGGCTCTCACAGACCTGTAACTTCTTCTTTAAGAGGCTCCTCTGTCCTCCACTCGTTACCTGTATTAATGGCACCTGTTTGAACTTGTTATCAGTATAAAAGACACCTGTCCACAACCTCAAACAGTCACACTCCAAACTCCACTATGGCCAAGACCAAAGAGCTGTCAAAGGACACCAGAAACAAAATTGTAGACCTGCACCAGGCTGGGAAGACTGAATCTGCAATAGGTAAGCAGCTTGGTTTGAAGAAATCAACTGTGGGAGCAATTATTAGGAAATGGAAGACATACAAGACCACTGATAATCTCCCTCGATCTGGGGCTCCACGCAAGATCTCACCCCGTGGGGTCAAAATGATGACAAGAATGGTGAGCAAAAATCCCAGAACCACACGGGGGGACCTAGTGAATGACCTGCAGAGAGCTGGGACCAAAAGTAACAAAGCCTACCATCAGTAACAACACTACGCCGCCAGGGACTCAAATCCTGCAGTGCCAGACGTGTCCCCCTGCTTAAGCCAGTACATGTCCAGGCCCGTCTGAAGTTTGCTAGAGTGCATTTGGATGATCCAGAAGAGGATTGGGAGAATGTCATATGGTCAGATGAAACCAAAATAGAACTTTTAGGTAAAAACTCAACTCGTCGTATTTGGAGGACAAAGAATGCTGAGTTGCACCATACCTATTGTGAAGCATGGGGGTGGAAACATCATGCTTTGGGGCTGTTTTTCTGCAAAGGGACCAGGACGACTGATCCGTGTAAAGGAAAGAATGAATGGGGCCATGTATCGTGAGATTTTCAGTGAAAACCTCCTTCCATCAGCAAGGGCATTGAAGATGAAACGTGGCTGGGTCTTTCAGCATGACAATGATCCCAAAACACAACCGCCCGGGCAACGAAGGAGTGGCTTCGTAAGAAGCATTTCAAGGTCCTGGAGTGGCCTAGCCAGTCTCCAAATCTCAACCCCATAGAAAATCTTTGGAGGGAGTTGAAAGTCCGTGTTGCCCAGCGACAGCCCCAAAACATCACTGCTCTAGAGGAGATCTGCATGGAGGAATGGGCCAAAATACCAGCAACAGTGTGTGAAAACCTTGTGAAGACTTACAGAAAACGTTTGACCTGTGTCATTGCCAACAAAGGGTTTATAACAAAGTATTGAGAAACTTTTGTTATTGACCAAATACTTATTTTCCACCATAATTTGCAAATAAATTCATTAAAAATCCTACTATGTGATTTTCTGGAATTTTATTTGTCATTTTGTCTGTCATAGTTGACGTGTACCTATGATGAAAATTACAGGCCTCTCTCATCTTTTTAAGTGGGAGAACTTGCACAATTGGTGGCTGACTAAATACTTTTTTTCCCCACTGTATAGTCTGTTATGACCAAATATACTTTAAAGAATGTCTTCGATGGGATAATTGGTATTACGGGAAAAACAAAAATACCAAAACTGTTGGAGCCATTCTGAAGAGGCACAGAAATATTAAACTCTTAGAATGTTTAATAAGCTACAACAAAATATATAAAGATAAATTTATTCCATTACTCAACAATATGAAAGCAGATCTAACTAAATGGAACAATCTTCCCATAATTCTTACAGGTAGAATCCCGTAAATATTTATATTACTTAAAATTGTACTATGCAGAAATCGCTCCACCATTTCCTGGTTGCTAAAAATCTAATAGTTAGCCTATTTTCAGTTTATGTGTAATTATTTTACAATAATTATATTGTAGAGAATCAATGTACCATCTAAACTGCTGTGAAATATATTTTCCATAACCAAAAATACTGTTGTTTCAGCTGTTTGAAGCTGTTGTACAAAGCCGAAAGTTGAATCTAATTTAATAGCCTCTCAAAAGGGTCTGTGTACTTTTAATCATTAAAGGTCTGTGGAAGCATTAGACAGACATAATTTCACAATAATCCTTAACCACAGCGTTAGAGCAAAAGAGTGATGGAGCGATAGAGTGATGGAGCGATAGAGTGATGGAGTGATGGAGCGATAGAGTGATGGAGCGATAGACAACAGCCATGATCCCACATAAAAAAAGCTGCAATCAGCCTTCAACCCAGATCTCAAAATGATAACCCAATGACCATTATAACCAAGGCTAATACCAAATGATTTACCAAGGAACCAAAGGACATTATTCCCCAAGGCCAATTGTGTTACCGATTTAACACTGCAACCAACACATCTCCTTTGACATGCTTAGTAGCTGTATGATGAGTGGATCGCCGTTAGCTGAGATTGGGGTGAGTCCCAAATGGCACCATATTCACTACATAGGGCACTGCTTTTGACCAGAGCCCTATGGGGGCCTCTAACATCTCAGGTGTAACAATTCATACTGACTCTAACCCACAGAGACCTTTGCTTTCTGTAAAGAGGCATTGCTTTATCAGAGAGAGAGAGAGAGAGAGAGAGAGAGGAGAGATAGAGAGAGAGGAGAGAGAGAGATAGATTAGAGGAAAAGCGCTCGATAAGAGATAGAGTATAATATATAGATAGAGAAGAGGAGATAATAGAAGAGAGAGAGAGAGCCTGAGACTAGAGATCTAGAGAGAGAGAGAGAGCTCCTAGTCTTAGGAAACACCAGACCTGTGATGTCAATGCGAGGTCGGGACTCAGTCAGTGGTCCAGTCTCTTCCAGATCAAGGCCCAGCCTCTGGTAACATCCACCTCCCTTCCATTGAGCTGTCCATTCTCTACAGTCTGCTGCAAGGTCCTGTGATGGCTGCTACAAGGCCCCCCACTGGGGTTACAGAGCCAAGGATGTCATTACTGATTATTCATAGCTGTTGAACACACAGAAAGGCAGGTGGCTCACGCTAGAGCACACTATCTAGCTCTAATCAGACCTGGTCAGGTTCAGGGAAATGCCATGTCAAGGAGACTCAGGGACTATGTGTGTGTGTGTGTGTGTGTGTGTAAGTGGGTGCGTGTGTGTGTGTGTGTGTGTGTGTGTGTGTGTGTGTGTGTGTAAGTGGGTGCGTACGCGCCCGGTCAGGTTTTGGGCAATGCTACAGTACCTCAAGGAGAATCAGGCTCTGCCTTAGAGCAGTGTGGGAGTCAGAATCTGAACACCATGAAGACCGTCAAGGCTGTACATCCTGTGTTATCGTGAAATGATGAGGTGCCACCTTGAGAATTTTTTTTTTTTTTTTTCTTTGAGGTCCTTCTAGATTTTACAAAGCAGACTTAGGAATGGTATGGTCCCTAGAATTAGGAATGGAATGGTCCCTAGACTTAGGAATGGAATGGTCCCTAGACTTAGGAAAGGTCCCTAGACTTAGGAATGGTCTGGCCCCTAGACTTAGGAATAGTCTGGCCTCTAGACTTAGGAATGGTCCCTAGACTTAGGAATGGTCTGGTCCCTAGACTTAGGAATGATCCCTAGACTTAGGAATGGTCTGGTCCCTAGACTTAGGAATGATCCCTAGACTTAGGAATGGTCTGGCCCCTAGACTTAGGCCTGTCTGACTTTGGAATGGTCTGACAGAGGACATCAGGCTTGCAGATTAAGTGCCTATTTTTACAGTGCCTTCAGAAAGTATTGATTTTTTTCCACATTTTGTTGTGTTACAGCCTGAATTTAAAATGGATTGAAATGAGATTTTGTGTCACTGGCCTACACACAATAGCCCATAATACCAAAGTGGAATTATGTTTTTAGAATTAATTAAAAATGAAAAGCTGAAAAGTCTTGAGTCAATAAGTATTCAACCCCTTTGTTATGGCAAGGCTAAATAAGTTGAGGAATTAAAATGTGCTTAACAAGTCACATAATAAGTAGTGTTTAACATGCTTTTTTAATGACTACCTCATCTCCGTACTCCACACATACAATTATCTGTAAGGTCCCTCAGTGAATTTCAAACACAGATTCAACCTCAAAGAACATAGAGCTTTTTTTTATTTTTTATTTTACCTTTATTTAACTAGGCAAGTCAGTTAAGAACAAATTCTTATTTACAATGACGGCCTACACCGGCCAAACCCGGACGACGCTGGGCCAATTGTGCGCCGCCCCTATGGGACTCCCAATCACGGGCGGTTGTGATACAGCCTGGAATCGAACCAGGCCTCGCAAAGAAGGGCACCTATTGGTAGATGGGTCAAAAGAAAAAGCAACAACTCAATATCCCCTTTGAGCATGGTGAAGTTATTAATGGCACTTCGGATGGTGCATCAATGCACCCAAAGATACAGGCATCCTTCCTAACTCAGTTGCCGGAGAGGAAGGAATCCGCTCAGGGATTTTATCATGAGGCCAATGCAGACTTTAAAACAGTTACAGAGTTTAATGGCTGCGATAGGAGAAAACAGAGGATGGATCAACAACATTGTAGTTACTCCACAATACTAACCTAAATGGCAGAGTGAAAAGAAGGAAGCCTGTACAAAATAAAAATATCCTGTTTGCAATAAGGCACTAAAGTAAAACAGCAAAAATAAATTAACTTTTTGTCCTGAATATAAAGCGTTATGTTTGGGGCAAATCCAACACAACTGTCACGTCTACGCCCACTCCACCATGGACCCCGAGCCAGACCCCCGCTCTGCCTGCCCTGTCGAAGGCTGAGGCCCCGGTTTGTGGGGCCTTTCAAAGTCCTCTGGAGGGTCAATGAGGTAACATACCATTTACAGCTCCCCACTGACTACCGGATCTCACCCACTTTTCATGTTTTCCTCCTCAGGCCGGTGGTTCCTGGTCCCCTGGCTGATGCCATCCCCCACGACACCCCTCCGCCTCCACTGGACATCGAGGGAAGCCCTGCCTATGCCGTCAGATCACTCCTGGACTCCAGACGTCGTTGGGGGTCGGCTCCAGTACCTGGTGGACTGGGAGGGGTACGGTCCAGAGAAGCGGTGTTGGGTTCCGGTGGACGACATTCCAGATTTCCACCTTCTTCGTCCAGCCCGCTCCTCGCCCTCGGGGCCGTCCCCCTGGTCGTCCTGCGGCTGTCACGTTTACTCCCGCTCCGGCACGCGACGTCGCCGGTTTACTAACCAACGGTCCTGGCAACCCATCATTACGCACACCTGGCAACCCATCATTACGCACACCTGGCAACCTATCATTACGCACACCTGGCAACCCATCATTACGCACACCTGGCAACCCATCATTACGCACACCTGGCAACCCATCATTACGCACACCTGGCAACCCATCATTACGCACACCTGGCAACCCATCATTACGCACACCTGGCAACCCATCATTACGCACACCTGGCAACCTATCATTACGCACACCTGGCAACCCATCATTACGCACACCTGGCAACCCATCATTACGCACACCTGGCAACCCATCATTACGCACACCTGGCAACCCATCATTACGCGCACCTGGCAACCCATCATTACGCACACCTGGCAACCCATCATTACGCACACCTGGCAACCCATCATTACGCACACCTGGCAACCCATCATTATGCACACCTGGCAACCCATCATTACGCACACCTGCGCCTCATCATTAGGCACACCTGGCAACCCATCATTACGCACACCTGGCAACCCATCATTATGCACACCTGGCAACCCATCATTACGCACACCTGCGCCTCATCATTAGGCACACCTGGCAACCCATCATTACGCACACCTGGCAACCCATCATTACGCACACCTGGCAACCCATCATTACGCACACCTGCGCCTCATCATTAGGCACACCTGGCAACCCATCATTACGCACACCTGGACTTCATCACTTCCCTGATTAGCCCTCTGTGTTCATCAGTCCTTAGGTGTTATTGGTTTTTCTCTCACATTCAGTACGCTTCCCATGTTTGTTCTTTTGTATCTGTTCAGTATTAAACTCATCTTCTGCACCTGCTTTCTGACTCCCGGCGTACACGTAACATTAGCCTTAGTTCTGTTCTTTGTAATTGCTATTAGTTCTTAAAAATGTATGTCAAATGAAAATCTCTCTTTTCATTTATTTTACTACGCATTTTGGTACGTTACAACAACACATCACTGAGTACCACTCTTCATATTTTCAAGCATTGTGGTGGCTGCATCATGTTATGGTTATGCTTATCATAGGCAAGGACTAGGGAGTTTTTTAGGATACAAATAAACGGATTGGAGCTAAGCAAATCTATGGCAAGACTTGAAAATGGCTGTCTAGCAATGATCAACAACGAACTTGACAGAGCTTAAATAATTGTAATAATGTGCAAATGTTGTACAATCCAGGTGTGCAAAGCTCTTAAATTTACCCAGAAAGACTCACAGCTGTAATCGCTGCCAAAGGTGATACTAACTTGTATTGACTCAGGGGTGTGAATACTGTAAATGATATATTTCTGTGTTTAATTTTCAATAAATTAGCAAAAATTCCTATCAACATGTTTTCACATTATGGGGTATTGTTTGTAGATGAGTGAGAAAAAAATTATATTTAATCCCATTTTGAATTCAGGCTGTAACACGACAAAATGTAGAATATGTATGAACATTTTCTATACCTGCTGAAGACACACTTTCATAAAGATGCTTTCAATGTATTTTAATTATATATTTTTTCATTTCTCCTCTTGTTTTTGTTTCTTTATTGGTACTTGTATTTTATTATTTTATGATGTGAAGCACTTTGTTACTTGTATTGAAAAGTTTTATATAAATACAGTTATTATTATTAATGCAGATTGAAAATATTTAGCTGATAACAATGATTGCCTCGGCACAGTGATAATTATTCATTAATTAATTACGAAGGTCTAAAATGTTGTTATCGAATCAACTAACAATTCATACAGCAGAAATGTTTATCACATCAACTAACAATTCATAGAACAACACAGGTGTTCACAGGTTGGAAACGTGATAATTAATTAATTCACACATGTTCTTAGAATAGATTTCTCAAATAACAACCTGACATATTTAAATAAACTGGCATAAATAAAACAATAGAGTTTTAGCATGATAATAACCCATGCATGATAATGTAGCACGCTTAGGTTACTCAGCAGCAGAGGAAGGCAGCTACTCAAGCGTTGTTTCATTCTTTCATGCCGTTCTCTCCCATGTAAAATGTTGCCTTTATTAAAAACACAGTTGATCAACACATAATAATAAAATAAAAACTATGCCTACATTACCCTACCTCTTTAAGGAATACCTGGAATAGTATAAAGTAATCCTTCTTCCCCCACCACCTCCACATAAAAAAAGAAAAAAAGAAAAGTGGTTGTCCCACTGGCTATCATAAATTGAATGCACCGATTTGTAAGTGGCTCTGGATAAGAGTGTCTGCTAAATGATGTAAATGTAAATTACATTATTCATAGGCGGTGTCGCAAATAGCACCCTATTCCCTATATAGTGCACTACTTTAGACCAGAGCCCTATGACACCCTATTCCCTATATAGTGCACTACTTTAGACCAGAGCTCTATGACACCCTATTCCCTATATAGTGCACTACTTTAGACCAGAGCCCCAGAGAAGAGCGTGTGTGGATTTGTGTGTGTTATGTAGGGAATAAGGTGCAAATTAGGACACACCGATGATTGAATTATTCTTAATCTCCCCAGCACACCAGTTGATTGGCAGAAAGGCAGACCAGTTGATTGGCAGAAAGGCAGACCAGGTGATTGGCAGAAAGGCAGACCAGGTGATTGGCAGAAAGGCAGACCAGGTGATTGGCAGAAAGGCAGACCAGGTGATTGGCAGAAAGGCAGACCAGGTGATTGGCAGAAAGGCAGACCAGTTGATTGGCAGAAAGGCAGACCAGGTGATTGGCAGAAAGGCAGACCAGATGATTGGCAGAAAGGCAGACCAGGTGATTGGCAGAAAGGCAGACCAGGTGATTGGCAGAAAGGTAGACCAGGGTGATTGGCAGAAAGGCAGACCAGGTGATTGGCAGAAAGGTAGACCAGGTGATTGGCAGAAAGGCAGACCAGGTGATTGGCAGAAAGGCAGACCAGGTGATTGGCAGAAAGGCAGACCAGGTGATTGGCAGAAAGGCAGACCAGGTGATTGGCAGAAAGGCAGACCAGGTGATTGGCAGAAAGGCAGACCAGGTGATTGGCAGAAAGGCAGAGAGGGAAATCACACAGCCTGTAGTTACAGAGACTGAAGGTGTGTTTTGGTTGCCAGGGGACCAGGAACCACCAGCCCCGAGTGGAGAGAGAGACTGGACCTCTGCCAGAAGGCCTCCATCTCTATATCTCTCTAACACACCTGGGTCTACACCTGCAAGGGATGACACACACACACACACACACACACACACACACACACAACACACACACACACACACACACACACACACACACACACACACAACACACACACAGATATCATGATGCACACACACACACACACACACAGACACACACACACACACACACACACACACACACACACAGATAGACATGATGCACACACACACGTCAGAAGAGATGTGAGGCCTTGCTCCCTGCTTGGCACCTCTATTAGGCATGGGTCCTGTGGGTGGAGGTATCAGATAACATGTTACATGCATGGAAGATGCAATAATTTGCCCCTGCTAACATATTTCCCTTCCTCTCAATTTCAATTTCAATTTCAATTTAAGGGCTTTATTGGCATGGGAAACGTGTGTTAACATTGCCAAAGCAAGTTGAAGTAGAAGTAAACAAAGTGAAATAAACAATAAAGATTAACAGTAAACATTACAATCGCTTCTTCTATCTCGTCGATATTCGAGAGATCGCGATATCGCGCTCTCTGAGCGAGCGCGAGAGGGCTCGCGCGCTCGCCCGCTCGATATAGAGATAGAATATATAGTATGATGTCGACTCTCTCGAGATCATCTTCTCTCGCTGATCTCCATATGGTCCTCTCCTCGCGTAGCGTTCTCTCTCTCCTCGCTCTCTAGATATAGATATATGCATATCTCTGTCTCTCTCTGAACTCTTCACCTACATCTCTCTTCTCTCTTCTCTCTCGCTCTCTCTCTCTCTCTCTCTCTATCTCCTCTCTCTTCTTTCTCCTCTCTCATCCTCTTCTCTCTCTCTCTCTCTCTCTCCTCTCTCTCTCTCTCTCTCTCTCTCGGGTCATGGCCTTGGGCATCTCACTAAAGAGGGAAGGCTACAGGTAAGCAAGGCAGCTGCCGTCTGGACCAGGTACAGATTGCCTTATGCTTTGCTTTCCGTCCTCTCCTCTCCTACATCCCTCTCCCTTCCTCCTCCCTCCTCCAAACTCTAACGAGGGGAAAGGGGAATCTGGGGATTTAGAGGGTTTAATTGGGGAAGGCAGGGGGAGTTTAAGATAATCTGGCTGACGAGGGTTTTACTTGGAAGGCAGGGGGAGTTTAAGATAATCTGGTGACGAGGGTTTTACTTGGAAGGCAGGGGGGAGGTTTAAGATAATCTGGCTGACGAGGGTTACTTGGAAGGCAGGGGGAGTTTAAAATAATCTGGCTGACGAGGGTTTACTTGGAAGGCAGGGGGGGAGTTTAAGATAATCTGGCTAACGAGGGTTTACTTGGAAGGCAGGGGGAGTTTAAGATAATCTGGCTGACGAGGGTTTACTTGGAAGGCAGGGGGAGTTTAAGATAATCTGGCTGACGAGGGTTTACTTGGAAGGCAGGGGGAGTTTAAAATAATCTGGCTGACGAGGGTTTACTTGGAAGGCAGGGGGAGTTTAAAATAATCTGGTTGACGAGGGTTTACTTGGAAGGCAGGG
>LR778255.1:34105097-34127597 GCA_902810595.1 Coregonus sp. 'balchen' | reverse complement strand
GTCCAGGCTAGAGCTGGCTGGTAGGTAGTGCAGGCCACGGACAATGGTGAAGACCGCTAACGGAGGCTAATAGCAAGTAGCTAGTTAGCTGGCTAGCAGGCTAGTTTCAGCCAGAGGTTCTGGATAAAAAGTATGAAGAAATAATAGAATCCGTTCCACATTGGGTGAGGCGGGTTGCAGGAAAGTATATTTAGTTAAAGGATGGAAAGTGAGATTGAGAAATATATAAAAAATAAAAATAAAAAAAAAAGGCTATTTACATGAGGACACTACAGAAAACACGACCACACTGCTATGCCATCTTGGGGATTGTGTTACCTGTCCTTAGTAACACATCTCAATTGTTTTTATCGTTACCTGTCCTTAGTAACTAATATCAATAGTCTTTATCGTTACCTGTCCTTGGCAACATATCTCAATAGTCTTTATCATTACCTGTCCTTAGTACAAATCTCAATAGTCTTTATTGTTACCTGTCATTGGTAACTAATCTTAATAGTTTTTATCATTAACTGTCCTTAGTAACTCTTTTCAATAGTTTTATCGTTACCTATCTTTAGTAAATAAACTCAGCAAAAAAACAAAGGTCCTTTCACTGTCAACTGTGTTTATTTTCAGCAAACTTAACACGTGTAAATATTTGTATGAACATAACAAGATTCAACAACTGAGACATAAACTGAACAAGTTCCATAGACATGTGACTAACAGAAATGGAATAATGTGTCCCTGAACAAAGGGGGGGTCAAAATCTAAAGTAAAAGTCAGTATCTGGTTTGGCCACCAGCTGCATTAAGTACTGCCGTGCATCTCCTCCTCATGGACTGCAGCAGATTTGCCAGTTCTTGCTGTGAGATGTTACCCCACTCTTCCACCAAGGCACCTGCAAGTTCCCAGACATTTCTGGGGGGGAATGGCCCTAGCCCTCACCCTCCGATCCAACAGGTCCCAGACGTGCTCAATGGGATTGAGATCCGGGCTCTTCGCTGGCCATAGCAGAACACGGACATTCCTGTCTTGCAGGAAATCACACACAGAACGAGCCGTATGGCTGGTGGCATTGTCATGCTGGAGGGTCAAGTCAAGATGAGCCTGCAGGAAGGGTACCACATGAGGGAGGAGGATGTCTTCCCTGTAACGCACAGCATTGAGATTGCCTGCAATGACAACAAGCTCAGTCCGATGATGCTGTGACACACCACCCCAGACCATGACGGAGCCTCCACCTCCAAATCGATCCCGCTCCAGAGTACAGGCCTCGGTGTAACTCTCATTCCTTCGACGATAAACGCAAATCCGACCATCACCCCTGGTGAGACAAAACGGCGACTCGTTAGTGAAGAGCACTTTTTGGTCCAGCGACGGTGGGTTTGTGCCCATAGGCGACGTTGTTGCCGGTGATGTCTGGTGAGGACCTGCCTTACAACAGGCCTACAAGCCCTCAGTCCAGCCTCTCTCAGCCTATTGCGGACAGTCTGAGCACTGATGGAGGGATTGTGCGTTCCTGGTGTAACTCGGACAGTTGTTGTTGCCATCCTGTACCTGTCCCGCAGGTGTGATGTTCGGATGTACCGATCCTGTGCAGGTGTTGTTACACGTGGTTTGCCACTTTGAGGACGATCAGCTGTCCGTCCTGTCTCCCTGTCTTAGGCGTCTCACAGTAGGGACATTGCAATTTATTGCCCTGGCCACATCTGCAGTCCTCATGCTTCCTTGCAGCATGCCTAAGGCACATTCACGCAGATGAGCAGGGGCCCTGGGCATCTTTCTTTTGTTGTTTTTCAGAGTCAGTAGAAAGGCCTCTTTAGTGTCCTAAGTTTTCATAACTGTGACCTTAATTGCCTACCGTCTGTAAGCTGTTAGTGTCTTAATGACCGTTCCACAGGTGCATTAATTGTTTATGGTTCATTGAACAAGCATGGGAAATAGTGTTTAAACCCTTTACGATGAAGATCTGTGAAGTTATTTGGAATTTTACGAATTGTCTTTGAAAGAGGGACCTGAAAAGGGGACATTTCCTTTTTTTGCTGAGTTTAATATCAATAGTGTTTCTGCTGCAGCTGCTTCAAAGATAAACTCTCTCTATATATACCCACATTCACACTCCCAGTATTCCTATAACTTACAGTTACTATGAAAAGAATATCCACCCTGAACCCATCCATCTGAGTACTCCCATATCAATGATAATAATGTTCCAATCACTATGGATGTTCGTCAGGCCTCTATATTTCCCAGTAGATTATTGGAGCTCTGCACCTGTGATACTGTAGTTTCTTGTCAGTGCATACTGTGTTCTGGCCACTCTCTCTGTCATTTGAATGGAAATGAAAACGTCTAGCTGGCTTGTCTAATAAAGCCCTATCCCATCAGAGGAAATCAATGATGACTGTGTGTTTGCATAGATTAGGCCCTCCTTTCCTACTCTCCTCCCCTCTCCTCCTCCCCTCTCCTCCTCCCCTCTCCTCCTCTCTTTTCCCCTCTCCTCTCTCTCTGTATTACTTCTAATCAGACACACCATGGAACGACAGGAGACAGCAGATTGGGTTTATCATCTCTCTCTCTCTCTCTCTCTCTCTCTCTCTCTCTCTCTCTCTCTCTCTCTCTCTCTCTCTCTGTCTCTCTCTCTCTCCGTCTCTGTCACTCTCTCCGTCTCTCTCTCCGTCTCTCTCTCTCTCTCTCTCTCTCTCTCTCTCTCTCTCTCTCTCTCTCTCTCTCTCTCTCTCTCTCTCTCTCTCTCTCTCTCTCTTTCATCTCTCTCTTTCTCTCTCTCATCCTCTCTTTCTCTTTCTCTTTCTCTTTCTGTCTCCCATCAGACTCATCATGTAGAGACAGGATATTGGCAGTGTGAGTAGAGGATTGTTGCACAGACAGAAACAGGTTTATTTGATTGTGTTTGTGTTTCATCTGATGGGGTTGATGCATAATGTGGTCCTGAAGCTGCGTCTCCGTCACCCGTGACAACGCTGTGACAACACCAGTCTGTCAAGTGGAAAATACATGTGTTCCACATTCATTTACATTTTAGTCATTTAGCAGACGCTCTTATCAAGAGCGACTTACAGTTAGTGAGTGCATACATTATTTTTATTTTATTTTTCATACTGGCCCCCCGTGGGAGGCGAACACACAACCTTGGCATTGCAAACGCCATGCTCTACCAACCTAGCTACATCCCTGCCCGCCATTCCCAACCCTACCCTGGACGACGCTGGGCCAATTGTGCGCCGCCCCATGGGTCTCCCGGTCGCGGCCGGCTACGACAGAGCCTGGATTCGAACCAGGATCTCTAGTGGCACAGCTAGCACTGCGAACTTCCTGTCTCAACACACTCTCCAGTCTATCTAGTGACTGAGGTAGATGGTTAACATGGAGATATACAGCACTGTAGTCTATCCAGTGACTGAGGTAGATGGTAACATGGATATATACAGCACTGTAGTCTATCTAGTGACTGAGGTAGATGGTAACATGGAGATATACAGCACTGTAGTCTATCTAGTGACTGAGGTAGATGGTAACATGGAGATATACAGCACTGTAGTCTATCTAGTGACTGAGGTAGATGGTAACATGGAGATATACAGCACTGTAGTCTATCTAGTGTCAGATACCTCCTGCCTGAGATATCCAGTTATATATGGTGGTCTCGTCTTATGGTATATTTTATTACCCTATTTAATACCCTATTTAATACCGTGATCACTCCTGACGTGTCCCGACCTCCTGACGTGTCCCGACCTCCTGACGTGTCCCGACCTCCTGACGTGTCCCGACCTCTAGAAGTCTGCATCTCAAATGGCACCCTCTTCTTTACATAGAATCTGTGGGGCCCAATGAGCCCTGGTCACAAGTAGTGCACTACATAGGGAATAGGGTGTTATCTGGGACATCCGGCTAATACAATATGACCTTCCTTCTCTTACAACATCACGACTTTATCACCACGGTGATAACCCAATCCCGTATCCCCCGTCTGCCCTCCATCCATCCTTTCCAGTCTAAGTACCCGTACGTTACGCCGCTCAAAATCTTTTCAACCATCTAGATATTGCTTCCTGAATAGAACAGATCATGTGTTATTATTGGTGCCGCTGGGCTGCGTCCCAACATGGCACCCCTATCGCCTTTATAGTGCCACGTTTTTGACCAGGACCCTTAGGGGGTCTGGTCTAAAGTAGTGCACTACATAGGGAATAGGGTGCCATTCTCTGGTCTAAAGTAGTGCACTACATAGGGAATAGGGTGCCATTTGGGACGCACCCCCAGAAGGTTTTCATCTGTATACAATATGTATTTCCTGATTGACCAGACCCAGTGGTTTTTAATGCGATTTAGTAATTCAATATTTTTTTGGGGATTTGAGAGAAAGAAGCTGGGTTTAGAGGAAGCAGATCTCCTAACCTTTATTTAATACATACAACAGCAGTATTAATCATAGTAATAGAGGAGGGATCAAACATAGACCTGTCTGTCTGTCTCTGTCTCTGTCTCTGTCTTTCTGTTTCTGTCTGTATGTCTGTCTTTTTTTAGTTGTATCTTGGATTAATGAGCTATGTTCTTGTTGAACAAACTGAACTGTGCTCTATTTTTAGTTACTCAAATACGGGGATATTTAGGAGTAAAGTTAAACGTCCTCAGTTACTAATGGCTGGGATGGGGTGGCTGAACAGAGCAGCAATTAAACATGATATTTAATGGGCTATCAACCTATCGGAAAACAATCCAGGACACAATTTAAGCAGAAGCCGAAGCGCTGCTATCTTCCAAGTCCTGAGAACCCTGAGCTCTAATGAACAGCAGGGAATAGGAGAAGCAGGAGAGGGGAGAGGAGAGGAGAGGAGAGGAGAGGAGAGGAGAGGAGAGGAGAGGAGAGGAGAGGAGAGGAGAGGAGAGGAGAGGAGAGGAGAGGAGAGGAGAGGAGAGGAGAGGAGAGGAGAGGAGAGGAGAGAGGAGAGGAGAGGAGAGGAGAGGAGAGGAGAGGAGAGGAGAGGAGAGGAGAGGAGAGGAGAGGAGAGGAGAGGACCATCCTGAGAACTAAGAGGTATGTATCAGATGCTCAACATGCTCTGCTCACACCTACTGTGATGGTCCGGGCCTAAACCACACGAAAACAACACCAGACACTATGGAACACAAAGCTTTCACTATCTCATCCTGGAATATAAAAGGTCAGAGGTCATCTGCCTTTGGCCTAAAGAGCAGGAATCTGGACTTCATCAAAGAAATTGGAAATACAGACATTGTCATCCTACAAGAAACATGGTATAGAGGAGATGGACCCACTGGTTGCCCTCTAGGTTACAGAGAGCTGGTAGTCCCATCCACCAAACTACCAGGTGTGAAACAGGGAAGGGACTCAGTTGGTATGCTAATTTGTATAGAGCAGACCTAACCCAATCTATTAAATTAGTCAAAACGGGAACATTTTACATCTGCTTAGAAATTAATTAAAAGGGAGATCAACCATTTCCAGGCCCAGGGACATGTACAGTTGAAGTCGGAAGTTTACATACACCTTAGCCAAATACATTTAAACTGTCACGATCGTTGAAAGGAGTGGACCAATGCGCAGCGTGGAATGCGAACATACTTTTATTAAATATTCACCACACGAACAAAAACAACCCAAACGATACGTGAATTCCTTGGATACATACACGGAACAAGATCCTACAAACACAAATGCCCAAACGGCTGCCTAAGTATGGTTCCCAATCAGAGACAACAAGCAACAGCTGATTCTCGTTGCCTCTGATTGAGAACCACCCCGGCCAACATAGAAACACAATGAACTAGATCCTGAACATAGAAACACAAAACATAGACTCTACACACCCTGGCTCAACATAACAGAGTCCCCAGAGCCAGGGCGTGACAGTACACCCCCCCCAAAGGCGCGGACTGTGACCGCGCCAAACATAAACCGAACAGGGGAGGGCCGGGTGGGCATTCCTCCTCGGAGGCGGATCCGGCTCCGGGGCGTGACCACCACCCTCTAATAACCCCCCCGTAGTGCCCCTGGTCTGGTCTGGCCCCGCTGGCTGGAGCTGGACTGGACATCGGTGGAGCGGATTGCTTAGGCTCCGGTGTGGAGAAGCAGGTACCTGACTAGGCACCGGTGAACCGGGCACGGGCTGTGCCGGATTGACGACACGCACCCCAGGCTTGGTGCGGGAAGCAGGAATGGGCCGGACCGGACGTGATGACGGCGCACCACTGGCTTGGGTGCGGGGGAGGCAGGAACGGCCGGACCGGGGGATGACGATGCGCACAACAGGCTTGGTGCGGGGGAGCAGGAAATGGGCCGGACCGGGCTGACGACGCGCACCCCTGGCTTGGTGCGGGGAGCAGGAACGGGCCGGACCGGGCTGACGACGCCGCACCATTGGCTTGGTTGCGGGGAGCGCAGGGAACAGGCAGCGACCGCACTGGAACCACCACAACCACTGGCCTTCATACGGCGATCAGGAACGGGCCGGGCCGGGGCGCTGGCGACGCGCACCATTGGCTTGGCGTGCGAGGGGGGCAGGACAACGGCCGGGCCGGGGCTGGCGATAGCGCGCACCATTGGCTTGGTGCGAGGGCAGGAAACAGGCCGGGCCGGGCTTGGCGGCGCACCATTGGCTTGGTGCGAGGGGCAGGAACAGGCCGGGCCGGGCTGGGGAACGCGCACCATTGGCTTGGTGCGAGGGGCAGGAACAGGCCGGGCCCGGGATGGCGACGCGCACCATTGGCTTGGTGCGAGGGGCAGGAACAGGCCGGGCCGGGCTGGCGACGCGCACCATTGGCTTGGTGCGAGGGGCAGGAACAGGCCGGGCCGGGCTGGCGACGCGCACCATTGGCTTGGTGCGAGGGGCAGGAACAGGCCGGGCCGGGCTGGCGACGCGCACCATTGGCTTGGTGCGAGGGGCAGGAACAGGCCGGGCCGGGCTGGCGACGCGCACCATTGGCTTGGTGCGAGGTGCAGGAACAGGCCGGGCCGGGCTGGCGACGCGCACCATTGGCTTGGTGCGAGGAGCAGGAACAGGCCGGGCCGGGATGGCGACGCGCACCATTGGCTTGGTGCGAGGGGCAGGAACAGGCCGGGCAGGGCTGGCGACGCGCTCCATTGGCTTGGTGCGAGGGGCAGGAACAGGCCGGGCCGGGCTGGCGACACGCACCATTGGCTTGGTGCAAGGGTCAGGAACAGGCCGGGCCGGGCTGGCGACGCGCACCATTGGCTTGGTGCGAGGGGCAGGAACAGGCCGGGCCGGGCTGGCGATGCGCACCATTGGCTCTCGCCGTGCCTCTACACTTTCCTTCCCTCTACTCACCAATGGCTCCCGTAGCCCGGTGGCCTTCTCTCCTCGTTCACTAACTCGCCCTTTTTCTGCCTCCAGCAGCCCCGTCGCCCATGCCATGTGCCCCCCCCTAAACATTTATTGGGGGTGCCTCTCGTCTGTCCGACGACGACACTGTTGGCGCCGTACCTCCTCTCTCGCCAGGGCTTTAACCCTTGCCCATGGTCCTCTGCCCTCGAACATGTCCTCCCAGGACCACCATTGGCCCACCTGGGCCATCGCCAACTTCTCCAGCTCCCTACCCGGCATTTGCTCCGACACACGCTGCTTGGTTCAGTTTTGGTGGGATCTTCTGTCAAAATCGTAGAAAGGAGTGGACCAATGCGCAGCGTGGAATGTGAACATACTTTTATTAAATATTCACCACTCGAACAAAAACAACAAAACGATACGTGAAGTCCTTGGGTACATACACAAACCATACACGAAACAAGATCCCACAAACACAAATGCCCAAACGGCAGCCTAAGTATGGTTCCCAATCAGAGACAACAAGCAACAGCTGATTCTCGTTGCCTCTGATTGAGAACCACCCCGGCCAACATAGAAACACAATGAACTAGATCCTGAACATAGAAACACAAAACATAGACTCTACACACCCTGGCTCAACATAACAGAGTCCCCAGAGCCAGGGCGTGACATAAACTCAGTTTTTCACAATTCCTGACATTTAATCCTAGTAAAAATTCCCTGTTTTAGGTCAGTTCGGATCACCACTTTATTTTAAGAATGTGAAATGTCAGAATAATAGTAGAGAGAATGATTTATTTCAGCTTTTATTTCTTTCATCACATTCCCATTGGGTCAGAAGTTTACATACACTCAAATAGTATTTGGTAGCATTGCCTTTAAATTGTTTAAATTGGGTCAAACGTTTCGGGTAGCCTTCCCCAAGCTTCCCACAATAAGTTGGGTGAATTTTGGCCCATTGCTCCTGACAGAGCTGCTGTAACTGAGTCAGGTTTGTAGGCCTCCTTGCTCGCAAACGCTTTTTCAGTTCTGCCCACACATTTTCTATAAGATTGAGGTCAGGGCTTTGTGATGGTCACTCCAATACCTTGACTTTGTTGTCCTTAAGCCATTTTGCCACAACTTTGGAAGTATGCTTGGGGGCATTGTCCATTTGGAAGACCCATTTGTGACCAAGCTTTAACTTCCTGACTGATGTCTTGAGATGTTGCTTCAGTATATCCACATAATTTTCCTTCCTCATGATGCAATTTATTTTGTGAAGTGCACCAGTCCCTCCTGCAGCAAAGCACCCCTACAGCATGATGCTGCCACCCCCGTGCTTCACGGTTGGGATGGTGTTCTTCGGCTTGCAAGGTACTCCCTTTTTCCTCCAAACATAACGATGGTCATTATGGCCAAACAGTTCAATTTTTGTTTCATCAGACCAGAGGACATTTCTCCAAAAAGTATGATCTTTGTCCCCATGTGCAGTTGCAAACCGTAGTCTGGCTTTTTGGAGCAGTGGCTTCTTCCTTGCTGAGCGGCCATTCAGGTTATGTCGATATAGGACTCGTTTTACTGTGGATATAGATACTTTTGTACCTGTTTCCTCCAGCATCTTCACAAGGTCCTTTGCTGTTGTTTTGGGATTGAGTTGCACTTTTCGCACCAAAGTACGTTAATCTCTAGGAGACAGAACGCGTCTCCTTCCTGAGCGGTATGACGGCTGCTTGGTCCCATGGTGTTTATACTTGCGTGCTATTGTTTGTACAGATGAACGTGGTACCTTCAGGCGTTTGGAAATTGCTTCCAAGGATGAACCAGACTTGTGGAGGTCTACATTTTGTTTTCTGAGGTCTTGGCTGATTTCTTTTGATTTTCCCATGATGTCAAGCAAAGAGGCACTGAGTTTGAAGGTAGGCCTTGAAATACATCCACAGGTACACCTCCAATTCACTCAAATGATGTCAATTAGCCTATCAGAAGCTTCTAAAGCCATGACATAATTTTCTGGAATTTTCCAAGCTGTTTAAAGGCACAGTCAACTTAGTGTATGTAAACTTCTGACCCACTGGAGTTGTGATACAGTGAATTATAAGTGAAATAATCTGTCTGTAAACAATTGTTGGAAAAATTACTTGTGTCATGCACAAAGTAGATGTCCTAACAGACTTGCCAAAAATATAGTTTGTTAACAAGAAATTTGTGGAGTGGTTGAAAAACTAGTTTTAATGACTCCAACCTAAGTGTATGTAAACTTCCGACTTCAACTGTACTAGTCTGTGTTGACCTAAATGCCAGAACTGGACAAGAACCTGACACCCTCAGCTCACAGGGGGACAAAGACCTACCTGGAGGTGACAGCATTCCATCCCCCATATGCCCCCCTAGACACAACTACAACAACATAACCAACAAAAACGGGACACAACTCCTGCAGCTCTGTCGGACGCTGGGTATGTACATAGTCAATGGTAGGCTTCGAGGGGACTCCTATGGTAGGTACACCTATAGCTCATCTCTTGGCAGTAGTACTGTAGACTACTTTACCACTGACCTCAACCCAGAGTCTCTCAGAGCGTTCACAGTCAGCCCACTGACACCCCTATCAGATCACAGGAAAATCACACTCTACTCGAACAGAGCTATGCTCAATCATGAGGCATCAAAGCCAAAGGAACTGAATAATATTAAGAAATGCTATAGATGGAAGGAAAGTAGTGTTGAAACCTACCAAAAAACTATTAGGCAACAACAAATTCAATCCCTTCTAGAAAATTTCCTGGACAAAA
This sequence comes from Coregonus sp. 'balchen', assembly GCA_902810595.1. Taxonomy (NCBI): domain Eukaryota; kingdom Metazoa; phylum Chordata; class Actinopteri; order Salmoniformes; family Salmonidae; genus Coregonus; species Coregonus sp. 'balchen'. The sequence goes on along the minus strand of LR778255.1, from coordinate 34,117,507 downwards.
TGGTTCACTGTAATAGTGAAGGTGTAAACTTGGCTGTAGAAAACCTAAACAGATATTTGACCACTTCCCTATCAAATATAAACATTTCAAGCAGAAAACCCCACGAAAATTAACAACAATGACAAATGGTTTGATGAAGAATGCAAAAACCTAAGAAAGAAATTGAGAAACCTATCCAACCAAAAACATAGAGACCCAGAAAACCTGAGCCTATGCCTCCACCATTGTGAATCACTAAAACAATACAGAAATACACTACGGAGAAAGAAGGAACAGCACATCAGAAATCAGCTCAATGTAATTGAAGAATCCATAGACTCTAACCACTTCTGGGAAAATTGAAGAAGATGGAACATGAAGAGCATGAAGAGCTATCTATCCAAAACAGAGATGTATGGGTAAACCACTTCTCCAATATTTTTGGCCCTATAACAAAGAACAAATAGCAAAAACATATGCATGATAAAATACAAATCTTAGAATTAACTATTAAAGACAACCAGAACCCACTGGATTCTCCAATTATATTGAATGAACTACAGGAAAAAATACAAACCCTCCAACCCAAAAAGGCCTGTGGTGTTGATGGTATCCTCAATGAAATGATAAAATATATAGACCACAAATTCCAATTGGCTATACTTAAACTCTTTAACATCATCCTCAGCCTGGCGTCTTCCCCAATATTTGGAACCAACCCAATCCAAAAAAGTGGAGACAAATTTGACCCCAATAACTAGCGTGGGATACCTTGGGAAAATCCTCTGCATTATCATTAACAGCAGACTCATACATTTCCTCAGTGAAAACAATGTCCTGAGCAAATGTCAAATTGGCTTTTTACCAAATTAGCGTACGACAGACCACGTATTCACCCTGCACACCCTAATTGACAAACAAAACAAAACAAAGGCAAAGTCTTCTCTTGCTTTGTTGATTTTCAAAAAAGCCTTCGGCTCAATTTGGCATGAGGGCCTGCTATACAAATTGATGGAAAATGGTGTTGGGGGAAAACGTACAACATGATAAAATCCATGTACATAAACAATCATTGTGAGGTTAAAATTGGCAAAAAAAAACACACATTTATTTCCACAGGGCCGTGGGGTGAGACAGGGATGCAGCGTAAGCCCCACCCTCTTCAACATATATATCAACGAATTGGTGAGGGCACTAGAACAGTCTGCAGCACCCGGCCTCAACCTACTAGAATCTGAAGTCAAATGTCTACTGTTTTCTGATGATCTGGTGCTTCTGTCCCCAACCAAGGAGGGCCTACAGCAGCACCTAGATATTATGCACAGATTCTGTTAGACCTGGGCCCTGACAGTAAATCTCAGTAAGACAAAAATAATGGTGTTCCAAAAAAGGTCCAGTTGCCAGGACCACAAATACAAATTCCATCTAGACACCGTTGCCCTAGAGCACACAAAAAACTATACATACCTCGGCCTAAACATCAGCGCCACAGGTAACTTCCACAAAGCTGTGAACGATCTGAGAGACAAGGCAAGAAGGGCCTTCTATTCCATCAAAAAGGAACATAAAATTTGACATACCAATTAGGATCTGGCTAAAAATACTTTAATCAGTTATAAAACCCATTGCCCTTTATGGTTGTGAGGTCTGGGGTCCGCTCACCAACCAAGAATTCAGAAAATGGGACAAACACCAAATTGAGACTCTGAATGCAGAATTCTGCAAAAATATCCTCAGTGTACAACGTAAAACACCAAATAATGCATGCAGAGCAGAATTAGGCCGATACCCGCTAATTATCAAAATCCAGAAAAAAGCAGTTCAATTCTACAACCACCTAAAAGGAAGTGAGTCCCAAACCTTCCATAACAAAGCCATCACCTACAGAGAGATGAACTTGGAGAAGAGTCCCCTAAGCAAGCTGGTCATGGGGCTCTGTTCACAAACACAAACAGACCCCACAGAGCCACAGGACAGCAACACAATTAGACCCAACCAAATCATGAGAAAACAAAATGATAATTACTTCACACATTGGAAAGAATTAACAAAAAACTGAGCAAACTAGAATGCTATTTGACCCTAAACAGAGAGTACACAGTAGCAGAATACCTGACCACTGTGACTGACCCAAAATTAAGGAAATATTTTACTATGTACAGACTCAGTGAGCATAGCCTTGCTATTGAGAAAGGCCGCCGTAGGCAAACCTGGCTCTCAAGAGAAGACAGGCTATGTGCACACTGTCCACAAAATGAGGTGGAAACTGAGCTGCACTTCCTAACCTCCTGCCAAATATATGACCATATTAAAGACACAAATTTCCCTCAGATTACACAGACCCACAAAATAATTTGAAAACAAACCCAATTTTGATAAACTCCCATATCTAATGGGTGAAATACCACAGTGTGCCATCACAGCAGCAAGATTTTTGACCTGTTGCCAGGTAATATATAAAGCAACACCAGAGCCGTGGACAAGATCCCAACGAGACTGAGTCACAACAAGCTGCAGCTCTTAGGGAAGAGGTGGGAGAGGTGGCGGAGGTGTAAAGCATTGTCATTGTTCCAGGCACTGGCTGTGGTCTAAATCAATTAACACATTTTATCTACTTGTAGGTTGAAAAACATATTGCTGAGAGATGCCTTGTTCAAGCAAATGCTAAGTGTTAAGAATCTGTAAGCCACTTCTGATAAAAAAAGCATCTGCTAAATGACCTAATAATTGTTTTACCTGTGGCAGGGTCCGCGGTGCGTTCTATCAGGTGATCGTCCTGATGGACCCACTCGCCGTTACATTTGAAGTAGATCTGTGTTGCCGGGGTGGAGCGACAGGTCAGGGTGACAGGCTTGTTCTTCACTATGTACTCATCGTCAGGCTCAACCAGGAAGTGAGGTAACAGATCGTTGAAGGAGGCAGGAAGTGTCGCCGTGGCAACGTGCTCCGTACCAACTGGGAGATAAACATGAAAGAAAAATATTTTTGTTAAAAGACAGTCAAAGACAGTAGTTCTGTAACGTATATACCCTGAAACAACTTATTTTGTAAAATAAAGTAAATGGATAGAGTAGCGGAAATAGAAAAATAAAATGATTTTAGTAAAGCTAAATGACGAAAATGTAAAATGTAAAGGCAGTCCAACACAATATAGCCAGAAACTGTCAATAGGTAGAATACCCTGAAACTGCTGATTTTTACAATGTCTTTTCATAAATTCCCTGGGCCTTTTGGTTGAGAGACCTTGCTGTTACAGTGGTTTTAGAGTGGAGAAGAGTAGCTATTGTGACACTCTGGCTCTGGGACTTTTGTATTTGAGCCAGGGTGTATTTTGTTTTGTTGGGTTTTGGTTTTGTATTTCTATGTTTGCAGTTCTGTGGGGTTCTTTTCTAGGTTTGGTCTATGACTCCCAATCGGAGGTAACGAGTGTCAGCTGTCGGCTCGTTATCTCTGATTGGGAGCCATATTTAATCTGTATGTTTTCCGGTGGGAATTGTGGGTTTTTGTTCTAAGTTCTGTCAGTGTTGCAGAGGACTTCACGTATCGGTCTTGTTTTGTTGTTTTGTTCCAGACTTTGATTTAATAAAGTCATGTTTCTTGGACACGCTGCGCCTTGGTCATATTTAGACGACATAGACCCTCGTGACAGAAAAACCCACCATCATAGGACCAAGCAGCGTGTTAAGCGGCAACGGGACCCTGCTCCTAAGGATTCATGGACGCCTATAAAGGATTCATGGACATGGGAGGAGATACTGGATGGAAAGGGTCCTTGGGCACAACCGGGAGAATATCGCCGCCCTCGTGAAGAGCTGGAGGCAGCTAAAGCCGAGAGGAGGTGGTATGAGGAGGCAGCACGGAGTCGAGGCTGGAAGCCCGTGGGTACTACCCAAAAAATTCTTGGGGGGGGGGCTTAAAGGGAGTGTGGCGAAGTCAGGTAGGAGACCTGCGCCTACTCCCTGGACTTACCGTGGAGAGCGAGAGTACGGGCAGACACCGTGTTACGCAGTAGAGCGCATGGTGTCTCCTGTACGCAGGCATAGCCCGGTTCGGTACATTCCAGCTCCACGTATCGGCCGGGCTAGATTGAGCGTTGAGCCGGATGTCATGAAGCCGGCCCAACGCATCAGGCCACCAGTGCGTCTTCTCGGGCCGGCGTACATGGCACCAGCCTTACGCATGGTGTTCCCGGTTCGCCCACATAGGCCGGTGCGGGTTATTCCACCTCCCCGTACTGGTCGGGCGACGGGGAGCATCAACCCGGGTAAGGTTGGGCAGGCTCAGTGCTCAAGGGGGCCAGTAAGCCTGCACGGTCCGGTATTTCCGGCGCCACCTCCCCGCTCCAGCTCAGTACCACCAGTGCCTACACCACGCACCAAGCCTCCTGTGTGTTCCCCGAGTCCTGTGCGTCCTGTTGCTGCTCTCCGCACTAGGCCTTATGTGCGTCCCCAGGGTCCAGCATGCCCTGTTCCTTCTCCCCGCACTAGGCTTTATGTGCGTTCCCAGGGTCCAGCATACCCTGTTGCTTCTCCCCGCACTAGCCCTGAGATGCGTGTCCTCAGCCCGGTACCTCCAGTTCCGGCACCACGCACCAGGCCTACGGTGCGCCTCAGACGGCCAGAGTCTGCCGTCTGCCCAACGGGGCCTGAACTGCCCGTCTGCCCAAAGGCGCTTAAGCCGCCCGTCTGCTATGAGCCTTCAGAGCCGTCCGCCAGACCGGAGCCGCTAGAGCCTTCCGCCAGACAGGATCAGCCAGAGCCTTCCGCCAGACAGGATCAGCCAGAGCCTTCCGCCAGACAGGATCAGCCAGAGCCTTCAGCCAGCCATGAGCAGCCAGATCCGTCGGCCAGCCATGAGCAGCCAGATCCGTCGGCCAGCCATGAGCAGCCAGATCCGTCGGCCAGCCATGAGCAGCCAGATCCGTCAGCCAGCCATGAGCAGCCAGATCCGTCGGCCAGCCATGAGCAGCCAGATCCGTCAGCCAGCCATGAGCAGCCAGATCCGTCGGCCAGCCATGAGCAGCCAGATCCGTCAGCCAGCCATGAGCAGCCAGATCCGTCAGCCAGCCATGAGCAGCCAGATCCTTCAGCCAGCCATGAGCCGTCCAGCCAGGATCCGCCAGAGCCGTCCAGCCAGGACCCGCCAGAGCCAGCCAGCCAGGATCCGCCATTGAGTCCGGTGCTGTCCCTTAGTCCAGTACTGCCCCTTAGTCCGGTGCTGCCCCTTAGTCCGGTGCTGCCCTTTAGTCCGGTGCCGCCCCTTAATCCAGTGGGGTTTAGTTGGGGGGGTGGTCATGTGGAGGAGGCTACGGAAGCGGATAGTGACTAAGGTGGGGTGGGGACCACGACCAGGGCCAGAACCGCCACCGTGGACAGACGCCCACCCAGACCCTCCCCTAGACTGTATGCTGGTGCGCCCGGAGTGCGCACCTTTAGGGGGGGGTACTGTGACACTCTGGCTCTGGGACTTTTGTATTTGAGCCAGGGTGTATTTTGTTTTGTTGGGTTTTGGTTTTGTATTTCTATGTTTGCAGTTCTGTGGGGTTCTTTTCTAGGTTTGGTCTATGACTCCCAATCGGAGGTAACGAGTGTCAGCTGTCGGCTCGTTATCTCTGATTGGGAGCCATATTTAATCTGTATGTTTTCCGGTGGGAATTGTGGGTTTTTGTTCTAAGTTCTGTCAGTGTTGCAGAGGACTTCACGTATCGGTCTTGTTTTGTTGTTTTGTTCCAGACTTTGATTTAATAAAGTCATGTTTCTTGGACACGCTGCGCCTTGGTCATATTTAGACGACATAGACCCTCGTGACAGCTATGCTCTCCAGAATTCAGTGAGGTGAATTTAGCTCCGCCCTGTGTCTTTGTTACTGTGAACAACAATGGTACATGGCAAACACACAATGATTCAATTGAGGAGGCAGCATTGTGTACAGTGACCTGGTTTCTTGCTCAGACACACACACACACTCACACTGAAACAACTAAAAGCTGAAGCTACTGAGGTTTTTCATTGACTAGCCTTGGGTCTGCATGGGTCGGAGAGACCACAGCCCATCTGTTCTCTCTTTTTTCTGGGTTTGAGCAAGGGCAATTACAGCCACATAAGCAGAGCAGCTGAGCTGAAATCCAAATAAAACCCTCCCAAAAATTTTCTTCTTTCTATCCTCTCTTCTCAATTTTTATTATAATCTATCATAAAATGATGTCTTAAATTTTTTATCTTTCTATTTTTATTATTCTAAAATTTTTTTTTTTTTATTTTTTTTAAATTTTTCCCCTTTTTTTTCTCTCTTTCTTTTTCCTCTCTCTCTCCTTCTGTTCTTTCTTTGTATCTTTCTTCTCTCTTTTTCTTTTTATCTTCTTCTCTTCTCTCTTATATTTTTCTCTTTCATCCCTGTCCTCTCTCTCTCCCCTCTCTTCCTTTTTCTCTCTAATTTTTCTCTCTTCTTTTCTTCTTTTTTCTCTTTCTCTTTCCCCTCTCTCTCTCTCTCTTTTTTATATATTTTCTTCTTTCTTTTCCCTTATCTCTTCTTCCCCCCCCTTTTCTTTCCCTTTTTTTCCCCTTTGTCTTCTCTCTTCTCTTTTCTTCCCCTGTTCTTTCTCTCTTCTCTTTCTCTCTCTCTCTCTTTTCTCTCTCTTTTTCTTTTAAAACCCTTCTCTCCTCTCTCTCCTCCTTTTTCTTTTCCTCTCTTTCTCCTCTCCTAATCTCTTTTTTTCCTCCTCTTCTCTCTGTCTCTTCCTGTCTTCTCTCCCCTCTTTTCTCTCTTTCCTCTCTTTTCTCTCCCCTCTTTTCTCCTCTCCTCCTTTCTCTCTTCTCTCTTCTTTTTTTCTTTTCTTTTCTCTCCCTTTCTTTTTTTTCCCCCCCCTTTTCCTCGCTTTTGGGGGTTTCTTTTCTCTCCTCTTTTCTCCTCTCCTCCCTCTCCCCCCCCCTTTTCCCCTTTACCTCCTCTCCCTCCTGGCCCCCCGCCGCCTTAAAAAGCCCTTTATATTTTTGATGGCCCGATTTTCCAATCCTTACAATTTCCCCCTCCCCGCCCCCGCCGCCGGCCGCCCTTTCCCAATATTTCATCACTCCCCTCCCCGCCTCGCCGCACGGCGCCATTTTCCAAATCCTTTTAACTCCTCCTCCCCGCTCGCCGCACGGCCGCCCCTTTCCCAAATCCCTTTATCCCCTCCCCCTCCCGCCCCCGGGCGCCATTTAAACCCCCTTTATCACCTCCTCCGCCGCGCACGGGGCCGCCATTCCAACCCCCCTTTATCATCCTCCCCCCCTCGCGCCGGGCCGCCCTTTCAAACTCCTTTCTCACTCTCCCCCTGCCTCGCCGCAGGCCGCCTTTTCCAACCTCCTTCATCACTCCTCCCGCCCCCGCCCCACGGCCGCCATTTCCCAACCCTTCATCATCCCCTCCCTGCCTCGCCGCACGGCCGCCCTTCCCAACCCCCTTATAATTCCTCCTGCTGCCGCACGGCCGCCATTCCAACCCCCTTTTATCACTCCTCCTCCGCCCCGCCGAAGGCCGCCCTTTCCCCAACCCCCATTCTCCCCTTGGGGGCCTTTTAATTTTTCCCTTGCCTCGCCGACGGGGCCCCCTTTCCAACCCCCTTATCAATCCTCCCCCTGCCGCCCCCCGGCGCCATTTCCAACCTCCTTTACACTCCCTCCCTGCCCCGCCCCACGGCCCCCATTTCCAACTCCTTTTATCACCCCCTCCCTGCCTCGCCGAAGGCCCTTTCCAACTCCTCATCACTCCCCCCCTGCCTGCCCACGGCCCCCATTTCCCAAATCCTTTATACTCCTCCTCCCTGCCTCGCCGCCGGCCGCCATTTCCAACCTCTTTATCACTCCTCCCCCCGCCTCGCGACGGCCCCCCATTTTAACCTCCTTATCACCCTCCTACCTGCCCCCGCACGGGCCCCCATTTCCAAATCTTTCATCACTCCTCCTCCCCGCCCGCCCCCGGGCCATTTCCAAAACCCTCATCATCCCATCCTGCTCCCGCAGGCGCCATTTCCAACCTCCCTTTATCATCCCCTCCCTGCCCCCGCGCACGGCGCCATTTCCAAAACCCCTTTTATCATCTCCCCCGCCTCGCCGCACGGCCGCTTTCAACCTCCTTTCAACCTCCCCCTGCCCCGCCGACGGCCGCCATTTTCCAACCCCCTTTTACACTCCCTCCCGCCTCGCCGACGGCCCCCATTTCCAACCCCCTTTTATCATCCTCCTCCTGCCTCGCCGCACGGCCGCATTTCCAACCTCCTTTCATCACCTCCTCCCTGCCCCGCCGCCGGCCCCCATTTCCCAAACCCCTTTTTATCCCTCCTCTCCCTGTGCCGCACGGCCCCATTTTCCAATCCTTTATCCCCTCCTCCCTGCCCCGCGCACGGCCCCCATTTTCCAAAACCCCCTTTCATCATCCTCCCCCCTGCCTCGCCGACGGCCGCCCTTTTTCCCAAACCCCTTTATCACTCCCTCCCGCTGCGCACGGGGGGCCCCCAACCTCCTTTTACATCCCTCCTGCCTGCCGCACGGCCGCCATTTCCAACCCCCTTTATCCCTCCCCTCCTCCTCGCCCCACGGGCCCCCATTTCCCAACCCCTTTAAACACTCCTCCCCCGCCTCGCCGACGGCCGCCCTTTCCCAACCCCCTTTCATACTCCCCTCCCTGCCCGCCGCCGGCCGCCATTTCCAACTCCCTTTTTCACTCCTCCTCCCTGCCCCGCCCCACGGCGCCCCTTCCAACCTCTTTCATCATCCTCCTCCCTGCTCCGCAGGGGCCCCCATTTCCAACTCCTTTACAACCCCCCTCCCGCTCGCCCCCGGCCGCATTTCCAACCCCCCTTATCACTCCCCCTCCCTGCCTTGCCGCACGGCCCCCTTCCCAAACCCCCTTTATCACTCCCCCTCCCTGCCTCGAGCAGGCCGCCCTTTCAAACTCCTTTATCACTCCTCCCCCCGCCCCGCCGCACGGCCCCCATTTCCAACTTTTCATCACTCCTCCCCCGGGTCGCCCCACGGCCGCTTTCAAAACCCCCCTTTAAACATCCCCCTCCCGCCCCGGCCGGCGCCATTTCCCAACCCCTTTAATCATCCTCCTCCCGCCGGGGGCCGCCATTCCAACCTCCTTCATCATCCCCTCCCTGCCCCGCGAGGCCCCCATTTCCAACCTCCTTTCTCAAAACCCCCCTGCTCGAAAAAGGCCGCCCTTTCCAACCTCCTTTATAATCCTCCTCCTGCCTCGCCCCCACGGCGCATTTTCCCAACCCCCTTTTTTCACTCTCCTCCTGCCCCGCCGCCCCGGGGCCATTTCCCAACCTCTTTCATCACTCCTCCCCTTGCCCCGCCCACGGCCCCCTTTCCCAAATCCTTTCATCATCCTCCTCCCTGCCCGCCGCACGGCCGCCATTCCCAACCCCCTTTTAAATCCTTTCCCCGCCTCGCCGACGGCCGCCCTTTCCCAACCCCCTTCATCACTCCCCCTCCCTTTCCCCGCCCCACGGCCCCATTTTTAACCTTTTCATCACTCCTCCCCCCTGCTCGCCCCCACGGCCGCCATTTTCCAACTCCTTTCCAAAATCTCCCCCTCCCGCCCCCGGGGGCCCCCATTTCCAACCTCCTTCATCACTCCCCCTCCGCCCGCCCCAGGGCCCCCTTTTTAACCCCTTTATCATCCTCCCCCTGCCCGCCGACGGCGCCATTTCCCAACCCCCTTTCTACTCCTCCCCCCTGCCTCGCCCCGGCCCCCATTTCAAAAAATTTATCATCCCCTCCCCTCGCCGCACGGCCCCCATTTCCCAAACCCCTTTCATACTCCTCCTCCCTGCCTCGCCGCACGGCCCCTTTCCCAAAACCCTCCTTTCATCACTCCTTCTCCCTGCCTCGCCGCACGGCCGCCATTTCCAACCTCCTTTCATCACTCCTCCTCCCTGCCTCGCCGCACGGCCGCCATTTCCAACCTCCTTTCATCACTCCTCCTCCCTGCCTCGCCGCACGGCCGCCATGGCCAGGGAATGGCAGAGAGGGCTAGACACACATCGCTCGTCATGAAACACACATTCTCACATTGACCTTTTCCTCTCCTCTCTTTCTCTCCTCTGTATCTCCTCCCTCATTTCTACAGCTACTGTGGTTCAGGTCAGGGATAATATTAGCCTGCGCCATAAATAGTATAGTCATCACACAAAGACATTATTGCTAAAGTCTCATAACACTTGTATGTTAAAGTCTCTCTCTCTCTCTCTCTAATGTCTCTCTCTCTAATGTCTCTCTCTCTCTCTCTCTCTAATGATCTCTCTCTCTCTCTCTCTAATGTCTCTCTCTCTCTCTCTATAGGTCTCTCTTCTTCTCTAATATTTTCTAAGGCTTCTCTCTCTCTCTCTCTAATGACTCCCCTTCTCTCTCTAATGTCTCTCTCCTTCTAATGACTTCTCTTAATGTCTCTCTCTCTCTAAATGTCTCTCTCTCTCTCTCTCTCTCTCTAATGTCTTCTCTCTCTAATGTCTTCTCTCTCTAATGTCTCTCTCTCTCTCTCTCTCTCTCTTCTCTCTCTAAGTCTCTCTTTCTCTCTCTGTCTCTCTCTCTTCTCTCTCTCTGTCTTTCTCTAATCTCTCTCTCTGATGTATATCTTTCTCTCTCTAATGTCTCTCTCTCTAATGTCTCTCTCGCTAATGTCTTTCTCTCTTAATGTCGCTCCTTTAAGTCTTATCTCTCTCTCTTCGCTCTCGCCTACTAATGTCTTTCTCTCTAAGGTCGCTCTCTAAGTCTCTCTCTCTCTCTCTCCTCTCTCTCTTCTCTCTCCTCTCTCTCTCTCTAATTCCTTTCTATCTTAATGTTTTTCTCTCTCTAATGTCATTCTCCTCTCCCCAAAGTCTCTCTCTCTCCCAATGGTTTTTCTTGTGGTCTCTTCTCTAATCTCTCTCTCTCTCTCTAATGTCTTTTTCTCTCTCTAATGTTCTCTCTCAAATGTTTTCCTCTATCAAAGTTCTCTCTGTCTATCTAATGTATCTCTCTCTCTCCCTAATGTCTCTCTCTCTCTCTCTCTCTCTCTCTAATGTCTCTCTCTCTATATATATATATAATGTCTCTCTCTTGTCATGTTAATGTCTCTCTCTCTTTCTCAATGTCTCTCTTTTCTCTGTCAATCTCTCTAACGTTCTCTCTCTAATGTTCTTTTTCTCTCTCTGTCTCTTCTCTCGTCTCTCTTCTCTCTAATCTCTCTCTCTTTCTCTGTCTCTCTTAATCTCTCTCTCTAATGTCTTTCTCTCTTAATGTCTCTCTCTAACGTCTTCTTCGCTCAATGTCTTCTCTCTCAAATGTCGCTCTCTCAAAATGTCTCTTCTCTCTTACTCTTTATCTCTCTCTCTCTACTGTCTTCTCTCTACTGTCTCTCTCTCTCTCTCTCTCTCTCTAATGTCTTTTTTCTTTTAATGTCTATTTTTTTCTCTCTCCAAGTATCTCTCTCTCTTCTCTCAATGTCTTTCTTGCCCCTTTCTCTTTTCAATGTTCTATCTCTTAAGGGTTTCTTTCTCTCTCTAATGTCTCTCTCTCTAATGCCTCTCTCTCTCTAATGTCTCTCTCTTCTTAATGTATCTCTCGGGTCTTAAGGGTCTCTCTCTAAATGTATCTCTCTCTCTAATGTATTCTCTGTCTCTAATGTCTCTATTAATGTCTCTTTCTTCTCTAATGCCTCTCTCTCTCTCTAATGTATCTCTCTGTCTCTCTAAGTCTCTCTTCTAATGTATCCTCTCTCTAATGGATCTCTCTGTTCTCTAATGTATCTCTCTCTCCCTAATGTCTTCTCTCTCTCTAAGGTCTCCCCTCTCTCTCTCTCTCAAAATGTCTCATTCTTTTCAAATTCAAATTCAAGCTGCTTATTGGCATGAAAAAACATTGCTTTCATTTTGCCAAATCAACAATATATACAATATACATAAAATAATAAAGAATAATAATGTAAAATGGTAGTAAAAATAAAATAATAATAATAATAATAAATTAAATTAAAAATTAAATAAAAAGGTAACAGTCAATAGTAGAAATTAATAATATAAAAGGCTAAACATGGAAAATTAAACTAAACTAACTTATAACTGTCAACCTCAACAAACAGTATTACAAATACCATCATCATTACTACTAATACTACCACCACCATATTAAACGCTATCATTAGAAAAAATAATCAAAATAATAATAATAAATAATAATAATAATAATAGTAAAACATAATCATAATAATAAGAAATTTCTGTTTACTATGCAGATGTTATTATCAGTGTCCTCAGGTATACAGGCTATACATATTTGGCTGCAAGAGGAGCCATTGCTCTTCGCGCATGGTTTTAAAAATGTTTGGTTAATAAGTCAAAATGTGGAATAAATTGTATCTTTATGTGGGAATACATGGGGAAATTTTTGTTGGTGAGGAATATTTTC
>LR778255.1:34079787-34104997 GCA_902810595.1 Coregonus sp. 'balchen' | reverse complement strand
TTTTTTTTACCCTTCCTCCCCCACCCCCTCCTCTCCCTAATTTAAAAAATATTTTTCCCCTCCATTTTTTCTTCTTCTCTTTCGGCCCCCGTCTTTTTTTTTCTCCCATTTCATTTTACCCCATCTTCTCCTTTTCTTTTTCTCCTTAATTCCCTCTCCCAATTTTTTTAGCCTTCTTGTTCTTCTCGTCTACTATCCTCTCTCTTTTTCTCTCTTTCTTTCTTTTCTTCTCTCTCTTTCCTCTAGCTCTTTCTCTATCTCTTTTCTCTCTCTTCCTTATTCATATATCTATATTTCCCCTCATTTTCTCTCTCTCTAACTCTCTCTCTCTCTTCAATTTCACTTTAAGGGCTCAGTCTCTCTCAGTCTCTCTCTCTCTCTCTCAGTCTCCTCTCTCTCTCTCTCTCTCTCTCTCTCTCTCTCTCTCCTCAGTCTCTTTCTCAGTCTCTCTCTCAGTCTCTCTCTCTCTCTCTCTCAGTCTCTCTCTCTCTCTTTCTCGCTCTCCGATTTCAATTTAAGGGCTCAGTCTCTCTCTCTCAGTCTCTCTCTCTCTCTCTCTAACTCTCTCTCTCTCTCTCTGTCTCTCTCTCTCTCTCTCTCTCTCTCTCTCTCTCTCTCTCTCTCTCTCTCTCTCTCTCTCTCTCTCTCTCTCTCTCTCTCTCTCTCTCTCTTCTCGCTCCGTGTCCCTCTGCTACACTTTATAAAGAGAGTTACAGTTTGTAGGAGGGAAAACATGAAAGTTATATTTTTTGATGGATAGAAGGAACAGAAGTTGTTCCCACTTGCAGCCCACACACAGACACACAGACACGATCACACAACTTGTTATGTGCTACCAGGAGCAGTTGGCAGCACAGCGGTATCTGCTAGGGTTGGAGTGTTTGGGGTAGGGCTGGCACAATTACCGTATTACCGTGTAACTGATGCTTATGGATGAATACCGTCATGAAACTAATTGTGCCAGCCCTACCCAACCGGGACGGCCGGGCGTTCGTGTGGTTGAGTTTGCTTCTGGGATAACATAGGGCGAGTGGATCACTTTTGTCAAGTCGGTGACCATCGTTGGTCACTACCTTTACAAGTGTGTTGCATTATGGGGATACACATTTTCAAACTTGCGTCTACATGTCGACTGCATGAACTTTAGAAAAATAATGTGACCAAAGGTCATGCGGTTTTGACTGCAGTGCACTGCTCTTCACAACCTTCATCCTGCAGCCATTGCCTGCATTGTGGGAGGCTCGACAGCCATCACCTGCATTGTGGGAGGCTCGACAGCCATCGCCTGCATTGTGGGAGGCTCGACAGCCATCGCCTGCATTGTGGGAGGCTCGACAGCCATCGCCTGCATTGTGGGAGGCTCGACAGCCATCGCCTGCATTGTGGGAGGCTCGACAGCCGTCGCCTGCATTGTGGGAGGCTCGACAGCCGTCGCCTGCATTGTGGGAGGCTCGACAGCCATCGCCTGCATTGTGGGAGGCTCGACAGCCATCGTCTGCATTGCGAGAGGCTCGACAGCCGTCGCCTGCATTGAGGGAGGCTCGACAGCCATCGCCTTCATTGTGGGAGGCTTGACAGCCATCGCCTGCATTGTGGGAGGCTCGACATCCATCACCTGCATTGTGGGAGGCTCGACAGCCATCAGCTGTATTGTGGAAGGCTCCACAGCCATCGCCTGCATTGCGGGAGGCTCGACATCCATCCCCTTCATTGTGGGAGGTTTGACAGCCATCGCCTTCATTGTGGGAGGCTCGACAGCCATCGCCTGCATTGTGGGAGGCTTGACAGCCATCAGCTGTATTGTGGAAGGCTCCACAGCCATCGCCTGCATTGCGGGAGGCTCGACATCCATCCCCTTCATTGTGGGAGGTTTGACAGCCATAGCCTGCATTGTGGGAGGCTCGACAGCCATCGCCTGCATTGTGGGAGGCTCGACAGCCATCGCCTGCATTGTGGGAGGCTCGACAGCCGTCGCCTGCATTGTGGGAGGCTCGTCAGCCGTCGCCTGCATTGTGGGAGGCTCGACAGCCATCGCCTGCATTGTGGGAGGCTCCACATCCATCGGCTGTATTGTGGAAGGCTCCACAGCCATCGCCTGCATTGCGGGAGGCTCGACGTCCATCGCCTTCATTGTGGGAGGCTCGACAGCCATCGCCTGCATTGTGGGAGGCTCGACAGCCATCGCCTGCATTGTGGGAGGCTCGACAGCCATCGCCTGCATTGTGGGAGGCTCGACAGCCATCTCCTGCATTTTGGGAGGCTCGACATCCATCGCCTGTATTGTGGAAGGCTCCATAGCCATCGCCTGCATTGCGGGAGGCTCGACATCCATCGCCTGCATTGTGGGAGGCTCGATTGTCAACCAATCATTAGGGTGTTTTTGTTTGACCCACGCAAACGTGACCATATACATGACTGAAACAGGAACCAACTTCGCCGCGATTCATGTATACAGTGGATATACATTCAGTGTACAAAACATTAAGAACAACATCTCTTTCCATGACAGACACTGACCAGGTGAATCCAGGTAAAAGCTATGATCCCTTATTGATGTCAATTGTTAAATCCCACTTCAATCAGTGTAGATGAAGGGGAGGAGGCAGGTTACAGAAGGATTTTTAAGCCTTGAGACAGTTGAGACATTGATTGTGTATGTGTGCCACTCAGAGGGTGAATGGGCAAGATAAAATATTTAAGTGCCTTTGAATAGGTTATGGTAGTAGGTGCCAGGCGCAATCGTTTGTGTCAAGAATTTGAGCCTTGCTGTTGGAAAAACGACATTCGTGTCCGATGTTTGGCTATTGCAGATGCACCTCCCCCGTCTTCACTCCTCGACTGTCATCTGCAGTTGGTTGCTTTCGGATGACCACTCAAACGTGGCCATGGACTCTTAACAACGTGATGAATCTTTGTTACCCCTTGCTGAAACAAACAAGGTGTTGTAGCAAACGATGAATAGAATGGACTTGGAGCCTCTAACCCTGGCAGTTTGACTGGTAAACTCATGGGTACAGTCGCAACGGCTGCCTGGTATTGTGATGTAATCATTTCCATGGTAATGTAGAATGTTCATTCAAATTATGTTAACTGATGTGGCTCATGCAATGGAATGTACTTTTTTGTAACGTGAGTTGAGTTGAACCAACAAATCACAGCACATAATGATGGGTACACTTCCTGCTTTTACTTCCTGCTTTGCTCCAATGGTTACACTCGCAATGGCCGCCAGTCCACCCAACAGTCACGGCCCTAGTTGGGGGTAGTCTTGACCGTCTCGGCCCTAGTTGGGGGTAGTCTTGACCGTCTTGGTCCTAGTTGGGGGTAGTCTTGACCGTCTCGGCCCTAGTTGGGGGTAGTCTTGACCGTCTCGGTCCTAGTTGGGGGTAGTCTTGACCGTCTCGGCCCTAGTTGGGGGTAGTCTTGACCGTCTCGGCCCTAGTTGGGGGTATTAGTCTTGACCGTCTCGGTCCTAGTTGGGGGTAGTCTTGACCGTCTCGGTCCTAGTGGGGGTAGTCTGACCGTCTCGGCCCTAGTTGGGGGTTAGTCTTGACCGTCTCGGCCCTAGTTGGGGGTAGTCTTGACCATCTCGGCCCTAGTTGGGGGTAGTCTTGACCGTCTCGGCCCTAGTTGGGGGTAGTCTTGACCGTCTCGGCCCTAGTTGGGGGTAGTCTTGGACCGTTCTCGGCCCTAGTTGGGGGTAGTCTTGACCGTCTCGGCCCTAGTTGGGGGTAGTCTTGACCGTCTCGGTCCTAGTTGGGGGTAGTCTTGACCGTCTCGGTCCTAGTTGGGGGTAAGTCTTGACGTCTCGGCCCTAGTTGGGGGGTTAGTCTTGACCGTTCTCGGTCCTAGTTGGGGGTTTTAGTATTGACCGTCTCGGCCCTAGTTGGGGTTAGTCTTGACAGTTCTCGGCCTAGTTGGGGGTATAGTCTTGACCGTCTCGGTCCTAGTTGGGGGCTATAGTCTTGACCCTTCACGGCCCGAGTTGGGGGTAGTCTTGACCGTCACGGCCCGAGTTGGGGGTAGTCTTGACCGTCACGGCCCGAGTTGGGGGTAGTCTTGACCGTCACGGCCCGAGTTGGGGGTAGTCTTGACCGTCTCGGCCCTAGTTGGGGGTAGTCTTGACCGTCTCGGCCTAGTGGGGGTAAGTCTGACGTCACGGCCCCGAGTGGGGGTAGTCTTGACCTTCACGGCCCGAGTTGGGGGTAGTCTTGACCGTCACAGCCCTAGTTGGGGGTAGTCTTGACCGTCACGGCCCGAGTTGGGGGTAGTCTTGACCGTCACGGCCCTAGTTGGGGGTAGTCTTGACCGTCTCTGCCCTAGTTGGGGGTAGTCTTGACCGTCTCGGCCCTAGTTGGGGGTAGTCTTGACCGTCTCTGCCCTAGTTGGGGGTAGTCTTGACCGTCTCGGCCCTAGTTGGGGGTAGTCTTAGTGTGTTTTCACCTCAGTTTTCTTTTACCCTCCTTCACTGAGCTAGTTCTAACTATCACTACTGTTCAACTCAAGGCACCTTCATCCAAGTAGTTGTAATTGTCGACGAACAGTATAGGCCGTGTCACAAATTGCACCCTATTCCCTAAATCAGCGTTTCCCAAACTCGGTCCTCGGGACCCCAAGGGGTGCACGTTCTGGTATTTGCCCTAGCACTACACAGCTGATTCAAATTATCAAAGCTTGATGGTAGTCCTGTGTAGCTCAGTTGGTAGAGCACTGCTGTGTTGTGGGTTCGTTTCCCACGGGGGACCAGTATGAGAAAAGAAAATATATGCGTCTGCTAAATGACTAAAATGTAAATGATTAGTTTACTATTTGAATCAGCTGTGTAGTGCTAGGGGCAAAAATCTAAACGTGCAACCCTTGGGGTCCCGAGGACCGAGTTTGGGAAACCCTTTCTTAAAAAGTGCACTGCTTTTTGACCAGAGCCCTATGGGTCTATGGATGGAATAGGGTACCATTTGGGACACACACTGTACCTCTGAGCTCTCCTCTTCTTCAAGGCTGAAGACAGACTGGAAGATAAAACTACCTCTGTAGTTGCTCTGGTCCAAAGTAGTGCACTATGTAGGGAATAGGGTGCTGTCTCCATCCAAACAGACAGTGCCTGTTAATGTACAGAGAGGAAAGGGCAGGCAGTTAGACTGAGCTGAGGTGATATAACCCTTGACCCCTAGATCCCGCCCGGCGATCACAGTGCTGGCTATCTCACCATCTTTAATTTAGAAATGCAGCAGGACCTGTTAGTGGGAGGGAGAAGGTTATCTTGTCTGACTGTCTTTCTGTCTGTCTGTCTGTCTGTCTGTCTGTCTGTCTGTCTGTCTGCCTGCCTGCCTGCCTGTCTGTCTGTCTGTCTGTCTGTCTGTCTGTCTGTCTGTCTGTCTGTCTGTCTGCCTGCCTGCCTGCCTGCCTGCCTGCCTGCCTGTCTGTCTGTCTGTCTGTCTGTCTGTCTGTCTGCCTGTCTGTCTGTCTGTCTGTCTGCCTGTCTGTCTGTCTGTCTGTCTGCCTGTCTGTCTGTTTCAGTCTGTCTGTCTGTCTATATGTCGCTCTGTCTGTCGCTCTCATAGTTGACAGGCTACAGAAAAAGGCTACACTAATGCAAAGGAGATCGGAATTAAATTAACTAAACATCTGGGAACGCGAGAGAGCGGGGCCTCCCTCACTTACGTTTCACTGAAACACTGAAATATAACTCTCCCAACTTCCACTTTAGAAATTACAATTGTTGTAAACTACAGCGGTTCAATGTTTTCTAAGAATAGACTCTAACTTAGTTTATTCAGCTAGCTAACTTGGTACAGTATTCTTCCGTGAAAACCATCCAGGGCACCGAATCCTATGACGCCAAAGCCAACTAGCATGCCAGCCTCCAATAACACGGTTTAGCACCAATACTCGGTTACAACAAACCACCAGTGTGTTAACACGTCAAACAGATCATTCGTGTCCGTGTCTAACGTTGTGTGAAGTTATGGGTTATGGGTTAGTTTTGACAGTTTGAGTGAGTACGTCGTCAACTTATTCAGCCAGTTAGTTAGCTAGAATAGTTAGCATACTAGCTAGCCATTGCTCTCTGCCAACGAACTAACCCCTCCTCCCACGGCACGAACACACAGAGAGCCAAGCTAACGTTAGCTAGTCACCCATGTCCCGAATTCCCTTGAACGACTCTGGTTACCAGTATGTAAAAACTAAACTAAAATAAACGTAGGTTATAGCTTACCCTTCGTAGCTACTGTTAGCCAGTTAAGTGCAAAGCTAGCCACTGAATCGATTCAGCCAGTTCGCGTCTGTCCCAACGGAGAGAAAGCGTCTCCAAATATTAAAGCTAGGTCGTTCCAGCTATTGTTTAGTTAGCTATCCAGGTAGCTACATTTCGAGTACAGTAGCTACTAACTACCTAACGTTAACGCTTCAGATAATGAGGTTAGAAAAACAGCTGAATGGTAGGCAGCTAGCTGGCATAATTACAGGTACTCTTAAGCGTGAAATAACATTGGAAACAACTATCCACAGTTGCTAATAGTTACCAGTAGCTACCCGCTAGCTAGTCCAGGTGGTGGGTTAGCTAGCTTCGTGCTTCACCGGGGCAGCCGAATACAATACTTACCTACAATAATTACCTACAATAACCTACAATAACTACCTAGATAAACTACCTACAATACCTACAATCTAAATACATGGTTTAAGCTTTACTCGACACCATATAAGCCAAGCTTACCTCCCGCCAGAGAAAGACACAACCTCACCCGACGCTGTCCAACAGAGCACTTCCACTTATTGTTCTCTCTCTCTCTCTCTCGTGCCAGATATTGTCTGAGAAATCAACTGCTTAGATTGAGCTATAATTGGGTTGATTTGAGAAAGAGAGACATTACTGTCCGTAGCTTGTAGAGGAAAGAGGAACATGTATTTGTTTCAATGAAGGTCTCCATGAAGTCGTGTTGTCATGACAGACATTCCATCCTAAATGTCAACCTTCAGGTAACTACCAAAATAATGGAAACACTTGAGTAAATGATGGAAACTCTTGAGTAAATGAGGGATACAAAGTATATGGAAAGCAGGTGCTTCCACACAGGTGTGGATCCTGAGTTAATTAAGCAATCAACATCCCATCATGCTTAGGGTCATGTATAAAAATGCTGGGCAGGTCATTATTTTGGCTACCATGGCTATGCCCCCATAGGATGACAATGCCCCCATCCACAGGGCACGAGTGGTCACTCAATGATTTGATGAGCCTGAAAACGATGTGAACCATATGCCATGGCCGTCTCAGTCACCAGATCTCAACCCAATTCAGCACTTATGGGAGATTCTGGAGTGGCACCTGAGACAGTATTTTCCACCACCATCAACAAAACACCAAACGAAGTTCCAGACACTTGTAGAATCTACGCCAAGGTGCATTGAAGCTGTTCTGGCTCGTGGTGGCCCAACGCCCTATTAAGATGCTTTATGTTGGGGTTTCTGTTATTTTGGCAGTTACCTGTATATAGTGGGCTACTTTTGACCAGTGCACTATTTAAGTGATAATGCCTGAGAAGCCGGTGTTTGGAGGATATATTTTTGACCGACCGGCTCGATTCGGTCTTATGTAGCAAAATTTGAAATTGTGTTTTTTGCATTGGATAAAAGTAGAGACTCAGAGCTAGAAAATTGTATATTATACACTACAGTTGAGGAACAATGGGAAAGTAATTCTGCTTTGAAAGGTGATCACTTTTGAGAAAATGGCCTTTGAATGTTTTGGTACCTACTGGAGAGCTCTTCTTTGTCTACACCCATTCAGCATCGTTCACACCCTCTTAAACTATAGCCCCGCCCGTAAACTCAGAGCGTTTCGCTCTCGGAGCGTTCAGAGCGCACACTGGACGCTCTGGCCGAGTAGTAGGGTTGATCCGAGCGTTCTGTCCTAACAACAGCAGTCAAGCACACAAGCTAACTGGCTAACATTGTCTAGCTTGCTAGCTACTTCCAGACACAAATGAGAGAACAGCTCACTGACCATTTTACTCGCCCTAGCAGAGCTGGTTAGGCTGTTTTTATGTTATCCAGAGCATTGGTTACTGCAACTGTGCCAACAATTTAACTATGCTTTTTTGCCAACCATATTCAACGGGTGTTGAGCGTTCATAAATTCATTAGGTATACTGCCCTCTAGCACGCTCAGACGAGAGTGCTCTAAAATCAGAGTAGATAGCCAGAGCGAATTTACCAGCTATGTCTATCGACAGTTGTCGCAGTGACATCATGAACATTCTATTGAAATGGTTGCTTGCATAGTGGAGTCTTTTCTTAAGACATGTAGCTAGCTAGCTAAACAATGAACCATAATCCCAACTCATGACATTAATACCCTGCATGAATCTGCTGGTAGATAATCAACCAGGTTCGATGTTAGCTAGCTAACATTAGGCTATAACTAGCAAAGCAAATGGTTCTGAGATATGAATAATATTACTACACAGATCATACACGTAAAGTTAGCTAGCGAGCCAGCCAGCTAACGTTAGCTAGCTAGCTAACAGTTCGCTTTAACTTGAAATGAAAACGACTTTCTGACAAAAATAGAAACGTGTAATATCTGATGTAGCTAGCTAGACTATCTTACCCGTATACATGGATGGACGTTTCTCCCTCTCTGTCACGGATGCCATGGTTGCCCTTAGTTTGAAGATGTAATCCGGAGACGGGACAACTGCATTGTTGGTTAAGGGCTTGTAAGTAAGCATTTCAGTGTAAGGTATACACCTGTTGTATTCGGCGCATGTGACAAATACAATTTGATTTTATTTTATTTTATTTTATTTGATTCTCCATCCCCTTAGCTATCCTACTCTAATTCCACTGATTTCAAAACTTGATCTCTCTGCATGTCCAGCCCACTCATTATCTCAGCCAATCATGGCTAGCGGGAATGTTGCTGTCTTTTTCTGTGGCTAAACCAACTAGGCTCGTATTTACAGATGGCATACACGTTTGTTATTAAGGCACATGAAAGTTCACATGTTCCAGAAGGCATTTCTGCCAAAAAAAACGCATTTTGATTAAAAAACAACAAGTTTACGTTCAAAAGGCTGTGAGATAGTGACGCGCGACATACGCCTAGTTTCCTGAAATATACGGCGCGGGTGTTGTTAGGCCAATATATACACCGGCTTCTTGGGCATTAACAGTTTTATACAACTTGTTACCATCATATTCAAATAATGATTGACATATTTTCATTAAAAACGTTATTTAGAGGAATTTATTCATACTATTTCATCCTTCCACAAGATAATGTCCCAAGCCGGCTGGTCGTTCGTTCTATCGGTTCATTTGCTAGAGAAGCAACCCAGTCGTTCAGGCTTTTTGTTCTGTATCTATGGATGCGACCCAGTCGTTCGTTCAAAATGTTCCATTGCCATACTGGCTGTCAACATTCTTATCCCTTGCTTGCTAGCTAGCCAGCTAGTGCAGCCAGAATAACAACAGTAGCAGCATTTGCATTTGTTTAAACTGTTTTCTAGTGACATTTATTTGGATACATTCATAACAATGAGCTAATGAGGCGTGATTTCGCCTGGCATAGAAAATGTGCTCACTCGTCAGGACACTGTTGTTCAGAGGAGCTAGCCAACAACACAGCTAACACAATCACTTCAAACTGAAGCATGATATAGTCCCGACACAAATCTAGGGTTGCTACCCAAAGCGGTTGGTCGTTCGTTCTATTGGTTCGGTTGCCAGAAACGTGACCCAGTCGTTCAGTCTTTTTGTTCTGTATCTATGGACGCGACCAGTCATTCGTTCTAAATGTTCCATTGCCATACTGGCTGGCAACGTCCTTATCCCTTGCTTGCTAGCTAGTCAACTACGGCTAACTGACAGTCACGTCAAACAGTGCAACCAGAATAACAACAGTAGTTGTTCAGAGGAGCTAGCCAACTACCCAGCTAACACAATCACTTCTAACTGAAGCTGGAAAGATGCAAACCAGCTGCACGTCCTTTCCTTTTACCTGTTTTCTATTTACATATATTTGTATATATCCATAAAAATGATGCCAGCTGATTCATGATTTCGACTGGCTGAGAAACGCTGCCTGCCTGTCTGTCTCGTCCCGACTCCCGACACGTTCATTACTATGGGACAGCTGGAGATCGAATTTGAATATTGAAACGATGTTGCAAATGTCGGAGAGACCGACAGCAAAGTTTATACAAATCTCCGCTGTTGTAAACTAAATGTTAGTCTGAAAGAAATGTGAGATAATGTCTAGATGCTTTTTATAGTGGAGATCAAGTTTATAAATTGCCTGGCTGGGCTGATTGCTCAGTCAGACGGAACAGAGTAAATAGGCATTTTAACGTCATAGATTTAGCCGGTGGTAACTTGTGGAATAGACACCGGCTGGAATGTGGTTTTAACCAATCAACATTCAGGATTAGACCCACACGTTGTACAAATTGGGAATAGGGTGCTGTCTTGGATGCAGATAAAGTATCACTGATGGCCTCAGGGGTTTATCTGTGCTTTTTACAACATCTGCCTTCGGTCCGGAGAAAACACTGTAATCTGTCTAAGAGGAAGAGAATGTTTGGATTGATAGGATTTTCATTACAGTTATGTTTTCATAGTTCAGGAGAAGAGAGAGAGACAGGGTTCGGAGTGGACGGACGGACGGACTGTGGAGCACTGATGAATGATACATTAATGTTCCCAGTCATCCCTGTGTGAGTCCCAAACGCATGTATACACACGTGTGTTCACCTGACTGCCAGTCACGTCCCCAGTCAACAGCTGTCTTACCTGTCACTGTGGATCTCAGGCTGCGTCCCAAATGGCACCCTATTCCCTATGTAGTGCACTACTTTTGACCAGGGCCCACGGTGCCATTTTGGGACGCATTCTCAGTCTGTGAGGAGTGCCGAGGCTTTGCCAGGACCAAGTACCAGAAGGTATGATCTTTCTGAAGGCTGCTCTTATTATTGAATAACCCCCCCATCCAGACTCTGGCTAGAGGGAGGTAAGCTGCTTCCTGCTTCCTGTCCTGTACCTAGGGGCCCCAGAAAAAAATAATTATATATATATAGTTGTGAAAATGTGTTTTATACCAGGTGAAGTTGACTCAACGTAGAAATTCAGTGTTGAGATAAACACTGAACACTGTATTATATCTACCCTTTGTCTAAAGTCTTATGTCGTTACTAGTACAAAGAGTTGCCCATAATTGGCATCACGAACATGGTATGGATGTTAAGAATGTAATTGTTAAAACTGCTCTAGTACCATACTGTGTATGGATGTAGTTTCCCTTAAACTTATAAGACAATATCACCTTTTTACAAAGTACTGTGTAGCCCAAAGGGCTTCAGTGGAAAGTAGTTCCATCAGACGGAATCAATTGTCTTGGAAAGGTTCATATACACTTCAGCCAAATACATTTAAACTCAGTTTTTCACAACACTGAATGAGCAGAATAAAGTGGGCCATTGATCCGTACGACTGAAATAAAGTATTTCCTCATTTACCACAGCAAATGTACCGTGGCAATTTACCGACACGTATTTTTTGATTTTTTTCTAATTTATGTAATCAACTGTATTTAAAATTGTTTGATATAGTAATTGTTATCAAGATACGACCTCCCTGGACATTTGAAATGTGTAACTAAATCAAGCAAATCCTAATGGAGTTATATCATGTATATTTCTTTATCAAATGAAAATGTAGTCTATAAAATATTTTGAATGGCAATATATTCTATTATTTTGCCATTTAAGGTGAAATGTCAGAATGAAATATAGTCCTACTACCTCTATATTCTTATAATCTAATAAGTATTTTTTTTACATTCATCAGCCTTACATTTCCGATGCTCCTGATAGGTTGATATTTCATTGGGGGCGGGAGTATAGAAAGTAGAGCAGCTGTCTGGTATCGTCATCACTTGACACGGTAACAACAAGCGATCCACTGATCTGATGGTTTATCCTTGTGGGTTTTTCATTGCATCAGAGAGGAAGAGGCGAAGCAAGAGGTATCACTCTTGCCAGAATCTGTCCAAAATAAGCCCTATGTGTTTCTATGGGCTTATTTTGGACCTAAGCTTGTCGCCTGCCTTCTCGCCTTTGGGACAATTTTATTTTAATTTTACCTTTATTTAACTAGGCAAGTCAGTTAAGAACAAATTCTTATTTACAATGACGGCCTACACCGGCCAAACCCGGACAACGCTGGGCCAATTGTGCGCCGCCCTATGGGACTCCCAATCACGGCTGGATTGTGATACAGCCTGGAATCGAACCAGGGGGTCTGTAGTGACGCCTCAAGCGCTGAGATGCAGTGCCTTAGACCGCTGCTCCACGCACTCGGCAATGACTCCCATTGTTAGGGCAGAGACATGAGCATATACAGATCTCTGGTTGCAATCAAGCTTAGTTTATCCCGCATGTAATCTCCCGTTAGTAGCGTTTTAAGAAATCCAGCATTAACTTCTGTCTGCTCTTTGCAATCGAGCCGTTGATTCTTCCTGTGTGTTACTGATGGACTGCAGGTTATAATTGATAGACATTTCAGTGCAAGTCATCCTCACTTCCTCCTCATCTCTCTTCATCACACTCTCCTCCGAGGACAAGCAGGTGGCTGGAAACGGATGAAATAACATTTTACCAAAAAGAAGGTAGGCTCTTAAGGTTTAGTGTCTAAAAAATTCCAGCCGGATCTGCAGGGGGCTATCTCGATCTAGAGAGAGAAGATAGAGAGAGAGAGAGAGAAGAGAGGACGCAGAGAAGGAAAGCGAGAGATGGAGTCTCTCTCTCCTCTCTCTATATTGAGCTCTCTCTGTATAGCGAGCGAAAGCGGGGAAGAGAGTCCTAGATACTCATGATTCTCGCCTCTGCTCTAGAGGGAGAGAGAGGAGGGGAGAAGAGAAAGGATCTAGAGAGAGAGGAGGAGAGAGAGATAGGAAAGGAAGAGAAGAGAGAGAGGATATCTGCTCGATCTCTTCTCTCTCTCCTCTCTCTCTCTCTCATATCTCCTCTCCTCTCTATCTCTATCTCTCTCTCTCTCTCTCTCTCTCTCTCTTCTCTCTCTCTCTCTCTCTCTCTCTCTCTCTCTCTCGCCTCCTTCTGTAGGAGCCATTGAGTCATTTATTTTATAACCTCTCTGTTTTTACCTCGTACTTGACATGTGATGTCAAACAGCGAGTTAAATGTTAAAAAAGGCAGCAGTCATTATTTCATCCACTGCCTACCGTACCATTGACCTTACTCAACATCCATCTAAACCCCAAGTTTGAGCTGCGGCCCTGATAAATACATGTTGGAAGCAGAAAGCAGATATCGCCTGCGGTGTAGAAACACCCAAATAGGGAAGAATATTTTCCCGGTATTTTAACAAATGTTCCATCCCGAGAGTAAATCACCCGGTAAAACCGGAAGTGTCATTCAAAAGCATTATAAAGCATATCAATAGGCATATGATTTGATCGACAATTCAAGTCTGATGCTACCTGAGCCATACATTAAAGACATTTTATGAGCACCAGCCCAAAAAAGCCCAAATGATTGTGCCGTTATCCAATACAGTGCATTCTTAAAGTATTCAGACCCTTTCACTTTTTCCACATTTTGTTACGTTACGGCCTTATTCTAAAATTGATTAAATTATATTTTTTTCTCATCAATCTACACACAATACCCCATAATGACGAAGCGAAAACAGGTTTTTAGAAATGTTTGCAAATGTATTAAAGATAAAAAACAGAAATACCTGATTTACATAAGTATTCAGACACTTTGCTATGAGACTCGAAATTGAGCTCAGGTGAAGTTTCTACAACTTGATTGGAGTCCACCTGTAGTAAATTCAATTGATTGGACATGATTTGGAAAGGCACACACCTGTCTATATAAGGTCCCACAGTTGGCAGTGCATGTCAGAGCAAAAACCAAGCCATGAGGTCAAAGGAATTGTCAGTCGAGACAGGATTGTGTCGAGGCACAGCTCTGGGGAAGGGTACCAAAAAATTTCTGCAGCATTGAAGGTCCCCAAGAACACAGTGGCCTCCATCATTCTTAAATGGAAGATGTTAGGAACCACCAAGACTCTTCCTAGAGCTGACCACCCGGCCAAACTAAGCAATCGGGGGAGAAAGGCCTTGGTCAGGGAGGTGACCAAGAACCCGATGGTCACTCTGACAGAGCTCTAGAGTTCCTTTGTGGAGATGGGAGAACCTTCCAGAAGGACAACCATCTCTGCAGCACTCCACCAATCAGGCCTTTATGGAAGAGTGGCCAGAGGGAAGCCACTCCTCAGCAAAAGGCACATGCTTCCCCGCTTGGAGTTGACCAAAAGGCACCTAAAGGACTCTCAGACCATGAGAAACAAGATTCTCTGGTCTGATGAACCCAAGATTGAACTCTTTGGCCTGAATGCCAAGCGTCACATCTGGAGGAAACCTGGCACTATCCCTACGGTGAAGCATGGTGGTGGCAGCATCATGCTGTGGGGATGTTTTTCAGCAGCAGGAACTGGGAGACTAGTCAGGATTGAGGGAAAGATTAACGGAGCAAAGTACAGAGATCCTTGATGAAAACCTGCTCCAGAGCGCTCAGGACCTCAGACTGGGGCGAAGGTTCACCTTCCAACAGGACAACGACCCTAAGCACACAGCCAAGACAACGCAGAAGTGGCTTCAGGACAAGTCTCTGAATGTCCTTGAGTGGCCCAGCCAGAGCCCGGACTTGAACCCGATCTAACATCTCTGAAGAGACCTGAAAATAGCTGTGTAGCGACGCTCCCCATCCAACCTGACAGAGCTTGAGAGGATCTGCAGAGAAGAATGGTAGGTACTCCCCAAATACAGGTGTGCAAAGCTTGTAGCGTCATACCCAAGAAGACTTGAGGCTGTAATCACTGCCAAAGGTGCTTCAACAAAGTACTGAGTAAAGGGTCTGAATACTTATGTAAATGTGATATTTCATGTTTTTATTTGTAATACAACATTTCTAAAAACCTGTTTTTGTTTTGTCATTATGGGGTATTGTGCGTAGATTGATGATGAAAAAAAAAAACAATTTAATCCAATGTTAGAATAAGGCTGTAACGTAACAAAATGTGGAAAATGTGAAGGTCTCTGAATAATTTCCGAATGCACTTTATGGGCATCCTTCCAGACCCTGGGGATGGTACCAGGGGGAGTAAATGGGCCTCCTTCCAGACCCTGGGGATGGTACCAGGGGGAGTATATGGGCCTCCATCCAGACCCTGGGGATGGTACCAGGGGGAGTATATGGACCTCCTTCCAGACCCTGGGGATGGTACCAGGGGGGGTATATGGGCCTCCATCCAGACCCTGGGGATGGTACCAGGGGGAGTATATGGACCTCCTTCCAGACCCTGGGGATGATACCAGGGGGAGTATATGGGCCTCCTTCCAGACCCTGGGGATGGTACCAGGGGGAGTATATGGGCCTCCTTCCAGACCCTGGGGATGATACCAGGGGGAGGATATGGGCCTCCTTCCAGACCCTGGGGATGATACCAGGGGGAGGATATGGGCCTCCTTCCAGACCCTGGGGATGGTACCAGGGGGAGGAAATTGACCTCCTTCCAGACCCTGGGGATGGTACCAGGGGGAGTATATGGGCCTCCTTCCAGACCCTGGGGATGATACCAGGGGGAGTATATGGACCTCCTTCCAGACCCTGGGGATGATACCAGGGGGAGTATACAGTACATATATGATATAGGCTTATAGGCTACTGCACATCACGCACGACAGAAAAACATAAAAGCCCATAGATGTAGCTAGCTATATGCTCTTTTGGGTAAATATACTGAGCAAAAATATAAACGCAACATGTAAAGTGTTGGTTCCATGTTTCATCAGCTGAAGTAAAAGATCCCAGAAATGTTCCATACACACAAAAAGCTTATTTCTCTCAAATGTTGTGCACAAATTTGTTTACGTCCCTGTTAGTGAGCATTTCTCCTTTACCAAGATAACCCATCCACCTGACAGGTGTGGCATATCAAGAAGCTGATTAAACATGATCATTACACAGGTGCACCTTGTGCCGGGGACAATAAAAGGCCACTCTAAAATGTGCAATTTTGTCACACAACCTGCGATAGATGTATCAAATTTTGTGGGAGCGTGCAATTGGCCTGCTGACTGCAGGAATGTCCACCAGAGCTGTTGCCAGATAATTGAATGTTAATTTCTCTACCAATATAATTTTAAAGAATTTGACAGTACGTCCAACCGGCCTCACAACCGCAGACCACGTGTAACGACGTCAGCCCAGGACCTCCACTGTATTACGGTACTGTATTGTATTATACTGTATTACTGTACTGTATTGTATTATACTGTATTACTGTACTGTATTGTATTATACTGTATTACGGTACTGTATTGTATTATACTGTATTACGGTACTGTATTGTATTATACTCTATTATTAAATGGACTTGAATCACGCACCTCGTTCAAACCATGATAAAGCAGGGAGAGAACATGTGATTCTGGTGAGGCCTACAAAGTTAAGAGTATAGGCTAGAGAATTAGATTTTAATATTGAAATATAATAGAGCCTATTTGTAGAATTAGTAGGCTTGATGCATATATACGTAGCCTTCATAATATTTATTTTATACGTACCCTTCATAATATTTATTTTATACGTACCCTTCATAATATTTATTTTATACGTACCCTTCATAATATTTATTTTATACGTAGCCTTCATAATATTTATTTTATACGTACCCTTCATAATATTTATTTTATACGTACCCTTCATAATATTTATTTTATACGTAGCCTTCATAATATTTATTTTATACGTAGCCTTCATAATATTTATTTTATACGTACCCTTCATAATATTTCCCCTAATGTTATTAGCCTTCCTCCTCTTCCTCCTCCTCCTCTCTCTGGTGTTGCTTCTTTCCTTCCTCGCGCTCAACACTTACATGCAATACGTTTCATTGTCCTTATCTTCATCATTCTAATGACACACTGAATGAATCAATGAATAATATAGAACTAGAATTAGATGCAGACGGCTTTCACTTCTCTTCACGAAGATTGACTGGTTATGGGTCTGAATAAATAACTGCTATAGCCTGCCGCCATCGCGCGTTCGCTGTTCTTTCAAGCTACCCGTGAGTTCTATTGGCTGCTGGTATTTAACATTTAGCAAAACAAGAGCTTGCGTCCCTCTTAGAAAAGTCTATTGGTATAAGAAATGAAGAAAAAAAAGTCCAGCAAGCTATTCGAGTCTAGCTTTTCCTGCATGGGACTCCAAGAGTTAAGGAGCGTTTTTTAAAGGAAAGAGGCGGAGCAGAGGTGAGTGCGTATTGCGCAAGAGACAGAGGCTGTAAGTTAGAAGCTTATTATGCATAACCCATCATTCATTAGCTCAATATAAGGCTAACACTGCATTGAATGTATTACCTGAAAGAGGTAGGCTAGGACATCTATATACAGGGCTATTTATCAATCTAGAACAGGATGATCTATTTTGGATGCATTTTGAATGGAGTTGATGGAGAGAGAGAAAGACTGAGAGAGACTGCTCGCGCAGATGGAGATGTGTAAATGAGACGTGCATTCGGTCCTTACATTTTCTGTAGCACAGACTGCAGCGAATGCAGGCCTAGCACAGACTATACTGCAGCGAATGCAGGCCTAGCACAGACTGCAGCGAATGCAGGCCTAGCACAGACTGCAGCGAATGCAGGCCTAGCACAGACAACTCTGCAGCGAATGCAGGCCTAGCACAGACTGCAGCGAATGCAGGCCTAGCACAGACAACTCTGCAGCGAATGCAGGCCTAGCACAGACTACTCTGCAGCGAATGCAGGCCTAGTACAGACTGCAGCGAATGCAGGCCTAGCACAGACTGCAGCGAATGCAGGCCTAGCACAGACTACGCCGCAGCGAATGCAGAACCTGTCAGAAGAAAAAAAGTTACCATGATGATACATAGGTCTACATGCAGTGTGAACTGCGCTCCATACTGAGATGGGCTGTCTGTCCCCACCCTGAGAGTTGATCATTTAGAGGTCGTAGAGAAGACAGATTTAGACATTGCATATCATTTAACAGTTACATTTTGCGTTATGCTGTTGATATAAATAATTTATTATAATTTACCGGTTTCTCACAGTTATTTATCCTGGGAAAAGGAAGTGGTTGTGTGTAGTAAATCTTGGTAAATCTCGGTAACCGGGTTCCCAACTACACCCAACCTAAAGCCCAGTATGTTTAGGATCCACAGATGATGAAATCTCTATTGCGCTCCACACTGCCCTTTCACACCTGGACAAAAGGAACACCTATGTGAGAATGCTATTCATTGACTACAGCTCAGCGTTCAACACCATAGTGCCCACAAAGCTCCTCTGCAACTGGATCCTGGACTTCCTGACGGGCCGCCCCCAGGTGGTAAGGGTAGGCAACAACACATCCGCCACGCTGATCCTCAACACGGGGGCCCCTCAGGGGTGCGTGCTCAGTCCCCTCCTGTACTCCCTGTTCACCCATGACTGCGTGGCCAGGCACGACTCCAACACCATCATTAAGTTTGCCGATGACACAACAGCAGTAGGCCTGATCACCGACAACGACGAGACAGCCTATAGGGAGGAGGTCAGAGACCTGGCCGTGTGTTGCCAGGACAACAACCTCTCCCTCAACGTGATCAAGACAAAGGAGATTACTGTGGAATACAGGAAAAAGAAGAGGACCGAGCACGCCCCCATTCTCATCGACGGGGCTGTAGTGGAGCAGGTTGAGAGCTTCAAGTTCCTTGGTGTCCACATCACCAACATACTAACATGGTCCAAGCACACCAAGACAATCGTGAAGAGGGCACGACAAAACCTATTCCCCCTAAGGAGACTGAAAAGATTTGACATGGGTCCTCAGATCCTCAAAAGGTTCTACAGCTGCACCATCGAGAGCATCCTGACTGGTTGCATCACTGCCTTGTATGGCAACTGCTCGGCCTCCGACCGCAAGGCACTACAGAGGGTAGTGCGTATGGCCCAGTACATCACTGGGGCCAAGCTTCCTGCCATCCAGGACCTCTATACCAGGCGGTGTCAGAGGAAAGCCCTAAAAATTGTCAAAGACTCCAGCTACCCTAGTCATAGACTGTTCTCTCTGCTACCGCACGGCAAGGGTTACCTTCTTAACAGCTTCTAACCCTAAGCCATAAGACTCCTGAACATCTAATCAAATGGCTTCCCAGACTATTTGCATTGCCTCCCCCCCCCCCCCCCCCCCCCTCTTTTACGCTGCTGCTACTCTCTGTTTATTATCTATAGTCACTTTAATAACTCTTCCTACATGTACATATTACCTCAATTACCTTGACGAACCGGTGCCCCCGCACATTGACTCGGTACCGGTACTCCCTGTATATAGCCTCACTATTGTTATTTTTACTGCTGCTCTTAATTTTTTTGTTGGTATTCTTTCTTAAAACTGCATTGTTGGTTAAGGGCTTGTAAGTAAACATTTCACTGTAAGGTCTACACCTGTTGTATTCGGCGCATGTGACAAATACAATTTGATTTGATTTGATCCATCCACTGCTGTTGAACAGCCAAATTAAAGCGCAGTATGTTTAGGATCCGCTGCTGTTGATTTACGATGTGTATTTATTTATTTTCCATTGATGTATGGTTTCCTTATCGTTCCCTCTCTCTCTCTCTCTCTCTCTCTACGCTCTCCTCTCTCTCATCCTCTCTCCTCTCTCGGTCTTCTTGTCTCTTCTTCTCTACTCGCTCTCCCTCTCTATCTCTCTCTCTCTCTCTCCTCTCTGTCTCTCTCGCTCTCTCTCTCTATCTCTCTCTCTCTCTCTCTCTCTCTCTCTCTGTGTTGTTCCCTTGCTCTTCCTGTCTTTGGTCTGATCTATCTTCTGCATTGCATCAGTTATTTATGTTGCTTTATTGTTGTGATTCTCTTCACTGGTAATAAGGAGCACACACACCGTCTATAACCATCTGGAGCAACACACACACACCATCTATAACCATCTGGAGCAACACACACACACCGTCTATAACCATCTGGAGCAACACACACACACCATCTATAACCATCTGGAGCAACACACACACACCATATATAACCATCTGGATCAACACACACACACCGTCTATAACCATCTGGAGCAACACACACACACCATCTATAACCATCTGGAGCAACACACACACACCATCTATAACCATCTGGATCAACACACACACACCATCTATAACCATCTGGAGCAACACACACACACCATCTATAACCATCTGGAGCAACACACACACACACACACACCGTCTATAACCATCTGGAGCAACACACACAAACCGTCTATAACCATCTGGAGCAACACACACACACACCATCTATAACCATCTGGAGCAACACACACACACACACACCGTCTATAACCATCTGGAGCAACACACACACACACACACCGTCTATAACCATCTGGAGCAACACACACACACACCGTCTATAACCATCTGGATCAACACACACACACACCATCTATAACCATCTGGAGCAACACACACACACCATCTATAACCATCTGGAGCAACACACACACACACACACCGTCTATAACCATCTGGAGCAACACACACACACCATCTATAACCATCTGGATCAACACACACACACACACACACACACCATCTCTAACCATCTGGAGCAACACACACACACCGTCTATAACCATCTGGAGCAACACACACACACCATCTGCAAATAATACTACATGAAAAACGTTTTGGCGCTAGATTTGTTTAAACTTTCGGTACTTCTGTCAGATGTGTCTCACGGATCACGCCTGTGTATCAGCGCAGCCGACCCCTTAAAATAGTGCACCATGTCTGATCCACTCACTCACTGCTAGCCTGGGCAGCATCATGTTAACTACAAATGTTATAAAATAAACTACTTCTATGCAAATGTTGTTGATCAGTACAATAAAATAAGTCCCAAATGGAACGGAAACAGACTTTGTCATCTGTAGCCCCATTAAATGAGCCAAAACGAGCTCAATAACTCAATGCAATCACACACTCCTATTGAATATACATTCACCTGTATTGTCAATAGGCCTAAGCTACATCTTGATTTACCCAGTTTATCAATAGAGATTTACCATTCTAATAAATGACTACCATTACAGTGCCTCGCAAAAGTATCCATCCCCCTAGGCGTTTTTCCTATTTTGTTCCTATTTTGTTGCATTACAACCTGTAATTTAAATGGATTTTTATTTGGATTTCATGTAATGGACATACACAAAATAGTCCAAATTGTTGAAGTGAAATGAAAAAAATGACTTGTTTCAAAAAGTTTGAAAAAATAAATAGCGGAAAAGTGGTACGTGCATATGTATTCACCCCCTTTGCTATGAAGCCCCTAAATAAGATCTGGTGCAACCAATTACCTTCAGACGTCACATAATTATTTAAATAAAGTCCACCTGTGTGCAATCTAAGTGTCACATGATCTCAGTATATATACACCTGTTCTGAAAGGCCCCAAAGTCTGCAACACCACTAAGCAAGGGGCACCATGAAGACCAAGGATCTCTCCAAACAGGTCAGGGACAAAGTTGTGGAGAAGTACAGATCAGGGATGGGTTCTAAAAAAATATCTGAAACTTTGAACATCCCACGGAGCACCATTAAATCCATTATTAAAAAATGGAAAGAATATGGCACCACAACAAACCTGCCAAGAGAGGGTCGCCCACCAAAACTCACGGACCAGGCAAGGAGGGCATTAATCAGAGAGGCATCAAAGAAACCAAAGATAACCCTGAAGGAGCTGCAAAGCTCCACAGCAGAGATTGGAGTATCTGTCCCATAGGACCACTTTAAGCCGTACACTCCACAGAGCTGAGCTTTACGGAAGAGTGGCCAGAAAAAAGCCATTGCTTAAAGAAAAAAATAAGCAAACACGCCAAAAGGAATGTGGGAGACTCCCCAAACATATGGAAGAAGGTACTCTGGTCAGAATAGCTATGCACGCTCAAGTTTTCAGTTTTTTTTGTCTTATTTCTTGTTTTTCACAAGAAAAAATATTTTGCATCTTCAAAGTGATAGGCATGTTGTATAAATCAAATGATACAAACCCCCTAAAAATCAATTTTAATTCCAGGTTGTAAGGCAACAAAATAGGAAAAATGCCAAGGGGGGTGAATACTTTCGCAAGCCACTGTATGTTGTTATGTAGCTATATTGGTAAAACAGTCAGATTGATTGATTCATTAATGCATACATAACTGTCTCTGAAAAATGTTGACTTAAAAAAAAAATAGAAATGTAGTGATATTGATGCCCAACGATTGAACAGAGCAGTAGCTGAGTTTATCTGTTTGGATCAAGTGGCATTCTGGGACTTTGGCTAATACGCCTTTTTGTTGTTGTTGTGGTATCGCTTTGGTATCGAGTATCGCGATGGTATCAGGTATTGTGATACTAAACCTGGCATCAGTACAGAGGAAAGAAATTCTGGTTTCGTGACAACACTAACACACACATACGCGCGCACACAGGGTTTATATCAGGGTTTATAGCAGACTTTACAGCAGGGTTTATATAAGGGTTTATTGCAGGGTTACTGCATTCTACTGCTGGTACCTTATCACACGGCTAGCACACGGCTAGCACACGGCTAAGAGATGGCTGTTTTCTCTGCTGACCGTATTTGAATGAGAGATAACGATCCCTGGGGCTGCGTCGTACCAAATTAGTAATTTATCTGCCATCTAAAGCAGGGTTTCCCAAACTCTGTCCTGCCCCCCCCCCCCCCCCCCCCCCACCCCCACGTTTGGGGTTTTGCCCTAGATCTAAATTCTAAATAATGATTCTAAATAATCAAATCTTGATGATGAGTTGGTTATTTGAATCAGCTGTGCAGTGCATACATTTGATAAACTGACTTGTTGGAAAGGTGGCATCCTATGACGGTGCCACGTTGAAAGTCACTGAGCTTCTCAGCAAGGCCATTCTACTGCCAGTGTTTGTCTATGGAGATTGCATGGCGGTGTGCTCAATTTTATACATCTGGCAGCAACGGGTATGGCTGAAATAGCTGACCACTAATTTGAAGGGGTGTCCAAATACTTTTGTAAATGTGACCGACCTGCTCAATTCGGTCAGTAGAAAATGGTATATCATACACTACAGTTGAGGTACAATGGGAAAGTAATTCTGATTTGAAAGTTGATAAACTTGTAACCCTACTTTTGAGAAAATGGCCTTGAATGTTTTGGGACCTACTGGAGAACTCTTCTTTGTCTACACCCATTCAGCAACACCCTCTAAAGCTTTAGCCCCACCCATCTCTTTAAGGATTCACATGTGAGGCCATGTGCTAAACAGAGTGAGGTAGTTAACTTAACAACCAAAGATTTTAAGACTAAAGGCTGGTTTATACTACGGGTGTGTTCGTAAATGTTATCTAGAGTGCCAGAGTGTGCTCTAGGCGTTCGTAAACTCAGAGCGTTGTCAGATTGGCCGTTCGTAAACTCAGATCGTTGTCAGATTGGCCGTTCGTAAACTCAGAGCGTTGTCAGATTGACCGTTCGTAAACTCAGAGCGTTGTCAGATTGGCCGTTCGTAAACTCAGAGCGTTGTCAGATTGTCCGTTCGTAAACTCAGAGCGTTGTCAGATTGGCCGTTCGTAAATTCAGAGCGTTGTCAGATTGTCCG
This sequence comes from Coregonus sp. 'balchen', assembly GCA_902810595.1. NCBI lineage: Eukaryota > Metazoa > Chordata > Actinopteri > Salmoniformes > Salmonidae > Coregonus > Coregonus sp. 'balchen'. The sequence continues at coordinate 34,081,255 of LR778255.1, read as the reverse complement.
TTCGTAAATTCAGAGTGTTTCGGTCTCGGAGCGTTCAGAGCACACACTGGACGCTCTGGCCTAGGAGTAGGGTTTATCCGACCATTTTACTCACCCTAGCAGAGATGGTTAGGTTGTTTTTATGTTATCCAGAGCGTTGGTGACCGCAACTGTGCTGCTGGCAACAATTTAACAACGCTTTTTTTGCAAACGTTTACAGACACCGGCCATATTCAACGGGGTGTTGAGCGTTCGTAAATTCGTCAGTTATTCTGCGCTCTGGTACGCTCAGACGAGAGTGCTCTGAAATCGGAGTAGATAGCCAGAGCGAATTTACCAGCTACGTCTATCGACAGTTGTCGCAGTGACATCATTAACATTATTTTGAAATGGTTGCTTGCATAGTGGAGTCTTTTCTTAAGACATGTACAGTGGGGAGAACAAGTATTTGATACACTGCTGATTTTGCAGGTTTTCCTACTTACAAAGCATGTAGAGGTCTGTAATTTTTATCATAGGTACACTTCAACTGTGAGAGACGGAATCTAAAACAAAAATCCAGAAAATCACATTGTATGATATTTAAGTAATTCATTTGCACAAGGCTGGGATGGGCTGCAGGACAATAGGCAAGCAGCTTGGTGAGAAGGCAACAACTGTTGGCGCAATTATTAGAAAATGGAAGAAGTACAATATGACGGTCAATCACCCTCGGTCTGGGGCTCCATGCAAGATCTCACCTTGTGGGGCATCAATGATCATGAGGAAGGTGAGTGATCAGCCCAGAACTACACGGCAGGACCTGGTCAATGACCTGAAGAGAGCTGGGACCACAGTCTCAAAGAAAACCATTAGTAACACACTAGGATTAAAATCCTGAAGCGCACGCAAGGTCCCCCTGCTCAAGCCAGCGCTTGTCCAGGCCCGTCTGAAGTTTGCCAATGACCATCTGGATGATCCAGAGGAGGAATGGGAGAAGGTTATGTGGTCTGATGAGACAAAAATATAGCTTTTTTTGTCTAAACTCCACTCGCCGTGTTTGGAGGAAGAAGAAGGATGAGTACAACCCCAAGAACACCATCCCAACCGTGAGGCTTGGAGGTGGAAACATCATTCTTTGGGGATGCTTTTCTGCAAAGGGGACAGGTCGACTGCACCGTATTGAGGGGAGGATGGATGGGGCCATGTATCGCCAACAACCTCCTTCCCTCAGTAAGAGCATTGAAGATGGGTCGTGGCTGGGTCTTCCAGCATGACAATGACCCAAAACACACAGCCAGGGCAACTAAGGAGTGGCTCCGTAAGAAGCATCCCAAGGTCCTGGAGTGGCCTAGCCAGTCTCCAGACCTGAACCCAATAGAACATCTTTGGAGGGAGCTGAAAGTCCGTATTGCCCAGCGACAGCCCCGAAACCTGAAGGATCTGGAGAAGGTCTGTATGGAGGAGTGGGCCAAAATCCCTGCTGCAGTGTGTGCAAACCTGGTCAAGA
>LR778255.1:34069787-34074787 GCA_902810595.1 Coregonus sp. 'balchen' | reverse complement strand
TAAAGCTCAGCTCTGTGGAGTGTACGGCTTAAAGTGGTCCTATGGACAGATACTCCAATCTCCGCTGTGGAGCTTTGCAGCTCCTTCAGGGTTATCTTTGGTCTCTTTGTTTCCTCTCTGATTAATGCCCTCCTTGCCTGGTCCGTGAGTTTTGGTGGGCGGCCCTCTCTTGGCAGGTTTAATAATGGATTTAATGGTGCTCCGTGGGATGTTCAAAGTTTCTGATATTTTATTATAACCCAACCCTGATCTCTACTTCTCCACAACTTTTTCCCTGATTTGTTTGGAGAGCTCCTTGGTCTTCATGGTGCCGCTTGCTTGGTGGTGCCCCTTGATTAGTGTTGTTGCAGACTTTGGGGCCTTTCAGAACAGGTGTATATATACTGAGATGTGACACTTAGATTGCAAACAGGTGGACTTTATGTGGTCCTCTGTAGCTCAATTGGTAGAGCATGGCGCTTGTAACGCCAGGGTAGTGAGTTCGATCCCCGGGACCACCCATACGTAAAAGTTTATGCACACATGACTGCGTCTGCTAAATGGCATATTATTATTATTATTATTATTATTATTATTATTATTATTATTATTATTATTTAACTAATTATGTGACTTCTGAAGGTAATTGGTTGCACCAGATCTTATTTAGGGGCTTCTTAGCAAAGGGGGTGAATACATACGGTGGGGTAGGAAAGTATTTAGTCAGCCACCAATTGTGCAAGTTCTCCCACTTAAAAAGATGAGAGAGGCCTGTAATTTTCATCATAGGTACACGTCAACTATGACAGACAAATTGAGCATTTTTTTTCCAGAAAATCACATTGTAGGATTTTTAATGAATTTATTTGCAAATTATGGTGGAAAATAAGTATTTGGTCACCTACAAACAAGCAAGATTTCTGGCTCTCACAGACCTGTAACTTCTTCTTTAAGAGGCTCCTCTGTCCTCCACTCGTTACCTGTATTAATAGCACCTGTTTGAACTTGTTATCAGTATAAAAGACACCTGTCCACAACCTCAAACAGTCACACTCCAAACTCCACTATGGCCAAGACCAAAGAGCTGTCAAAGGACACCAGAAACAAAATTGTAGACCTGCACCAGGCTGGGAAGACTGAATCTGCAATAGGTAAGCAGCTTGGTTTGAAGAAATCAACTGTGGGAGCAATTATTAGGAAATGGAAGACATACAAGACCACTGATAATCTCCCTCGATCTGGGGCTCCTCGATCTGGGGCTCCACGCAAGATCTCACCCCGTGGGGTCAAAATGATCACAAGAACGGTGAGCAAAAATCCCAGAACCACACGGGGGGACCTAGTGAATGACCTGCAGAGAGCTGGGACCAAAGTAACAAAGCCTACCATCAGTAACACACTACGCCGCCAGGGACTCAAATCCTGCAGTGCAAGACGTGTCCCCCTGCTTAAGCCAGTACATGTCCAGGCCCGTCTGAAGTTCGCTAGAGTGCATTTGGATGATCCAGAAGAGGATTGGGAGAATGTCATATGGTCAGATAAACCAAAATATAACTTTTTGGTAAAAACTAAACTCGTCTTGTTTGGCAGACAAAGAATGCTGAGTTGCATCCAAAGAACACCATATCTACTGTGAAGCATGGGGGTGGAAACATCATGCTTTGGGGCTGTTTTTCTGCAAAGGGACCAGGACGACTGATCCATGTAAAGGAAAGAATGAATGGGGCCATGTATCGTGAGATTTTAAATGAAAACCTCCTTCCATCAGCAAGGGCATTGAAGATGAAACGTGGCTGGGTCTTTCAGCATGACAATGATCCCAAACACACCGCCCGGGCAATGAAGGAGTGGCTTCGTAAGAAGCATTTCAAGGTCCTGGAGTGGCCTAGCCAGTCTCCAGATCTCAACCCCATAGAAAATCTTTGGAGGGAGTTGAAAGTCTGTGTTGCCCAGTGACAGCCCCAAAACATCACTGCTCTAGAGGAGATCTGCATGGAGGAATGGGCCAAAATACCACCAACAGTGTGTGAAAACCTTGTGAAGACTTACAGAAAACGTTTGACCTGTGTCATTGCCAACAAAGGGTATATAACAAAGTATTGAGAAACTTTTGTTATTAACCAAATACTTATTTTCCACCATAATTTGCAAATATATTCATAAAAAATCCTACAATGTGATTTTCTAGATTTTTTTTTCTTCTAATTTTGTCTGTCATAGTTGACGTGTACCTATGATGAAAATGACAGGCCTCTCTCATCTTTTTAAGTGGGAGAACTTGCACAATTGGTGGCTGACTAAAAACTTTTTTTCCCCACTGTATGCACGTACCAGTTTTCCGTTATTAATTTTTTCAAACTTTTTGAAACAAGTACTTTTTTTCATTTCACTTCACCAACTAGATGTACAGCTAGATGTACAGTTGAAGTCGGAAGTTTACATACACCTTTACCAAATATATTTAAACTCATTTTTTCACAATTCCTGACATTTAATCCTAGTAAAAATTCCCTGTCTTAGGTCAGTTAGGATCACCACTTTTTCAGTTCTGCCCACAAATGTTCTATAGGATTGAGGTCAGGGCTTTGTGATGGCCACTCCAATACCTTGACTTTGTTGTCCTTAAGCCATTTTGCCACAACTTTGGAAATATGCTTGGGGTCATTGTCCATTTGGAAGACCCATTTGCGACCAAGCTTTAACTTCCTGACTGATGTCTTGAGATGTTGCTTCAATATATCCACATAATGTTCCTTCCTCATCATGCCATCTATTTTGTGAAGTGCACCAGTCCCTCAAGCAACAAAGCACCCCCTCAGCATGATGCAGCAACCCCCGTGCTTCACGGTTGGGATGGTGTTCTTTGGCTTGCAAGCGACCCCCTCATTATGGCCAAACAGTTCTATTTTTGTTTTATCAGTCCAGAGGACATTTCTCCAAAAAGTACGATCTTTGTCCCCATGTGCAGTTGCAAACCGTGGTCTGGCTTTTTTATGGCGGTTTTGGAGCAGTGGCTTCTTCCTTGCTGAGTAGCCTTTCAGGTTATGTCGATATAGGACTCGTTTTACTGTGGATATAGATACTTTTGTACCGGTTTCCTCCAGCATCTTGACAAGGTCCTTTGCTGTTGTTCTGGGATTGATTTGCACTTTTCGCACCAAAGTACGTTCATCTCTAGGAGACAGAACGCGTCTCCTTCCTGAGTGGTTTGACGGCTGCGTGGTCCCATGGTGTTTATACTTGCGTAATAGACCAATGCAGTGGTATAAGGCACTGCATTGCAGTGCTAGCTGTGCCACTAGAGATCCTGGTTCAAATCCAGGCTCTGTCGTAGCCGGCCGTGACCGGGAGACCCATGGGGCGGCGCACAATTGGCCCAGCGTCGTCCAGGGTAGGGGAGGGAATGGCCGGCAGGGATGTAGCTCAGTTGGTAGAGCATGGTGTTTGCAACGCCAGGGTTGTGGGTTCGATTCCCACAGGGGGACAGTATATAAAAAATTATTTATGCACTCACTAACTGTAAGTCGCTCTGGATAAGAGCGTCTGCTAAATGACTAAAATGTAATGTAAATGTAATGAACGTGGTACCTTCAGGCGTTTGGAAATTGTTCCCAAGGATGAACCAGACTTGTGGAGGTCTACAATAATTTTTCTGTGGTCTTGGCTGATTTCTTTTGATTTTCCCATGATGTCAAGCAAAGAGGCACTGAGTTTGAAGGTAGGCCTTGAAATACATCCACAGGTACACCTACAATTGACTGAAATGTTGTCAATTAGCCTATCAGAAGCTTCTAAAGCCATGACATCATTTTCTGGAATTTTCCAAGCTGTTTAAAGGCACAGTGTATGTAAACTTCCGACCCACTGGAATTGTGATACAGTGAATTTTAAGTGAAATAATCTGTCTGTAAACAATTGTTGGAAAAAAATACTTGTGTCATGCACAAAGTAGATGTCCTAACCGACTTGCCAAAACGATAGTTTGTTAACAAGAAATGTGTGGAGTGGTTGAAAAACAAGTTTTAATGACTCCAACCTAAGTGTATGTAAACTTCCGACTTCAACTGTATATTAACCATGACCTTGTTCAGCCATGACTTGGAGAAACATAGGATATTACAGTTCTTCAGGTCCCGTTGATAGGATAGTCTGGAACGGAGCTCGTCCAGTTTCTTCTCCAGTAACTGTACGTTAGAAGGTAGAAGCGGTTTATTTGCTGTGTCGCTTCCTTTCCCGGGGATTAGGGCCTTGTCTGGAGTAAGCAGACCATCCACAGCAGCTGACTCGATGATGTAGAAGTTGTCGTCCAAAATCCAGGTTAGTGATCACTGTTCTGATGTCCAGAAGCTGTTTTCGGGCGTATGGAAATTATGGCGGAGACATTATGTACAAAAACAAAGTTAAGATCAACGTAAAAAAACAACAACACACAAAGTAGCAGAATTGGTCGAACACCAGTCAAAATGGTGGATTATAGGTTGAATTGACGCCCAGTGGGAAGGAAGGAAGACGGAAGGAAACCATTTTGACTGAGGGGAGGAGACAGTAGTTTAACCTAAACTGTCAAAACCTCATGTCATATTTCTGGGCCCGTAGTCACAAAGTGTCTCAGAGTAGGATCGCTGATCTAGGATCAGGTTTGGCATTTTAGATCATAAGGAATGGACGGGGGGGGACCTGATCCTAGATCAATACTCTTACAACAAGGCTTTTTTGGATACGGCCCAAGGTACAATAAAGCAGCATTTTTGCCAAAATCGATCTCAAGCGTCTCTTTACTGCAATATGATTTTCTGTCCCAAACCTTACATAGTCCACAAATACCAAGGTGGCCATTTAATCATCTTGCCTAAGAGGGAACAATAGGCCTTGGTTACATATATATTCATTGACTGCTTAATAAAATGGCCTTTTTATTGCCCACATGTATTATTCATAGACTCAATTAGATCATGAGCTAATGGCGTATTGTAATGTGGCTTGGGATACAGCAAGGCACACTACAGTCCTAATGACTGTTG
>LR778255.1:34003095-34069687 GCA_902810595.1 Coregonus sp. 'balchen' | reverse complement strand
CTTCAGAAGGATGAAATTTTTGTGTTACAGCCTGAATTCGAAATTGATTAAATATTTATTTTTTTACCCATCCACACACAATACCCCATAATGACAGAGTGAAATCATGTTTTTAGATATTTTTTAGCAAATGTTTTGAAAATGAAATACCGAAATATCTCATTTACATAAGTATTCACACCCCTGAGTCAATGCTTTGTAGAAGCACCTTTTGCAGCGACTACAGCTGTGAGTCTTTCTGTTTAAGTCTCTAAGAGCTTTCCACACCTGGATTATGCAACATTAGCCCATTATTATTTTCAAAGTTCTTCAAGCGCTGTCAAAATGGTTGTTGATCTTTGCTAGACAACCATTTTCAGGTCTTGCCATATATTTTCAAGTAACTTTAAGTCAAAACTGTCGGCCACTCAGAAACATTCACTGTCTTCTTGGTAAGCAACTCCAGTCTAGATTTGGCCTTGTGTTTTAGGTTATTGTCCTGCTGAAACGAGAATTCATCTCCCAGTGTCTGGTGGAAAGCAGACTGAACCAGGTTTTCCTCTAGGATCATGCCTGTGTTTAGCTCCATTCCGTTTATATTTTATCCTGAAAAACTCCCCAGTGCTTAATGATTGCAAGCATACCCATAACATGATGCAGCCACCACCAGTGGCGGCTCCTGAAAAAATTCTCAGGGGGGGCAATTTTTCTGATGATTTAGGTGACCTACACACATTTTAAAAAAGATATGTCCAGCAACAACATGAAGACAGGGGCAGCATATAAGTCAATACTGATATACACATTACTTGTGCACCTGAGCATAATTCACAATAAGCAAGCAGGAGCTTTTGATAGAGGCTACTGAAAACATTGATTCTTTGATGCTACCAAGTTATTGGTAATAAGACATTTTTATAGACTTCCATATTCTGCCCTCTTGTATAGATTTGTGAAAATGAACAGTGATAGACATTTTGCCTGAAAACAGAATTTGAAAATAATTTCTAGAAAAGGTAAACACAGCTATCTGTATGGCTTTGTAAAAATGAACAACCATATTCTGGCCAATTGTATAGATTTGTAAATATGATGATGTCTCCTTTCATGCATACATTTTCAAATAAAGCTCTGCTTTGAGAAAGATCGAATGATATTGTTTAATCTTACCTTATGGCCTGCACACTGCTTGTGAAGCTGTCGAGGGCACGTTTGATGAAGACAGCATCGATGTCCTTCTTCTGTAGCTTCTGGTACAGAATGTCGACGTGGGGCATGATTTTGTGAAAAAGCCCCAGGAAAAAAATAAAATCTTCTTGCTATCTATGTACCTCAGCACAAGCACCAGCTGTGTCTGTGTAGAAACGTCCGTGGTCTCGTCAGCTTGGATAGCTACGAAGTTCGCCGACTTCACCTCCTCCACAATATGTTCCCTCATGACCGCTAGCATACACTCCAGTAGCTCGTTTTGAATGGTCTTTGATGTGCCCTTGAAAACTTTAGCATTTTTAAGATGGTCATCAAACACCTCATCTAATTGTGCCACAAAGTTGACAAGTCCAAGAAAAATACCAGGGTTGGTGGAGCCCTCAGTTTCATCTTTGCCTCGCAAAGCTAACTCAAACACTCCGCAAAACTTCACACACTGGATTAGCCGGCTGAGGATGTGGCGGTTCTTGCTAACCTCATCGTTGTGGCAGTAGTACGTGAATTGATTGACGCTGCTACCCGCTCTTTTCTTAGTTACGTTCATGGTTATGTTACGTATGACGAAAGCGCGTAAGTGCAAGCCCTCCCGGAACCCATAGAGATTGTATTGAAAGCTCTGATATTTGAAAAAAAAAAGATTTTACATCAGAGGCTATGAGAGACTTCTGGGCGATTTTCAACCTGACTGAAATCGCCCCAAAACGGGCGGGGCCATTTGAAGCACGACTTTAGCCTGATTGGACATTTAGTGGCAGATCAGACGTCTAGATTAGAACACTGATAACTACTGTTGCCGTGATATAATTGATTAGAAAAAAAATCCCTTCCTTTTCCCGTTTGGCAGTGCGTCGCCCATATCGCCCTAATGAACACACCGCCCCTGGCCACCACTATGCTTGCAAATATAGAGAGTGGTACTCAGTAATGTGTTGTATTTGCCCCAAATATAACACTTTGTATTCAGGACAAATATTTAATTGCTTTGCCACATTTCTTGCAGTATTACTTTAGTGCCTTGTTGCAAACAGGATGCATGTTTTGGAATATTTGTATTTTGTACAGGCTTCCATCTTTTCACTCTGTTTTTTATGTTAGTATTGTGGAGTAACTACAATGTTGTTGATCCATGCTCAGTTTTCTCCTATCACAGCCATTAAATTCTGTAACTGTTTTAAAGTCATCATTAATTGGCTTCATGGTGAAATCTCTGGGTGGTTTCCTTCCTCTCCGGCAACTGAGTTAGGAAGGACGACTGTATCTTTGTAGTGACTGGGTGTATTGATCCACCATCCAAAGTGTACTTAATTAATAACCATCCAAAGTGTAATTAATAACTTCACCATGGTCAAAGGGATATTCAATATCTGCTTTTTTTATTTTGACCTTTTGACCCTTCTTTGTGAGGCACCTATTGGGCTTTGTGGTTGAATCTGTGTTTGAAATTCACTGCTCGACTGAGGGACCTTACAGATAATTGTATGTGTGGGGTACAGAGATGAGGTAGTCATTCATAAATCATGTTAAACACTAGTATTGCACACAGAGTGAGTCCCACGCTACTTATTATGTGACTTGTTAAGCACATTTCTACTCCTGAACTTTAGGCTTGCCATAACAAAGGGGATTACATTTTTCTAAAAACACATTTCCACTTTGACATTATGGGGTATTGTGTGTAGATCAGTGACACAAAATCTAAATTGAATCCATTTTAAATTCAGCCTGTAACACAACAACATGTGGATAAAGTCAAGGAGTGTGACTTTCTGAAGGCACTTTAACCCTGCAATACCCATAAACACACACACACACACAATCAGAACCCATCATTCACAGCATGAATCATAAAACAGCAGTCCTGTGAATGCCACTGCGTACGTTGATATTTACTCTGGACTTGAAATATTGCAATCCCTGGAGCATGACTATTTATTTAATCTTAATTTATTCATAATTATTCACTAATTAATGCGAAAGAAAAGCCCCGTTGGTTATTTCAACATCTTGTGTATTTGCTAAGTCCCGAAGCTAGAGAAGCATTTACACAACTTTTACTATGTCTGCCTTCTGTCCAGGACCTGAGGGGAACGAGCATGTCTGCCTTGTGTGTGTGTGTGTGTGTGTGTGTGTGTGTGTGTGTGTGTGTGTGTGTGTGTGTGTGTGTGTGTGTGTGTGTGTGTGTGCGCGTGCGTGCGTGTGTGTGTGTGTGTGTGCGTGCGTGTGTGTGTTTGTGTGCCGTCTGTTCAGATCCTGCAGAAGAGCAGAGGAACAGTCTGGAAAACTAGCAGCAAGGCTAATGGAGTGTGACATCTAAGTGTTCTTAGGGATGGAGAGCAACCACACAGCACCAGCAGACACCACCAGCAGACACCACCAGCAGACACCACCAGCAGACACCACTATTGCCTCCAGCTCAGCATCCGTGAGAAAAACAGCCAGACTTTCAAAGAAATCACTGGAGGAACAATATAGTGAAGATTTTTTCATTGATAATAAATATATAATATACCACTTAGCGGACGCTTTTATCCAAAGCAACTTACAGTCATGCGTGCATACATTTAAAATGGGTGGTACAGGGAATCGAACACACTACCCTGGCATTACAAGCACCATGCTCTACCAACTGAGCTACAAAGGTCTGTGCCAAGTCATGGGTTCATATAACCTTGAAAATGAATACCAATAATTATAGGTGATAAGGTGTAGGCCTAATAAGATTGTTATAATGCATACCACAGAGTGAATGTTCTCCAGTTATCCTGCAACCCTTCACACCCTCTTTCTCCTTTGTGGTGTTGATTGTCTTGTACATCAAAGCACATCTACATGTCAACTAGAGTCTAACCTACATACAGGCTACAGAAGACTATAGTAGGGTATAGAATGCAATTGTAGGCTATAGTAGGCTACAGAAGACTACAGAAGACTACAGTAGGCTATAGTAGGCTACAGAAGACTACAGAATACTACAGAAGACTACAGTAGGCTATAGTAGGCTACAGAAGACTACAGAAGACTACATTAGTCTATAGTAGGCTACAGAAGACTACAGTAGTCTATAGTAGGCTACAGAAGACTACAGAAGACTACAGAAGATTACAGAAGACTACAGAAGATTACAGTAGTCTATAGTAGGCTACAGAAGACTACAGAAGACTACAGAAGATTACAGAAGATTACAGAAGACTACAGAAGATTACAGTAGGCTATAGAAGACTACAGTAGGATATAATAGGCTACAGAAGACTACAGAAGGATACAGAAGACTACAGAAGACTACAGTAGGCTAAAGAAGACTACAGAAGACTACAGTAGGCTATATTAGACTACAGAAGACTACAGAAGACTACAGAAGACTACAGAAGACTACAGTAGGCTAAAGAAGACTACAGAAGACTACAGAAGGATACAGAAGACTACAGAAGACTACAGTAGGCTAAATAAGACTACAGAAGACTACAGTAGGCTATAGTAGGCTACAGAAGACTACAGAAGACTACAGAAGACTACAGAAGACTACAGTAGGCTAAAGAAGACTACAGAAGACTACAGTAGGCTATAGTAGGGTACATAAGACTACAGAATACTATAGAAGACTACAGTAGGATACAGAAGACTACAGAAGACTACAGTATGCTAAAGAAGACTACAGTAGGCTATAGTAGGCTACAGAAGACTACAGAAGACTACAGAAGACTACAGTAGGCTATAGTAGGCTACAGAAGACTACAGAAGACTACAGAAGACTACAGAAGATTACAGAAGACTACAGTAGACTACAGAAGACTACAGAAGACTACAGTAGGCTATAGTAGGCTATAGTAGGCTATAGTAGGCTACAGTCGGGTAGAGTAGGCTCCATCTCCTCTGTAAATCACCCTGTCATCAGCCCAACTAGGTCATATAACAGCAAGGTAAAACTGTCACCATACTGCTGAAGATAGCAGAGGACCAGGCACAGGACAGGAGAGGAGAGGAGAGGAGAGGAGAGGAGAGGAGAGGAGAGGAGAGGAGAGGAGAGGAGAGGAGAAGAGAGGAGAGGAAAGGAGAGGAGAGGAGAGGAGAGGAGAGGAGAGGAGAGGAGAGGAGGAGATGGGAGTGGAGGGGAGGAGAGGACCAGGCACAGGACAGGAGAGGAGATGGGAGTGGAGGGGAAAGGAGGAGAGGAGAGGGGGAACGAAACGTGCTATCAGATGCTTTTCTGCTTCACTCAGCCAGCATAGCAATTTCCCCTACGATTACAAATGGCTTAACTGAGTCTGCACCTCACCAATGCACGTTTTAAAAACAGTTGTGCATTTCAAGGCACAGAAAGGAATAACATCAGCCTTGTTGAACAAAAAGGTTGTGGTGTTTTATTTAACCACTTACAATAGTTTAACATATGTCTCCTTCAGAAAGAACTGATGTCGGCTACAGTGTGTGACGTGCTGGTACTGAACTTTAATCTCGAGACGGATACATCTGCTATAAGTGTCGCTTTTTCATTCATGGCACCGGGACATCGGGTCCGCTCGTGCGCCAGCATGTGTTCTGTCCCGTTAATTTACAGTCGGTCATGAAATTACCGGGGAGCTGCAGGAGACAAACAGTCAGACCCCTGTAGCCTACACACGAGACACCCTCGCTGCCTCGCGCACACAACGTGTCAGCAGTATCACTAACGTAGCGGTAATGTCACGGGACTGCTTGGATTGTTTACTGGTAAATTGAGATGGAACGAACCGTACCGATCATCATAGATCGATTAATCGTTTTATGAACGGAGCCCCTCTCCTCTATAACCTTGAACCGCTAATTGATGAAGATTGGTGGGAAATAGTAGCTCACAGAGAATAGCAAACGACTGCGTAATACGGACATAGGCTGTTGGTTTGGCAAAAACACAGCCAGAAAGAACTTGTAAGATTTACTTAGACTGAGCACATTTACCATCCATCATTGCCACAATGCCTTATGTTATGTGATTGTGAACATAAAGGCCTTTACATCAAATAAGGTGTTCATCTTTCAGAATAACGCAGTGAAGTTGAAGCAGGGCCATATGATAATAATATACAATGAACTCACCAATGCAGGTAAATCCAGCGAGGAACAGCCAGCAGAGCATCACCAGCGTGGCGGTGCTGTATCTCCCGCGGACAAAGGGAGTCAAGTGTAACGGCATCATTCTCTGATGTAAACTGCTCGCACTTCTCCGGTCTCCGGTTTAACTTTCAAAAGACAAAAGAGCAGGGATAAATGAGCAGTAGCAGTTCACGGATTTGTGTGTCCGGTTTGTTTTCTTCTCCGGGCCTCTCTTTACGCCGTTAGTAAGCGCCTCTGCATCCAAGTCCAGTTGGCTCAGCAGCTGCACGCTTCCTCCAGGTCCACTACCTTGGACATTACATTGGTATCCCCGCAGCGCGTCTTGGGTTGCTAGAAACAACGCAGCATCACAGGTGTGGTAAACACACTCAGCTCTGCTTTCTTCCTCCCTTCGCTGTTTCACTCTCTCCTCTCCTCTCCTCTTCTCTGTTTCCGTATCTTTCCAAAGCCGCTATGCGTTTAGAATTCAGAAGCGGGGCAGCGGTTGAACGTGTTCTACGTCTCGGTTGTGTTCTCTTCTATCCTCCTTGGGAACAAATACCTGCAACCGACAGGGAAATAGTATAAATTGGCATTAGAGTATCAACATCTGCTTCCACAGCAATGCAGGAGTGGAGGAGAGTGAAAGAGGTACAGGAGTGTGAGCGGAGCGGAGTGCCAAAACCAGGAGTGCAGTTCGTCATCGTCCGGAATGGACTTTAAGAGCCCTATAATTTCCTTTTCTGTTATACGGCAATTAGGATTGTGATATCATCAACCCAGCCCCATGAACACAATTTAAACCTGCATGCCTGCGCTTATATTAACCTACATGTTTTATACATGTTCAATATATTTTATCAACGATATTCAAAGTCACTTCCTTTTTTTATTATTTTTTTACAGTGCTTAGTTGGTCTACATTATATGGTAGCCTATGTGAAGGTGTAACGGTGTGAAATGGCTAGCTTAGTTAGCGGTGCGGGCTAGCAGCGTTTCAATCCATGAGGTCACTCGCTCTGAGACCTAGAAGTAGTTGTTTCCCCTTTGCTCTGCGGGCCTTTTGTGGAGCGACGGGTAACGGTGCTTTCGAGGGTGACTGTTGTCGATGTGTGCAGAGGGTCCCTGGTTCAAGCCCAGGTTGGGGGCGAGGAGAGGGATGGAAGCAACACTGTTACAAAGGCATAAGAAGTGAATAATTCATTGGCGGTTGAAGTCATCATTTCGCCCCTTCTTCCATGTTTTTTAATAGTATTCACATGACAATGTGCATAAAATGAAAAGTATAAATGGGCACAGTGTCTTAAGGTACAGTGTATTCAGAAGGTATTCATACCCCTTGACCTTTTCCACATTTTGTTGTGTTACAGCCTGAATTCAAAATGGATGAAAAAAAAACTACACACAATACCCCATAATGACAAAGAGAAAACATGTTTTTAGAAAATGTTGCTAACTTACTGAAAATGAAATACATTAATATTTAATTTACAGAAATATTCAAACCCCTGAGTGAATACTTTGTAGAAGCACGTTTGTCGGTGATTACAGCTTTGAGTCGTCTTGGGTATGTCTGTATCAGTTTCGCACATCTTGATTTGGGGATTTTCTCCCATTCTTCCTTGCAGATTTTCTCAAGCTCTGTTAAATTAAATGGGGAGCAGCGATGAACAGCAATCTTCAAGCCTTTCCACAGATTTTTAATGGGATTCAAGTCTAGGCTTTGGCAGGGCCACTCAAGGACTTTCACATTCTTGTTCTGAAGCCATTCCAGCATTGCTTTGGCTCTATGCTTGGGGTCATTGTCCTGATGGAACGTAAATCTTCTCCCCCAGTCTAAGGTTGCTTGCACTCTGTAGCAGGTTCTCATCAAGGATTTACCTGTATTTGGCTCCATTCATTGTTCCCTCTATCCTTATCAGTCTCCCAGTCCCTACCGCTGAAAAGCATCCCCATGGCATGATGCTGCCACCACCATGCTTCACGGTAGGGATGGTGTTAAGACGGGTGATGAGCAGGGCCTGGTGTTCTTCAGACATAGCGCTTTGCATTCAGGCCAAAGAGTTACATTTTTGTCTCATCAGACCACATACTATTTTGCCTTATGATCTCAGTCTTTCACCTGCCTATTTGCAAACTCCAGGTGTGCTGGCTGTCATGTGCCTTTTTCTCAGGAGTGGCTTCCGTCTGGCCACTCTCCCATAAAGCCCAGATTGGTGAAGTGCTGTAGAGACTGTTGTCCTTCTGGTAGGTTCTCCCAGCTCAACCGAGGAACTCTGTGGTTCTGTCAGAGTGGTCATTGGTTTCTTAGTCACCTCCCTGACCAAGGTCCTTCTTGCCCGGTTGATCAGTTTGGTCGGACGGCCAGTTATAGGCGGAGTCTGGGTAGCTCCATGTTTTTTCCATTTCCCAATGATGGAGACCACTGTGCTCTTGGAAACGTTCAACACTCTAGAAATTGTTTTATACCCTTCCCCAGATATATGCCTCATCACAATTATATCTCGGAGATCTACAGACAGTTACTTGGACTTCCTGGTATAGTTTCTGCTCTGACACGCACTGTCAACTGTGGGACGTTATAAAGGCAGCTTTTTTTATTTTTTATAAATCATGTCCAAACAATTGAATATGCCACAGGTGGACTCCAATCAAGTTGTAGAAACATCTCAAGGATGATCAAAGGAAATTGGATGCACCTGAGCTCATTTTGGAGTGTCATAGCAAAAGGTGTGAATACTTATGTAAATGTGAAAGTGTTTTCACTTTGTCATTAAGGGCTATTATGTGTAATAAATCAAGGGGTATGAATACTTTCTGAAGGCACTGTACTCTATGTCATATGATATCAAACAGTACTTTGTATGCAGATGCATGCCATAACTCCACACTGTAGTCAAGGTTTGAATACATTAGTCTCTTCTCTGAGTGCAACACGCTCACATCTGAGATGGTCATGGCCTATTCTGCTGTACAGTGTAGCTACGTTATGGACCAGTTTCCCAGACCCAGACTGAGCCTATACTCCCAGACTAAAGAGCATGTTCAGTGAAGATTATCAATCCAGGAGTAGGTCTAAACTTAATCTAGGTCTGGGAAACTGGCCCTGTAAAAAAAAGAAAAACGTGTTTTCTCTTAACAGTAGGTAGGCGCCAGAGGAGACTGGTGGGAGGAGCAATAGGAGAACAGGATCATTGTAACGGCTGGAATGGAATCAAACGTGGTTTCCATATGTTTGATACTGTTCCATTGCACCCATTACAATGAGCCCATTCTCCCAAATCTCTTCCCACCAGCCTCCTCTGTTTACACATGTAAGTGGAGCAGTGGTAGCAGTTTACACATTTAAGGGTAGTGATGGTAGCCGTGGTTAGGTTAAATAATTATGTCAGTAAAGAGGCAAAAGAGATGTACAAACCAGAAATGAACAGGTTCTGACGTCAACATCAAAGCTTTTCAAATCAATCCGAACTGGATCGGGCCTAGAATCAGGCTACAGGACAGGCTACCCACATGGATACTCTCCCCCATCAGAATTTACAGAACACTGGCAAGGCCAGCCAAATACATTTAGCCACTCTCTGGGAAAAACCATACAGTCCAGGTGATATGTGCCAAATTTGAGGTGTTATGTTCACTTTTTAAATAAAAGCATGAAACTTGGTAAACTTGCACAGTTTTGGGACATTTTCAGAAAAGGAGCTATCGCAAAAACGCCTCCTGGCGGTCGTGGTGGCCATTTTGCTATTCCGCCATAGTTGGAAAATGTATTTTCCTTCATTTCTGTAACAATGTCGAGAAGCAGGTGCAGGTGAAATGTTTAATAAAACAACAAACATGAAACGAGACAGCGTAACCGTGGTGATATAGCATGAACACAGGAACAATACCTACTGAGGACTAAATGTAAGGGAGGGACATACAGCTGAAGTCGTAAGTTTACATAAACTTAGGATGGAGTCATTAAAACTAGTTTTCCAACCACTCTACAAATGTCTTGTTAACAAACTATAGTTTTGGCAAGTCGGTTAGGACATCTACTTTGTGCATGACACAAGTAATTTTTCCAACAGTTGTTTAGACAGATTATTTCACTTATAATTCACTGTATCACAATTCCAGTGGGTCAGAAGTTCACATACACTAAGTTGACTGTGCCTTGAAACAGCTTGGAAAATTCCAGAAAATGATGTCATGGCTTTAGAAGGTTCTGATAGGCTAATTGACATCATTTGAGTCAATTGGAGGTGTACCTATGGATGTATTTCAAGGCCTACCTTCAAACTCAGTGCCTCTTTGCTTGACATCATGGGAAAATCAAAAGAAATCAGAAAAAAATTTGTAGACCTCCACAAGTCTGGTTCATCCTTGGGAGCAATTTCCAAACGCCTGAAGGTACCACGTTCATCTGTACAAACAATAATACGCAAGTATAAACACCAACAGGTACAAAAGTATCTATATCCACAGTAAAACGAGTGCTATATCGACATAACCTGAAAGGCCGCTCAGCATGGAAGAAGCCACTGCTCCAAAACCGCCATAAAAAGGCAGACTACGATTTGCAACTGCACATGGGGACAAAGATCGTAGTTTTTGGAGAAATGTCCTCTGGTCTGATGAAACAAAAATATAACTGTTTGGCCATAATGACCATCGTTATGATTGGAGGAAAAAGGGGGTCAGTTGCAAGCCGAAGAACACCATCCCAACTGTGAAACACGGGAGTGGCAGCATCATGCTGTGGGGGTGCTTTGCTGCCAGAGGGACTGGTGAACTTCACAAAATAGATGGCATCATGAGGAAGGAAAATTATGTGGATATATTGAAGCAACATCTCAAGACATCAGTCAGGAAGTTAAAGCTTGGTCGCAAATGGGTCTTCCAAATGGACAATGACCCCAAGCATACTTCCAAAGTGGCAAAATGGCTTAAGGACAACAAAGCCAAGGTATTGGAGTGGCCATCACAAAGCCCTGACCTCAATCCTACAGAAAATGTGTGGGCAGAACTGAAAAAGCGTGTGCGAGCAAGGAGGCCTACAAACCTGATTCAGTTACACCAGCTCTGTCAGGAGGAATGGGAATGGGCCAAAATTCACCCAACTTATTGTGGGAAGCTTGTGGAAGGCTACCCAAAACATTTGACCCAAGTTAAACAATTTAAAGGCAATGCTAGTTGAGTGTATTTAAACTTCTGACCCACTGGGAATGTGATGAAAGAAATAAAAGCTGAAATAAATAATTATCTCTACTATTATTCTGACATTTCACATTTTTAAAATAAAGTGATGATCCTAACTGACCTAAAACAGGGAATTTTTACTAGGATTACATGTCACAGGAATTGTGAAAAACTGAGTTTAAATGTATTTGGCTAAGGTGTATGTAAACTTCCAACTTCAACTGTATAATGGGGAAGCTAATGGAGTCCAGGTGTGAATCATAATGACTGATGGCTGCCAGGTGTGCGTACTGATGGCTGCCAGGTGTGCGTACTGATGGCTGCCAGGTGTGCGTACTGATGGCTGCCAGGTGTGTGTACTGATGGCTGCCAGGTGTGCGTACTGATGGCTGCCAGGTGTGCGTACTGATGGCTGCCAGGTGTGCGTACTGATGGCTGCCAGGTGTGCGTACTGACGGATGCCAGGTGTGCGTACTGATGGCTGCCAGGTGTGCGTACTGACGGCTGCCAGGTGTGCGTACTGATGGCTGCCTGGTGTGCGTAATGAAGAATCCCAGGACCGGTGGTCAGTATTCCGGCGACGTCGCACGCCGGAGGGGAGGAGCAGGATTAGACGTGACAATATCTGCTGAAGCAAAATATGATTAACACAGAAAATGTGACGTCTACGTTTTGATGGTCAAGGATTACAGAATAGAGTAGAATATTATGTCTGTGGCAAACAGAGCCATACAGTTGTCTGCTGCTGTCTTCTTTTGTTGTGAAACTGTGACACTATAAAATCACTTGGAACCTCATCTGGATCACAATGCTTTCTTTGACCAGTTATCATCGTTGGAACTGTGTGACAGTCTATGGACATTTCCTTCTGTGATATAATTTAACTGCAACAGGAACAGGAAGTCAACAGGAAGTACTTCGGTACTCCTGAGTGGCGCAGTGGTCTAAGGCACTGCATCGCAGTGCTAACTGTGCCACTAGAGATCCTGGTTCGAATCCAGGCTCTGTCGCCGCCAGCCGCGACCGGGAGACTCATGGGTGGCGCACAATTGGCCCAGGGTAGGGAATGGCCGGCAGGGATGTAGCTCAGTTGATAGAGCATGGCGTTTGCAACGCCAGAGTTGTCGGTTCGATTCCCACGGGGGGCCAGTATAAAAAAAAAAATGTATTCACTAACTGTAAGTCGCTCTGGATAAGAGCGTCTGCTAAATGACTAAAATGTAAGTCTAAAACCTGTTTTATTTTCTACAGAAGTGACTTTTAGAATCTAGGAACCTACTACAGATGAGAATCTACAGAGACCTACAGGATCCACTACAGAGACCTACAGGATCCACTACAGAGACCTACAGGAGCCCACTACAGAGACCTACAGGATCCACTACAGAGACCTACAGGATCCACTACAGAGACCTACAGGATCCACTACAGAGACCTACAGGAGCCCACTACAGAGACCTACAGGATCCACTACAGAGACCTACAGGAGCCCACTACAGAGACCTACAGGATCCACTACAGAGACCTACAGGATCCACTACAGAGACCTACAGGATCCACTACAGAGACCTACAGGATCCACTACAGAGACCTAAAGGATCCACTACAGAGACCTACGGGATCCACTACAGAGATGTTCATGTAGAAAGGATCAGAAAAACAGCTGGTGCATCACATCATTTTACATTTGATCAGACTCTACAGTAGAAGATATGGCTGAAACGTACTCTACAGTAGAAGATATGGCTGAAACGTACTCTACAGTAGAAGATATGGCTGAAACGTACTCTACAGTAGAAGATATGGCTGAAACGTACTCTACAGTAGAAGATATGGCTGAAACGTACTCTACAGTAGAAGATATGGCTGAAACGTACTCTACAGTAGAAGATATGGCTGAAACGTACTCTACAGTAGAAGATATGGCTGAAACGTACTCTACAGTAGAAGATATGGCTGAAACGTACTCTACAGTAGAAGATATGGCTGAAACGTACTCTACAGTAGAAGATATGGCTGAAACGTACTCTACAGTAGAAGATATGGCTGAAACGTACTCTACAGTAGAAGATATGGCTGAAACGTACTCTACAGTAGAAGATATGGCTGAAACGTACTCTACAGTAGAAGATATGGCTGAAACGTACTCTACAGTAGAAGATATGGCTGAAACGTACTCTACAGTAGAAGATATGGCTGAAACGTACTCTACAGTAGAAGATATGGCTGAAACGTACTCTACAGTAGAATATATGGCTGAAACGTACTCTACAGTAGAAGATATGGCTGAAACGTATCAAAGTAAAATGAAGTAATTAGTGGTAATTACCTATTATTACATAGCATAAAAAATACAATAAAAACCTGCAACTTACATTTAAAGTTTAGTCATTTAGCAGATGCTCTTATCCAGAGCGACTTACAGTTAGTGAGTGCATCATTGTTTTAATTTTTCGCACTGGTCCCCTGTGGGAATTGAACCCACAACCCTGGTGTTGCAAGTACCATGCTCTACCAACTGAGCCACACAGGTCCTCAGAATAACATTTACATTTACGTCATTTAGCAGACGCTCTTATCCAGAGCGAGCTTCATTTCCAAGCATTATATACAGTGGCTTGCGAAAGTATTCACCCCCCTTGGCATTTTTCCTATTTTGTTGCCTTACAACCTGGAATTAAAATTGATTTTTGGGGGGGTTTGTATCATTTGATTTACACAACATGCTTTGAAGATGCAAAATATTTTTTATTGTGAAACAAACAAGAAATAAGACAAAAAAACAGAAAACTTGAGTGTGCATAACTATTCACCCCCCCCAAAGTCAATACTTTGCAGAGCCACCTTTTGCAGCAATTACAGCTGCAAGTCTCTTGGTATGTCTCTATAAACTTGGCACATCTAGCCAATGGGATTTTTGCCCATTCTTCAAGGCAAAACTGCTCCAGTTCCTTCAAGTTGGATGGGTTCCGCTGGTGTACAGCAATCTTTAAGTCATACCACAGATTCTCATTTGGATTGAGGTCTGGGCTTTGACTAGGCCATTCCAAGACATTTAAGTGTTTCCCCTTAAACCACTCGAGTGTTGCTTTAGCAGTATGCTTAGGGTCATTGTCCTGCTGGAAGATGAACCTCTGTCCCAGTCTCAAATTTCTGGAAGACTGAAACAGGTTTCCCTCAAGAACTTCCCTGTATTTAGTGCCATCCATCATTCCTTCAATTCTGACCAGTTTCCCAGTCCCTGCCGTTGAAAAACATCCCCACAGCATGATGCTGCCACCACCATGCTTCACTGTGGGGATGGTGTTCTCGGGGTGATGAGAGGTGTTGGGTTTGAGCCAGACATAGCTTTTCCTTGATGGCCAAAAAGCTCAATTTTTGTCTCATCTGACTAGAGTACCTTCTTCCATATGTTTGGGGAGTCTCCCACATGCCTTTTGGCGAACACCAAACGTGTTTGCTTATTTCTTTCTTTAAGCAATGGCTTTTTTCTGGCCACTCTTCTGTAAAGCCCAGCTCTGTGGAGTGTACGGCTTAAAGTGGTCCTATGGACAGATACTCCAATCTCCGCTGTGGAGCTTTGCAGCTCCTTCAGGGTTATCTTTGGTCTCTTTGTTGCCTCTCTGATTAATGCCCTCCTTGCCTGGTCCGTGAGTTTTGGTGGGCGGCCCTCTCTTGGCAGGTTTGTTGTGGTGCCATATTTTTTCCATTTTTTAATAATGGATTTAATGGTGCTCCGTGGGATGTTCAAAGTTTCTGATATCTTTTTATAACCCAACCCTGATCTGTACTTTGTCCTTGACCTGTTTGGAGAGCTCCTTGGTCTTCATGGTGCCGCTTGCTTGGTGGTGCCCCTTGCTTAGTGGTGTTGCAGACTCTGGGGCCTTTCAGAACAGGTGCATATATACTGAGATCATGTGACATTTAATGTGATGCTTAGATTGCACACAGGTGGACTTTATTGAACTAATTATGTGACTTCTGAAGGTAATTGGTTGCACCAGATCTCATTTAGGGGCTTCATTGCAAAGGGGGTGAATACATATGCATGCACCACTTTTCCGTTATTTATTTTTTAGATTTTGTTAAAGAAGTAATTTTCTTCATTACACTTCACCAATTTGGACTATTTTGTATATGTCCATTACATTAATTCCAAATAAAAATCCATTTAAAATACAGGTTGCAATGCAACAAAATAGGAAAAACACCAAGGGGGATGAATACCTTTGCAAGGCACTGTATACTTATTTGGTTACTACATGATTCCATATATGTTATTTCATAGTTTTGATGTCTTCACTATTATTCTACAATGTAGAAAATAGTAAAAATAAAGAAAAACCCTTGAATGAGTAGGTGTGTCCAAACTTTTGACTGGTACAGTGCCTTTGTAAAGTATTCAGACCCCTTATTCTAAAAGGGATTCCGAAAAATAATAATCCTCAGCAATCTACACACAATACCCCATAAGGACGAAAGCTAAAACAGGTTTTTTGCAAATTTACAAAAAAAATAAAAACCAGATTTACATAAGTATTCAGACCCTTTACTATGAGACTCAAAATTGAGCTCAGGTGCATCCTGTTTCCACTGATCATCCTTGAGATGTTTCTACAACTTGATTGGAGTCCACCTGTGGTCAAATCTATTGAATGGACATGATTTGGAAAGGCACACACCTGTCTATATACAGTGAGGGAGAAAAGTATTTGATCCCCTGCTGATTTTGTACATTTGCCCACTGACAAATAAATGATCAGTCTATAATTTTAATGGTAGGTTTATTTGAACAGTGAGAGACAGAATAACAACAACAATATCCAGAAAAACGCATGTCAAAAATGTTATAAATTGATTTGCATTTTAATGAGGGAAATAAGTATTTGACCCCCTCTCAATCAGAAAGATTTCTGGCTCCCACGTGTCTTTTATACAGGTAACGAGCTGAGATTAGGAGCACACTCTTAAAGGGAGTGCTCATAATCTCAGCTTGTTACCTGTATAAAAGACACCTGTCCACAGAAGCAATCAATCAATCAGATTCAAAACTCTCCACCATGGCCAAGACCAAAGAGCTCTCCAAGGATGTCAGGGACAAGATTGTAGACCTACACAAGGCTGGAATGGGCTACAAGACCATCGCCAAGCAGCTTGGTGAGAAGGTGACAACAGTTGGTGCGATTATTCGCAAACAGAAGAAACACAAAATAACTGTCAATCTCCCTCGGCCTGGGGCTCCATGCAAGATCTCACCTTGTGGAGTTGCAATGATCATGAGAACGGTGAGGAATCAGCCCAGAACTACACGGGAGGATCTTGTCAATGATCTCAAGGCAGCTGGGACCATAGTCACCAAGAAAACAATTGGTAACACACTACGCCATGAAGGACTGAAATCCTGCAGCGCCCACAAGGTCCCCCTGCTCAAGAAAGCACATATACAGACCCGTCTGAAGTTTGCCAATGAACATCTGAATGATTCAGAGGAGAACTGGGTGAAAGTGTTATGGTCAGATGAGACCAAAATGGAGCTCTTTGGCATCAACTCAACTCGCCGTGTTTGAAGGAGGAGGAATGCTGCCTATGACCCCAAGAACACCATCCCCACCGTCAAACATGGAGGTGGAACATTATGCTTTGGGGGTGTTTTTCTTCTAAGGGGACAGGACAACTTCACCGCATCAAAGGGACGATGGACAGGGCCATGTACCGTCAAATCTTGGGTGAGAACCTCCTTCCCTCAGCCAGGGCATTGAAAATGGGTCGTGGATGGGTATTCCAGAATGACAATGACCCAAAACACACGGCCAAGGCAACAAAGGAGTGGCTCAAGAAGAAGCACATTAAGGTCCTGGAGTGGCCTAGCCAGTCTCCAGACCGTAATCCCATAGAAAATCTGTGGAGGGAGCTGAAGGTTCGAGTGGGACAAAATCCCTCCTGAGATGTGTGCAAACCTGGTGGCAAACTACAAGAAACGTCTGATCTATGATTGATTGCCAACAAGGGTTTTGCCACCAAGTACTAAGTCATGTTTTGCAGAGGGGTCAAATACTTATTTCCCTCATTAAAACTGTGGAGTATGGTATTAAAATGCGAATCAATTTATAACATTTTTGACATGCATTTTTCTGGATTCTTTTGTTGTTATTCTGTCTCTCACTGTTCAAATAAACCTACCATTAAAATTATAGACTGATCATGTCTTTGTCAGTGGGCAAACATACAAAATCAGCAGGGGATCAAATACTTTTTCCCCTCACTGTATATATATATACAGTGGGGAGAACAAGTATTTGATACACTGCCGATTTTGCAGGTTTTCCTACTTACAAAGCATGTAGAGGTCTGTCATTTTTATCATAGGTACACTTCAACTGTGAGAGACGGAATCTAAAACAAAAATCCAGAAAATCACATTGTATGATTTTTAAGTAATTCATTTGCATTTTATTGCATGACATAAGTATTTGATACATCAGAAAAGCAGAACTTAATATTTGGTACAGAAACCTTTGTTTGCAATTACAGAGATCATACGTTTCCTGTAGGTCTTGACCAGGTTTGCACACACTGCAGCAGGGATTTTGGCCCACTCCTCCATACAGACCTTCTACAGATCCTTCAGGTTTCAGGGTTGTCGCTGGGCAATAACGGACTTTCAGCTCCCTCCAAAGATTTTCTATTGGGTTCAGGTCTGGAGACTGGCTAGGCCACTCCAGGACCTCGAGATGCTTCTTACGGAGCCACTCCTTAGTTGCCCTGGATGTGTGTTTCGGGTCGTTATCATGCTGGAAGAACCAGCCACGACCCATTTTCAATGCTCTTACTGAGGGAAGGAGGTTGTTGGCCAAGATCTCGCGATACATGGCCCCATCCATCCTCCCCTCAATACGGTGCAGTTGTCCTGTCCCCTTTGCAGAAAAGCATCCCCAAAGAATGATGTTTCCACCTCCATGCTTCACGGTTGGGATGGTGTTCTTGGGGTTGTACTCATCCTTCTTCTTCCTCCAAACACGGCGAGTGGAGTTTAGACCAAAAAGCTAAATCTTTGTCTCATCAGACCACATGACCTTCTCCCATTCCTCGTCTGGATCATCCAGATGGTCATTGGCAAACTTCAGACGGGCCTGGACATGCGCTGGCTTGAGCAGGGGGACCTTGCGTGCGCTGCAGGATTTTAATCCATGACGGCGTAATGTGTTACTAATGGTTTTCTTTGAGACTGTGTTCCCAGCTCTCTTCAAGTCATTGACCAGGTCCTGCCGTGTAGTTCTGGGCTGATCCCTCACCTTCCTCATGATCATTGATGCCCCACGAGGTGAGATCTTGCATGGAGCCCCAGACCGAGGGTGATTGACCGTCATCTTGAACTTCTTCCATTTTCTAATAATTGCGCCAACAGTTGTTTCCTTCTCACCAAGCTGCTTGCCTATTGTCCTGTAGCCCATCCCAGCCTTGTGCAGGTCTACAATTTTATCCCTGATGTCCTTACACAGCTCTCTGGTCTTGGCCATTTTGGAGAGGTTGGAGTCTGTTTGATTGAGTGTGTGAACAAGTGTCTTTTATACAGGTAACAAGTTCAAACAGGTGCAGTTAATACAGGTAATGAGTGGAGAACAGGAGGGCTTCTTAAAGAAAAACTAGCAGGTCTGTGAGAGCCGGAATTCTTACTGGTTGGTAGGTGATCAAATACTTATGTCATGCAATAAAATGCAAATTAATTACTTAAAAATCATACAATGTGATTATCTGGATGTTTGTTTTAGATTCCGTCTCTCACAGTTGAAGTGTACCTATGATAAAAATTACAGACCTCTACATGCTTTGTAAGTAGGAAAACCTGCAAAATCGGCAGTGTATCAAATACTTGTTCTCCTCACTGTATATATATATACATACATACATATTTCCCTTTATTACTTTCCAACCCCACCACCCCTTCCCTAATTGGAGTAAACAACAATTCTTAAGCCTCTACTTCCAGTTTATACTATATACATTCTATTTTGTTTGTTTTTACTCCTGAACTTCCACCTCTCCGATCATTTTCATGATGTCCATCCGGTTTGCTTGTATATGCCATATTTACATTTTAGTCATTTAGCAGACGCTCTTATCCAGAGCGACTTACAGTTAGTGAGTGCATACATTTTCATACTGGCCTCCCGTGGGAATCGAACCCACAACCCTGGCGTTGCAAGCGCCATGCTCTACCAACTGAGCTACATATCTCTCTAACTGTGCTCTTTCACAAAAGCTCTCAACCTATAACCTATATACTTAATATGGACACAGTATGCTTTATATGAGTTATCTAGTTGTTATTAGTCCCATCATTCAACTCCATTCAACACCTCCCATCTATCTCTTAACACCATCCATATAGGATTTCTATTTGCCATATATTTTTCAACTGTACTGTGATGTTTTACAAAAGTTCTGAACCTTTCTATTCTCATTGTTTCTACAGATTGTAAATTGAAAATAAATGTTTTTGCTAAAAGTATTATTATATTATTGCTCCATTGACCTATGACTTTTCAGATCACCCAGTAGTGCTATCTGCAGGGTTAGCTCCATGCATCTAAATCAGGGCTCTCCAACCCTGTTCCTGGAGAGCTACCTTCCTGTAGGTTTTCACTCCAACCCTGTTCCTGGAGAGCTACCCTCCTGTAGGTTTTAACTCCAACCCTGTTCCTGGAGAGCTACCGTCCTGTAGGTTTTAACTCCAACCCTGTTCCTGGAGAGCTACCGTCCTGTAGTCCTCTGTAGCTCAGCTGGTAGAGCACGGCGCTTGTAACGCCAGGGTAGTGGGTTCGATCCCCGGGACCACCCATACACAATAATGTATGCACACATGACTGTAAGTCGCTTTGGATAAAAGCATCTGCTAAATGGCATATTATTATTTATTATTATTATTACTGTAGGTTTTCACTCCAACCCTGTTCCTGGAGAGCTACCATCCTGTAGGTTTTAACTCCAACCCTGTTCCTGGAGAGCTACCCTCCTGTAGGTTTTCACTCCAACCCTGTTCCTGGAGAGCTACCTTCCTGTAGGTTTTCACTCCAACCCTGTTCCTGGAGAGCTACCATCCTGTAGGTTTTAACTCCAACCCTGTTCCTGGAGAGCTACCATCCTGTAGGTTTTAACTCCAACCCTGTTCCTGGAGAGCTACCCTCATGTAGGTTTTCACTCCAACCCTGTTCCTGGAGAGCTACCCTCCTGTAGGTTTTCACTCCAACCCTAATCCAGCACACCTGATTATAATAATTAGCTGGTTGATAAACTGATACAGGTTAGTTAAAACTGGGGTTGTTGCAAAAACCTACAGGAGGGTAGCTCTCCAGGAACAGGGTTGGAGTTAAAACCTACAGGAGGGTAGCTCTCCAGGAACAGGGTTGGAGTTAAAACCTACAGGAGGGTAGCTCTCCAGGAACAGGATTGGAGTGAAAACCTACAGGAGGGTAGCTCTCCAGGAACAGGATTGGAGTGAAAACCTACAGGAGGGTAGCTCTCCAGGAACAGGGTTGGAGTTAAAACCTACAGGAGGGTAGCTCTCCAGGAACAGGGTTGGAGTTAAAACCTACAGGAGGGTAGCTCTCCAGGAACAGGGTTGGAGACCCCTGTTCTACCACAGGAGGTTGGTGGTACCTTAATTGGGGAGGACGGGCTCGTGGTAATGGCTGGAGCGGAATAGGTATCAAATACATATTTGTTGGTAGGGTTGGTATACAGAAGATAGCCCTCTTTGGTAAAAGACCAAGTCCATATTATGGCTAGAACAGCTCAAATAAGCAAAGTGAAACGACAGTCCATCATTACTTTAAGACATGAAGGTCAGTCAATACGGAACATTTCAAGAACTTTCAAAGTTTCTTCAAGTGCAGTCGAAAAACCATCAAGCGCTATCAAGAAACTGGCTCTCATGAGGACCGCCACAGGAATTACTTCTGCTGCAGAGGATAAGTTCATTAGAGTTGCCAGCCTCAGAAATTGCAGCCCAAATAAATGCTTCACAGAGTTCAAGTCACAGACACATCTCAACATCAACTGTTCAGAGGGGACTGTGTGAATCAGGCCTTCATGGTCGAATTGCTGCAAAGAAACCACTACTAAAGGACACCAATAAGAAGAAGAGACCTGCTTGGGCCAAGAAACACGAGCAATGGACATTAGACCGGTTTAAATGAATCCTTTGGTCTGGAGTCCAAATTTGAGATTTTTGGTTCAAACCGCCATGTCTTTCTGAGACGCGGTGTGGGTGAATGGATGATCTCTGCATGTGTGGTTCCCACCGTAAAGCATGGAGGAGGAGGTGTTATGGTGTGGGGGTGCTTTGCTGGTGACACTGTCTGTGATTTATTTAGAATTCAAGGCACACTTAACCAGCATGGCTACCACAGCATTCTGCAGCGATACTCCGTCCCATCTGGTTTGCGCTTAGTGGGACTATCATTTGTTTTTCAACAGGACATTGACCCAACACACCTCCAGGCTGTGTAAGGGCTATTTTACCAAGAAGGAGAGTGATGGAGTGCTGCATCAGATGACCTGGCCTCCACAATTCCCCGACCAGAACCCAGTTGAGATGGTTTGAGTCGGACGGCAGAGTGAAGGAAAAGCAGCCAACAAGTGCTCAGCATATGTGGGAACTCCTTCAAGATTGTTGGAAAAGCATTCCAGGTGAAGCTGGTTGAGAGAATGCCAAAAATTTGCAAAGCTGTCATCAAGGGAAAGGCTTTTTGAAGAATCTCAAATATAAAATATATTTTGATTTGTTTAACACTTTTTTGGTGACTACATTATTCCATATATGGTTATTTCATAGTTTTGATGTCTTCACTATTATTTTACAATGTAAAAAATAGGAAAAATAAGGAAAAACCCTTGAATGAGTAGGTGTGTCCAAACTTTGACAGGTACTGTAGCTATTTAATTTAGCTGATGGCTTTCAGAGTTCAATACAGGACTGTAACGTTAGCTAGCTAACTTTCCCAGAGAGTCCAACTAAGCTAGCAAGCTAGCTAATGTTTGGTTACCTCTAATTGAGAATCTTCTGTTTTGTTGTGAAGGCATCACTTGTCAGCTGTCGTCTAAATAAATTCCCCATCAGTTCAGGCTGAAAATTCCTCTGATAATCTTTGGTCACTGTATCATTCTTGATAGCCGCAAGCCACTAGTAGAATCGGGGTCTCTCTGGTAGGTAAAACGGTGAAAGGTAACTAATTTTCGCACTTGTTTGTAATTAGCACAGCCAGGCACAGAACACCACACAGGCATTATGACAAACACTAGTGAAAAACAAACGTTTTCAAATAAAATCAAATAAATCTTGCCTAGAGAAGTTCTGAGATTACTGTCGGTCGTTCTGAGTAAACAACTGCATTATTCCAGTGTGTGGCCACGTCCCCTCTACCCAGCGGGGCGGTATCAGCATTCACTATGAATGCCGGTCTTTGTGGTTCACTATGAGCAGACGATTACACAGGGAGTCGAAACGTCCTGATTCTACCAGTGAAATGAAAGCGTGCGAGTTCTAGCTTGTGGTTTGGATAATTGTTATGTTTATGATAAAAACTGAATGTTGTTAATATAGTATTATATAGCTTAGTGGTTAAGAGCGTTGTGCCAGTAACCGAAAGGTCGCTGGTTCTAATCCCTGAGCCGACTAGGTGAAAAATATGTCTATGTACCCTTGAGCAAGGTGTCTACGTCGCTCTGGATAAGAGCGTCTGTGAAATTTAAATGTATATGCAGAGCCTGGGTGAAATTCCCCATTAAGTAAAAGTACTACTTATGTAGTTTTTTGGTATCTGTAGTTTTAGTTGACTATTTACTGTCCATTTTTGACAACTTTTACTTCACTAAACACAATAATGTACTTTTTACTCCATACATTTATCCAGACACCCACTAAACACAAATGCTTCATTTGTAAATGATGCTGAGTGCTTCTGGCTATCCGTAAATAAAATAAAAACAAGAAAATTGTGCCATTTGGTTTGAAATGAGTTATACTTTTACTTTTGATACTGAAGTATATTTTTGGGATTCCATTTATTTTTGATATTTAAGTATATTTAAAACCAAATACTTTTAGAGTTTTACTCAAGTAGTATTTTACTGGGTGACTTTCACTTTTACTTGAGTCATTTTCTATTAACCTATCTTTACTTTTACTCAAGTGTGACAATTGGGTACTTTTCCCACCACTGATTGTAATCCTTGAACATCAAAACATAGGGGTGGATATGACCTTTTCTGTGGTTCAGCATATTTGGTTCAGCAGATATTAAGGAAATGAAGGAAAATACGTAATCCTGCTATGGCGGAACAGCAAAATGGACGCCATGGCCCCCAGGAGCCGTTTTTGCGATAGCTCCCTGTCTGAAAGTTTTCAGGGCCCCAAACTGTACACGTGTACCAAGTGTCATGCTTTTTATGAAAAAGTGTGCAAAATTTTCACATATTGCCAAAATGACAAAATCCACATGGGAAAAAATAATTCAAACTTTTTTCAAGCGTCACTGGATACAGGCCATGTTGGACCTGCACGAGCAGCACTCCCAGAATGGCAGTAACAAACAGAAGGAAAATAATAGACTGAACTGGAGCACTTGATAGCAGGTAGCTTAGTGGGTAAGAGCGTTGTGCCAGTAACTGAAAGGTCGCTGGTTCTAATCCCCTGGCCGACTAGGTGAAAAATCTGTCGATGTGCCCTTAAGCAAGGCACTTAACCCTCTCTAGAAAAATTGAGGCATGTAGGTCCAGAGCCATATGGCTGTGATTAGGTCTCTGAAATTCGAAAAGCGGTGCTTTGGTTTGTGTGCCAAAAAAAAGCGTCTCTTTCAATAGCTTATATATTCTTATACAGGAGTAGACTTTATTTGGGTTTGGGAAACTGTCCCTACGGGGCATTATAATTAATGGAGGTGTTGTCCATCTAATAAATAATAATACATTTTTGTGTATGGGTGGTCCCGGGGATCGAACCCACTACCCTGGCGTTACAAGCGCCGTGCTCTATCAGCTGAGCTACAGACAGACAGCTGAGCTGAGGTTTTATTGATATGTTCCCTCCCACAGACACATCCAACCAATCAGCACTAGAACAGTGTCTTCACCATATTACTGGTTAATAAAGTGTATTCAGTATTATACTTGGTTCATTTCTAGATGGACAACAGCTATCATAGGCTATAAAGCAGAAGTGTCGAACTCATTTTGCCCTGGGGGCCACATTCGGTATTCAACGAGGTCCGGAGAGCCGCACTGAAAATGTGTTTCCTCTCTGTCAAAATATGCAAACCTCCAGCCCCAGAATGAATCAGTTGGGTGGGCATTTGATTTCCAAGCCTTTTTTTTTTTCACGGGACCTCCTATGTTTTTTATAACACACATTCATTTTTTAATGGGTGTTATAGTATTTTTGTATTTGTATTTTCTATTTATTATGGATCCCCATTAGTTCCTGCCAAGGCAGAAGCTACTCTTCCTGGGGTCCAGCAAAAATTAAGGCAGTGATATACATTTTAAAATATTACATCACATTACATTTCATGACACTTTTCACAACACATTAAGTGTGTTCCCTCAGGCCACTACTCGATCACATATCTACAACACAAAATCCATGTGTACGTGTGTGTAGAGTGCGTGTCTTATCATGTGTATATGTGTCTGTGCCTGTGTGTGTCTCTTCACAGTCCCCGCTGTTCCATAAGGTGTATTTGTATCTGTATCTGCTTGATTCAGTTACCTGATGTGGAATACAGTTCCATGTAGCCATGGCTCTATGTAAAGACATTAGGCCGCGTGTGAGTTTCAAATTTGGGGGAAGCTTACAATTTATCTTATAATTTCTACCGATCTGCGTGCCCGTTAGGATTTTTCATATGGGCATTTCTGTGGAAGAGTTTAATTTCAATAATAAAGTTTTTCATATCTCAAAATCCTTGTCACGTGGTTAAACATACAAATCTGAATTAAAATGATGATCTAAAAGTTAAAATTCAACTAATTTGAGAACCGTATTTACAGCCATGGGAAGTTTGGGGTGCTGGTTATCTTCTCTTCTTTACAAAAATAGTGTCCTGGGCCTTTACTAGTCGTGTATTAGCGGACCGATATAGCCGTCAGTAGCGCGGGCAAAAGTTATTTAAATCAAATCGCATTCATCTCTCTACTCCGCCTGCCTGCCTCCCTTTCTATCTGTCTTCACTAGTGAGCCATCACTAGTGAAGTGCAACATTGTATAAAATCAATCAACTGGGTCCGGCCCGAAGCTGTTGCTAGCGAACTTGCAACATTGTATCAACTAGCCTATTCCAGTGAGCTCGGAACAGACAGCTGTTTTTCCACAAGGGAAAAGTGTTCAGGTATTTTATGACGTTTCTATTGGATATGTTGGATCATCACATCATGATATTTTGCTCTTTCACACCAAGGTTTGGTGATTATCGAGGCCGGGACAGTGTTGGAAAGATTTTTGAAATACTGTAGCTAGGTTTCCATCCACTTGGTGACAGATTTTAATGCTAATATTCTAAAATCCGCATAAAAAAATACGCACATTTTCCCACCAGAGATTGTGTTTCCATCAAATTGACTTGTTGCGGATAAAAGGCTGTGCTTGATGATGTAGTGCACATGAAAATAACTTTTGCGGTTAAATTCCCATATGTAAGTTAAATGGGTTTCCATCGCATTTTAAACTCTACTGATAATTTTGTCACAAAAAAATCGTTCCTACATTTGTACGCAGCAGGCCAGGTACTTCTATGCTTGCTCAGGGTGCCCTCCCTCAACATTATCAGCACAGAGAAACCAGTCACGTTCACTGCTCACATGGAGCACTCCAAACAAAATACAATTAAGAAATTGACAAAAATTGTAAATGATGGTTATGAAATTAAACCAAAACTTGTTTCTCACAAAGTGTAGCAGGTTGTGAACTCTGCAAACAATGTTTCCACTCCGAAAATGACAACGGTAAATGACTGCTAAATGAATGTAATTAATACATGCATTAACAGAAACCAAATGACGGGAATTAACGGTACATTTACTGCTGGTGACATATGTAATATGGAATTGATAAAAATAAACAATCAAAGGGCAATGAAACGGGAGACAGCTGGAAGACAGCTGTGCGCATTCTGGAGAGAGACATGCCATATCTTCACCACACACCTTCTTCTTGTCTCAACATTTGAAATTATACTCAAGACACATGATTTTCACACATATTTAGATGCTTTTCACTGACAGCCGCAACTCTATAATCAGCTAGGCCTATCACACGCGTAACGCCCAGCTCCAAATAGGCATTGGCCTACGCACTTGTGAATTTGAAACAATTCACAGCTATTTTAAAAAAAGAAGCTAATGATCCTCTGTGGCTCATGGTCTCTGGTGAAGTCATGCTCACTGGTGGAGTTTTTATATGATTTTCTTTTTGACAGGAGTAATTATATGATTTGGCAAAAAGCCAGCATCCGAACAGTGCATTGTGCACGTGCCGACTTTCCTTTCCAATTCGCAAGAGGCTGAAACCAGAGATGAGTACATCATGATGAGATGCTCATGTCTCCACCCTGCACAATGGGAGTCGTTGTCCCAAAGGCAGGAAGGCAGGCGACAAGCTTAGGTCTGCATATTAATTCCCACGGAAACATATTTGGCTTATTCTGGACAGATTTTGGCGAGAGTGAGCCCTCTCGCATCACCTCTTCCTCTCTGCTGAAACCTCAGCATCTCACTGGAGAAAGCATCAGAGCGAGCGAAACAGCGCCCCTCTGTCTTACTATGTCTGATGCTGTATGACCAGTTTGTGTGGGTGGATGGGGTGTGTGTGTGTGTGTGTGTGTGTGTGTGTGTGTGTGAGTGTGTGTGTGTGTGTGTGTGTGTGTGTGTGTGTGTGTGTGTGTGAGTGTGTGTGTGTGTGTGTGTGTGTGTGTGTGTGTGTGTGTGTGTGTGTGTGTGTGTGTGTGTGGTGTGTGTGTGTGTGTGTGTGTGTGTGTGTGTGTGTGTGTGTGTGTGTGTGTGTGTGTGTGTGTGTGTGTGTGTGTGTGTGTGTGTGTGTGTGTGTGTTGTGTGTTGTGTGTGTGTGTGTGTGTGTGTGTGTGTGTGTGTGTGTGTGTGTGTGTGTGTGTGTGTGTGTGTGTGTGTGTGTGTGTGTGTGTGTGTGTGTGTGTGTGTGTGTGTGTGTGTGTGTGTGTGTGTGTGTGTGTGTGTGTGTGTGGGGGGGACAGCTGTCATAGAGACTCATTAAGCGTGTCTCTCTGTAAGAAGCAGCACTATAGAAAAGGTCACAGAGGAAGGCAGCCAGTCGGAAGAGATGTGATGACAGATAGGGAACCTACTGTTCCTCCCACTAATACAGAACATGACAGGGAGGGGCATAGAACATGGAACACACAGAACATGGAACACACAGATCATGACAGGGAGGGGCACAGAACATGACAGGGAGGGGCATAGAACATGACAGGGAGGGGCATAGAACATGACAGGGAGGGGCACAGATCATGACAGGGAGGGGCACAGAACATGACAGGGAGGGGCATAGAACATGAGAGGGAGGGGCATAGAACATGAGAGGGAGGGGCACAGAACATGAGAGGGAGGGGCATAGAACATGAAAGGGAGGGGCACAGAACATTAATAAAACCTACTGTTAATGCAACCTACTGTTCCTCCCACTAATAAAATATACTGTTAATAAACCTACTGTTAATAAAATGTGCTGTTCCTCTCACTAACCAACCTGCTGTTCCTCCTACTAATAAAATATAATGTTAATAAAACCTACATATCACCTCTACCTTACCTGTCACCCTAGACCCACTTCAATTTGCTTACCGCCCCAATAGATCCACAGACGATGCAATCGCCATCACACTGCACACTGCCCTATCCCATCTGGACAAGAGGAATACCTATGTAAGAATGCTGTTCATTGACTATAGCTCAGCCTTCAGGAAACAGCAGAGGGTGCACCCCCCCTATCCACATCGACGGGACCGCAGTGGAGAAGGTGGAAAGCTTCAAGTTCCTTGGCGTACACATCACCGACAAACTGAAATGGTCCACCCACACAGACAGTGTGGTGAAGAAGGCGCAACAGAGCCTCTTCAACCTCAGGAGGCTGAAGAAATGTGGATTATCACCTAAAACCCTCACAAACGTTTACAGATGCACCATTGAGAGCATCCTGTTGAGCTGTATCACCGCCTGGTACGGCAACTGCACCATCCGCAACCGCAGGGCTCTACAGAGGGTGGTGCGGTCTGCCGAACGCATTACCGGGGGCAAACTACCCGCCCTCCAAGACACATACAGCACCCGATGTCACAGGAAGGCCAAAAAGATCATTAAGGACATCAACCACCCAAGCCACTGCCTGTTCACCCCGGAAGGCAAGGTCAGTACAGGTGCATCAAAGCTGGGACCGAGAGAATGAAAAACAGCTTCTATCTCCAGGCCATCAGACTGTTAAATAGCCATCACTAGCACATTAGAGGCTGCTGCTGCCTATTGAAATCAATGGCCACTTTAAGAAATGGAACACTAGTCACTTTAATAATGTTTACATATCTTGCACTACTCATCTCATACAGTATGTATATATGTATGTACAGTGCCTTGCAAAATTATTCATCCCCCTTGGCGTTTTTCCTATTTTTTTGCATTACAACCTGTAATTTAAATTGATTTTTATTTGGATTTCATGTAATGGACATACACAAAATAGTCCAAATTGGTGAAGTGAAATGAAAGAAATAAATGACAGAAAAGTGGTGCGTGCATATGTATTCACCCTCTTTGCTAAGAAGCCCCTAAATAAGATCTGGTGCAACCAATTACCTTCAGAAGTCACATAATTAGTTAAATAAAGTCCACCTGTTTGCAATCTAAGTGTCACATGATCTGTCAAATGATCTCAGTATATATACATCTGTTCTGAAAGGCCCCAAAGTCTGCAACACCACTAAGCAAGGGGCACCACCAAGCAAGTGGCACCATGAAGACCAAGGAGCTCTCCAAACAGGTCAGGGACAAAGTTGTGGAGAAGTACAGATCAGGGTTGGGTTATAAAAAAATATCTGAAACTTTGAACATCCCACGGAGCACCATTAAATCCATTATTAAAAAATTGAAAGAATATGGCACCACAACTAACCTGCCAAGAGAGGGCCGCCCACCAAAACTCACGGACCAGGCAAGGAGGGCATTAATCAGAGAGGCAACAAAGAGACCAAAGATAACCCTGAAGGAGCTGCAAAGCTCCACAGCGGAGATTGGAGTATCTGTCCATAGGACCACTTTAAGCCATACACTCCACAGAGCTGGGCTTTACAGAAGAGTGGCCAGAAAAAAAGCCATTGCTTAAAGAAAAAAAGAAGCAAATACGTTTGGTGTTCGCCAAAAGGCATGTGGGAGACTCCCCAAACATATGGAAGAAGGTACTCTGGTCAGATGAGACAAAAATTGAGCTTTTTGGCCATCAAGGAAAATGCTCTGTCTGGCGCAAACCCAACACCTCTCATCACCCCA
Organism: Coregonus sp. 'balchen'; assembly: GCA_902810595.1. NCBI lineage: Eukaryota > Metazoa > Chordata > Actinopteri > Salmoniformes > Salmonidae > Coregonus > Coregonus sp. 'balchen'. The sequence goes on along the minus strand of LR778255.1, from coordinate 34,039,681 downwards.
AAAACACCACAGTGAAGCATGGTGGTGGCAGCATCATGCTGTGGGGATTTTTATTTCACCTTTATTTAACCAGGTAAGCCAGTTGAGAACAAGTTCTCATTTACAACTGCGACCTTGCCAAGATAAAGCAAAGCAGTGCGATAAAAACAACAACACAGAGTTACATATGGGGTAAACAAAACATAAAGTCAAAAATACAAAGAGAAAATATATATACAGTGTGTGCGAATGTAGTAAAAATAGTTACAATTTCGTATTAACACTGGAATGATAGATGTGCAAAATATGATGTGCAAATAGAGATACTGGGGTGCAAATTAGCAAAATAAATAACAATATGGGGATGAGGTAGTTGGGTGGGCTAATTTTAGAATGGCTGTGTACAGGTGCAGTGATCGGTAAGCTGCTCTGACAACTGACGCTTAAAGTTAGTGAGGGAGATAAGAGTCTCCAGCTTCAGAGATTTTTGCAGTTCGTTCCAGTCATTGGCAGTAGAGAACTGGAAGGAATGGCGGCCAAAGGAGGTGTTGGCTTTGGGGATGACCAGTGAGATATACCTGCTGGAGCGCAGACTATGGGTGGGTGTTGCTATGGTGACCAGTGAGCTAAGGTAAGACGGGGATTTGCCTAGCAGTGATTTATAGATGACCTGGAGCCAGTGGGTTTGGCGACGAATATGTAGTGAGGGCCAGCCAACAAGAGCGTACAGGTCACAATGGTGGGTAGTATATGGGGCTTTGGTGACAAAACGGATGGCACTGTGATAGACTACATCCAATTTGCTGAGTAGAGTGTTGGAGGCTATTTTGTAAATGACATCGCCGAAGTCAAGGATCGGTAGGATAGTCAGTTTTACGAGGGCATGTTTGGCAGCATGAGTGAAGGAGGCTTTGTTGCGAAATAGGAAGCCGATTCTAGATCTAACTTTTGATTGGAGATGCTTAATGTGAGTCTGGAAGGAGAGTTTACAGTCTAACCAGACACCTAGGTATTTGTAGTTGTCCACATACTCTAGGTCAGACCTATGGATGTTTTTCCATCGGCAGGGACTGGGAAACTGGTCAGACTTTAAGGAATGATGGATGCCGCTAAATACAGGGAAATTCTTGAGGGAAACATGTTTCAGTCTTCCAGATATTTGAGACTGGGACGGAGGTTCACCTTCCAGCAGGCCAATGACCCTAAGCATTCTGCTAAAGCAACACTCAAGTGGTTTAAGGGGAAACATTTAAATGTCTTGGAATGGCCTAGTCAAAGCCCAGACCTCAATCCAACTGAGAATCTGTGGTATGACTTCAAGATTGCTGTACACCAGCGGAACCCATCCTTGAAGAATGGGCAAAAATCCCAGTGGCTAGATGTGCCAAGCGTATAGAAACATACCCCAAGAGAATTGCAGCTGTAATTGCTGCAAAAGGTGGCTCTACAAAGTATTGACTTTGGGTGGGGTGAATTTATGCACGCTCAAGTTTTCAGTTTTTTTGTCATATTTCTTGTTTGTTTCACCCCAAAAAATATTTTGCATCGCAAGCCACTGTATGTATGTATGTATGTATGTATGTATGTATGTATGTATGTATGTATGTATGTATGTATGTATGTATGTATGTATGTATGTGTTTGAATGTATATATACAGTGGGGAGAACAAGTATTTGATACACTGCCGATTTTGCAGGTTTTCCTACTTACAAAGCATGTAGAGGTCTGTCATTTTTATCATAGGTACACTTCAACTGTGAGAGACGGAATCTAAAACAAAAATCCAGAAAATCACATTGTATGATTTTTAAGTAATTAATTTGCATTTTATTGCATGACATAAGTATTTGATCACCTACCAACCAGTAAGAATTCCGGCTCTCACAGACCTGTTAGTTTTTCTTTAAGAAGCACTCCTGTTCTCCACTCATTACCTGTATTAACTGCACCTGTTTGAACTCGTTACCTGTATAAAAGACACCTGTCCACACACTCAATCAAACAGACTCCAACCTCTCCACAATGGCCAAGACCAGAGAGCTGTGTAAGGACATCAGGGATAAAATTGTAGACCTGCACAAGGCTGGGATGGGCTACAGGACAATAGGCAAGCAGCTTGGTGAGAAGGCAACAACTGTTGGCGCAATTATTAGAAAATGGAAGAAGTTCAAGATGACGGTCAATCACCCTCGGTCTGGGGCTCCATGCAAGATCTCACCTCATGGGTCATCAATGATCATGAGGAAGGTGAGGGATCAGCCCAGAACTACACCGCAGGACCTGGTCAATGACCTGAAGAGAGCTGGGACCACAGTCTCAAAGAAAACCATTGGTAACACACTACGCCGTCATGGATTAAAATCCTGCAGCGCATGCAAGGTCCACCTGCTCAAGCCAGCGCATGTCCAGGCCCGTCTGAAGTTTGCCAATGACCATCTGGATGATCCAGAGGGGGAATGGGAGAAGGTCATGTGGTCTGATGAGACAAAAATAGAGCTTTTTGGTCTAAACTCCACTCGCCGTGTTTGGAGGAAGAATAAGGATGAGTACATCCCCAAGAACACCATCCCAACCGTGAAGCATGGAGGTGGAAACATCATTCTTTGGAGATGCTTTTCTGCAAAGGGGGCAGGACGACTGCACCGTATTGAGGGGAGGATGGATGGGGCCATGTATCGCGAGATATTGGCCAACAACCTCCTTCCCTCAGTAAGAGCATTGAAGATGGGTCGTGGCTGGGTCTTCTAGCATGACAACGACCCGAAACACACAGCCAGGGCAACTAAGGAGTGGCTCCGTAAGAAGCATCTCAAGGTCCTGGAGTGGCCTAGCCAGTCTCCAGACCTGAACCCAATAGAACATATTTGGAGGGAGCTGAAAGTCTGTATTGCCCAGCGACAGCCCCGAAACCTGAAGCATCTGGAGAAGGTCTGTATGGAGGAGTGGGCCAAAATCCCTGCTGCAGTGTGTGCAACCTGGTCAAGACCTAAAAAATTACAGACCTCTACATGCTTTGTAAGTAGGAAAACCTGCAAAATCGGCAGTGTATCAAATACTTGTTCTCCCCACTGTATGTGTATGTGTCACGCCCTGACTCAGAGGACGCTTGTATGTTGAGTCAGGGTGTGTATTTTCCTTGCTGTGTTTTGTTCTATGTTGTGAATCTAGTATTTCTAGATCTATGTTGGCCGGTGTGGTTCCCAATCAGAGGCAGCTGTCGCTCGTTGTCTCTGATTGGGGACCATACTTAGGCAGCCTATTGGCACTAGTGGGTTGTGGGATCTTGTTCCGTGTAAGGTATGTTGTGTTGTGCTGCCTTGGACTTCACGTTTCGTTTCATTTGTTATTTTGTCGTTGTGGGTAATATTTAATAAACATGTACGCATATCACGCTGCGCCTTGGTCAGTCCCGTCTGTAAGCGAACGTGACAGTATGTGTATATATATGTATATATTTGTGGAAATAAATATATGGGGTATTGGAAGTGATACAGACAATTACATTGATGGAAGTTATAATCTATATGCAATATTAAAGCTGATATACCCCCTAAAAAAATAAACCATGTTCCTCCTACTAAAACAATCGACTGTTCTTTTCACAAAGAAAACCTGCTGTTCCTCTCACTAATAAAACCTGCTGTTCCTCTCACTAATAAAACCTGCTGTTCCTCTCACTAATAAAACCTACTGTTCCTCTCACTAATAAAACCTGCTGTTCCTCTCACTAATAAAACCCACTGTTCCTCTCACTAATAAAACCTACTGTTCCTCTCACTAATAAAACCTGCTGTTCCTCTCACTAATAAAACCCACTGTTCCTCTCACTAATAAAACCTACTGTTCCTCTCACTAATAAAACCTGCTGTTCCTCTCACTAATAAAACCCACTGTTCCTCTCACTAATAAAACCTACTGTTCCTCTCACTAATAAAACCTGCTGTTCCTCTCACTAATAAAACCCACTGTTCCTCTCACAAAGAAAACCTGCTGTTCCTCTCACTAATAAAACCTGCTGTTCCTCTCACTAATAAAACCTGCTGTTCCTCTCACTAATAAAACCCACTGTTCCTCTCACTAATAAAACCTACTGTTCCTCTCACTAATAAAACCTGCTGTTCCTCTCTCTAATAAAACCTACTGTTCCTCTTAATAATCAAACCTACTGTTCCTCTTAATAATCAAACCGACTGTTCCTTCTACTAATCAAACCGACTGTTCCTTTTACTAATAAAACCGACTGTTCATTTTCTAATAAAACCTACTATTCCTTATACTAATAAAATGTACTGTTCATTTTACTAATAAAACCGACTGTTCATTTTACTAATAAAACCGACTGTTCCTTTTACTAGTAGAACCAACTGTTCCTTTTACTAATAAAATAGACTGTTCCTCCCTCTATTCCCCAATAACGTATTATGTGTGTATTGTTATTGTATTGCTAGTGTCAGAGACGGGCGTAGGTGTGGTGTGGAATCAAATGTAGGATGCAGATGCAAGTCCAAAATACTTTAATAAAGTCCACAGAATGAACGGCTACAAACAGAGCCGGAAGAACAAGGAAAATAACGCACTCAGCGTAAAAAATACAACAAACGCACAACAGTGCGGACTCTCTATAAAAATAGAGCACAAACTGACTGGCAACACCTGCTGACATAGAACAACTACACACAACCACAAGACAGAAACAACGAGAACTTAAAGGAAACATAATCAAGACAAAATGAGAAACAGGTGTACCAAAACAGACCAAACCAAACACACACAGACACAACGAACGGTGGCAGCTAGTACTCCGGGGACGACGACCGCCGAAGCCTGCCCGAACAAGGAGAAGGAGCAGCCTCGGCAGAAACCGTGACAGCTAGATAGTACTTCACCGTTGGAGCTGGAAACATAAACATTTTGCTGCACCTGCGATAACATATGTAAATCTGTGTAGGCGACCTATAAACTTTGATTTGATTGATGTAGGAAATAGGGTGCCATTTGGGCCCAACCCATGCTAAATCAGGTTTAATCTTGGGCTCAGGGAACTGGTTTGTTTCTGTGAATTGTTTGTGAATCACTATTAGAATGTCATCTGAGGAGCTAAGTGGAGCTGATTCAGAATGCTATGTTGGCTGCCACCGTGACTGTCGTTGCCATGGTGCTGTTACCACGGTATAGAGACAGCTGTTGGCTCCCAGAGGAATCGCCTGTGCTGCTATTTTGAATTGTGTGAAGATGATGTAATTTTGTGTTGTGTTTAGTTGATTCAGGACAATGTGTTCATACACTACAGATGGTTGACTCCCAGAGGTATCGCTTGTGTGTGTTGAAATAAGGCAAGATAATGTGTGTTCTGTTGAGGCGAGTGAGCACAATGTTAAATCAAGTTAGGGATAATGTTGTGTTGTATTGATTGGAGGCAGGATAATGCATTCATGCCCAGCGTTTATGTTATTATGGAGATACTTAATTCTCTTGAATGCTCTGGTCCTAAATATTCTGACACAAAGTAGAAACTAGCAGTCTCTCCCAGCTCTAAACTAGCAGTCTCTCCCAGCTCTAAACTAGCAGTCTCTCCCAGCTCTAAACTAGCAGTCTCTCCCAGCTCTAAACTAGCAGTCTCTCCCAGCTCTAAACTAGCAGTCTCTCCCAGCTCTAAACTAGCAGTCTCTCCTAGCTCTTTAGGGACTTGACACATTCAGTTTATTATCTTAAATGCTCTGGCCCTTAAATATTCTGACACAAAGTAGAAACTAGCAGTCTCTCCCAGCTCTTTAGGGACTTGACAGTGACACATTCAGTTGTTCATCGATTTGTGGTGGTTGTCTTGGTTGGTGTAATTAATTTTCCTTCCGTCATTAGGTCGAGTTACAATATTCAGACTGACACACAAAACACAATCAATCATGGCTCTCCCACAACCACATAACATTCCTCTGTTCCTCCATTTTAAATAATTCACTAACAGTTACTAATCTATAAGCATAAACAAAACACGAGACTCATTTGCACGTTACACGCTTAACACTTCACTCGTTGTTGTTGTTGTTGTCTTCTCTGCATTAAACTGCAGCAATGAGTCTTGATATCGTATTGTAGCCGGTCACCACATCAGATTCCTCTGGTTCAATAGTCATCGACCCAGAGAAAGTGTCCAGTTTGAAATTAATATTTTAATATTGTTGTTGTATACAAACAACCAATCAGAGCACTTCCCTGGAGAGATGGCACTGCTGTAAGGCGACACTACTGGATACGTCCCAAAATGGCTCCCTATTCCCTATATAGTGCACTACTTTAGACCAGAGAATGGCTCCCTATTCCCTATATAGTGCACTACTTTAGACCAGAGAATGGCACCCTATTCCCTATATAGTGCACTACTTTAGACCAGAGAATGGCTCCCTATTCCCTATATAGTGCACTACTTTAGACCAGAGAATGGCTCCCTATTCCCTATATAGTGCACTACTTTAGACCAGAGAATGGCACCCTATTCCCTATATAGTGCACTACTTTAGACCAGAGAATGGCTCCCTATTCCCTATATAGTGCACTACTTTAGACCAGAGAATGGCTCCCTATTCCCTATATAGTGCACTACTTTAGACCAGAGAATGGCTCCCTATTCCCTATATAGTGCACTACTTTAGACCAGAGAATGGCTCCCTATTCCCTATATAGTGCACTACTTTAGACCAGAGAATGGCTCCCTATTCCCTATATAGTGCACTACTGGATACGTCCCAAAATGGCTCCCTATTCCCTATATAGTGCACTACTTTAGACCAGAGAATGGCACCCTATTCCCTATATAGTGCACTACTTTAGACCAGAGAATGGCTCCCTATTCCCTATATAGTGCACTACTTTAGACCAGAGAATGGCTCCCTATTCCCTATATAGTGCACTACTTTAGACCAGAGAATGGCTCCCTATTCCCTATATAGTGCACTACTTTAGACCAGAGAATGGCTCCCTATTCCCTATATAGTGCACTACTTTAGACCAGAGAATGGCTCCCTATTTCCTATATAGTGCACTACTTTAGACCAGAGAATGGCTCCCTATTCCCTATATAGTGCACTACTTTAGACCAGAGAATGGCACCCTATTCCCTATATAGTGCACTACTTTAGACCAGAGAATGGCTCCCTATTCCCTATATAGTGCACTACTTTAGACCAGAGAATGGCTCCCTATTCCCTATATAGTGCACTACTTTAGACCAGAGAATGACACCCTATTCCCTATATAGTGCACTACTTTAGACCAGAGAATGGCTCCCTATTCCCTATATAGTGCACTACTTTAGACCAGAGAATGGCTCCCTATTCCCTATATAGTGCACTACTTTAGACCAGAGAATGGCTCCCTATTCCCTATATAGTGCACTACTTTAGACCAGGGCCCATAGTTCAGCCAGGTCACACGTGATACAAGTCAGTATTCGACGTCCATCCATGTCTGAGGACGTCGGGAGAGGAAGTGGAACCTGGCCCACTAGGGGGCAACAGTGAGCGCTGTTACCTTCAAGTAGGTTTCAGTTCTGCTAGGGCGCTGTAGACGGGGATGCTGGATGGGCGTGCCTCTGATTCCAAAGGTTGCAAATTTAGAATACACTGTACATTCAAATGGTATCCACAAGTTCATCTGACTCTGGGGAAGTAGATAAAGGACCTCATTGCCAAAATCCCAAAGCATCCCTTCAACCCTAACCTTAAAAATTCAGAGTTTAATAACTAAACTTAACCTTAAACACTTCGAAATTTGACATTTTGGAACAACTTCTAAATTTGACGTTTGAGACACATGGATGAATGTCTAATTCTGACGTGAGACTATGAGAGCTGGTAGCATAGTTAGCCCACAGGGCTCTGCATGGTCAAAGGTCATGCACTATATAGAGAATAAGCACAATGTGTTTCTATGGGAAGAATATGCAGACCTGAGCTTGTCGCCTGCCTTCCTGCCATTTGGGACACATCCACTGTTGTCTGTCTGAGAGAGAGAGAGAGAAGAGAGAGAGAGGAGGAGAGAGAAGAGGAGAGATGAGAAGAGAGAGAGAGAGAGAGAGAGAGAAGAGAGAAGAGAGAGAGAAGATGAGAGAGAGAGATAGAGAGAGAGAGAGAGAGAGAGAGAGATCCTCTCCTCTCTGCGTTACGGAGCCACAGCCTGCGTCCCAAATGACACCCTATTCTCTATATAGTGCACTACTTCTGACCAGAGCCCATAAGAAATAGGGTGCCATTTGGGACCAGTCCAGAGCCACAGACTGCCGCTGAAGCTGAACCTCAATATCCTCAGCTCTGGTGATTTCTCAATTTTAGAGATATGGCTTCCGAGAGTGATTTGATGAAAATGTAAAATGTAACCACCAAATAATATGGAGTGGGCCTGGTGATTTTATTCCATCATGACTATAAATCAAAAACCAGACACTTCAGAAATTAAAGTTGATCTAGTGTTTTTGATTTATAGTAGAACTCTACATACTATCCAAACTGCTGAAATTGTCTTTTTGTTTTTATCATTGATTGCCTTTATGTCCACCCCAGTTTTATCATACAAAAAAAGGCAACGGTGTGCTTTAGGACCATGCGGATGCCTCCGAGTGGTCGGGTAGGCTGTTTGGAGTGGTCTGGATTTAGGACCGCAGGGACACCACAGAGCTGGCTGACAGGCTTCTGGAAGGCTGGCTGGAGCAGCACGGGAGAGTTGAGCATAGTTCAGTGTGTATGTGTTGCGCTCTTTCACGGAGTTGTAAAAGCAAGCAGAGCAGAAATTGGCTACTCTTTAGTTGACTGATTTTGCTGGCAAGGTATCTGCTGTTTAACTTAACAGAAGAAAATGAAACTAGTGTTTATTCGCAGTGCTGAGCTAGTATTGTAACTGACATGTAACGTTAGCTAATGTTTCATCCCCTCTCGACTGAAGTGAATGAATAAGCTACGCTAGCTAGTAGCTACCACAGCCAGGTCAGCTCTAGCCTCTAGTTATCTGTCAGATAGCGATATTATTATTACTGTCTAACAGCTGTTGTTTGTATGGAAATGTTTTGTAGCCTTTGTTTTGTCCCGTTTCAGAAGTAAATGAACTTGGCTAGTTTTCTGAAGTTGATGTACCATGACGTTTTTTCAGTGCAATGTGAGTTTTATTAGTCTGTATGGTAATGTGACGTTATTTATTTGTCAGTTTCCCTAGCTAATTCCCTACTTTTCACACTGACATGGTAATAAACATTTTACATTTACATTTTCGTCATTTAGCAGACGCTCTTATCCAGAGCGACTTACAAATTGGTGCATTCACCTTATGACAGCCAGTGGGACAACCACTTTACAATATTTTTATTTTATTTATTTTTATTTATTTTTTGGGGGGTGGGGTAAGGGGGAGTAGAAGGATTACTTTATCCTATCCCAGGTATTCCTTAAAGAGGTGGGCTTTCAAGTGTCTCCGGAAGGTGGTGAGTGACTCCGCTGTCCTGGCGTCGTGAGGGAGCTTGTTCCACCATTGGGGTGCCAGAGCAGTGAACAGTTTTGACTGGGCTGAGCGGGAACTGTGCTTCCGCAGAGGTAAGGGAGCCAGCAGACCAGAGGTGGATGAACACAATGCCCTCGTTTCGGTGTAGGGACTGATCAGAGCCTGAAGGTACGGAGGTGCCGTTCCCCTCACAGCTCCGTAGGCAAGCACCATGGTCTTGTAGCAGATGCGAGCTTCAACTGGAAGCCAGTGGAGTGTGCCGTGAGAAAACTTGGGTGAGTTGTAGGGGTTTAATGGCACAGGCAGGGAGCCCAGCCAACAGTGAGTTGCAGTAATCCAGACGGGAGATGACAAGTGCCTGGATTAGGACCTGTGCCGCTTCCTGTGTAAGGCAGGGTCATACTCTGCGAATGTTGTAGAGCATGAACCTACATGATCGGGTCACCGCCTTGATGTTAGCGGAGAACGACAGGGTTTTGTCCAAGGTCATGCCAAGGCTCTTTGCACTCTGGGAGGAGGACACAACGGAGTTGTCAACCGTGATGGCGAGATCATGGAACGGGCAGTCCTTCCCCGGGAGGAAGAGCAGCTCCGTCTTGCTGAGGTTCAGCTTGAGGTGGTGATCCGTCATCCACACTGATATGTCTGCCAGACATGCAGAGATGCAATTCACCACCTGGTTATCAGAAGGGGGAAAGGAGAAGATTAATTGTGTGTTGTCTGCTTAGCAATGATAGGAGAGGCCATGTGAGGATATGACAGAGCCAAGTGACTTGGTGTATAGCGAGAATAGGAGAGGGCCTAGAACTGAGCCCTGGGGGACACCAGTGGTGAGAGCACGTGGTGCGGAGACAGATTCTCGCCACGCCACCTGGTAGGAGCGACCTGTCAGGTAGGACACAATCCAAGAGTGACCCGCGCCGGAGATGCCCAACTCGGAGAGGGTGGAGAGGAGGATCTGATGGTTCACAGTATCAAAGGCAGCAGACAGGTCTAGAAGGACGAGAGCAGAGGAGAGAGCGTTAGCTTTAGCAGTGCGGAGAGCCTCCGTGACACAGAGAAGAGCAGTCTCAGTTGAATGACCAGTCTTGAAACCTGACTGGTTTGGATCAAGGTCATTCTGAGAGAGATAGCAAGAGAGTTGGGTAAAGACGGCACGCTCAAGAGTTTTGGAGAGAAAAGAAAGAAGGGATACTGGTCTGTAGTTGTTGACATCGGAGGGATCGAGTGTAGTTTTTTTTAGAAGGGGTGCAACTCTCGCTCTCTTGAAGATGGAAGGGACATAGCCAACGGTCAAGGATGAGTTGATGAGCAAGGTGAGGTAAGGGAGAAGGTCTCCGGAAATAGTCTGGAGAAGAGAGGAGGGGATAGGGTCAAGCGGGCAGGTTGTTGGGCGGCCGGCCGTCACAAGTCGCAAGATTTCATCTGGAGAGAGAGGGGAGAAAGAAGTCAAAGCATAGGGTAGGGCAGTGTGAGCAGGACCAGTGGTGTCATTTGACTTAACAAACGAGGATCGGATGTCGTCAACCTTCTTTTCAAAATGGTTGACGAAGTCATCCACAGAGAGGGGGGGGGGGGGAGGATTCAGCAGGGAGGAGAAGGTGGCAAAGAGCTTCCTAGGGTTAGAGGCAGATGCTTGGAATTTAGAGTGGTAGAAAGTGGCTTTAGCAGCAGAAACAGAGGAAGAAAATGTAGAGAGGAGGGAGTGAAAAGATGCCAGGTCCGCAGGGAGTCTAGTTTTCCTCCATTTCCGCCCTGTTTTGTGAGCTCGCAATGAGTCGTCAAGCCACGGAGCAGGAGGGGAGGACCGAGCCGGCCGGGAGGATAGGGGACATAGAGAGTCAAAGGATGCAGAAAGGGAGGAGATGAGGGTTTAGGAGGCAGAATCAGGAGATTGGAGCAGAGGGAAGAGATGATAGGATGGAAGAGGAGAGAGTAGCGGGAGAGAGAGAGCGAAGGTTGCGACGGCGCATTACCATCTGTGTAGGGGCAGAGTGAGTAGTGTTGGAGGAGAGCGAGAGAGAAAGGATACAAAGTAGTGGTCGGAGACATGGAGGGGAGTTGCAGTGAGATTAGTAGAACAACAGCATCTAGTAAAGATGAGGTCAAGCGTATTGCCTGCCTTGTGAGTAGGGGGGACGGTGAGAGGGTGAGGTCAAAAGAGGAGAGGAGTGGAAAGAAGGAGGCAGAGTCAAAGGTAGACGTAGGGAGGTTAAAGTCACCCAGAACTGTGAGGGGTGAGCCATCCTCAGGAAAGGAACTTATCAACGCGTCAAGCTCATTGATGAACTCTCCAAGGGAACCTGGAGGGCGATAAATGATAAGGATGTTAAGCTTGAATGGGCTGGTGACTGTGACAGCATGGAATTCAAATGAGGAGATAGACAGATGGGTCAAGGGGAGAAAGAGAGAATGCCCACTTGGGAGAGATGAGGATTCCTGTACCACCACCCCGCTGACCAGATGCTCTCGGGGTATGCGAGAACACATGGTCAGACGAGGAGAGAGCAGTAGGAGTAGCAGTGTTTTCTGTGGTAATCCACGTTTCCGTCAGCGCCAAGAAGTCGAGGGACTGGAGGGTAGCATAGGCTGAGATGAACTCTGCCTTGTTGGTCACAGAACGGCAGTTCCAGAGGCTGCCGGAGACCTGGAACTCCACGTGGGTGGTGCGTGCAGGGACCACCAGGTTAGAGAGGCAGCAGCCACGCGGTGTGAGGCGTTTGTATAGCCTGTGCGGAGAGGAGAGAACAGGGATAGACAGACACATAGTTGACAGGCTACAGAAAATGGCTACAATATTGCAAAGGAGATCGGAATGAAATGAACTAAACATCTGGGAAAGCGAGAGAGCGGGGCCTCCCTCACTTTTGGAGGGGATTCCTGGATGGGATTCCTGCTTATAAGCAAAAACTAAAGCAGGAAGCACCAGTGACTCTGTTAATAAAAAAGTGGTCAGATGACGCAGATGCTAAGCTACAGGACTGTTTTGCTAGCACAGACTGGAACATGTTCCAGGATTCTTCAGGTAGCATTGAGGAGTACACCACATCAGTCACTGGCTTCATCAATAAGTGCATTGATGATGTCGTCCCCACAGTGACCGTACGTACATACCCCAACCAGAAGCCATGGATTACAGGAAACATCCGCACTGAGCTAAAGGGTAGAGCTGCCGCTTTCAAGGAGCGGAACTCTAACCCGGACGCTTATAAGAAATCCTGCTATGCCCTCCGACGAACCATCAAACAGGCAAAGAGTCAATACAGGACTAAGATTGAATCGTACTACACCGGCTCTGATGCTCGTCGGATGTGGCAGGGCTTGAAAACTATTACAGACTACAAAGGGAAGCACAGCCCTGCATAGGTCCTCAGATCCTCAAAAAAATTATACAGCTGCACCATCGAGAGCATCCTGACTGGTTGCATCACCGCCTGGTATGGCAACTGCTTGGCCTCCGACCGCAAGGCACTACAGAGGGTATTGCGTACGGCCCAGTACATCACTGGGGCCAAGCTTCCTGCCATCCAGGACCTCTATACCAGGCGCTGTCAGAGGAAGGCCCTCAAAATTGTCAAAGACTCCAGCCACCCTAGTCATAGACTGTTCTCTCTGCTACCGCACGGCAAGCGGTACCGGAGTGCCAAGTCTAGGTCCAAAAGACTTCTCAACAGCTTCTACCCCCAAGCCATAAGACTCCTGAACAGCTAATCATGGCTACCCTGAATATTTGCACTGCCCCCACCCCCATATTTTTACGCTGCTGCTACTCTGTTAATTATTTATGCATAGTCACTTTAACTCTACCCACATGTACATATTACTTCAACTACCTCAACTAGCCGGTGCCCCAGCATATTGACTCTGCACCGGTACCCCCCTGTATATATAGCCTCCCTACTGTTATTTTATTTTACTTCTGCTCTTTTTTTCTCAACACTTTTTTGTTATATTCTACTTTTTTATTAAAAATAAATGCACTGTTGGTTAAGGGCTGTAAGTAATCATTTCACTGTAATGTCTGCACCTGTTGTATTCGGCGCATGTGGCCAATAAAATTGTATTTTATTTTATTTTATTTGACTTACGTTTCACTAAAACACCCAAATATAACTCTCCCAACTTCCACCTCAGAAACTATAATTGTTGTAAACTACAGCGGTTCAATGTTTTCTAGGAATAGACTAACTTAGTTTATTCAGATAGCTGACTTGGTTATGTATTCTTCCGTGAAAACCGTCCAGGGCACCGAATCCTATGACGCCACAGCCAACTAGCATGCCAGCCTCCAACAACACGGTTTAGCACCAATACTCGGCCACAACAAACCACCAGTGTGTCAACACGCCAAGCAGATCATTTGTGTCCGTGTCTAACGTTGTGTAAAGTTCTGGGTTATTCCCGACAGCTTGAGCGAGTCCGTCGTCAACTTATTCAGCCAGTTAGTTAGCTAGAATAGTTAGCATACTAGCTAGCCATTGCTCTCTGCCAACGCAAAAAAAAAAAAATCCTCCCACGGCACGAACACGCAGAGAGAGCCAAGCTAACGTTAACTAGTCACCCATGTCCCGAATTCCCTTGAACGACTCTGGTTACCAGTAAGTAAAAACAAAACACAAATGTAGGTTATAACTTAACCCTAGCAGCTACTGTTAGCCAGCCAAGTGCAAAGCTAGCCACTAAACAGCTACACGTTACAGGCTTGACTGTCATGGTGCACAGTAAAAGTCTGCGCAGGACCAATTTCTTCCTCCCGCTCCCACCTGCACCAGCTGGCTTTCTGACTCACACCAACTTCTGCAAGAACTGGTCCCAAACCCAACCGCAGTGCCACAATGTTATTTTAGGCTTATCCGACGCAGCTCGCTTGCCAGCCATGTTCCCTGCAATGATGTGCCCCATGGGCAATGTCAAATGCGCAAAGAAATAGGTTAAATTATCAGAGATTCTCACATGGCCCTTATATTGTTTTACTGGGCTGTATCAGCCACTGTGTTAGATGGAGTTTGAAAAGAGCGGAGTTGAGAGACTTGCACTTTCTCTCTCAAGCTATTTTTTATAGCCTACCTTTTTAGGAGTGGGAAGATTTACAGACGGAGAAATATGGGTGATCAATATTTAGTTATATTTTTAGGCAATGTAGTAAACTATAGCCTATTTAGGAAGAACATTTCTTTGGAAAGATAACTGCCCCGTGCATAGGCTATAGCCTACTCTATTTAATTGAGACCACATGCACACCTGATCTCGCAGGTATGGCTGCTGAACTGGAAGCAGCAACAATGATGACAGCGACACTTGCTACGTTTTACATAGTCCTATAGGATATAGCCTACCTTAGTCCTATAGGATACAGCCTACCTTAGTCCTATAGGATATAACCTACCTTAGTCCTATAGGATATAGCCTACCTTAGTCCTATAGGATATAGCCTACCTTAGTCCTATAGGATATAGCCTACCTTAGTCCTATAGGATATAGCCTACCTTAGTCCTATAGGATATAGCCTACCTTAGTCCTATAGGATATACCCTACCTTAGTCCTATAGGATATAGCCTACCTTAGTCCTATAGGATACAGCCTACCTTAGTCCTATAGGATATAGCCTACCTTAGTCCTATAGGATATAGCCTACCTTAGTCCTATAGGATATAGCCTACCTTAGTCCTATAGGATATAGCCTACCTTAGTCCTATAGGATATAGCCTACCTTAGTCCTATAGGATATAGCCTACCTTAGTCCTATAGGATACAGCCTACCTTAGTCCTATAGGATATAGCCTACCATAGTCCTATAGGATATAGCCTACCTTTTAGGAAGATTATTTGCAGGCAAAGACAAATAAATGGGTAATAAATACTTATTGGAAATGAAAAGGTGCACCGCTCGCTCACCATAGTAACCTAACCTATGATCACCATAGTAACCTAACCTATGCTCACCATAGTAACCTAACCTATGCTCACCATAGTAACCTAACCTATGCTCACCATAGTAACCTAACCTATGCTCACCATAGTAACCTAACCTATGCTCACCATAGTAACCTACCCTATGCTCACCATAGTAGACTAACCTATGTTCACCATAGTAACCTACCCTATGCTCACCATAGTAGACTAACCTATGCTCACCATAGTAACCTAACCTATGCTCACCATAGTAACCTAAACTATGATCACCATAGTAACCTAACCTATGCTCACCATTGTAACCGAACCTATGCTCACCATAGTAACCTAACCTATGATCACCATAGTAACCTAACCTATGATCACCATAGTAACCTAACCTATGCTCACCATAGTAACCTAACCTATGTTCACCATAGTAACCTAACCTATGCTCACCATAGTAACCTAACCTATGTTCACCATAGTAACCTAACCTATGATCACCATAGTAACCTAACCTATGATCACCATAGTAACCTAACCTATGATCACCATAGTAACCTAACCTATGCTCACCATAGTAACCTAACCTATGATCACCATTGTAACCGAACCTATGCTCACCATAGTAACCTAACCTATGATCACCATAGTAACCTAACCTATGATCACCATAGTAACCTAACCTATGCTCACCATAGTAACCTAACCTATGTTCACCATAGTAACCTAACCTATGCTCACCATAGTAACCTAACCTATGTTCACCATAGCACACTAACCTGTGCTCACCATAGTAACCTAACATATGCTCACCATAGTAACCTAACCTATGCTCACCATAGTAGACTAACCTATGATCACCATAGTAGACTAACCTATGCTCACCATAATAACCTAACCTATGATCACCATAGTAACCTAACCTATGCTCACCATAGTAACCTAATCCATGTTCACCATAGTAACCTAACCTATGCTCACCATAGTAACCTAACCTATGCTCACCATAGTAACCTAACCTATGCTCACCATAGTACCCTAACCTATGCTCACCATAGTAACCTAACCTATGCTCACCATAATAACCTAACCTATGCTCACCATAGTAACCTAACCTATGCTCACCATAGTAACCTAACCTATGCTCACCATAGTGACCTAACCTATGATCACCATAGTAACCTAACCTATGCTCACCATAGTAACCTAACCTATGATCACCATAGTAACCTAACCTATGCTCACCATAGTAACCTAACCTATGATCACCATTGTAACCGAACCTATGCTCACCATAGTAACCTAACCTATGATCACCATAGTAACCTAACCTATGATCACCATAGTAACCTAACCTATGCTCACCATAGTAACCTAACCTATGTTCACCATAGTAACCTAACCTATGCTCACCATAGTAACCTAACCTATGTTCACCATAGCACACTAACCTGTGCTCACCATAGTAACCTAACCTATGCTCACCATAGTAACCTAACCTATGCTCACCATAGTAGACTAACCTATGATCACCATAGTAGACTAACCTATGCTCACCATAATAACCTAACCTATGATCACCATAGTAACCTAACCTATGCTCACCATAGTAACCTAATCCATGTTCACCATAGTAACCTAACCTATGCTCACCATAGTAACCTAACCTATGCTCACCATAGTAACCTAACCTATGCTCACCATAGTACCCTAACCTATGCTCACCATAGTAACCTAACCTATGCTCACCATAATAACCTAACCTATGCTCACCATAGTAACCTAACCTATGCTCACCATAGTAACCTAACCTATGCTCACCATAGTGACCTAACCTATGATCACCATAGTAACCTAACCTATGCTCACCATAGTAACCTAACCTATGATCACCATAGTAACCTAACCTATGTTCACCATAGCAGACTAACCTATGCTCACCATAGTAACCTAACCTATGTTCACCATAGCAGACTAACCTATGATCACCATAGTAACCTAACCTATGCTCACCATAGTAACCTAACCTATGTTCACCATAGTAACCTAACCTATGCTCACCATAGTAACCTAACCTATGTTCACCATAGCAGAATCACCTATGCTCACCATAGTAACCTAACCTATGCTCACCATAATAACCTAACCTATGATCACCATAGTAACCTAACCTATGCTCACCATAGTAACCTAACCTATGATCACCATTGTAACCGAACCTATGCTCACCATAGTAACCTAACCTATGATCACCATAGTAACCTAACCTATGATCACCATAGTAACCTAACCTATGCTCACCATAGTAACCTAACCTATGTTCACCATAGTAACCTAACCTATGCTCACCATAGTAACCTAACCTATGTTCACCATAGCAGACTAACCTATGCTCACCATAGTAACCTAACCTATGCTCACCATAGTAACCTAACCTATGCTCACCATAGTAACCTAACCTATGCTCACCATAGTAACCTAACCTATGTTCACCATAGCAGACTAACCTATGCTCACCATAGTAACCTAACCTATGCTCACCATAGTAACCTAACCTATGTTCACCATAGTAACCTAACCTATGCTCACCATAGTAACCTAACCTATGCTCACCATAGTAACCTAACCTATGCTCACCATAGTAACCTAACCTATGCTCACCATAGTAGACTAACCTATGATCACCATAGTAACCTAACCTATGCTCACCATAGTAGACTAACCTATGCTCACCATAGTAACCTAACCTATGTTCACCATAGTAACCTAACCTATGCTCACCATAGTAACCTAACCTATGCTCACCATAGTAACCTAACCTATGCTCACCATAGTAACCTAACCTATGCTCACCATAGTAACCTAACCTATGCTCACCATAGTAACCTAACCTATGCTCACCATAGTAACCTAACCTATGCTCACCATAGTAACCTAACCTATGCTCACCATAGTAACCTAACCTATGCTCACCATAGTAACCTAACCTATGCTCACCATAGTAACCTAACCTATGCTCACCATAGTAACCTAACCTATGCTCACCATAGTAACCTAACCTATGCTCACCATAGTAACCTAACCTATGATCACCATAGTAACCTAACCTATGCTCACCATAGTAACCTAACCTATGCTCACCATAGTAACCTAACCTATGCTCACCATAGTAACCTAACCTATGCTCACCATAGTAGACTAACCTATGTGGGTGTTGTGCTTTTTCCTTTTCAATGATGATTACATTTTTGTGATTACACTTCGACTCATGTTGGTTGAGCGTCCTCCACTTCTTTCCATTATCAGTATTTATTTACAGACACAGTAGTAAACTACAGTCTAATCATATTTCAGTTAATTTCCTACTCAAGTTAACTGCCAGGTGATTCTTCGCCCATTGTAGGCAGCCTACTCTATTTCAGTGAGACCACACATACTAAGCGCACTTCAACTCTCACGCCCAACTAGGAGAGAGGTAGGATACTGAAGTTGAAACAGCAAGTGTGAGAATAATGCGAAAAATATGTGTTTTTAATACAATAGGTCGGCTAACGCATACAAAGCAGAAAGAGGACCGTTTTCAAATAATCTGTGGGACAACTAAAATATTTTCATCCCAAAGTCATCTGTCTGACCTGCAGCATGAAAAATGTCAACTTGCAATGATTCCTGCGGGAATGCAGCCCTCTAGTGCCGTCAGTACACAACGCTATGCTCATCATGTCCCAGCAGGGTCAGATGGTGACGGGGGTCTCAGCAGGGTCAGACAGCCAGGGAAAACCCGTCTATGACGGAGGTGAGGTGAACGTTTGCAGATACAACACTTTATTCTCTCTGTGAAGCAAACACTGGACAAGCCAGATGCTATTTTAAGGCAGTCTGTCAAACTTCCAAAGTTGATTTCCAAACTGTATCAAGGGTTGATAGAGCCTTTTCCCGATGACACAAAACATGCAAATCAAATATGTGAGGAAGACCTGGGAGACGCTATCGATGATGATGAATGGATACAGATATGTTTGAATGCCCAGTCATGTTCATATAATCTCAGACATAAATTACTGCAGTTTAAGACCATCCATAGAATGTACTATATGCCAGTGAAACTGAATTACATGCACTCAGAAATGTCATTCCTCTGCTGGAGGTGTAAAACACAAAATGGGATATATTTGCATATGTTGTGGTCTTCTGAAGGCTGGCAAAGTGTATGTTCTTTTATTTCATAATGTCTACAGACTCTCCCTGTTTTTGTTTGCTTGAAAATGTTGACACTGGAGACTTATCTGAAGAAACTGTGTAGGCCCCGTGTAGCTCAGTTGGTAGAGCATGGCGCTTGCAACGCCAGGGCTGTGGGTTCGTTTCCCACGTGGGGGCCAGTATGAAAATGTATGCACTCGCTAAACTGTAAGTCGCTCTGGATAAGAGCGTCTGCTAAATGACTAAAATGTAACCAAGCATTTAGAGCGGCTAAGAAATGCATTGCCATGAATTAGAAGGTTGGTTATCCTCCCACAATGTCAAGTTACGTATCACTAGATTTGGTTTATTACAAGATTAAGGGTATACTGGGCAACTGTATAGAATACAGGACGACTAAAGGACTCTGTATTGAAAACATGCCCACGTCAGGGGAGATACCTATTTAGTTAAATCCCTAGCTGCGGGGCTGCTCAGTCCTGGCCCTGGGGGATCTGCCGTCCTGTGGGTTGTCTCTCTGGCCTTGACCTAACACACCTGAAACCAATAATGAATGTTTCACTAAGATCCTAAAGCTGAGTGGGGTGTGTTGGGTTGGGGGCGCTGCAGGGCGGCGGACCCCTGGGGGGCAGGATGGGACGACCCAGATATATTGTGTGCAAGTAAAAAGAGCTCTACAGTACTATTAGTCCTATTAGATTAATTATATAAAGGATTTGCTGTTTCTGTGAGTTAATGTGTATTTGATGTGTCTGTGTTTTTTTTTTGTGTGTGTGTTTTTTGTTTTCTAAAGCTTTCCCTTGGGAATTAAAATAATGAAAGCGGCTCAGGCTGAATGGGCGGTCTGGCTGAATAGGCGGTCTGGCTGAATGGGCGGTCTGGCTGAATAGGCGGTCTGGCTGAATGGGCGGTCTGGCTGAATGGGCGGTCTGGCTGAACGGGCGGTCTGGCTGAATGGGCGGTCTGGCTGAATGGGCGGTCTGGCTGAAATTTGATATAGAGGATGTCTTAATAAAGACAATCAAAAGTCTTTGTATTATTTCAAGAGTTGTTCATTTGTTATGCTATTGGTTAAAGGTGCAACACAATATTCATTATTTAATTACCTTTGATCTAGTTCAGTCTTATTAATCACTTAAACACATTTAAATCATGTGTCCCAAATAGCACTCTTTTCCCTTTTATAGTGCACTACTTCCCATAGGGCTCTGGTCACAAGTGGTGTACTCTAAAGGGAATAGGGTGGTCATTTGAATCACAGATAAGGATCTCAACCTTGCCAAAGCCACACAAGTTTCTTGATTTGCTTTCATTTCATTCAGAGAGCTTTGCGACGCTCCAAGAGAACACACAAAGTAATTCAATCATCTTTGTCTTCCTGTAAATAATGAAAGACATTCCATAGGGAAGGTCTTCTGATTGACAGGTTCAACAGGCACAGACACACGATGATGCTAGCATCCTGTCTCTCTCTCTCTCTCTCTCTCTCTCTCTCTCTCTCTCTCTCATTCTGTCACGCTCGTCGAACAGAGAGGACCAAGGCGCAGCGTTGCGGGTGAACATATTATATTTATTCAACTGATCACACGATCAAAACAAAGAACGAAACGTGAAGTCCTTCGATACACAACCAAAAGGAACAAGAAACCACAAAACACAAAGTGCAAGACAAACAGTTAAATATGGCTCCCAATCAGAGACACCCAGCTGACACTCGTTGCCTCTGATTGGGAGTCACTCAGCCCAACATAGAAAATTAAACATAGACTTACACACCCTGGCTCAACATAACATAGTCCCCAGAGCCAGGGCGTGACAGTACCCCCCCCCAAAGGCGCGGACTCCGGCCGCGCCAAACAACCACAACAGGGGAGGGACCGGGTGGGCACTCCGCCTCGGCGGCGGATCCGGCTCCGGACATGACCCAGGCACGGGTTGTGCTGGACTGACGACGCACACCCCTGGCTTGATGCGTGGAGGAGGAACGGGCCGGACCGGGCTGACGAAGCGCACCCCTGACTTGGTGCGGGGAGCAGGAATGAGCCGGACCGGGCTGACGACGCGCACCACTGACCCGGTGCGGGGAGCTTGGACGGGCCGGACCGGGCTGGCGACGCGCACCACAGACTTGGTGCGGAGAGCAGGAACGGGCCGTGCCGGACTGACGACGCACACCACTGGCTTGGTGCGGGAAGCTTGGATGGGCCGGACTGGGCTGGCGACGCGCACCACAGACTTGGTGCGGAGAGCAGGAACGGGCCGGACAGGGCTGACGACGCACACCACTGGCTTGGTGCGGGAAGCTTGGATGGGCCGGACTGGGCTGGCGACGCGCACCACAGACTTGGTGCGGAGAGCAGGAACGGGCCGTGCCGGACTGACGACGCACACCGTAGGCTTTGTGCGTGGAGCAGGAACAGGCCGGGCTGGGCTGTCGACGCACACCACTGACTTGGTGGGAATGGCAGGAACAGGCCGGGCCGGGCTGACGACGCGCACCACTGACTTGGTGGGAATGGCAGGAACAGGCCGGGCCGGGCTGACGACGCGCACCACTGACTTGGTGGGAATGGCAGGAACAGGCCGGGCTGGGCTGACGACGCGCACCACTGACTTGGTGGGAATGGCAGGAACAGGCCGGACCGTACTGGGGACACACACCACTGGCCCCACGCAGGGATCAGGAACGGGCCGGACCGGACTGGTAACACACCCCAGTACCTCTCGCCGTGCCTCCACACTTTCCCTCTCCTCTGTGCCCAGTGGCCCCCCTAACCTGGCGGCCTTCTCTGCCAACGCTTTGCACCGCTCTAACCCGTACACCTGCTGGCCCGACGTCGTGAGCCCCCCCCTAAAAATTTCCTGGGGGTCTCTCCTCCCCGTGGCCCAGGCCTCTCTCCCTCTTGCCAGACTCGCAATCATCTCCTCCCACGTCCATCCTCTCTCCTCGTCACGCTGCTTGATCCAGTCGAGGTTGCCACGGAGATCTGCCAGCGATGGCTCCTGAACACGCTGCTTGGTCTGGTTAAGGTGGTTTCTTCTGTCACGCTCGTCGAACAGAGAGGACCAAGGCGCAGCGTTGCGGGTGAACATATTATATTTATTCAACTGATCACACGATCAAAACAAAGAACGAAACGTGAAGTCCTTCGATACACAACCAAAAGGAACAAGAAACCACAAAACACAAAGTGCAAGACAAACAGTTAAATATGGCTCCCAATCAGAGACACCCAGCTGACACTCGTTGCCTCTGATTGGGAGTCACTCAGCCCAACATAGAAAATTAAACATAGACTTACACACCCTGGCTCAACATAACATAGTCCCCAGAGCCAGGGCGTGACACATTCTCTCTCTATCTCCCTCTCCCTCTCTCTGTTTCTCCCGCCCCCCCCTCTCTCTCTCTCTCTCTCTTTCTCTCTCTCTCTCTATCTGTTTCTCTCTCTCTCTCCCCTCTCTCTCTGTCTCTCTCAGTTCAAAGAAGTTGAATAAAACAATCGCAAACCATTTATTCATAGAAATGTGTTTCCATCCCAAATAGATTTCTTTAATCTAAAACACTGCTGGAGTGTTTTAGAATATATGATGATTTCAGT
The DNA here is from genome assembly GCA_902810595.1 of Coregonus sp. 'balchen'. Taxonomy (NCBI): domain Eukaryota; kingdom Metazoa; phylum Chordata; class Actinopteri; order Salmoniformes; family Salmonidae; genus Coregonus; species Coregonus sp. 'balchen'. Next base: position 34,016,519 of record LR778255.1, on the reverse strand, counting down.
TCCTACCTGTCTCCTGAGCCCATATACTGTAAGTGCATTTGCATTCAGCCAGTGAAATGAGCTAACTGGCTTCAAATTGATCAAACACATTGGCTGACCGTTTAAGCAGTTCAACATATAGCTCTCTAAAGGAAGGGATTGTAAAGGTATTACAGATAAAATGACACTATGGTTGGATAGGGTGCCATTTGGGACACATCCTGTAAAACTATAAAAGATTAAATAAAGATGAAATAAACACAAATATATTTTCAATTACCACTGTGAATGTCAACAGAGCACAAAGGCATATATAAAATAAAGGTAAGTACATCATCCTTTTCCCTTTCAACAGGAGTACATCATCCTTTTCCTTTCAACAGGAGTACATCATCATTTCCCTTTCAACGGGAGAACATCATCCTTTTCCTTTCAACTGGAGAACATCATCATTTCCCTTTCAACGGGAGAACATCATCATTTTCCTTTCAACTGGAGTACATCATCATTTCCCTTTCAACGGGAGAACTTCATCCTTCCCCTTTCAACAGGAGTACATCATCATTTCCCTTTCAACGGGAGAACATCATCCTTTTCCTTTCAACTGGAGTACATCATCATTCCCCTTTCAACGGGAGAACATCATCCTTTCCCTTTCAACAGGAGTACATCATCCTTTTCCTTTCAACAGGAGTCCATCACCCTTTTCCTTTCAACAGGAGTACATCATCCTTTCCCTTTCAACAGGAGTCCATCATCCTTTCCCTTTCAACAGGAGTCCATCATCCTTTCACTTTCAATGGGAGAACATCATCATTTCCCTTTCAACGGGAGAACATCATCATTTTCCCTTTCAACAGGAGTCCATCATCCTTTCCCTTTCAACTGGAGAACATCATCATTTCCCTTTCAACGGGAGAACATCATCATTTTCCTTTCAACAGGAGTACATCATCATTTCCCTTTCAACGGGAGAACATCATCCTTTTCCTTTCAACAGGAGTCCATCATCCTTTCCCTTTCAACAGGAGTCCATCATCCTTTTCCTTTCAACAGGAGTCCATCACCCTTCCCTTTCAACAGGAGTACATCATCCTTTTCTATTCTATGGGAGAACATCATCCTTTCCCTTTCAACAGGGGTACATCATCCTTTTCCTTTCAACAGGAGTACATCATCCTTTTCCTTTCAAAAGGAGAACATCATCCTTTTCCTTTCAACAGGAGAACATCATCCTTTTCCTTTCAACAGGAGTCCATCATCCTTCCCCTTTCAACAGGGGTACATCATCCTTTTCCTTTCAACAGGAGTCCATCATCCTTTTCCCTTTCAACAGGAGTACATCATCCTTTTCCTTTCAACAGGAGTACATCATCCTTTTTCTTTCAACAGGAGAACATCATCCTTTTCCTTTCAACAGGAGTACATCATCCTTTCCCTTTCAACAGGAGAACATCCTCCTTTTCCTTTCAACAGGAGTCCATCATCCTTTTCCTTTCAACAGGAGTACATCATCCTTTTCCTTTTTTTATATATTTTTTTAGAGGGTAGATCAGCTTTCATATTGCAGATAGATTGTAACTGCCATCAATGTAATTGTCTGCATCACTTCCAATCCCCCATATGTTATTTTTTTTCTTCTATATATATATATGTACACACATACATACACATACATACATATACGCATATACATACATAAATATATAAATACATATCCTTTAAAAAAATATATATTTCCCTTTATTACTTTCCAACCCCACCACCCCTTCCCTAATTGGAGTAAACTAGTGAACAACAACGCTTAGGCCTCTACTTCCAGCTTATACATGCTATATACATTTTATGGACACAGTCAATAATTATATTTTGTTTGTTTTTACTCCTGAACTTCCTCCAATCATTTTCATGATGTCCATCCGGTTTGCTTCTATACGCCATAACTTTCTAACTGTGCTCTTTCACAAAAGCTCTCAACCTATAACCTATATACTTATTATGGACACAGTATGCTTTACACTAGTTATCTTGTTGTTATTAGTTGTTGTTATTAGTCCCATCCTTCAGCTCCATTCAACACCTCCCATCTATCTCTTAACACCATCCATATTGGATTTATATTTGCCATATATTTTTCAACTGTACTGTGATGTTTTACAAAAGTTCTGAACCTTTCTATTCTCATTGTTTCTACAGTTTGTGAATTGAAAATATTTGTTTTTGCTAAAAGTATTATTATATTATTGATCGATTGACTATGACTTTTCAGATCACCCAGTAGTGCTATCTAGCAGGGTTAGCTCCACACAAATATTGCAATCCTTTAGCCATTCCTGGACCTGTGTCCAGAAACAAGCTACAAATGGACAGAACCAAAACAAATGATCTAATGATTCTGTCTCTTCACAGCCAAATCTGCAGAGCTGGGAAGATTGTATCCCCCATATCAATAACATTCTATTGGTAGCAAGAATTGTATATAATAATTTAAATTGAAAAATTCTAAGTTTTGAATCCGGCGTCGTTTTGCGTATCAGTTCATAAACACTATGACATGGAATCGGTACGTCAAAAATCTCTTCCCAACTATTTTGCAATCTATATGGGACGGCTGTCAATCCTTTGGTCCTTAAATGAAACTGGTATACTTTTTTATTTATCACAGTTTTCCTTAACCAATTATGTTCTTTAATGCGGCCGACAGACAAGTTCCTTACTTTCTCCCCCTTCCACTTTCCTCTTCCATTTTTGCGGTAAGGCTGCAATTATTTGGTTGTAATTTTGGGTAGAGCAGACATTTCCATATGTTTTTGTTAGCTGCATGTGCGACATAACTCCACCAGTCCTACCGATGATATCATTTACAAAGATTATACTATTTTTTTTTTTTTCTAAAAAAAGAACGATTTTTTATCAATTAGTATATTTGAGTTTAACCACAATATTTGTTGCAATATTTGTTCTGTCATTTCTGGAGGATTAAATTGAATTTGCAACCAACTTTCTATGGCTTGTTTAAGAAATAGTGATATTTGGGAGATTATTTCATTTTCAAATACCTGAAAGTGAGAGGTTGTAATCTGATAAAAGGGAAAAAGTCAAATCTTGAACATTGGGTGAGACAATCTTACTAGTTTGCTAGAGAACCAGTTCGGATTTAAGTATAATTTTTGTATGACTGAAGCTTTTAGTGATAGGTCTAATGCTTTAATATTTAATAATTTATGTCCTCCTAATTCATATTCATTATATAAATAGGCCCGTTTAATTTTGTCTGGCTTGCCGTTCCAAATAAAATTGAATGTTTTTTTCTCATATAATTTAAAAAACTGTTTGCTAGGCGTAGGCAAGACCATAGGCAAATAGGTAAACTGGGACAATACTAAAGAGTTAATCAGGGTGATTTTTCCACAAATTGACAGGTATTTACCTTTCCATGATCAGATCTTATATTTTTGCTAACTTCTTTAAAATCACCTTTCCCTTTTAAGGCACACCATTTTTCCAAAGGCTGTGATATTTGTGAAATATTATTTCACTTCGGCTGCTTGCATTCAAAACTTTTATGGGTTTGGAGATGGGGAGAACGTAACGACAGGAAGGAAAGCACAAAAAAACCAAAGCTGGATGTAATCAACCCTCACCAAAACCACACCCCCACCCACACACACACCACACACCCACACACCACACACACCCCCACCAACACACCCAAAACACACACACACCCCCACACCACACCCCCACACAACACACCAAAACACCACACACCCCCCCCACAAACCACAAAACCCCCCACCCAACCCACACACCCCACAAAACCCCAAAACCCACACACACAACCCACACAAAACCCCACCACACACACCCACACACACCACCCACAAAACAACCCCCCAACCACACCCACACACACAAAACACCCCAACACCACCCGCAAATCCTCACCACAACCCACACACCAAAACACACACACACCCACACACACACACCCCACCCACACCACACCACACCCCAAAACACAACCCACCCCCCCCCCCCACACACCCCACCACCCACACACAACCCCCACCCCACCCCACACACACACACCCCCCATCACAAAACCCCACACACACACCCCCACACCACACACACACCACCCCACACACACCACACCACACACCCCACCCACAACCCACCACAACCCCACACACACACACCCCACACCCTCAAAACACCCAAACCCCACACACACACACAACCCCACACACCCATACATCCACCCACACCACACACCCCAAAACCCCACAACACCACCCACACACCACCCCACAACACCACACACAAAACCCCACACACACTTTCCCCCACCCCCACCCAACACCCACACACACCCACCCAACCCACACACACACCCACAACACAAAACCCCCCACACACACACACACACAACACACACACACACACACACACACACACACACACCACACACCACCACACACACACCACACACCCACACACACAACCACACACACACACACCCACACCACACACACAACACACACACACACACACCCACACACACACCAACACACACACACACACACCACACACACACCACACACACACACACACACCACACACACACCACACACACACACAATAATTGGAATGTTCAGATTCTCCTAAACCGGCAGTCTTGAATTAAATGAAACAGAATGACTCTGTTGTGACAGTTAATATCAGAGATGACAAAACAAGTATTCAAGAAATAATCAGTAAGAATAAAGAGAAGCATAGAATCCAAATAATTAACTCCACACCAAGGTTCTCTTCAATGACTCTGTCGGGCATGTGCCTAAGTGAGTTTGGGTGAGTGTATCTAATTAGGATAAACCATGTCGCCACCGAGGGAGGGCTCATTCTGTCCTCCAGGACACTTTTATTTTATTTATTTTATTTCACCTTTATTTAACCAGGTAGGCCAGTTGAGAACAAGTTCTCATTTACAACTGCGACCTGGCCAAGATAAAGCAAAGCAGTGCGATAAAAACAACAACACAGAGTTACATATGGGGTAAAACAAAACATAAAGTCAAAAATACAACAGAAAAATTATATACAGTGTGTGCAAATGTAGCAAGTTATGGAGGTAAGGCAATAAATAGGCTATAGTGCAAAATAATTACAATTAGTATTAACACTGGAATGATAGATGTGCAAGAGATGATGTGCAAATAGAGATACTGTGGTGCAAATGAGCAAAATAAATAACAATATGGGGATGAGGTAGTTGGGTGGGCTAATTTCAGAATGGCTGTGTACAGGTGCAGTGATCGGTAAGGTGCTCTGACAACTGATGCTTAAAGTTAGTGAGGGAGATAAGAGTCTCCAGCTTCAGAGATTTTTGCAATTTGTTCCAGTCATTGGCAGCAGAGAACTGGAAGGAATGGCGGCCAAAGGAGGTGTTGGCTTTGGGGATGACCAGTGAGATATACCTGCTGGAGCGCAGACTACGGGTGGGTGTTGCTATGGTGACCAATGAGCTAAGATAAGGCGGGGATTTGCCTAGCAGTGATTTATAGATGGCCTGGAGCCAGTGGGTTTGGCGACGAATATGTAGTGAGGGCCAGCCAACAAGAGCGTACAGGTCACAGTGGTGGGTAGTGTATGGGGCTTTGGAGACAAAACGGATGGCACTGTGATAGACCACATCCAATCTGCTGAGTAGGGTGTTGGAGGCTATTTTGTAAATGACATCGCCGAAGTCAAGGATCGGTAGGATAGTCAGTTTTACGAGGGCATTGTTTGGCAGCATGAGTGAAGGAGGCTTTGTTGCGAAATAGGAAACCGATTCTAGATTTAACTTTGGATTGGAGATTCTTAATGTGAGTCTGGAAGGAGAGTTTACAGTCTAACCAGACACCTAGGTATTCGTAGTTGTCCACATACTCTAGGTCAGACCCGTCGAGAGTAGTGATTCTAGTCGGGTGGGCGGGTGCCAGCAGCGTTCGGTTGAAGAGCATGCATTTAGTTTTACTAGTGTTTAGATGAAGCGTTGTCAACCATCACCTCTCTGCATCCTAAATGGCACCCTATTCCCTATGTAGTGCACTACTTTTCAAGTGCCTACTTTTCAAGTAGTGCACTATATAGGGAATAGGGTGCCATTCTCTGGTCTAAAGTAGTGCACTACATAGGGAATAGGGTGGCATTAGGGACACTGCTCTACTGTCTGTATCACCTGCCTAGTATCTCAATCCAGGACTCATAATTGAACCATGAAATGAGAAGTCTATCAAAGGAAAGCTTCAGTTCTTGTGCCCCGTCTGCATCTTTGACTGAGGTACTGTATTAGTTAAAGTTATGCACCTTAGCCGTTAGCCCTGTATGGTATTTTCTTCTGTCTAAATAATGTGCGGCAGGTAGCTTAGTGGTTAAGAGCGTTGTGCCAGTAACCGAAAGGTCGCTGGTTCTAATCCCCAAGCCGACTAGGTGACAAATCTGTCGATGTGCCCTTGAGCAAGGCACTTTACCCTAATTGCGCCTGTAAGTCGCTCTGGATAAGAGCGTATGATAAAATGAAATGATAAATGTAATGCTATAGCAACGTATGAGATCGTAGTGATGTGTCGTGACTGATCTTTCAGACACAACATTGGGCGATTCGACACCAGTGGGATCGGAAAATATTGTTGTTGTTGTTGTTATCTCAGATACAGCAGACCTGTACACTACCGGTCTAAAGTTTTACAACACCTACTCATTCAAGGGTTTTTCTTTATTTTTACTATGTTCTACATTGTAGAATAATCCTGAAGACATCAACACTATGAAATAACACATATGGAATTATGTAGTAACCAAAAAAGTGTTAAAAAAAATCAAAATATATTTTATTTGAGATTCTTCAAATAGGCACCCTTTGCCTTGATGACAGCTTTGCACACTCTTGGCATTCTCTCAAACCAGCTTCATGAGGTAGTCACCTGGAATGCATTTCAATTAACAGGTATGCCTTCTTAAAAGTTAATTTGTGGAATTGATTTCCTTCTTAATGTGTTTGAGCCAATCAGTTGTGTTGTGACAAGGTAGGGGGGTATAGAGAAGATAGCCCTATTTGGTGAAGTCCATATTATGCAAGAACAGCTCAAATAAGCAAAGAGAAACGACAGTCCATCAGTACTTTAAGACATGAAGGTCAGTCAATACGGAACATTCAAGAACTTTGAACGTTTCTTCAAAAGCAGTAGCAAAAACCATCAAGCGCTATCATGAAACTGGCTCTCATGAGGACCGTCACAGGAATGGAAGACCCAGAGTTACCTCTGCTGCAGAGGATACGTTAATTAGAGTTACCAGCCTCAGAAATTGCAGCCCAAATAAATGCTTCACAGAGTTCAAGTAACAGACACATCTCAACATCAACTGTTCAGAGGAGACTGTGTGAATCAGGCCTTCATGGTCGAATTGCTGCAAAGAAACCACTACTAAAGGACACCAATAAGAAGAAGAGACTTGCTTGAGCCAAGAAACACGAGCAATGGACATTAGACCGGTTGAAATGTGTCCTTTGGTCTGGAGTCCAAATTTCAGATTTTTGGTTCCAACCACCATGTCTTTGTGAAACACATTGTGGGTGAACGGATGATCTCCGCATGTGTATTTCCCACCATAAAGCATGGAGGAGTAGGTGTTATGGTGTGGGGGTGCTTTGCTGGTGACACTGTCTGTGATTTATTTAGAATTCAAGGCACACTTACATTTACATTTTACATTTTAGTCATTTAGCAGACGCTCTTAACCAGAGCGACTTACAGGAGCAATTAGGGTTAAGTGCCTTGCTCAAGGGCATATTAACGTCATTTAGCAGACGCTCTTAGCCAGAGCGACTCACAAATTGGTGCGTTCACCCTATAGCCAGTGGGATAACCACTTTACAATTTGGGGGGGGGGGGGGGGGGGGGGGGGGGGGGGGGGGGGGGGTTAGAAGGAATACTTTAGCCTATCCAGGTATTCCTTAAAGAGGTGGGGTTTCAAATGTCTCCGGAAGGTGGTGAGTGACTCCGCTGTCCTGGCGTCGTGAGGGAGCTTGTTTCCACCATTGGGGTGCCAGAGCAGCGAACAGTTTTTGACTGGGCTGAGGGGGAGCTGTGCTTCCGCAGAGGAAGGGGAGCCAGCAGGCCAGAGGTGGATGAACGCAATGTCCTCGTTTGGGTGTAGGGACTGATCAGAGCCTGAAGGTACAGGGGTGCCGTTCCCCTCACTGCTCCAAAGGCAAGCACCATGGTCTTGTAGCGGATGCGAGCTTCAATTGGAAGCCAGTGGAGTGTGCGGAGGAGGGGGGGTGACGTGAGAGAACTTGGGAAGGTTGAACACCAGACGGGCTGCGGCATTCTGGATGAGTTGTAGGGGTTTAATGGCACAGGCAGGGAGCCCAGCCAACAGCGAGTTGCAGTAGTCCAGACGGGAGATGACAAGTGCCTGGACCAGGACCTGCGCCGCTTCCTGTGTAAGGCAGGGTCGCACTCTCCGAATGTTGTAGAGCATGAACCTGCAGGAGCGGGTCACCGCCTTGATGTTGGCGGAGAACGACAGGGTGTTGTCTAGGCTCTTCGCACTCTGGGAGGAGGACCACAGCGGAGTTGTCTACCGTGATGGCGAGATCATGGAACGGGCAGTCCTTCCCGGGGAGGAAGAGCAGCTCCGTCTTGCCAGGGTTCAGCTTGAGGTGGTGATCCGTCATCCATACTGATATGTCTGCCAGACATGCAGAGATGCGATTCGCCACCTGGTGATCAGAAGGGGGAAAGGAGAAGATTAGTTGTGTATCGTCAGCGTAGCAATGATAGGAAAGGCCATGTGAGGATATGACAGAGCCAAGTGACTTGGTGTATAGGGAGAAAAGGAGAGGGCCCAAAACCGATCCCTGGGGGACACCAGTGGTGAGAGCACGTGGTGCGGAGACAGCTTCCCGCCACGCCACTTGGTAGGAGCGACCGGTCAGGTAGGACGCAATCCAGGAGTGAGCCGCGCCGGAGATGCCCATTCGGTAGAGGGTGGAGAGGAGGATCTGATGGTTCACAGTATCAAAGGCAGCAGACAGATCTAGAAGGACAAGAGCAGAGGAGAGAGAGTTAGCTTTAGCAGTGCGGAGAGTCTCTGTGACACAGAGAAGAGCAGTCTCAGTTGAATGACCAGTCCTGAAACCTGATTGGTTTGGATCAAGAAGGTCATTCTGAGAGAGATAGCAAGAGAGTTGGCTAAAGACGGCACGCTCAATAGTTTTGGAAAGAAAAGAAAGAAGGGATACTGGTCTGTAGTTGTTGACATCAGTGGGGGTCGAGTGTTGGTTTTTTGAGAAGGGGAGTAACTCTCGCTCTCTTGAAGACGGAAGGGACATGGCCAGCGGTCAAGGATGAGTTGATCAGCGAGGTGAGGTAGGGGAGAAGGTCACCGGAGATGGTCTGGAGAAGGGAGGAGGGGATGGGGTCAAGCGGGGCAGGTGTTGGGCGGCCTGCAGTCACAAGTCGCAGGATCTTATCTGGGAGAGAGGGGAGAAAGAAGTCAAAGCATAGGGTAGGGCAGTGTGAGCAGGACCAGCAGTGTCATTAGGCTTAACAAACAAGGATCGGATGTCGTCAACCTTCTTTTCAAAGTGGTTGACGAAGTCATCCACAGAGAGAGAGGAGGGGGGGGAGGGGGGGGGGGGAGGATTCAGGAGGGAGGAAAATGTGGCAAAGAGCTTCCTAGGGTTAGAGGCAGATGCTTGGAATTTAGAGTGGTAGAAGGTGGCCTTAGCAGCAGAAACAGATGAAGAAAATGTAGAGAGGAGGGAGTGAAAAGATGCCAGGTCGGCAGGGAATTTAGTTTTCTTCCATTTCCGCTCCGCTGCCCGGAGCTCTGTTCTGTGAGCTCGCAATGAGTCATCAAGCCACGGAGCTGGAGGGGAGGACCGAGCCGGCCGGGAGGATAGGGGACACAGAGAGTCAAAGGATGCAGAAAAGGGAGGAGAGGAGGGTTGAGGAGGCAGAATCAGGAGATTGGAGGGAGAAGGATTGAGCAGAGGGAAGAGATGATAGGATGGAAGAGGAGAGAGTAGTGGGAGAGAGAGAGCGAAGGTTGCGGCGGCGCATTACCATCTGTGTAGGGGCAGAGTGAGTAGTGTGGGAGGAGAGTGAGAGTAGAAAAGGAAAACAAAGTAGTGGTCGGAGACTTGGAGGGGAGTTGCAGTGAGATTAGTAGAGGAGCAGCATCTAGTGAAGATGAGGTCAAGCGTATTGCCTGCCTTGTGAGTAGGGGGGGACGGTGAGAGGGTGAGGTCAAAAGAGGAGAGGAGTGGAAAGAAGGAGGCAGAGAGAAATGAGTCAAATGTGGACATAGGGAGGTTGAAATCCCCCAAAACTGTGAGGGGTGAGCCATCCTCAGGGAAGGAACTTATCAAGGCGTCAAGCTCATTGATGAACTCTCACTTAACCACTTAAACCAGCATGGCTTCCACACATTCTGCCAGCGATACGCCATCACCATCTGGTTTGGGCTTAGTGGGACTATCATTTGTTTTTTCAACAGGAAAACACACACCACACACACACACACACACACACACACCACACACCCCCGCCCCCATACACCCCACCACCCCCAAACACCAACCACCACAAACCCCCAAAACAACCCCCCCCACACACAACCCCACCCACCCCCACAAACCCACCCCAACCAACCCACACCCCCCCCCCCAAACCACCACCAACCCCCCACCCCCCCAACCCCCCCACCCCCAAACACCCACCCCCCCCCCCACACCCCCCAAACCCCCACACCACCCCAAAACCCCCCCCCCCCCCCCAAACCACTCCACCCCTCTCGCCCCCCCACCCCCCCCGCCACCCCCCCCCCCCCCCCCCCCCCCCCCCCCCCCCCCCCCCACCCCCCCCCCACCCCCCCCACCCCCCCCCACCACCCCCCCCTTTCCCCCCCCCCCCCTCCCCCCCCCCCCCCAAACCCCCCCCACCCCCCATTCCCCCACCCCCAAAACCCCCCCCCCCACCCCACCCCCCCAAAAACCTCCCCCCCCCCCCCCCCCCCCCAACACACACCCCAACACCCACACACAACACACACACTCAACCCACCAACCAAAACCCAACCCACACACCCAAAAACCCCAACCCATACCCCCCCAACACTCCCCCCACACACTACCACCAACCCCAAAACCCACACCCCCCCCCCAGGGCCCCTTTAACCCAAAAAACCCCCCAAAAACCCACTACAACCCCCCACACCCCCCCCCACACACACCCCCCCCCCAAACCCTCGGGTTTCCCCAAAACTTCAAACCAACCTGTTTTTTTTTTTTAACCTTGGGCCCCAAATTTCACGGTAAATTTCCCCTTTTATTTGGGCTTTGACAAATAAAATTCTTTTAAAAGAACCCCAAAAAAATAAATTCCCCCATCACTTTTTTTTTGGGAAGGGAAAAAAACTTTGGTTTTATTTAACAAAACCCTTTCCCCCAGGGACCCCTAAAATGACAACGTAGAAGAAAATGGTACTGCACACTAAAGGGACAAACCTGACCTACCATCATAGTACTTGGGGCCCTTGTGGGCTACGCTAGACTCTATCATCTTTAATGCATTGGGGTTGTGGGCTACCTAGACCTTCATCATTATAGGGGGCTTGGGGAGCACCTAGACTCTATCATAAGTATGCTTGGGGGTTTGTGGAGCTCTTTTGTGACTAGAATGTATCAATTTTTTAAATCATTGGATAACTATAAGGGAAGGGGAAAAAGTAAACTGGCATAGTCTGGTGGTCAACTAAAGTTTTCCGTAGCGATTTTTCCCTCCAGTGACGTACGTACACAAAACCCGTTGCAGTCGTAAAAACACCAAACAACGCTTGTCGCAAAAGTGCTTTAATTTTTTAAAAAAGTATATTATGCAGTTAAACTTAAACTTGGTATACCGAGCTTTTGGGGTAAAAAAACGGGAAAGAAAAAGTATTGATCTTAGAAACAGACTGGGAAAGACAGTATCTGATACGTTGAAACAGACTTTAAAAAGTTTGTCGTGTAAAAAAGACTGGTAAACAGTTCGAACTGTGAAACAACGGGGAAAAAACGTTCTGATACGGTAGAAAAAACGGTAAAAACTACATACAGTGTAAAACAGACGGGTAAAAACGTATCTGATACATGTAGAAAGACTGGTAAAAAAGTACTGTGGTTTATGTAGTAGTTTAAACCCTTTACCCCTGGGGATTTAGAGTCCCCCCACCCGTCCCAAAAACCCCAACCCTAACCCCCCCCCGGGCCAAATACCCCAACCCTAACCCCCCAGGGCCAAAAACCCCTAACCCCAAACCCCCCCACAGGACCAGAAAACCCCTAACCTACCCCCCCCACAGGACAAAACCCCCAACCCCAACCCCCTCCAGGACCAAATCCCCTACCCTAACCCCCCACAGGACCAGAATACCCCCAAACCCCAACCCCCCACAGGGCCAAATACCCCTAAAACCCTAACCCCCCACAGGACCAATACCCCCAACCCCCCCCCTCACAGACCCAAAAACCCCTAACCCCCCCCCCTAAACCGAATACCCCAACCCTAACCCCCTCACAACCAAAAACCCCTAACCCTAACCCCTCACAGGACCAGAGGTGCAATAAAGCCAAAAGGAACATGTATTTGTCAAAAACATCTCCCTTGTGTGTTGTTTGTGTGTGGTGTGTTGGTGTGTGGTGTGTTGTGTGTGGTGTTATAAAGGGGAAAAGATTTTTTCAAACTCCAAACTTCCTTTTGTGTGTGTGGTTTGTGGTTTTGTGGGGGTGGTTTTTGTGTTTTTTGTTGTGTGTGTGTATGATGGGACTGATTTAAACAAAACCAATACTTTCCCCGTGTGTGTGTGTGTGTGTGTGTGTGGTGTGTGTGTTGTGTTGGTGTGTGTGTATATAAGGAGATTCAAAACAGTGATCTCCATGTAGCACTCAAATTAAAGGCAGAAACCCTGATAGTGTTTTCTGTGGGAAAAGGGCATGCTTTTCGCTCCACTATGCTATTTAATGACTCTGGATTAATAAGGTGCCATTTGCGGGGAAATGTGAGCAAAAATTAAGGGAAAATGGGTGCTATATTTGGGTTCAACCCCAAACCTTTTTTTTTTGAAAAGCTTTAAATACAGTAAAAACTTCTTTGATACATAAAATATATTTAAATACAGTAAATAAAATCTTTTGTACATAAAAAATATTCAAACTAAAATTCTTTAGTACGTAAAGCTTTTTTAGATACGTAAATCTTATTTAGATACGTAAAATAACCTTAATACAGTAAATTTTTTTCTGTACGTAAAAGGCTTTAGATACAGTAAAAACTTCTACTAAAGGGTTGGGAATTTAGGATTACTGTCCATTTCATATAATTTACTGGGTACTGTGGCTTTTTCCCCCG
>LR778255.1:33919212-34002995 GCA_902810595.1 Coregonus sp. 'balchen' | reverse complement strand
CCTGGGATGCATTATATGGGGAATGACACTCCCTACTGTTGCATTATACTATGTGGGTTAATGATCACTCCCTACTGTACATTAAACTATGGGGTAATGATCACCCTACTGGCATATATGGGTAGATCACTCTACTGTACATACTATGGGGTAATGATCACCCTACTGTACATATTGGGGTATGATCACTCCCTACTGTGCATACTATGGGGTAATGTCACTCCCTACTGTACATACTATGGGGTAATGATCACTCCCTACTGTGCATACTATGGGGTAATGATCACTCCCTACTGTACATACTATGGGGTAATGATCACTCCCTACTGTGCATACTATGGGGTAATGATCACTCCCTACTGTGCATACTATGGGGTAATGATCACTCCCTACTGTACATACTATGGGGTAATGATCACTCCCTACTGTGCATACTATGGGGTAATGATCACTCCTACTGTACATACTATGGGGTAATGATCACTCCTACTGTGCATACTATGGGGTAATGATCCCTCCCTACTGTGCATACTATGGGTAATGATCACTCCCTACTGTACATACTATGGGGTAATGATCACTCCCTACTGTACATACTATGGGGTAATGATCACTCCCTACTGTGCATACTATGGGGTAATGATCACTCCCTACTGTTCATACTATGGGGTAATGATCCCTCCCTACTGTGCATACTATGGGGTAATGATCACTCCCTACTGTGCATACTATGGGGTAATGATCACTCCCTACTGTGCATACTATGGGGTAATGATCCCTCCCTACTGTACATACTATGGGGTAATGATCACTCCCTACTGTGCATACTATGGGGTAATGATCACTCCCTGCTGTGCATACCATGGGGTAATGATCACTCCCTACTGTACATACTATGGGGTAATGATCACTCCCTACTGTACATACTATGGGGTAATGATCACTCCCTACTGTGCATACCATGGGGTAATGATCACTCCCTACTGTGCATACTATGGGGTAATGATCACTCCCTACTGTGCATACCATGGAGTAATGATCACTCCCTACTGTGCATACTATGGGGTAATGATCACTCCCTACTGTGCATACTATGGAGTAATGATCACTCCCTACTGTACATACTAGGGGTAAGATCACTCCCTACTGTAATACTATGGGGTAATGATCACTCCCTACTGTACATACTATGGGGTAATGATCACTCCCTACTGTACATACTATGGGGTAATGATCACTCCCTACTGTACATACTATGGGGTAATGATCACTCCCTACTGTACATACTATGGGGTAATGATCACTCCCTACTGTGCATACTATGGGGTAATGATCACTCCCTACTGTACATACTATGGGGTATGATCACTCCCTACTGTACATACTATGGGGTAATGATCACTCCCTACTGTGCATACTATGGGGTAATGATCACTCCCTACTGTACATACTATGGGGTAATGATCACTCCCTACTGTACATACTATGGGGTAATGATCACTCCCTACTGTACATACTATGGGGTAATGATCACTCCCTACTGTACATACTATGGGGTAATGATCACTCCCTACTGTACATACTATGGGGTAATGATCACTCCTACTGTACATACTATGGGGTAATGATCACTCCCTACTGTACATACTATGGGGTAATGATCACTCCCTACTGTACATACTATGGGGTAATGATCCAATCCCTACTGTCACATAACTATGGGGTAATGACCACTCCCTACGGTGCATACTATGGGGTAATGATCACTCCTACTGTAGCAATACTAGGGTTATGATCACTCCCTACTGTGTCATACTATGGGGTAATGAATCCACTCCCGGGCCTAGGGCCCCTACTGTGCATATATGGGGTAAGGATCACTCCCTACTGTACAACTATGGGGTAATGATCACTCCCCTACTGTACATACCTATGGGGTAATGATCACCTCCTACTGTGGCATACTAGGGGGTAATGATCACTTCACCTACTGTACATACATGGGTGTAATGATCACTTCCCTACTGTACATACTATGGGGTAATGGATCACTGCCCTACTGTACCATACTATGGGGTAATGATCACTCCCTACTGTTGCATACATATTGGGTAATGATCACCCCTACTGTGCATACTATGGGGTAATGATCACTCCCTACTGTGCATACTATGGGGTAATGATCACTCCCTACTGTGCATACTATGGGGTAATGATCACTCCCTACTGTCGACTCCTCCCATACCTCCCACTCACAGCTTCCTGCCATCGCACTAGATACCAGAGCGAGGACCGAGGCAGACTCTTTCCCTGTGGATACATCAATCCTGGTCCCTCAGCCATCATTCAGGCACACCAGATCTTTCTTTTCTATCAAATTTTCCATCACTTGTCCATTTCCGTCCATCTTATCGGACTCATCGACCCAACTCCCCCTTCCTCCCTAAACTTCATAATCACTTTATGCTCCTCCTCACCTCCATGTTCCTCTCGTGTCTTATCTTGCCCTTCCTCTGCACTTTCTACCTCCGAACTTCTGCTAGCGTTGGAAGCTAGGTTGCTCTCCTCAAACGTCCTTTTCTGCCTCCTCTCTACCTCCGTAGACCTCTCGCTCCCCTTCATACCCCTACTCCCTTTCTCTCTCGCTTTCTTTTTCTCTTTCTTACATTTACATTTTAGTCATTTAGCAGACGCTCTTATCCAGAGCGACTTACAGTTAGTGAGTGCATGAATTTCTTCATACTCCCTCCTTTATTTGTACCACTATGTTCCATACTTGCTTCACTTTCCTCTCCATCACTATCTCCTACCATCTCTGACCCATTCACAGCGCGGCTGTGCCGAACCGAGTAAAGTTTGTTTTTCAACGATTTCAAATATCCCTCTCGATTCACAACCCACCGTCGAATCCTGCGGCCTACCAACTCAAAAACCACAAGTCTACCCTAGGACGCGGTCTGTACTGTCACAGAGTTTCTAAACCCAGAGGCGCAACATCACAAGACTTCCAGGAACGCTTACGAAGCAGACCAAGCAGACTAGGCCGGGGTTTGAGAAGTCCTTCAGTCCTCCTTCTTCTTCTGTGGGTTTTATGGCGGACTACAACCCAAAAAGGTGTATTGCTGCCACCAACTGGACAGGTTGAAACCAAAACAAGGTAAAAAGAAAATCCATTCGTGATAGCGAAACTACCTTAATCTACCCAAATAAAAATAGTACATTGAAAAAACAAAACAAAACTCCCACTTCTTCCTTCTCCCTCCCTAAGGATTCCGTTACTAGGGGCAACCTTTGACCAAGTGTTGCAACGTGTTTGAAACTTGAAAGCATAGTCAAATATAATTAACAAAAATATAAACGCAACATGCAAAAATGTCAAAGATTTTACTGAGTTACAGTTCATATAAGGAAATCAGTCAATTGAAATAAATTAATTAGGCCCTAATCTATGGATTTCACGACTGTGCTAGGGTGCAGTCATAGGTGGGCTTGGCAATCAGAATGAGTTTTTCCCCACAAAAGGCCTTTATTACAGACAGAAATACTCCACCCCTCCTCAGATGATCCTGCAGGTGAAGAAGCCGGATGTGGAGTACCTGGGCTGGCGTGGTTACAGGTGTTCTGTGACTGTGAGGCCGGTTGGACGTGCTGCCAAATTCTCTAAAACGATGTTAGAGGCAGCTTATGGTAGAGAAATTAACATTACATTCTCTGGCAACAGCTCTGTTGGACATTCCTGCAGTCAGCATGCTATCGTATCTGAAGATTATGCCTTTGTTAAATGTTTTTCATGACGAAATGGAATGTTGGTTGTTCAGGCCAAAGGGGGGATGTTTTATGATGTTATTTGAAATGTGCCGCTTGGAGGGTGACGCCCGAGGGGAGACTGGTGATTGGCCAGAAGAGGGAGTAGCCCCTCCCTTTGCATTGTTTATAAATAGGAGTTAAACGATGAGACGACAGAACGGCCATAACAATCTGGGAGGCGTTCTCCAGGCAACGCGTGTCTGTGAATTTATGCTGTAACCTCGTGGTATGAATAAAAACTTCTGACACGATGCAGCATAACGGACTTTTTGTTCATCAGCAATATTACCACCATTCATCATATACGACATAATGGCGCCCAACGTGGGGCATGGGTTTGCGTCTCCTCTTTGTTTCAGTCAACCGCCGGCCTAACTCTCTCTGAAGCATGGCCGAAAAAGGGTGAGTGTGTTCTTACCGCTTCGGAGTTTGTTAGATTGGATATGACTTGTGTACATTGAGGGGATGTTCCATATGACCTGGCCTCAGGTGGTGTTTGTTGCTGGTCGACTGAAGTCTGCTAAATTTATTTCATCGGAAACGACAGTTAATTGGAATTTAGAGCATTAAACGGTAGGATTTAAGTATTGAACGTGTATAATTCATTGGTAACGGGTGACAATGGGTTGGTAGAGAATAATGTTGGAATACGTATGCATTTTTAGGGCACCGTGAATCTGGAAAAGACCTTGAAACGAGGCGACTTGTAATAATAATTATTATTATTATTAAGTGGGCTACAAATCCAGACTTAGTTAGTATTGGGTCAGGTTGATTTCTTAAGCGGGAATTATGAAGTGAATGGTTGTAGCTATGTTATACTCCTCCTCTGGTCGACGGGAAATTGGTTTGGGGATAACCGCTTGATATGAGATTCATCTTTCAAGGCAACAAAAAGTTAGAAGGAGATTATTGATGATCATGGATAATGATTGGGCCGCGGTGCGGGGTGTTCATTTGTATAGCTAGTAGGCTACAATTAGCTGGAGGTTGGTGTTAAGGCTGGATTGTTTCAGGCCACGTGGTGCCTCGTTGCTAAGGCTTGATTGTATGGTTCGGGTCACGTGGTACATCGTGGCGAAATGCTAAATGCTAAGGCTTGAGGCTAAAGGCTAATTTTTTGTAAGGCTAAAGTGTGAATCATGCTACATCGTGGAGGCTAGTGCTAATTGTGTTTTGTGTCACGATGTACCGTAGGCTAAGCTAGCTGCTAAGGTTGAATGCTAATTGTGTTGCGTGCTACATGCTAACGGATATCCTTAGAGATTCCATTGCGATGGGTTAAAGTCTCTTAAACTTGTCACTGTCTGTAAGTCAGGTTGTATGTTTTGTGAGCGCTGTTAAATGTTGTTTGACTATAAGGGGAAATGGGGAATTACAGCTGGCTGTTATTCTTTCTGTTTGGGGAGAGAGAAGAGAGAATCTTTCTTCCACGGTGAAATTGTATTGAGGAATGGGTATGCGCATGCGTTTAATTTTGCGACACTACAGTACCAAACGTGGGAGTTGGAGTTTATGGCACGAGATTAGGGAACGTTTTGTTTTACGGCACCATGAGGGGATGCTGAGACTCAAGTATGAGGTTAAAATGATATTTGCGCATGCGTGGGATTCTGCAAAACAACACATTGGTTAAACTGCAGGGGGAGACAGAGGAACCCAGACGACGGAACAAATAGGCCCAGGGAGAGTTTAACACGAATCTTATAAGTTTATAAACGGCGGTGGGTTAAGATGAAACTTGTTTTGGGACCTATTAAATTTATAAATTAAATATATGTTGACGAAGTATAATGCATTGAATGTGGATAACTTGATTAATTGCATAAACTGCTGAAATCTTGTGTGTTTCTATGTTTTTTGAAATATGAGAGGAACATGGAATGGCGAGACGAGAGAGAGGAGGGGTGACGTCACATGACGTGACATCACATGATGCAGGAGAGGATCGGATCAGGCTAGTACACAAAATCATCCTAACCAGATATGTGATGTTATGACAATTTTACATCGGCTTGGCAAATACTATTTCATTAAAAATTGCATTTTGGAGGCTATGTGCATCACTGGGGTTTAATTACAGATGTGTTGGGAATCCAGGATGGATTGAGGATTCTTCTGTAAATTTATGATAATTAGAGCTAATGGAGCAAGGGGTTATGGGAATTGGAGTATTGTAGTATTGAAGGTTAGGCTTTGTTTATGGGTATTTTAGTCTGAAGATTACTAACTTGCATTTACTTGCATTTGATGGGTTGTGGTAATATACTCAACACTAATTGATAAATTGGTGATATAGGAATAAAAAATTGGTTTTAAATTATTCATAATTTTTAATTGAGTTTTTAATGGGTTTTTATTTTTAATTAAAGGGTTTTTGAATAAGGCATTTAATTGAATGTTTTTAATATTCATATTTTATTTTATTTAATTTTTTTTTGGGAGGAGGAAAAAAAAAAAAAAAAAAAAATTTTTTTTTTTTTTTTTTTTTTTTGAAGGTTGTTAGGGTTATATTAATAATTTAAGGGGGGAAGCCTATATAACTTATACAGTCTAGAATAAGATAGTTCACAATAAAGGAATATAAAAGGGTGTTACAATGGGGAAAAAGATATCAGGACTATGAGAGTCATTTCACGGGTGGAAATAGGGGTAATCCTTTAATTAAAGTGTTGCTAGGTTATCCGGCAAGTGAAACAAAAGTTGCCCTTCATTCTCAAACAAAAATTGATAAAATATGTCAGCGATAAGATAGGTTTAAAAAGTAGAGCTTAGGGATGTTTATTCTCAGCTTACAATGATCATCTAGCAGGGTGATTATGGCATCAGAGATGAAGACGAATACGAGCAGAAACAACGATGAAGATGAATTCAGAAGACTGAAGAAAATGGGATGTCTGGGAACTTAAGGAGATGAGGAGGATGAAGATGAGTGATTGAGAGAGGTCATGGGTGGATATGACTCTGATCAGAAGGAAGTGGCAAGAGAGGAAAGAAGGATACTGGAGACTTGATCTCTGATGAAAGTTGAACGAAGGAGACAAGAGATTCGAGTTCTGATGAAGAAAGTGATGAAGATTTGGAGATTAAAGGTGTTGTATGTTCAAGAGGATTTTATCCTACAATGACTGGCAAAGAAGAAATAGGAGATATAGACCGAGGCGTATCAGGCCTGGAGGAAGAGACGACTTTGGGAGAGGTAAGGGAGCTAGAGGAACAGCTCGAGACGCTGAAGATATAGAAGAGACAAGGAGAAAACCTGCGGAGAACATTTTTAATCCCAAGAATTGAAGAAGAACACATTGAGGTCAAGAAGAGCCCACTAGTAAGAAGATGATGGAAGATGATATTTCGAGGACAGAACTTGGAACTAAGGTTGAAGAATACTGATATGTCAACGATGAGAAGAACCGGACGAAGAAAACTCAAGCAAATACAACTTATAACTGGGGGTGGAGAAGAAGAAAATAAGTGTTGGTTATGAAGAATCAGAGTGAATCAAATCAACAATCACTGTTACAGCTTCAACTGAACAATATCAAAGGCAATTGTACCAGCCAAGGGGGGACCAGATGTTCCATATCGATCGCCAGTTTCTGGACAGACAAAGAATTTGAGAGGGAGAAGAACAAAGAAGGAGGAATATTTCAGCTACACTTTCAGCAACTTTCAGAAGACTAGTATAATTATGGACAGATTGGGTACTTTACCTGTTCATGCAACAAGTTAGGAGGAAGAACGGAGAACATTTTTAAGGAAGATGAAGGAGAAAGTGAAGATCACCTGTTCTAGAAGAGATGAAGGGGGTGCATTGCTGAGAGCATCGATTAGAGAAGAAGAGGAAATAGCTAACAGTTGAAACAACTGACCATTAGAAGTGATAGTGAATAGGGGAAAAACTTATCGGGGTTCAGTCTAAAAAGGTTAAACATATCACTCTGTAAAATAAACTAATTAGGTTAGGATAGGGATTGGAAGTAGTAAAATAGTTTAATTACTCTTAGGGAATCAATTGAGCTCTGCTATAAAAGTCAAAGAGGAAGTAAAAGAGACATACTAATATTAGAAGATGCTGTTATGGCAGTGTTGGGAAGAGATGCATGGTGTAAATTGAAGTATTCAATCAGAGGCCCAATAGACGACTGACTGTCTGGGAGACTATTTTAAGAAGTAGGGTTTTTGGGGAGTCATTTGCTTAAAAGATAAATATCATAGGAAGGATGATAATGTATTAGATTGCCTGTTAGACAATCTGTCTGGGAAAAAACTTAATAGGGGTGACTGTTATTTTGGGTTACATTCTTACACTAAGAGATTTGAGATTAGGCTAAAAGGTGTTTAGTCGGTTTTGCCAAGTCTGTGTGTAATGAGTCAGAAGCAGGTGGGGAACTTTCCCAATCACATATTCTAAAATTTGGTGGTAAGAGATTTTGTCAATAAGTCAGGGGAAAAGGTTTTAAATGTTATGAGAGAAAAGATTAGATTAAAATAGGTTAGGAGAACTAGGGGTGGAAGAACTCTGAGACAGTAAGCTAAGTTTTAAAGTTAGTAGTGAGAGAGAACAGTAATGAATGACACTGTCCAGTAGGGAGATCAAGGTCATTATAGGTGTATTTTGTTATAATCAGGAGGGTTAAAGTTTAGAGGTAGAACTGAAAGGGGGAAAAAGTGACACTAGTGGGGATGGATGGAAGTACAAGGAAGGAGTTCAAAGTCTTATGGGAAAAACTAGGAGTAAATAAGGACATTAACACTTCAGTCTATTAGAACAACAGGGAGAAGCAATTTAACTCTTTCAACATTGATAGGTATTAAAGTCATAAACATATTGCATTTGATTATAAGGGAACCAGTACAGCACCAATTTTAGGGGGAAAAATACTTATTAGGGTTTAAGATGGGGACGTTTCTCTCATATGGAGAGATAAATATGGAGAATAAGTATTGTTATCAGGACCAGGAGTAGAAGGAGGTATAGTTTGGAATAGGGTTAGGAGTGACTGTTCACTTATGTTGCGTAATATTATAGAGAAAGGTTAGGGAGAATATATGTGTACTTATTTAGGGCAAGCATTAGAATTTGTTTCGGTTAGGAATTATTGGTTAAAGGGCAATGTAATTCATAAAGTAACGCTTATAATGGAAGATTTGAAGTCTGTGGAAGTTTTCACAGTCATTGAGGGAGTTCAGGAGGAGTAGAACTGAATGGACAGTAGTCACTCCAACAGTAGATAATACACCGAGGATAATGGGAAATTTTGCACTAGAAGTAATTAGGGTTGATACAGCAGCTAAATCAACTACTTTAAGGGTAACTTTGGAAGGGATTAATGATACTATGGCAATAGCAAATATAGGAGTAGGATACTGACAATAATTGTTCTGAAATTAAAGAGGTAGCAAGAGGGACTCAGGAGGTTATGGTACGAATGGGGTTAAAATAGAGCAGATAGAAACAATATAGATTAATCTGAAATGGAGAATAGAGATTCATCATGGAAGCTGCAGTATGGGGTCTTTTGATTTTGATGACAGAGGGGGGGGGCATCTGATCAGTGCTGCTCGTTCCTCTGTTGTGAAAATTAGAGATAGATTAACTCATTCTGTAGGGTCAGTGAGGAATCTTGAGGGTTGATGTCTGTTGGGGATGCCAGCCCAAGACGTGTTAGACGGTCGCGCGGCCTCTGGCAGGTGTGGGTAAATGTTATGCTTTGTCATGACTGTGGTATCGGCAACAGTCATTGACCGATAAAATAATGTAGTTGTCAGACCAGTAGGGTTTAAGTGTTCTTGGGTGAAAAGATTACCCTATGAGCATTGGTTAGAGGGAAAGTAAAATCAGGTAATTGCAAACCCTGAAGTATTCAGGTGAAATATTGAGGGCTAAAAGTTGTGTTTGTTCTAATAAAACATATGAGGTAAGGGGTATGTTTATGGAAAGATCAGATTGGGATGTTAGATGATAACTTTGGATAAGCATGACCTTAAGGGTAGTAATGACAAATAATAGGTTACTTTTTATATATCAGGTAGTAAGAAGAGCAGGACTTTGATGGTTAAAAGATTAGCTTTTGACTGACAATGTGACTATGGGAATTTTAGAGGATAAGGGGAAATTATGATAGAGTATATTCTTACCCTATGGGGGATAGGATGTTGTTACAGGTCAACGTTGAAGATTCCATATGAGGTTTTACCATTATAAGAGGGATAGCATTGGACACAGCTAAATCTAGGGTTAAAAGGGTGACATTACATTTACATTTCAGTCATTTAGCAGACACATGGCGACATGTCATAGTCTTCAAGCCTATCATTGAAGAATAAGTTTAAGGGAGAAGGGGGGACTTCATTCATGGTATGGTGTAACATTTGGGAAGATAATATTGATAAATATTAGTGTATTCCTGTGAGTCCAGATAGTTTAGATAATATAAGGGAAGCATTTGAAAGGATTTGGTTGCAAGATTAATTAGGCCAGTAGGGGCAGTGATGGGTCAGATTCTAGTAGTTTAAGCTTTGATAACACTGTGTGATGTTTGTACTGACTTTTGAGAAAGTTATGAGATTGAGATAGGTTGGAGAAGTGGTGCCTGGAGACAACACTCAGATGCCGGTGTTGACTGTTCCGGATCTGGACGAAGACGGACGAGGGGGTCTAGATGGACTACTGAATGGATAAATATCATTTTGGATTATTTTATGATTTTTCAAATTGGTTTTTCAATATTAGTATGATTTTTAGTGTGATTTATGAATCAAAGGGGGGAATGGATAATGTGATTCATGCATCATTTATGTATCATTTTTTAAAATTCTTAGGTGAAATGGAGGTTTAATTTGAAAGTGGTTGTTTTGCAAAGGATACTGTTTGGTCGTTTATTTTCTTGTCATTCCAGAAGCATGTGGGAGAAGCATGTGGAGATTGGAATACTCAAACAAAGACAATATGACTGGAGGAGAGGAAACAAGGATGGTGTGGCTGATTCCATCATCAACAAGTCCATTGGAAGAGGACACTACAGGAAGAGGAAGTGTAGTGGACTACATTCCAGTGTCTGCAATGAAATATAGACATATTTGATGTGTAATACATAATTGTGTCATATTCTTAGGTATTGATTTTAGTAGAATTATGTTTGATGTTATTGAATGCAGATGAGGATCGTAGATGCTTTTGTTTATTTCGATGGGGTTAGGGACAGAATGTTTAAGCAGGGAGAGATTCCCTTTCAGGTCCTATGGGTTGACCAGCCTGAGAGTGGATATTTATGGATAGGATTTTGTTTACATGGGTATTTAATTACATCATAGTTTCAAATGCATTTACATGAGTTATGAGGTTATCTGGAGTACCGACGGTGGTTGCCTGGGGCAGAGGGACGGTGAGAGAATTTTACTGTCTTGATTGATATGGATGGATGGCTGCTGGACAGTTTTTCGCTCTCACACTCCATAGAGATTTCTTCATAATTCATAGTAATGTGTTCATACTTCAGAAACAGTTGTTCATAATTCATAGTAATGTGTTCACACTCCATAGAGATTTCTTCATATGTCATAGTAATGTATTTACATTCCATAAACAGTTATTTCATAAGAAAGGTATTTACACTCTAGAGAAGAATGTTTTTGGGTTTAAGGTTAAGAATATTCAATGAGATAAATGGTTAATAGTCATAATCTTATTCTGTTTGTTTTCGAGACGTTTATTTCGTCTCGAAAGGGGGGAATATCGTATCTGAAGATTATGCCTTTGTTAAATGTTTTTCATGACGAAATGGAATGTTGGTTGTTCAGGCCAAAGGGGGGATGTTTTATGATGTTATTTGAAATGTGCCGCTTGGAGGGTGACGCCCGAGGGGAGACTGGTGATTGGCCAGAAGAGGGAGTAGCCCCTCCCTTTGCATTGTTTATAAATAGGAGTTAAACGATGAGACGACAGAACGGCCATAACAATCTGGGAGGCGTTCTCCAGGCAACGCGTGTCTGTGAATTTATGCTGTAACCTCGTGGTATGAATAAAAACTTCTGACACGATGCAGCATAACGGACTTTTTGTTCATCAGCAATATTACCACCATTCATCATATACGACAATGCCAATTACACACTCCCTCAAAACTTGAGACATCTGTGGCATTGTGTTGTGTGTCAAAACTGCACATTTTAGAGTGGCCTTTTATTGTCCCCAGCACAAGGTGCACCTGTGTAATGATCATGCTGTTTAATCAGCTTCTTGATATGCGAGCAGCGACAACGTCATCACGTCATCCAAAAATATGGCAGACATTGGATGAATATAAAATGTTTAATATATTTGGCTGTGAGTGATGGAAAAGAATCAGCCTCAGCTACAATTATTTGAATAATTCAATGGATGTTTTGTGCACAAAGGTGATGATGACTAAAGTGTCTTATTAGGAATTTTCTAATCTGACTTCTCTATGTGGCCGTCTTTAGAAGTTGTCTTTCTGGGCCGGGCATCAGTTAAACTGCAGTACCGAAGCAAAACTGCAGAAGCATTCGAAACCGTGCTTCTGAACCTGAACCACAGAGTTTCTAAACCCAGCAATACAACATCGCCAGGCTTCCGGGAACGCAACGCGAAGCAGACCAGGCCGGGGTTTGAGAAATCAATGAGAGAAGTGAAATATTCTTCCTTTGCTGTTAATTTCCCCGAAATCTAAAGGCACAACCTGGATTCGAGACAATGTCTTAAGTAGTTGAATATGTTATTACTCCAACCTCGTGAAAGTGACAAACTGACACGTTTTAACTTTCTTAAAAAACGACTTTATATCAAAGGAGTGACTGATTTGAGGCCTGCACATCATAAGCAGTTAGGGGCAAGACGAACCGTCAGACCTGATGACGTGTCTCTGCGCACTAGCTTAGCTGGCCAACATCACCATGACATCTCCTACAAGAGTAATCAAGGATTTCAAATTGGAGAAACAGTTTCTGCCTGTCTTCATACTGTACTGTCTTTGCCGGAACCCTGGCCCCTTGGGGTGCGTTCGTAAATTCACTCTGGCTATCTACTCCGATTTCAGAGCACTCTCGTCTGAGTGTGCCAGAGCGCAGAATAACTGATGAATTTACAAACGCTTAACACCCGTTGAATATGGCCGGTGTCAGTAAACGTAGGCAAAAAAAAAGCGTAATTAAATTGTTGCCAGCAGCACAGTTACAGATACCAACGCTCTGGATAACATAAAACAGCCTAACCAGTGCTGTTAGGGCGTGTAAAATGGTCAGAATGAGGTGTTCTCTCATTTGTGTCTGGAAGTAGCTAACAAGCTAGCCAACGTTAGCCAGTTAGCTTGGGTGCTTGTGAGGTCAGAACGCTCAGATCAACCCTACTCCTTGGCCAGAGCGTCCAGTGTGCGCTCCGAGAGCGAACCGCTCTGAATTTACTAATGGACAATCTGACACTCTGAGTGCACTCTGGCACTCCAGATTGAATTTACGAACAAAGCATTGATGCATTATTGGTAAATCGTGACCAACTGACTGATCTACAAATAATATTGAGTAGCTATTTATGATTCAAGGTGATTTGTAGATTAGTCAGTCTTGTCTTTAAAGTCGGCTGCAATGTTGAACGCGCCCCATTACGAAATATAAAGCCTTGTGCAGAGAGTAGCAATTCATTCTTTAGTTGACCAAATTCGAAACTCTCTCGTTGACCTCCCTACAAAAATTCCTCACTTCATAGTGTTATTTTCCTGGACAGATTTTTGGCAGAGTAACCCTCTCGCTTTGCCTCTTCTTCTCTGTCTTGGTAGGCCGGGGATTGGCGAGTAGTGATGGACCGGAAGTTTGACCGAAATTCGGCTCGTTTTACCAAAGATGCTTTAAAACTAATCCAAGATAGACCAGAGCCTGTCGTTTCCAATGGGAGCAAATTAATCATAGTGGGCAGAACAAGCAAGTAGGTGGGCGGAGCCAAGCAGGAGCTAGCGAAATCCTATTGGCGCGTTCTAGCATTTATTTGCATATTTCCGTTAGGGAACGCCTGTGAAGCGCGTGTGTGCAATAACTCAATGCGCCCTTGCAGTCCTACTAAACAACGCACTTTTTTTTTTAAACATTGGCAAAGGGTAAAGTCTACAAAACGTAGTCCACTCTGTTTGTTACAGATTGTCGTTTTGGAAACAGAAAACTGTATTGAGATCAAACGTTTCATCGAGGAGAAAATGTGCATAATGTCGGCCAAAATCTACCTCGTTCCATCTTCTCCCACTGCCGGCCCTGGGCTTCCTCTCATCACCATATTTGGTAGTGAGTGGAAACGCCAACCGGATGCTTCACATTTATACATCCGGTGACATATCTGACTCATTGTCTATCTGTGTTTTTACTGACTCGGATCTTTTCCACTTCTTCAGTCAAAATAACGAATTTTTCAACTCATTTCAATCAGTCAGTAAAAGCCAATTTATGCTTGATCCGAAAATGTGAACTGAGGCTCTGGATGGTGTGACGCAATTGCAGAGCCTCTGGAGGAACGCAGAGGCCAAATTGAGCTCCATACAGCAGTGCCGTGCCTCTCTCATTTTGTAACAATGCAGAGGGCTCTGTATAGCTCCGCATTGACATGATTGGAGCGCACTCAGGACCCCCTGACAGTGAACGATGAACTGAAAACTCGAAAGAGTTATGATTCTATGAGCCTCTCGTTCGCCTTTTTTTCACGTCGTTCACCATAGGGGGGCTTATTGAAGCTGTGTTTTAAACAATGTACTTTTGTTGATTGCTAGTATCGTATCTGAAGATTATGCCTTTGGTAAATGTTTTTCATGACGAAATGGAATGTTGGTTGTTCAGGCCAAAGGGGGGATGTTTTATGATGTTATTTGAAATGTGCCGCTTGGAGGGTGACGCCCGAGGGGAGACTGGTGATTGGCCAGAAGAGGGAGTAGTCCCTCCCTTTGCATTGTTTATAAATAGGAGTTAAACGATGAGACGACAGAACGACCATAACAATCTGGAAGGCGTTCTCCAGGCAACGCGTGTCTGTGAATTTATGCTGTAACCTCGTGGTATGAATAAAAACTTCTGACACGATGCAGCATAACGGACTTTTTGTTGACAGCGATAATGGCCACCATTCATCATATACGACATAATGGCGCCCAACGTGGGGCATGGGTTTGCGTCTCCTCCTTGTTTCAGTCAACCGCCGGCCTAACTCTCTCTGAAGCATGGCCGAAAAAGGGTGAGTGTGTTCTTACCACTTCGGAGTTTGTTAGATTGGATATGACTTGTGTACATTGAAGAGATGTTCCATTATAACCTGGCCTCAGGTGGCGTTGTTGCTGGTCGACTGGAGTCTGATAATTTATTTCATTGGTAACGGATGGCAATGAGGATTTAGAGCATAAATTTATATTTCATTGGTAACTATGGGCAATGACAAATTTAGAGCAAAAGGAACGGTATGATTGGTAGATTATTTCATTGGTAACGGGTGACAATGATTGGTAAATTATTTCATTGGTAACTATGGTCAATGGTTGGTAAATTCAGATATGCGCATTCTTTAGAGCATTGCAGGTTTAGATAAGCCCTCGTGACGAACGGGGCGACCGCAGGGTGGGCCAAAATCCTGGACATGCGTTAGGAGTGTTCAGGTTCAGTCTGGGACTGGGGGTTGGTGGGACATTTCTTGGGGATGGCTTACTCAACTTCTGTTCGACGGGATAGTTGCATTGGGGGGGATCGCTCACTGAAATAGCCATATCCACGGCAGAATAAATTTAGGGCAAACGAAACAGTACTCAATTAAAGGAACGCAATGCTGGGTTTTGTTACATGTTGTAGGCAGCAGTTAGCAATGGCTGACTGCTAAATGCTAAGTGTGTTGTGTGCTACATGATAACTGTAACCTTAGAGGTCCACTGCGATGGATTAAAGCCTCTTAAACTTGTTTGTATGTGATGGAACTGAAAGTTCTACGCAAATGTGAGCTCTGTTATGTGTAATTGTGTGAGTATAACGTATAAAATAGTGACGCTGTAGCGTAATGCTATCGGTCTATTGTGTGGTCAGCATGGGCTTAAGGGGTTGTGCGCATGTGCGTGTGATTTTACGGGGCTAAAAACTACGACATGAGGTGGCGCTGAGCCTCCAAAACAAAATGGTGGCTTAAGGTCAGAGGTCTTTGGGGTTTCTTTGCAGGGGTGTAATAGCTATCGAGGAGGAAAGTTGGACATGAATCTTTTAAAATCGTTAAAGTAACTGTTATTTGAACGGGAAACTGTTTGGCGAGATGTAGTACATTTATAGATCAAATATATGTTGACGGAGTATAATTAATTAAAATAAGACGATTAAAATTAAATGAAATGGTTTGGAGCGATCTATTTAGTAAATGTATGGGGATGCGTTTAATTTTAAAATGATATTTGCGCATGCGTGGGATTCTGCAAAACAACACATTGGTTAAACGGCAGGGGGAGACAGAGGAACACAGACGACGGAACAAATAGGCACAGGGAGAGTTTAACACGAATATTGGTTAAAGATGAAACTTGTTTTGTAGCCTATTGAATTTATAAATTAAATATAGGATAACGGATTATAATAGATTGAATTAAATAATTAAATGACGGATTGAAAGCAAAAGGTTTTTGGACGATCTATAATTAGTCCTGAGTTAAAGTCTTACAGTGAATCATGTAGAACAAACGAATATTGAATGGTTGGAGATACTCAGTGACTGCATTAACGACGAAAATGTTATGTTGTGTCTTTGTTCTTCTGTCATATGAGAGGAACGCTAAGAGAGGGGGAGCGAGGAGATACAGGAAGTGATCACGTCACGTGGCAGAGGATCAAGTCAAAAAAGGTTTTGGTACTGATTATGGTTACAAGATCTTTCCCTAACAGGATATGTGATGTTATGACGATTTTACAAGGGGCTTGGCAAATTCTATTTCATTAAAAATTGCATTTTGGAGGCTATGTGCATCACTGGGGTTTAATTACAGATGTGTTGGGAATCCAGGATGGATTGAGGATTCTTCTGTAAATTTATGATAATTAGGGGTTAGAGCAAGGGGTTAAAGGCTTTGTTTATGGGTATTTTAGTCTGAAGATGACTAACTTGCATTTACTGGCAGTTGATGGGTTGTGGTAATATACTCAACACTAATTGATAAATTGGTGACATAGGAATAGGAATTGGGGTTAATTATTCAGGATGGTTAATGGATTTGTTTAGGTTATATTAAGAATTACAGGGGGGAAGTCTATATAACTTATATAGTCTAAAATAGGATAGTTCACAATAAAGGAATATAAAGGGCTTGATATTAGAGAAAATTGATTGAAATAGTCATTTTTTAATCAAAGTAATCAAAGTAGGGTTAGAGTAGTGTTAGGAGAGACTAATGGCAGATGTTAGTACACCTTTCTCACATGGATTCAGCAGAAAGACATCATCCAGCAGGGTGATTATGGCATCAGAGATGAAGACGAATACGAGCAGAAACAACGATGAAGATGAATCCAGAAGACGGAAGAAAACCGAGATGTCTGGGAACTTAAGGAGATGACGATGATGACGATGAGAGTGATTGATGAGAGGCCATGGGTGGAGGTGACTCTGTGATCAGAAGGAAGTGGCAAGAGAGGAAAGAAGGATACTGGAGACTTGATCTCGGATGAAAGTTGAACGAAGAAGAAGACAAGATATTCGAGTTCTGATGAAGAAAAGTAAGAAGATGATGGAAGATGATATTTCAAGAACAGAACTTAGAAGATAACCTTTTGAAGAATACTGATAGGTCCACAACGAGAAGAACCGGACGAAGAAAACTCTATCAAATACAACTTATAACTGGTGGTGGAGAAGAAGAAAAGAAGTGTTGGTTATGAAGAATCAGAGTGAATCAAATCCACAATCACTGTTACAGCTTTAACTGAACAATATCAAAGGCAATTGTATCCGCCAAGGGGGGACCAGATGTTCCATATCGACTGTCAGTTTCTGGACAGACACAGAATTGGAGAAGAAGAAACAGAGGAAGATTAAGGAGCAAGGGAAGATCACCTGTGCTTCAGGTGAACACTAAATATTCTAGAGTGCCGAGAATATCCGGAAGGGGTGCATTGCTGAGAGCCTTGATTAGAGAAGAAGAGAAAATAGCTAACAGTTGAAACAACTGACCATTAGAAGTGATAGTGAATAGGGGAAAACTTATCTGGGTTCAGTCTAAAGAGGTTAAACATATCACTCTGTAAAATAAACTAATTAGGTTAGGATAGGGATTGGAAGTAGTAAAACAGTTTAATTACTCTTAAGGAATCAATTGAGCTCTGCTATAGAAGTCAAAGAGGAAGTAAAAGAGACATACTAATATTAGGACAATATACCTATGGCATTGTTGGGAAAGAGATGCATGGTGTAAATTAAAGTGTACAATAAAGATGTACACTAGACGACTGACTGTCTGGTAGAATATTTTACGAAGTAGGGTTTTTTGGGAATCATTTGCTTAAAAGATAATATCCTAGGAAGGATGATAATGTATTAGATTGCCTGTTAGACAATCTGTCTGGGAAAAAACTTAATACGGGTGACTGTTATTCTGGGTTACATCCTGACACAAAGAGATTTGAGGTTAGGCTAAAAGGTGTTTAGTCGGTTTTGCCAAGTCTGTGTGTAATGAGTCAGAAGCAGGTGGGGAACTTTCCCAATCACATATATTCCAAAAATTTGGTGGTAAGAGATTTTGTCAATAGATCAGGGGAAAAGGTTTTAAATGTTATGAGAGAAAAAGATTAGATTAAAATAAGTTAGGGGTAGGCTAGGTTGAAGGGACTCTGAGACAGTAAGCTAAGTTTCAAAGTTAGTAGTAAGACAGAGAGAGAACAGTGAGGAAGGACATTTTAAAGTTTAGTGGGAAGATATGGTAGGAGTTTAAATCGGTTAGGAGCAGATGCATTGAGAAAGTATGTGTTGCTGAATGATTTGAGGGTGATTGAGTATCTATATTTACAGTTTACAGTAGGGAGATCAATGTCATTATAGGTGTATTTTGTGTAATCAAAAGTTTAAAGTTTAGAGGTAGAACTGAAAAGGGAAAACTGGGGGAAAACTAGGAGTAAATAAGGACATTAACACTTCAGTCTATTAAAATAACAGGTAGAAGTAATTTAACTCTTTCAACATTGATAGGTATTAAAGTCATAAATATATCGCATTTGATTATAAGGGAACCAATACAGCACCAATTTTAGGGGAAAACACTTATTAGGGTTTAGGCTGGGGATGTTTCTCTCATGTGGAGAGATAATTAGGGAGGATAAGTATGGTTAGCAGGATCAGAGGTAGGAGCTGTTGCACCTACTCAAATAAGGGATTATTTTGCGTAAGGTTACAGATAAAGATCAGGGAGAATATGTGTACTTATCTAGTGAAAGCATAGACATTTGTTCCGGTTAAGAATTATTGGTTAAAGGGCTATGTAATTTGTAAGGTGATGCTTATAATGGAAGATTTGAAGTCTGTAAAACTTTCCACAGTCACAGAGGGAGTTAAGGATAAGTTTATTACAGTAGTCACTCCAACAGGGAATAATCGAATAGGATGTTGGTAGTTTCCCACTAGAGGGAATTAAGGGTTTTAATTCATCAACTAAATCAACTACTTTAAGGGTAACTTTGGAAGGGATTAATGATACGATGGTAATAGCAAATGTAGGAAGGATGACAACAACTTTTCTGAAATTAAAGGAGGCAGCAAGAGAGACTCAGGGGTTTAGGTTATTACGAATAGGGTTAAAATAGAGCAGATAGAAACAATATAGATTAATCTGAAATGGAGAATAGAGATTCATCATGGAAGCTGCAGTATGGGGTCTTTTGATTTTGATGACAGAGGGGGGGGGGGCATCTGATCAGTGCTGCTCGTTCCTCTGTTGTGAAGATTAGAGATAGATTAACTCATTCTGTAAGGTCAGTGAGGAATCTTGAGGGTTGATGTCTGTTGGGGATGCCAGCCCAAGACGTGTTAGACGGTCGCGCGGCCTCTGGCAGGTGTGGGTAAATGTTATGCTTTGTCATGACTGTGGTATCGGCAACAGTCATTGACCGATAAAATAATGTAGTTGTCAGACCAGTAGGGTTTAAGTGTTCTTGGGTGAAAAGATTACCCTATGAGCATTGGTTAGAGGGAAAGTAAAATCAGGTAATTGCAAACCCTGAAGTATTCAGGTGAAATATTGAGGGCTAAAAGTTGTGTTTGTTCTAATAAAACATATGAGGTAAGGGGTATGTTTATGGAAAGATCAGATTGGGATGTTAGATGATAACTTTGGATAAGCATGACCTTAAGGGTAGTAATGACAAATAATAGGTTACTTTTTATATATCAGGTAGTAAGAAGAGCAGGACTTTGATGGTTAAAAGATTAGCTTTTGACTGACAATGTGACTATGGGAATTTTAGAGGATAAGGGGAAATTATGATAGAGTATATTCTTACCCTATGGGGATAGGATGTTGTTACAGGTCAACGTTGAAGCTTCCATATGAGGTTTTACCATTATAAGAGGGATAGCATTGGACACAGCTAACTCTAGGGTTAAAAGGGTGACATTACATTTACATTTTAGTCATTTAGCAGACACATGGCGACATGTCATAGTCTTCAAGCCTACCATTGGAGAATAAGTCTAAGGGAGAAGGGGGGACTTCTTCCATGGTATGGTGTAACATTTGGGAAGATCATATGGATGAATATTAGTTATACTTTGAGTCCAGATAGGTCAGATAATATCATTGGGGTTATAGATGCATTATAAGGGATGCATTTGAAAGGATTTGGTTGCAAGATCAATTAGGCCAGTAGGGGCAGTGATGGGTCAGATTCTAGTTTAAGCTTTGATAACACTGTGTGATGTTTGTACTGACTTTTGAGAAAGTTATGAGATTGAGATAGGTTGGAGAAGTGGTGCCTGGAGACAACACTCAGATGCCGGTGTTGACTGTTCCGGATCTGGACGGAGACGGACGAGGGGGTCTAGATGGACTACTGAATGGATAAATATCCTTTTTGATTATTTGATCATTTTATTTTTATTGTTTCAAGGAAAACATTTTTTTATTTATTTATTTTTTTTAGTATGATTTTAGTATGATTTATGAATCAAGGGGGGAATGGGTTTATGTGATTCATACATCATTTATGCATCATTTATGTATCATTTTTTAAATTCTTAGGTGAAATGGAGGTTTAATTTGAAAGTGGTTGTTTTGCAAAGGATACTGTTTGGTCGGTTATTTTCTTGTCATTCCAGAAGCATGTGGGAGAACATGTGGAGATTGGAATACTCAAACAAAGACAATATGAAGGGACAATATGACTGGAGGAGATGAAACAAGGATGGTGTGGCTGATTCCATCATCAACAAGTCCATTGGAAGAGGACACTACAGGAAGAGGAAGTGTAGTGGACTACATTCCAGTGTCTGCAATGAAATATAGACATATTTGATGTGTAATACATAATGGTGTCATATTCTTAGGTATTGATTTTAGTAGAATGATGTTTGATGTTATTGAATGCAGATGAGGATATTAGATGCTTTTGTTTATTTCGATGGGGTTAGGGACAGAAGGTCTAGGAAGGGAGAGATTCATTGTACGATTCGATGGGTGGACCAGCCGTACAATGGATATTTATGGATAGGATTTTGTTTACATGTGTATTTAATGGCATCATAGTTTCAAATGCATTTACATGAGTTATGAGGTTATCTGGAGTACCGACGGTGGTTGCCTGGGGCAGAGGGACCGTGAGATAATTTTACTGTCTTGATTGATATGGATGGATGGCTGCTGGACAGTTTTTCGCTCTCACACTCCATAGAGATTTATTCATAATTCATAGTAATGTGTTCATACTTCATAAACAGTTGTTCATATGTCATAGTAATGTATTTACACTCCATAGAGATTTCTTCATGGGTCATAGTAATGTATTCACACTTCATAAACAGGTATTTCATAGAAAGGTATTTACACTCTAGAGGAGAATGTTTTTGGGGTTAAGGTTAAGAATATTCAATGAGATAAATGGTTAATAGTCATAATCTTATTCTGTTTGTTTTCGAGACGTTTATTTCGTCTCGAAAGGGGGGAATATCGTATCTGAAGATTATGCCTTTGGTAAATGTTTTTCATGACGAAATGGAATGTTGGTTGTTCAGGCCAAAGGGGGGATGTTTTATGATGTTATTTGAAATGTGCCGCTTGGAGGGTGACGCCCGAGGGGAGACTGGTGATTGGCCAGAAGAGGGAGTAGTCCCTCCCTTTGCATTGTTTATAAATAGGAGTTAAACGATGAGACGACAGAACGACCATAACAATCTGGAAGGCGTTCTCCAGGCAACGCGTGTCTGTGAATTTATGCTGTAACCTCGTGGTATGAATAAAAACTTCTGACACGATGCAGCATAACGGACTTTTTGTTGACAGCGATAATGGCCACCATTCATCATATACGACACTAGGCATACAACCTGACTAGATTGTGAACTACTCTTGGCAGAATGCATTGCTTGACTGCCACGAGGGTGATACGTAGCCTAAAGACTTAAACGCGCTACATGGTCAATCCATTATCTGCATTGGCCGTGCAGCATTTATGGTGATATGGCCTCTGCAGAAGTCAGGGCATTCATACATTTTGGCTTCATGGAGCAGTGCAGAGCTGTTATGAAGAAAGTTGTCAAAGTGAGTTTGTGTTTATACAGGACCTCCCGCCCCCACCTAACATCAACCAATCATGTCACTGCGGAGCTATACAGAGCCCCCCGCATTGTAACACAATTTGAGAGGTGCATGGTGATGCGGTATGGAGTTAAATTTGTCCTCTGCATGCCTCTGGAGGCTCCGTAATTGCGTCACACCCTCCATATGAAGCCTCCGACCACATTTTCGGATCAAACATAAATTGGCTTTTAGTTCTCGAGTTTGATGAGCATAGGCTGTGTATGTTTTGGTTCTACAAAGTTGTGTCCATAACATTCAATAATCAATTAATTGCAGACGTTCTTGCACCATGATCAATTATCAGTTCTAAACATGTATTCTTCTTCTCTATATACTATGCTAATTATCTATTTTCTTATGCGCATTTGACAGACAGTTGATGGTCGGAACAGTATCTGGAGCCGCTGAGCCAGAGCAGCGTGTATTAATCCTGCTTTAGGAATCATTGCGGCCAGCCCTAGCAGGTCAAACGAACAACTGAAATGAATGAGTCACTCAGAAAAATGAATCATGACTCTCGAGTCAGAAAAAAAGAGTCGTTCAAAAAGAAGGAATCGTTCGCGAACTGCACGTCACTGTTGGCGAGGTAAGATGGCGGCGCCAGAGGAGCAGGAATTATCTCAGGCGCAGACCGAAAAACTCCTTCAATTTCAGGTAGTGAGCCTTTCTTCAGTTTAAGGTCATTTCGATATAACGCCATATCAATGCATGTTTAGATATATGAAGGAAATTGTTTAAAATAAAGCACGTTATGGGTGTAAAAACGCTTTTTGACAAGATCATTTCGATACCCCTAGCGCCACCGCTAACGATGTTAGCTAACTAGCAACACCAATTATTTTCAATACAAAATATTGTCTTGAGTTGCTTGTTCGTTCCCGACAATTCCCCCAAAGAAACGCATCAGCAAACTTCAATCAGTGTATGGTGAATTAGAAAGTACATGTTGAACTTGGTTATCTGCAGCACACTTGGCTTACTTACGGCAACTAGCTAGCTAGGCTAACGACAGTTGGCTAGCTAGCTAGCAGTTTGCTTGGTCAGCCAAGCTAACTTTACTTAGCTTGTTAGCTTTAAGATGGTTTGAGAGTGAACATCAGACACAACTGTTATGACACATGACAAGCAATGACTGGTTAGTTCCTAGTAAGTCCCCATCGGTCTCATCCCGTGTAGCTCAGTTAGTAGAGCATGGCGCTTGCAACGTCAGGGTTGTGGGTTCGTTTCCCACGGGGGGCCAGTATGAAAATGTATGCACTCACTAACTGTAAATCGCTCTGGATAAGAGCATCTGCTAAATGACTAAAATGTAAGATGTGGAAATGGCCTGTAGGAATTATTGGAATAAATTCGTTGAACCTAACGTCTTCACATCCTCTCCTATCAATTGGAGATCTGTCCAATCTCGTGTACACCAGTGCTAGATCTGAGAAATCTGATTTTTGGCCTGATCTGCCATGCTCGTGACACCGGTAGATTAGAAATCTTTTTTGTGTGTCCAGGTTGATTTGCAGGAATGACAGGATTGGGTTATGTGTACCAAGTCGTGCAACTAGACTAACACAAGGAACATCGAGTTTCCAGTCTGTCACCCCATCACAGTCCTCTTTGTGTGGGCTTTAGACTCACATCACAGGTCATATCACCAGTGAATCCACATCATTTATCAGAGTGCACGTTCTACATGCAATAACGCAGTATATCATGTGCAATTATCTCTCCTCTCTAATTCTGCTCGATCTCTGCCGCGTTAGCTCTCTTCTCCTCTCTGTCCCGGGTCAATCTCTGCTGATCGTCTGAGTGTCGTGCTGTCGTCTCCTCAGGTCTCTCAGTCTGATTCAGGACGATCTGACGATCAGGAGGATTCTCCTCGGGTTCACTCTCCGCATCAGACCCTCAGGTCAGCAGCGCCACGAGTGTAACTATTCGTCTCGGCTCAACCCAGAGTACACACAGATTCTCTCTCTCTCTCTCTCTCTCTCTCTCTGTCTCTCTCTCTCCTCTCTCTCGCTCTCTCTTCTCTCTATCTCTTCTCTCTCTCTTCTCTCTCTCTCTCTCTCTCTCTCTCTCTCTCTCTCTCTTCTCTCTCCTCTCTCTCTCTCTCTCATGTTGTTCTTCTCTTTGCTCTTATGTGTCACTGGTAAACTGCAGTAAATTGTTCTTGCATCTCAACTTAAAAGGTAGACTCTGCCATATGACATTAGCGTACACAGCGGGGCAACCTCCTGCTTACAGAAATCAACTCCATAACAGAAATCAACCAGCTGACAGCTGTAGTATTCTCATTGAATCTTTCCCCTGTTCCGACCATCATGTCTCGTCTGGTCTTTTTCTTACATTTTCAGGGATTAATAGGATGGAGTTACTACATGATAATGCTACCTTTCAGATTGACATATTACACACTTCTGGACATATTCAGGTAATACAAAGAAACTGTATTTGTCCATCAGTTCCCCTTATAAATATGAGCTGCCTGACGTTA
The DNA here is from genome assembly GCA_902810595.1 of Coregonus sp. 'balchen'. Taxonomy (NCBI): domain Eukaryota; kingdom Metazoa; phylum Chordata; class Actinopteri; order Salmoniformes; family Salmonidae; genus Coregonus; species Coregonus sp. 'balchen'. The sequence goes on along the minus strand of LR778255.1, from coordinate 33,977,915 downwards.
CTGTATGAAGGTGACTGATTGGTTCCTCCTCCTCTCCCAGGTTTGCCCTGCGGTGGGTCAGGCCAGACCCTCGTGGACGCGTCACAGACCCTGTGGGTGACGTTGTCTCTTTCATCCATAGTTTTGAAGAGAAGTACGGTCGATCGCATCCAGTGTTTTACCAGGGAACATATAGCCAGGTGTGTTACTCAGGTTTCCCAGTCCAGTTTCAATCTCAATTTGGGTTACTAGTACCTGACCATCCACAAGAAGAACATTTAGAACTCATGAGAACATTTAGAACTCATGAGAACATTTAGAACTCATGAGAACATTTAGAACTCATGAGAACATTTAGAACTCATGAGAACATTTAGAACTCATGAGAACATTTTAGAACTCATGAGAACATTTCGAACTCATAAGAACATTACCTAAAAAAGTTGACACCCCACATTTATTTTATTGAGCGACCGACTAAATGGTTTTAATAAGGAAGCGGATGTTCCAGAATCCATATAGGTTGTAAATGGATTGAATCAATGTGTAACTTGGGTGATTAGCTGGTAGTGTTATTCAGTGAGCTGTGTTTGTTTTCCCCTGTAGGCATTGAATGATGCCAAACGTGAGCTTCGCTACTTGTTAGTTTACCTCCATGGAGAGGACCACCAGGATACAGACCAGTTCTGCCGGTAGGTCCCATACCATATGATCACTTTATGATCCATTTACATGAGGTCAACATACACGCAAACAAAATGCACTATGATACTACAGTGCAATAACCAAACTCTGGAATGCCAGGCAATGTTGTGTACTCTTCTCCCTTTTTCGAGCGAGACCTGGCAAGAATCATTAGTTCGTTATCTAGTTATAATTCAGGTTCTATTGTTTTATTGGTTTGGATATTTATTCAGTTGATTGGATGGAGGTATTCCTTGCGTGTTTCCTTATTTGTGTCATGCTTGGTATTATTCACTTGTCCTCCCCTCTTCATTATTAGTATAAATAATTTAGGTATTTTGTTGATTTGGATATTTTCCCTGAAGTGTACCCTGTATGTCTTTCCTCTCACAGTTGATATTAACGATGTGCCTCTTTCTGTTACCATCTTCCTTCCAGCTCCACGTTATGTACAGAAGAGGTCCTGACCTTCCTCAACACCAGAACGCTGTTCTGGGCCTGCTCCACCAGCAAGCCTGAGGGATACAGAGGTAATGGTCTACTCCTGCACGTGTCTTCACTACCTGGGTCTGCTGGAGCTGGAGAGGAACAGGCCTCATCCTACATACTCTTTTATTGTTGCTGTAAATTGAGGACGTGTTCTCAGTCAGTTTCATCTGGTCAAATAGGGTTAAAGATAAAAGTAAATCATCTGTGCTGGAACTTTGGATGATTCTGTCATTGCTGGTCCATTTTACATTTTTAGTCATTTAGCAGATGCTCTTATCCAGAGCGACTTACAGGAGCAATTAGGGTTAAGTGCCTTGCTTAAGGGCACATTGACAGATTTTTCACCTAGTCGGCTCGGGGATTAGAACCAGAACTGAACTGGCACAACGGTCTTACCCACTAAGCGACCTGCCTCTCTAAGATATGAGGGGGGGGGATCTCTTCATCCATCACTTTAGATCAGTGTTGTTTTAATCTGTGTTTGTTTTTCCCTGTGTGTGTCTCTGTGTGTCTGTGCCTCAGTGTCCCAGGCGCTGCGTGAGAACACCTACCCGTTCCTGGCCATGATCATGCTGAAGGACCGTAAGATGACGGTGGTGGGACGTCTGGAGGGGCTCATCCAATCAGAGGACCTCCTCAACCAGCTCACCTTCATCATGGAGGCCAATCAGACCTACCTGATGTCTGAACGCATGGAGCGGTAAGGAACTGGCTGCAGATCTGGGCAGACCTGGGCAGACCTGGGTAGACCTGGGCAGACCTGGGCAGACCTGGGCAGACCCGGGTAGACCCGGGTAGACCCGGGCAGACCTGGGCAGACCTGGGCAGACCTGGGTAGACCTGGGCAGACCTGGGTTTCCAATACTTTAAAATCTATTCCAATAGTTATTTTTGAAATGTATTTGAAACCCAGGTCTGATTTTTATTTTACTATTGTGAAAAATACAAATGTGGAGATGGTGTCTGGAATTTGAATTAAACCTCAGAAACGATGTTAATGGAACACGTGTCCTTACCTGCGTGTGTTCCAGGGAGGAGAGGAACCAGACGCAGGTGTTACGGGCGCAGCAGGACGAGGCCTACCTGGAGTCGCTGAGAGCCGACCAGGAGAAGGACCGGAGGAAGAGGGAGGAGCAGGAGAAGGTCCAGGCGGAGGAGGAGATGGTCCGGCAGACCATTCTGGCCGAGGAGAGGAGGAGGAGGGTGAGGACGAAGAGTATTTTATACTATCTCCGTCCTCTCTCTCTCTCTCTGCTTACATTAAAACAGTTTCTTGGTCCTATGTTTTTTTAAATACTTTGTTGTTGCCTGTTTTGACTGTGGCTAACTAATTTGTGTTTGTTTTTTTAGACGCTGGAGGAAGAGAAGGAGCGCAAGTCAGAATGTCTTCCCCCCGAGCCCACAGCAGACGACCCTGACAGCGTCAAGATAGTTTTCAAACTGCCTAACGACACCAGAGTAGAGAGGCGCTTCCTCTTCCAGCAGTCTCTGACGGTAAGACACAGCTCTGCTCAAGTCAGCTTACAGGTGGTGGCATTTTAACTGTCCCGGTGCATACCAGTGGGGGGCTTGACTCCCAATTCTACACAGCAAACTCTTAGTCACTCTTACATGTGGTGTCATTTTAACAGTTTGATTAAACTCCCCTGGCGTATACCAATGGAACTTATGGTCTTGACAAAAAAAAGCACGCATCTCACCCATCTCTCCCTCTGTGTTTCCAGGTAATATACGACTTCCTGTTCTCGTTGAAGGAGACCCCGGAGAAATTCCAGATAGTAACAAACTTCCCTCGCCGGGTTCTGCCCTGCCTTCCCACGGAGGAGCAGCCCAATCCTCCCAGCCTGAAAGAGGCCGGCCTCAGCCGTTCCGAGGTCCTCTTTGTTCAGGACCTCACGGAAGATTGACACCTAGCTAACTTTCTCCTCCGCCTCCAACATGGAACCTTCTCCTCCGCCTCCAACATGGAACCTTCTCCTCCGCCTCCAACATGGAACCTTCTCCAACATGGAACCTTCTCCTCCGCCTCCAACATGGAACCTTCTCCTCCGCCTCCAATATGGAACCTTCTCCTCCGCCTCCAATATGGAACCTTCTCCTCCGCCTCCAACATGGAACCTTCTCCTCCGCCTCCAACATGGAACCTTCTCCTCCGCCTCCAACATGGAACCTTCTCCTCCACCTCCAACATGGAACCTTCTCCTCCACCTCCAACATGGAACCTTCTCCTCCGCCTCCAACATGGAACCTTCTCCTCCGCCTCCAACATGGAACCTTCTCCTCCACCTCCAACATGGAACCTTCTCCTCCAACTGTTCTGTTGTTTCTTCACCCATTCTGTTTGTCTAAATGGCCGATAAGGGATCACTGTCTGAAATAACGAAACAAACTCTCTAACCCAAAATAATTTAGCCCCGCTCCATCCCCGGCCGCCCGGCCCGCCCTGATGACTCCTCTCGCCAGTTCAATTTGGTTCTGTTTAAAAGGAGAGCAATGTGAACTGCCCTCCCTGTACATACGTTAGATATATTTAAATAACAAGGCTGGAAAAAGCACTACTTTTTTTTTTTTTTTTTTTTATTCAATCAAAGTTGACTCTATAATTTAATTGTCATGAGATGACCAAACAGGCGAGGGTTGAGTTCCGTACCGCCGGAGTAGGGCAGCCTGCCTGCAGTTTAAGACTACAACACAGTTCAAGAAGAAGAAGAGGCCACAGCTTTGATGTGGCTTTACCTATCTATAGTATAACAGTCTGCCTGTGGTGATTCATAGATGCCTATTTCTCCTGTAACATCGGAATGGGTTGGTCATGTAAAGATGTCATTTTCCAACAACTATAAATTAAACATTTTAAAATGTCGTGGTGGTTTTGATTTTGATAATATTACTGGCTGTCAGTGCTCTTTCGCCGTCCCCAGCTCTCTTGGTCTAATAAACCTCCCTGCCTGCGTCTCAGCCTTCTCTTGGTCTAATACATCTCAGCATTCCTACCAGCCAATAGAAACTCTGCTAACCTTGAAGCCATGTCAGTTTTAATATTTTTGTAGGTACGCTATATATATATATATATATATATATACATATACAGTGGGTAAAAAAAGTATTTAGTCAGCCACCAATTGTGCAAGTTCAACCACTTAAAAAGATGAGAGGCCTGTAATTTTCATCATAGGTACACGTCAACTATGACAGACAAAATGAGGGAAAAAAATCCAGAAAATCACATTGTAGGATTTTTAATGAATTTATTTGCAAATTATGGTGGAAAATAAGTATTTGGTCAATAACAAAAGTTTCTCAATACTTTGTTATATACCCTTTGTTGGCAATGACACAGGTCAAACGTTTTCTGTAAGTCTTCACAAGGTTTTCACACACTGTTGCTGGTATTTTGGCCCATTCCTCCATGCAGATCTCCTCTAGAGCAGTGATGTTTTGGGGCTGTCGCTGGGCAACACAGACTTTCAACTCCCTCCAAAGATTTTCTATGGGGTTGAGATCTGGAGACTGGCTAGGCCACTCCAGGACCTTGAAATGCTTCTTACGAAGGCACTCCTTCGTTGCCCGGGCGGTGTGTTTGTCATGCTGAAAGACCCAGCCACGTTTCATCTTCAATGCCCTTGCTGATGGAAGGAGGTTTTCACTCAAAATCTCACGATACATGGCCCCATTCATTCTTTCCTTTACACGGATCAGTCGTCCTGGTCCCTTTGCAGAAAAACAGCCCCAAAGCATGATGTTTCCACCCCCATGCTTCACAGTAGGTATGGTGTTCTTTGGATGCAACTCAGCATTCTTTGTCCTCCAAACACGACGAGTTGAGTTTTTACCAAAAAGTTCTATTTTGGTTTCATCTGACCATATGACATTCTCTCAACCCTCTTCTGGATCATCCAAATAAACTCTAGCAAACTTCAGACGGGCCTGGACATGTACTGGCTTAAGCAGGGGCACACGTCTGGCACTGCAGGATTTGAGTCCCTGGCGGCGTAGTGTGTTACTGATGGTAGGCTTTGTTACTTTGGTCCCAGCTCTCTGCAGGTCATTCACTAGGTCCCCCCGTGTGGTTCTGGGATTTTTGCTCACCGTTCTTGTGATCATTTTGACCCCACGGGGTGAGATCTTGCGTGGAGCCCCAGATCGAGGGAGATTATCAGTGGTCTTGTATGTCTTCTATTTCCTAATAATTGCTCCCACAGTTGATTTCTTCAAACCAAGCTGCTTACCTATTGCAGATTCAATCTTCCCAGCCTGGTGCAGGTCTACAATTTTGTTTCTGGTGTCCTTTGACAGCTCTTTGGTCTTGGCCATAGTGGAGTTTGGAGTGTGACTGTTTGAGGTTGTGGACAGGTGTCTTTTATACTGATAACAAGTTCAAACAGGTGCCATTAATACAGGTAACGAGTGGAGGACAGAGGAGCCTCTTAAAGAAGAAGTTACAGGTCTGTGAGAGCCAGAAATCTTGCTTGTTTGTAGGTGACCAAATACTTATTTTCCACCATAATTTGCAAATAAATTCATTAAAAATCCTACAATGTGATTTTCTGGAATTTGTTTTCTCAATTTGTCTGTCATAGTTGACATGTACCTATGATGAAAATTACAGGTCTCTCTCATCTTTTTAAGTGTGAGAACTTGCACAATTGGTGGCTGACTAAATACTTTTTTCCCCCACTGTATGAGATGAGTAGTGCAAGATATGTAAAGATTATTAAAGTGACTAGTGTTCCATTTCTTAAAGTGGCCAGTGATTTCAATAGGCAGCAGCAGCCTCTAATGTGCTAGTGATGGCTATTTAACAGTCTGATGTCCTTGAGATAGAAGCTGTTTTTCATTCTCTTGGTCCCAGCTTTGATGCACCTGTACTGACCCCGCCTTCTGGATGATAGCGGGGTGAACAGGCAGTGGCTCAGGTGGTTGATGTCCTTGATTATCTTTTTGGCCTTCCTGTGACATCGGGTGCTGTATGTGTCTTGGAGGGCGGGTAGTTTGCCCCCGGTAATACGTTCGGCAGACCGCACCACCCTCTGGAGAGCCCTGCGGTTGTTGGCGGTGCAGTTGCCGTACCAGGCGGTGATACAGCCCGACAGGATGTTCTCAATTGTGTATCTGTAAAAGTTTGTGAGGGTTTTAGGTGCCAAGCCAAATTTCTTCAGCCTCCTGAGGTTGAAGAGGCTCTGTTGCGCCTTCTTCACCATACTGTCTGCGTGGGTGGACCATTTCAGTTTGTCAGTGATGTGTACGCCAAGGAACTTGAAGCTTTCCACCTTCTCTACTGCGGTCCCGTCGATGTGGATAGGGGGTTGCACACTGCTGTTTCCTGAAGTCCACGTTCATCTCCTTTGTTTTGTTGATGTTGAGGGAGAGGTTATTTTCCTGGCACCACACTCCCAGAGCCCTCACCTCCTCCCTGTAGGCTGTCTCGTCATTGTTGGTAATCAAGCCTACTACTGTTGTGTCGTCTGCAAACTTGATGATTGAGTTGGAGGCGTGCTTGGCCACGCAGTCATTGGGTGAACAGGAAGTAGAGGAGGGGGCTGAGCACGCACCCTTGTGGGGCCCCGGTGTTGAGGATCAGCGAAGAGGAGATGTTGTTTCCTACCTTCACGACCTGGTGGCGGCCCGTCAGGAAGTCCAGGACCCAGTTGCACAGGGCGGGGTTCAGACCCAGGGCCTCAAGCTTAATGATGAGCTTGGAGGGTACTATGGTGTTGAAGGCTGAGCTACAGTCAATGAACAGCATTCTTATTGTCTAGGAGCCACAATGGCTCAGCCGTGAAGTGGTCGGTCACACAAGCTCACAGAACGGCACCGCCGAGTGCTGAAGCGCGTAAAGATCGTATGTCCTCAGTTTCAACACTCACTACCGAGTTCCAAACTGCCTCTGGAAGCAACGTCAGCACAACAACTGTTCGTGGGGAGCTTCATCAAATGGGTTTCCATGGCCGAGCAGCCGCACACAAGCCTAAGATCACGATGCAACAACGGCAAGCGTCGGCTGGAGTGGTGTAAAGCTCTCTGCCATTGGACTCTGGAGCAGTGGAAACACTTCCTCTGGAGTGATGAATCACACTTCACCATCTGGCAGTCCGAAGGACAAATCTGGGTTTCATGGATGCCAGGAGAACGCTACCTGCCCCAATGCATAGTGCCAACTACAGTTTGGTGGAGGAGGAATAATGGTTCGGGCTAGGCCACTTAGTTCCAGTTAAGGGAAGTCTTAACGCTGCAGCATACAATTACATTCTAGACGATTCTGTGCTTCCAACTTTGTGGCAAAAGTTTGGGGGAGGCCCTTTCCTGTTTCAGCATGACAATGCCCCTGTGCACAAAGCGAGTGTAACAGTGTTGCTTCCGTCCCTCTCCTCGCCCCTACCTGGGCTTGAACCAGGGACCCTCTGCACACATCGACAACAGTCACCCTCGAAGCACCGTTACCTGTCGCTCCACAAAAGCCGCGGCCCTTGCAGAGCAAGGGAAACAACTACTTCAAGGTCTCAGAGCGAGTGACGTCACCGATTGAAACGCTACTAGTGCGCACCGCTAACTAGCTAGCCATTTAACACCGGTTACACTAGGTCCATACAGAAATGGTTTGTTGAGATCAGTGTGGAAGAACTTGACTGGCCTGCACAGAGCCCTGACCTCAACCCCATTCGAACACCTTTGGGATGAATTGGAACGCCGACTGCGAGCCAGGCCTAATCGGCCAACATCAGTGCCCGACCTCACTAATGCTCTTGTGGCTGAATGGAAGCAAGTCCCCGCAGCAATGTTCCAACATCTAGTGGAAAGCCTTCCCAGAAGAGTGGAGGCTGTTATAGCAGCAAAGGGGGGACCAACTCCATATTAATGCCCATGATTCTGGAATGAGATGTTCGACAAGTAGTGTATGTGGAAAACCAAAGTATTACGCTAACCTATTAGTAAATGTCTCATGGAATACTAGAGTTGGCTGTGAAGAGTTTCTTTTAGCCGTCACCTTATGTTCATCCTGATCTCACGAGATCACATTCCTTTTCTCTGCACAGTATGAGAGCCCAGGGCTCTGGTCAAAATCAGTGCACTATATAGGGAATAGGGTGCTATATGGGCCTCAATCCTTGCATTCATGACAGCTTTCTGTGAACTCTATGGTGATTACAGTGAAAACAGGCAAAGAAGCGGTTGTAATATTGGTATATGTCATACATTTATTAGTGAACAACCCTCTCAAAATCAGCCACAACGAAAAAATAAAAAATAAAATGATTGCACGACTCGGTAAAGCAGAACTAGCAACTTTCAGTTTATAAAAGTACAAATCTGAAAAATGTCAATCAGTATAGCTGTATATATAATCCACTATAACTAGTTAAATGCTACAAACAATATGATTCCAATGGAATGAAAACATAGCATTAAGAACCATTTTCCTATATATAATATATTCGCTTTTATTTTTTAAATCCAAACATGGCAAAATTGAGGTAACTGTAAATGTGCAAGTACCAAACATCTCGTTTCTAACACCGAACATGCCCCTGGCCCTGTTGGGTGGAGCCCCCTAGAGGCTGGAGGAGTAGTAGAATCAGTAAACAGACCACTATCCCACCACAGCAACAGATCATTGGAAAACAGTGGAAATCTACGGCGTAACCAAGAAATCAAATCCTAAAGAAATTATTTTAGCTGCTTATTATTGGAACACCATTTTTTTCTCCCCTATTTTTTTTTTTGCCTTTGCACCACAAGCTGTGAGATTATTCATTAAATTGGATCACAGAAAGACCACAAGATTCTATTTTCATTTGTCTTCAGACGTTACAATATGGTCATTAAAACCTGCCAAATAGATGTTTACCCCTCGAACCATGGCGCTAATGTTTCAGTAAGTGAATAAATGGTATCTAGATGTCAAATCTACATTGAGAATACAGTCGGTTGTTATTAGTTTGACTAACATGTATATATATTTTTTTATGTCCTTTAACTGTGTTGAATGTAACTGACCATTTTAGGACTATTAGTATAGCAACATGCTCTAAGAATCCATCTGATCTGATCCCCATGGCAAACTATTGCATTCCCACAAGTGACAGCATCATACCTAAAGCAAATCTAATGGCTTTTCACTATGGCTTTCAGTTAACTAGGTTCTAGACATGTTCATTATCTGAGGCAGCAACAACATAGCACACATATTATAACCAACAACTTTAACATCCTGGATTTCTCCCCAGTTCCAAAGTCCAGACAATTTGTATTTTAATAAAAGCGCAATAAAATATTTTAGTCATTCAGTTCTGTTACAAATGTGTGCAGTACAATGCATGGCAGTTATCAGCTGAGCAGTAACGGAGCCCCCACCACCTGAAGAACGGACCCAAAGCCAACTAGAGCTAGCTAAAAACCAGTTGGGACCTGGTAGGACATGCATGCATATTGTGCACCGTTAAATAGTCCACCATCCCCATGTCTAGATATCTTTCACTGAAAATACACACTTGGTTTAATAAAAAAAAATCATGCAAACACCTTCAGAGTAGTTTTGGAAGTGGTTTTAGGTAGGATATTGTGCACCAACGGCACGTTTTTAAAATGGGATCACAACCATTATGTAAGTATGCATGTCTGTACGTCGTGTGGTTGAGTTCAAGTTCAAGAACACAAACTAAAATGTATGATTATATGATGCAATATCCACTACTCTGGCAAAAAAAATAAAAAAAATCTACAAGTATTATTATTATCAATATTTGAATAGATTACATTAAAAATATGCGTGGCCTGAGGGAAAACAACCAAGAAAATTCAAATCCACCACCAATCCTTTCATGGCATCTGTCCCATTCAAACAGGCTGTGTTCCTTTATTCTTATATACCGAGAGGCCCTGAGGGATTTTTTGTTGTTGTTGTTTCAAACTCACAATATATGCCAGTGAACAGATATGTACACAGATTAACTCTCAAAGCTGTGGGTTTACTTTAAACTCATCAAGATGGCTTTTTTTTTTTTTCTCTTTAAAAAGGTGGTACACGCGTCACAGAGAGACTCACATTCGCTATAGAAAACATGGCAAGGTCCCTTTACACAAGAAAGCAAGTGTACATCCTAAAAGTTACATCGGCCTATCAGTGCTTATTGGGGTAGTTAGGAATAGAAAGGAATCCCCCTACAACAACACAAAAGACACCCGGAGTAACATTTTATATATATATATATTTTTTTTTACCCCAACAACATTCCGTTTTGGAAGTCTGAACAAAGATGAGCCGGGTCCCAAATGGCACCCTATTCCCTACATAGTGCACTAGCCCTATGGGCCCTGGTCAAAAGTAGTGCACTACATTTGGGACGCAAACCCTATAGATGTCCAACAGTGTATCATTCTACCAACACCACTCCTCCCTCCATCTTTTATCTCAAACCCCTTCCTGTCCTGATCATCACTGTGAAACGTACGGTCAGCTCAGCTGGGACAACGCCAGAGCGTCTGTCTGTCACGTCACCAGAGATGTTTGAAACAGGGAGTTAACATTCTTTTTGTCTTCGAAAACAAGACGATTATCGAGAAGCATTCACACTGAAGCTATGCGGCATACAACACTTCATCGTTTACAACACCATTAGTTAGCACGGCCTAACAAGAAGACCTGACCAAGTTAAGTTACCATTAGAATAGAACACATACCGTTGACCACACACTTCCATGTTAGTGCTCTGACCTTGTCCTTCAACACGTTTTCTCTAAGATAGCTAAAACCAATAAATAACACCATTTAAAAACTCTTAAAACAAGTGGAAATGACAAAGGGATTTTTTTCTTTTGAAAGATTATTAAGTAATAATAGGTTTGTGCTTGTCAAGGTCTTGAGAAGGCATATCTGAAATCTTGAAAGAGTATATATATATAATATTGAATATTTGGCTCACAAACAAAGAGATAAAAGCCTGGTTCTTCCAAAAACAGGAAGAAAAACGTCCACTTTAAAACTATCACTCATTGCACATATTGCTTTCTGCAGCAGGCTCCACAGCAGCAGTCAGTCAGTGGTGGTGATGCTGGGGTAGTGAAGATTCCCTCCTGTCCCCCTCACCGATGCAGAAGACACATTCCCTCCACCTCGCTCTCTGGGTGAGACAAGGACCCCCCCCCCCCCCCCCCACCTCTCTGGGTGAGACAAGGCTCCTCCCCCTCCCTCTGGGTGAGACAAGGCTCCTCCCCCCCCCCTCTCTCTGGGTGAGACAAGGCTCCTCCCCCTCCCTCTGGGTGAGACAAGGCTCCTCCCCCTCGCTCTGGGTGAGACAAGCCCCCCCCCCCCTCTCTCTGGGTGAGACAACATTCCTTGTTTTTGTTTGTTTTTTGTTACTTCCTTTAAAATGTTGTGGCGATACTTGATTAAAATATTGCTATGCTAATCCTTCAGTGCTGCCCGGGATCCAGCCAGCTGGTCTCCAGAGGACCAAGGCTGGCGAGGAGGATGGATGTGGTCATTGTGCAGAAAGGGCAGATGACTTCACAGAGAGGCAGTGCTTTGTCCCCCCTCCTCTCCTCTCTCTGGGGGCTGATCTGAGGACCCTCCCCTTCACTCCACAGCATAATCTCTCCTCTTCCTCCACCCGTCCATGCCTCCATCCAGTCAGTTGTGTATCACAGTGTGGAGTAACAGGGCGAGGAGGGAATATATACCCGACAGGTCGGTGGCGGTGCATCACTTCCATCATTCTCAGTGCCAGATGAGTCCATAACCTCAGGCTTGTTTTAACCACAGCAAGTCATACTTTCACAATAGCATTAGCAGATTGAAAAAGAAAAAACGGATAGAACTATTGAAATCATCAATACATTATTGCGAAACATACATTATTAACAGGTCACTTTGCCCATCAGTCATCTACACAAACATGCATCTATGATGGTCAGTCAGCCAGGCTTCTCCTCCAAGCCAGCGGAATGATCTAGTCTCCTACAGTTTTAACCGTGTTGAAGTATTCCTATTATTGGTCTGCTGATTGAACAACGTGTGACGCCTCTCTCCGCTCCACCAGGCCCCCCCCCCCCCACCGTCATCACCATCTCCCATGCAGGCAGCTCCAACTCCCATCTGTCACAAAGAACTAACCAAAACCACAAGATAACAAAAAGTAAAAACCTTGTAAACGTAAAAGCCCTTCGACAACAACAACAACATATGGTAGGTCACGTCTTTGGAATCTGCCACACTGGGGCAGGCAGAGGAGCAGAACGAGGAGATGGATCAATGGATATCCCAGGCAGACAGACAGACAGACAGACAGGCAGACAGGCAGACAGGCAGACAGGCAGACAGGCAGACAGGCAGACAGGCAGACAGACAGGCAGACAGGCAGACAGACAGACAGACAGACAGACAGACAGACAGACAGGCGGGCAGACAGACGGGCAGACAGACGGGCAGACAGACGGGTAGACAGACGGGTAGACAGACGGGCAGACAGACGGGCAGACAGGCAGACAGACAGGCAGACAGACAGGCAGACAGGCAGACAGGCAGACAGACAGACAGACAGACAGACAGGCAGACAGACAGGCAGACAGACAGGACTATGAGGCTGTAGCTTTTCATCAGAGGCAGCAGTAGAAGAACAGCAGAGGTACGACCGAGGGAGGGGCTCCAAACATACAATCTTAGATTGCTTATTGTTGTTGAGGTGGAGCAGGAGTGGTGAGGGGGGGTGGAGGGGTCAGGAGTGGTGGGGGGGTGGGGGGGGGGCGCAGGACGCAGGCAGGGTAGGTGGCAGGCGTCCCCAGGCAGGCTGAGGCAGGCGCTACGACAGACAGACAGACTCTGTGGGTTTAGTTTTGTGCTGCTTTCCAATCAAAGATCTCAAAAGCCTGGGTGTCACTCACTCCACCTCGCGGTGCACCTCTGACGCGTCCGCCCGGCAGATTGGACAAGTGCGATTGGTCTGGGAGGAAGACAGAGGAACAAAAATAAGTGTTAACCATCGCATTAAAAAGGTATAGGGCATAGGATGCCATTTGGGACGTACTCCAAGAGTTAACGATGGATGAAATTAGCTTACCTTTAACCATTTGTCGACACACTTAGCGTGGAACTCGTGGTTGCAGGGTAATACTCTCAGTAGCTGCCTACACTCAAAGTCACTAAAGCACACGACACACCTGGAAGACAGACCTGAGCATTACACAGAGCGTCACCAGGTTCTGACATACTGTATGTTTAAAATGTCAAGACAGTTCCTGTTACGATGGATGGATGGATGGATGGATGGATGGATGGTAGGGCTGGGCGATATGACCATGTTCTGACATACTACATGTTTAAACCCCCTCAATCAATCTATACACAATACCCCATAATGACAAAGCAAAAACAGGTTTTTAGAAATGTTTGCAAAACTGAAATATCACATTTACATAAGTATTCAGACTCTTTACTCAGTACGTTGTTGAAGCACCTTTGGCAACGATTACAGCCTCGAGTCTTCTTGGGTATGATGCTACAAGCTTGGCACACCTGTATTTGGGGAGTTTCTCCCATTCTTCTCTGCAGATCCTCTCAAGCTCTGTCAGGTTGGATGGGGAGCGTCGCTGCACAACTATTTTCAGGTCTCTCCAGAGATGTTCGATCGGGTTCAAGTCCGGGCTCTGGCTGGGCCACTCAAGGACATTCAGAGACTTGTCCCGAACCCACTCCTGTGTTGTCTTGCCTGTGTGCTTAGGGTCGTTGTCCTGTTGGAAAGTGAACCTTCGCCCCAGTCTGAGGTCCTGAGCGCTCTGGAGCAGGTTTTCATCAAGGATCTCTCTGTACTTTGCTCCGTTCATCTTTCCCTCGATCCTGACTAGTCTCCCAGTCCCTGCCGCTGAAAAACATCCCCACAGCATGATGCTGCCACCACCATGCTTCACCGTAGGGATGGTGCCAGGATTCCTCCAGACGTGACGCTTGGCATTCAGGCCAATGAGTTCAATCTTGGTTTCATCAGACCAGAGAATCTTGTTTGTCATGGTCTGAGAGTCCTTTAGGTGCCTTTTGGCAAACTCCAAGCGGGCTGTGGAGTGCTGCAGAGATGGTTGTCCTTCTGGAAGGATCTCCCATCTCCACAGAGAAACTCTGAAGCTCTGTCAGAGTGACCATCAGGTTCCTGGTCAGCTCCCTGCCCAAGGCCCTTCTCCCCCAATTGCTCAGACTGGCTGGGCGGCCAGCTCTAGGAAGAGTCTTGGTGGTTCCAAACTTCTTCCATTTAAGAATGATACAGTGAGGGAAAAAAGTATTTGATCCCCTGCTGATTTTGTACGTTTGCCCACTGACAAAGAAATGATCAGTCTATCATTTTAATGGTAGGTTTATTTGAACAGTGAGAGACAGAATAACAACAACAAAATCCAGAAAAACACAAATGTTATAAATTGATTTGCATTTTAATGAGGGAAATAAGTATTTGACCCCTCTGCAAAACATTACTTAGTACTTGGTGGCAAAACCCTTGTTGGCAATCACAGAGGTCAGACATTTCTTGTAGTTGGAAACCAGGTTTGCACACATCTCAGGAGGGATTTTGTCCCACTCCTCTTTGCAGATCTTCTCCAAGTCATTAAGGTTTCGAGGCTGACGTTTGGCAACTCTAACCTTCAGCTCCCTCCACAGATTTTCTATGCGATTAAGGTCTGGAGACTGGCTAGGCCACTCCAGGACCTTAATGTGCTTCTTCTTGAGCCACTCCTTTGTTGCCTTGGCCGTGTGTTTTGGGTCATTGTCATGCCGGAATACCCATCCACGACCCATTTTCAATGCCATGGCTGAGAGAAGGAGGTTCTCACCCAAGATTTGACGGTACATGGCCCCGTCCATCGTCCCTTTGATGCGGTGAAGTTGTCCTGTCCCCTTAGCAGAAACACACCCCCAAAGCATAATGTTTCCACCTCCATGTTTGACGGTGGGGATGGTGTTCTTGGGGTCATAGGCAGCATTCCTCCTCCTCCAAACACGGTGAGTTGAGTTGATGCCAAAGAGCTCCATTTTGGTCTCATCTGACCACAACACTTTCACCATGTTCTCCTCTGAATCATTCAGATGTTCATTGGCAAACTTCAGACGGGCATGTATATGTGCTTTCTTGAGCAGGGGGACCTTGCAGGCGCTGCAGGATTTCAGTCCTTCACGGCGTAGTGTGTTACTAATTGTTTTCTTGGTGACTATGGTCCCAGCTGCCTTGAGATCATTGACAAGATCCTCCTGTGTAGGTCTGGGCTGATTCCTCACCGTTCTCATGATCATTGCAACTCCACGAGGTGAGATCTTGCATGGAGCCCCAGGCCGAGGGAGATTGACAGTTCTTTTGTGTTTCTTCCATTTGCGAATAATCGCACCAACTGTTGTCACCTTCTCACCAAGCTGCTTGGCGATGGTCTTGTAGCCCATTCCAGCCTTGTGTAGGTCTACAATCTTGTCCCTGACATCCTTGGAGAGCTCTTTGGTCTTGGCCATGGTGGAGAGTTTGGAATCTGATTGATTCATTGCTTTTGTGGACAGGTGTCTTTTATACAGGTAACAAGCTGAGATTAGGAGCACTCCCTTTAAGAGTGTGCTCCTAATCTCAGCTCGTTACCTGTATAAAAGACACCTGGGAGCCAGAAATCTTTCTGATTGAGAGGGGGTCAAATACTTATTTCCCTCATTAAAATGCAAATCAATTTATAACATTTTTGACATGCGTTTTTCTGGATTTTGTTGTTGTTATTCTGTCTCTCACTGTTCAAATAAACCTACCATTACAATTATAGACTGATCATGTCTTTGTCAGTGGGCAAACGTACAAAATCAGCAGGGGATCAAATACTTTTTTCCCTCACTGTAGAGGCCACCGTTTCTTGGGGACCTTCAAAGCTGCAGAATTTTTTTGGCATCCTTCCCCAGATCTGTGCCTCGATACAATCCTGTCTCTGAGCTCTACGGACAATTCCTTCGACCTCATGGTTTGGTTTTTGCTCTGACATGTACTGTCAACTGTGGGACCTAATGTAGACAGGTGTGTGCCTTTCTAAATCATGTCCAATCAATTAAATTTACCACAGGTGGACTCCAATCAAGTTGGAGAAACATCTCAAGGATGATCAATGAAAACAGAATGCACCTGAGCTCAATTTTGATTCTCATAGGAAAGGGTCTGAATACTTAAGGTATTTCATTATTTTATTTTTTTGCAAACATTTCTAAAAACCTGTTTTCACTTTGTCATTATGGGGTATTGTGTGTAGACTGATGAGGGGAAAAAAGTAATTTAATCAATTTTAGAATAAGGCTGTAAAGTAAACAATTTGGGAAAAGTAAAGGGGTCTGAATACTTTCTGAATGCACTAGATAAAAATATGTAGTAGCCATTTATCAACTAATCTTCTTGTGGAACAATGTTTACGGTAGATGGTCAATACGAAATAGGAAACGCAACACTTTTTTGACTGGATAATTTCAACGAATCATCTCTCCACAAGTCGTTCTAAATAGTGACAGGGGTTGTCTTTAGTTTGAGTGATAGCTTGACTGTGAAATCCGTGTATTAGTTTGTGGCCAGCGACTTTTATACAGAGAGCGGCGCGAATTGTCTGTGCCATTTCACTTTGAAAATGACAACAGCGTTATAAATCCTGCGACGGACAGGCGCGTATGACAAAATCAACGGGTAACAAAATAATAATATTAATCTGATTCAAGCAATTGATTTAGTGTCAGCGTGATGACTTTAGACTTTTCTAATAACCAGTGTATTCATGGACTCCAAGGGAAGCCAGGCTTCCCCAAAAAAATTGACCAAGAATTTTTTTTTACAAAATAATGTATCTTTCGTCTCTCCGCGTTTTCCTTCAATTTGCAAGAGGCTGAATGTATCTCACAGGAGAAAGCATCCGAGCGAACAAAGCAAAACTCCTCTGTCTCAGTATATGTAGAGTGTCTATCTGATGCTGTCTGGTCAAAAAGAGTATGACATTGTTGCTGCACGTAGCATTGAATGAAAAGGGAAGCCAGCAAGCATTTAGCCTCCTTTGATAAAAAATAAATAAAATAATAGCCAATCGGCATTGAGCTAAACTGAGTGAGCTCAGCTGTGATTGGTCCTGGTGCACCCAAAGGGAAGCCAGTTTGGATTTGGCTACAGACCAATCACATCACAAGCCAAACATCATTATTGACAGAAAAAAACTTGAATTGTTGAATCTCGTTGTGTTGTCCTCTGGTGGCTAGCTAGCTAGCTAAAATCATCCCTTTCCTAAATTAGCCATAGATGGAAATAGGGATTTTGGACCGGCCAATGATTACAACAGCTATTCAGATCCAACCACAAATTCATACATTGTACCCCCGGCCTGAGAGGATGGAAGTTCAACATGTAGCTAGATGTAGTATGCTAATGTTAACTAGATGGCCTGGGGCATCGTTGCCCATGAAGTTAAGCTACCAAGCAAATATAATGAACAAAAATATAAAAGCAACTTGCAACAATTTCAATGATTTTACTGAGTTACAGTTCATATAAGGAAATCAGTCAATTGAAATAAATTCATTAGGCGCTAATCTATGGATATCACATTACTGGGTGGGCCTGGGAAGGTATAGGCAGGGCTTGGTGTGTCAGGGGGCAGGGCTTGGTGTGACAGGGGGCAGGGCTTGGTGTGACAGGGGGCAGGGCTTGGTGTGTCAGGGGGCAGGGCTTGGTGTGACAGGGGGCAGGGCTTGGTGTGTCAGGGGGCAGGGCTTGGTGTGACAGGGGGCAGGGCTTGGTGTGTCAGGGGGCAGGGCTTGGTGTGACAGGGGGCAGGGCTTGGTGTGACAGGGGGCAGGGCTTGGTGTGTCAGGGGGCAGGGTTTGGTGTGACAGGGGGCAGGGCTTGGTGTGTCGGGGGGCAGGGCTTGGTGTGTCGGGGGGCAGGGCTTGGTGTGTCGGGGGGCAGGGCTTGGTGTGTCGGGGGGCAGGGCTTGGTGTGTCGGGGGGCAGGGTTTGGTGTGACGGGGGGCAGGGCTTGGTGTGACGGGGGGCAGGGTTTGGTGTGACGGGGGGCAGGGCTTGGTGTGACGGGGGGCAGGGCTTGGTGTGTCGGGGGGCAGGGCTTGGTGTGTCGGGGGGCAGGGCTTGGTGTGTCGGGGGGCAGGGTTTGGTGTGACGGGGGGCAGGGCTTGGTGTGACGGGGGGCAGGGCTTGGTGTCACACCAAGCCCGGAGATGCGTATCACATTTAACAAACCAAATATTGAAATACCGTTATAGAAGGTAAAGTAAAAACCCAAACTGGTCCATGCATCGATACCAGTATATAGGAAAATATGGTATACCGCCCAGCCCTATTTGGCCAGCCAGCCAGATAGATTAGATTAGATAGATTAAATGGGTGAGTGGAATAAGAGAAAAGGCAGAGGAAGCTTATCTTACAGCGTTTGTTCAGATTGATGGTTGTCGAGGTTGAACCTGTAGGATGGAAGCTGCTCAATGTCTGCCTTGGTGATTCCTCGTGGTTTAGCCTCTCCTAGCCTCTCAGCCAGGTTCACTAATGCCTGAGGGACGAGAGGGTGAGAGATCAGCCAGGTTCACTAATGCCTGAGGGACAAGAGGGAGAGATCAGCCAGGTTCACTAATGCCTGAGGGACGAGAGGGTGAGAGAGATCAGCCAGGTTCACTAATGCCTGAGGGACGAGAGGGTGAGAGATCAGCCAGGTTCACTAATGCCTGAGGGACAAGAGGGAGAGAGATCAGCCAGGTTCACTAATGCCTGAGGGACGAGAGGGAGAGAGATCAGCCAGGTTCACTAATGCCTGAGGGACGAGAGGGTGAGAGAGATCAGCCAGGTTCACTAATGCCTGAGGGACGAGAGGGAGAGAGATCAGCCAGGTTCACTAATGCCTGAGGGACAAGAGGGAGAGAGATCAGCCAGGTTCACTAATGCCTGAGGGACGAGAGGGAGAGGGATCAGCCAGGTTCACTAATGCCTGAGGGACAAGAGAGATCAGCCAGGTTCACTAATGCCTGAGGGACAAGAGGGTGAGAGAGATCAGCCAGGTTCACTAATGCCTGAGGGACGAGAGGGTGAGAGAGATCAGCCAGGTTCACTAATGCCTGAGGGACAAGAGGGAGAGAGATCAGCCAGGTTCACTAATGCCTGAGGGACAAGAGGGAGAGAGATCAGCCAGGTTCACTAATGCCTGAGGGACAAGAGGGAGAGAGATCAGCCAGGTTCACTAATGCCTGAGGGACAAGAGGGAGAGAGATCAGCCAGGTTCACTAATGCCTGAGGGACGAGAGGGAGAGAGAGATCAGCCAGGTTCACTAATGCCTGAGGGACAAGAGGGTGAGAGAGATCAGCCAGGTTCACTAATGCCTGAGGGACAAGAGGGTGAGAGAGATCAGCCAGGTTCACTAATGCCTGAGGGACGAGAGGGTGAGAGATCAGCCAGGTTCACTAATGCCTGAGGGACGAGAGAGATCAGCCAGGTTCACT
This sequence comes from Coregonus sp. 'balchen', assembly GCA_902810595.1. NCBI lineage: Eukaryota > Metazoa > Chordata > Actinopteri > Salmoniformes > Salmonidae > Coregonus > Coregonus sp. 'balchen'. Next base: position 33,958,288 of record LR778255.1, on the reverse strand, counting down.
AATGCCTGAGGGATGAGAGGGTGAGAGATCAGCCAGGTTCACTAATGCCTGAGGGACGAGAGAGACCAGCCAGGTTCACTAATGCCTGAGGGACAAGAGAGATCAGCCAGGTTCACTAATGCCTGAGGGACAAGAGGGAGAGAGATCAGCCAGGTTCACTAATGCCTGAGGGACAAGAGGGAGAGAGATCAGCCAGGTTCACTAATGCCTGAGGGACAAGAGGGACGAGAGAGACCAGCCAGGTTCACTAATGCCTGAGGGACAAGAGGGTGAGAGATCAGCCAGGTTCACTAATGCCTGAGGGACGAGAGGGTGAGAGATCAGCCAGGTTCACTAATGCCTGAGGGACGAGAGAGATCAGCCAGGTTCACTAATGCCTGAGGGATGAGAGGGTGAGAGATCAGCCAGGTTCACTAATGCCTGAGGGACGAGAGGGTGAGAGATCAGCCAGGTTCACTAATGCCTGAGGGACGAGAGAGATCAGCCAGGTTCACTAATGCCTGAGGGATGAGAGGGTGAGAGATCAGCCAGGTTCACTAATGCCTGAGGGACGAGAGGGTGAGAGATCAGCCAGGTTCACTAATGCCTGAGGGACAAGAGGGTGAGAGATCAGCCAGGTTCACTAATGCCTGAGGGACGAGAGAGACCAGCCAGGTTCACTAATGCCTGAGAGACAAGAGAGATCAGCCAGGTTCACTAATGCCTGAGGGACGAGAGGGTGAGAGAGATCAGCCAGGTTCACTAATGCCTGAGGGACATATATTTTAGGGCCAGTTGTTTTGGTTAATTTTTATTGACCGGTATTTCCAGCATTATCCACTAGGTTTGGAAATGGCCCTCAAGTCTTTAAATTGACACAAGCTGTCTCTAAATCAATCAATCAATCAATCAATCAATGTCTGGTTGTGCGTGAGTGTTTGACCCATTTTGACCCATTTTTAACTCCAACTTCCATTGGAGTGGATCAGCTTGAGCAAAGTGATGTGTAGAATCACTGATCTACAAACCGGTTTTTCCCTGCCAGATAATAGTCGTAGAGCTCCGCCTCCCCTGGCTCAGGCGATCCCCCACCAAACACTCGCGCACAACCAGACATTGATTGATTGATTGATTGATTGATTGATTGATTGATTGATTGATTGATTGATTGTGTTCTAGCTAAAGACCATTTCCTAGTATTTTCTACCTGCAGCAAACCTAGTGGATAACGCTGGAAATACCGGTCAAGAGAAAAACATCCAAAACAACTGACCCTAAATATAGTACAAACACAGAAACACACAGAGAAACACACAGAAACACACAGAGAAACAAACAGTGTGTTTGGTAAGTGTATTGATGACCTGGTCCCCTCACCTCATAGTTCTCCATCTCCACATCATCTACGTCCAGGTCCAGACTGATGGCTGGTCCCACTGCTGTAGGAGGCACAGGAAGCATCGACCTGCACAGAGACACAACGGTCACACATCACCCAGACTAAAATAGGGACATGACACTTGGGATGTGGAAAAAGGCAATGTATTGTGGCGTTGTCAATACAGTGTACAGCATGTTCAGTTACGTTAACACCTCACCTTAAAGGGTGTCCAATTTTAGGTCCTGAGCGACTTTGGGTCATTGAAAAGCGTACGTGTATCATTACGTTCTTTATTCATTTCATACTCACAGGAAGTACGGCAGGAAGCCTGGGTAGTAGGGAGGTGGGGGCGGAGGTGGGTGCTGCTGTAACCGGTACCTGTGGCCGTTGACACGCCGCGGCAGCATGTGGGGGTATGGCTGAACAGGAGACAGAGAGAGACATAGCTGTTAACATGGTGGGGGTGAAATATCCTATGGAAGTGACTGGTTATTTAAAATGCCAATTACACCAGCTCTGTAGCTTTAGCTAGTTCTACAATCTGAAGCCTTACCACTGGGGAAGGGTTAGACAGCTAGCTAAAGTCTTACCACTGGGGAAGGGTTAGACTGAGCTAGCTAAAGTCTTACCACTGGGGAAGGGTTAGACTGAGCTAGCTAAAGTCTTACCACTGGGGAAGGGTTAGACTGAGCTAGCTAAAGTCTTACCACTGGGGAAGGGTTAGACTGAGCTAGCTAAAGTCTTACCACTGGGGAAGGGTTAGACTGAGCTAGCTAAAGTCTTACCACTGGGAAGGGTTAGGCTGAGCTAGCTAAAGTCTTACCACTGGGGAAGGGTTAGACTGAGCTAGCTAAAGTCTTACCACTGGGGAAGGGTTAGACTGAGCTAGCTAAAGTCCCACTGGGGAAGGGTTAGACTGAGCTAGCTAAAGTCTTACCACTGGGGAAGGGTTAGACAGCTAGCTAAAGTCTTACCACTGGGAAGGGTTAGACAGCTAGCTAAAGTCTTACCACTGGGGAAGGGTTAGACTGAGCTAGCTAAAGCCTTACCACTGGGGAAGGGTTAGACTGAGCTAGCTAAAGCCTTACCACTGGGAAGGGTTAGACTGAGCTAGCTAAAGTCTTACCACTGGGAAGGGTTAGGCTGAGCTAGCTAAAGTCTTACCACTGGGGAAGGGTTAGACTGAGCTAGCTAAAGTCTTACCACTGGGAAGGGTTAGACTGAGCTAGCTAAAGCCTTACCACTGGGGAGGGTTAGACAGCTAGCTAAAGTCTTACCACTGGGGAAGGGTTAGACTGAGCTAGCTAAAGTCTTACCACTGGGGAAGGGTTAGGGATGGATAGCTCTATGTTTTGCTAACTGTGTGACGGTGAAGACATGAGGTCTTACCACAGTAAAGGGTTAACCCATTCATAGACTAACTACCTTTAGCGCCTATTGACGATAGCATCTTCTGGCCAGGGGGAGTTTTGTTAAGAACCCCGATGCTCATTCTGAACCTTAAAACTCATTGCTTGTTTTGGAAACATAAGGAACGTATCTTTCACATCAGCACAAAAGAAAGTTGTAAAAAAAAAAATGACGACACACATTTATGGGGTTAGTGTTCCCACACGGCCATATCACCAAGGTTACAGCGCTTGTTTACGGAAGACAGAGGCGGTCACCTGTGCTAATTAGCCACCTAGCGTGCTCCCAACACCTGTGTGTCAGCTAACTGGGGAGGAAGTGTAGTTTGTCAACTGGAGGCACACACAGCGTGTGGATCTGTGCTAAACTGCTACAGTAAATGTATATTTTTATTTGAAAGATTATTTCTCGTTGATTTACATTTACATTTACGTCATTTAGCAGACGCTCTTATCCAGAGCGACTTACAAATAGATGAAAGGGGTATATCTACTAGTGATTAGTGCTTTTTGAGGTCGGGGTTCGGTTTCGATTAGATTATTAAAAAATAAATCACAGTATTCGATTTTGATAATTTTTTAAAAACATTAAATGTATTATGAAATAATGACATTACAATGATTAGAGCTTTTTAATGGAAATTCCAAAGCCAAAAACAGTGAACATTCAATTGCCAAAACCGATCTCGACAAACCATTTCTCGGACCTCGCTTTGTGCACGGGGGCATTGTCATGCTGAAACAGGAAAGGACCTTCCCCAGACTGTTGACACAAAGTTGGAAGCACAGAATGTCATTGTATGCTGTAGCATTAAGATTTCCACCGGAACTAAGGGGCCTAGCCTGAACCATGAAAAAAAAAAACAGCCCCAGACCATTATTCCTCCTCCACCAAACTTTACAGTTGGCACTATGCATTGGGGCAGGTAGCGTTCTCCTGGCATCCCCCAAACCTAGATTCGTCCGTCGGACTGCCAGATGGTGAAGAATGATTCATCACTCCGAAGAACGGAGTTTTACACCACTGCTCCAGAGTTTTACACCACTCCAGCCAACACTTGGCATTGCGGATGGTGATCTTAGGCTTGGCATTGCGGATGGTGATCTTAGGCTTGGCATTGCGGATGGTGATCTTAGGCTTGGCATTGCGGATGGTGATCTTAGGCTTGGCATTGCGGATGGTGATCTTAGGCTTGGCATTGCGGCTGCTGGGCGATGGATCCCCATTTCATGAAGCTCCCGACGAACAGTTCTTGACTGGTTGGAAATGTGGCATCCTATGACGGTGCCACGTTGAAAGTCACTGAGCTCTTCAGGAAGGCCATTCTACTGCCAATGTTTGTCTCTGGAGATTGCATGGCGGTGTGCTCGATTTTATACACCTGTCAGCAACGGATGTGGCTGAAATAGCCGAATACACTAATTTGAAGGGGTGTCCACATACTTTTGGTCATGTAGTGTAGGTCGACTTGATTTCACTCTAGAAAAAGGGCGCGTTGGGCTCACACGAAAAAAATTAACTAAATGGAATTCAAGTAATTGAACAGACGTCGGTCAATTAGCTGTTTAATAACGGGTTAATCGCTCAGCACTGCTACCTACCTCTAACTTCCTTCATACTGGACAGAAACATAAAAATGGTGTCCACAAGTTCATCTGACTCTGGGGAAGTAGATAACGCCAAAATCCCGAAGCATCCCTTTAATAATGTAAAAATACGTTTGTTACTCAAATAAGGAGTATCGATTAGCAACTATCGAAATTAACTGCCGTCACGGCCGGTATGTACTTCCAAAAAATGTCTAACTAAAAATGTCCAAGCAACCCAAAGAAATGTCGGCACCTGGTGGATGGGAGTTTCAAATCGGTGCTTTCTGGGCGTTAGAAGGGTTTATAACTCACAGATACTGGTTCAGCTAGCTAGCTCTATGGCATCAAGCCTTACCACTGGGAAGGGCAGATGTGAGGTAAAGTCTTACCACTGGGAAGGGCAGATGTGAGGTAAAGTCTTACCACTGGGAAGGGCAGATGTGAGGTAAAGTCTTACCACTGGTAAGGGCAGATGTGAGGTAAAGCCTTACCACTGGGAAGGGCAGATGTGAGGTAAAGTCTTACCACTGGGAAGGGCAGATGTGAGGTAAAGTCTTACCACTGGGAAGGGAAGATGTGAGGTAAAGTCTTACCACTGGGAAGGGCAGATGTGAGGTAAAGTCTTACCACTGGGAAGGGAAGATGTGAGGTAAAGTCTTACCACTGGGAAGGGCATCTCCTGGTGCAGAGGCTCCTGAGGGAGGTACTGGAGGGGGACAGAGGGAGGCATCGCTGGTGGGTGGTGGTGGTTCGAGGGAGGGTAAGAGAACGTTCCTAATGGGTGCTGGTCCCCCCTGAGATCCACCTCATTCTCTACCCTCTGGAGAGGCTGGCCGACCGACGGGAGAGGGAGGGAGTGAGAGAGAGAACTTAACAGTCAGTGACAGGTTTCACACATTCTAACTCAGACTCATTCCTTTTTAATTCATGTGGATCAACTACTATACAGAAATGTGCATTCAGAAAGTACCACTGAAAGCAATATCAATATTTGGTTAACACATTCTAACTAAATCCTAGGCGACTCATCACTTTTTTTCCAACTACCGTGTAAGTGTACTAGATGACGAGGCATACTTCTAGTGTTATTTGTAACGGACAGGATTCCGTCCCAAATGGCACCCTATTCCCTACACACTGTGAAAGCAGGACACACACGCACTAACAGTCACTTAGGGATAGTTCTCTTGAGTCATAGCTAATGAAAACAAATAGTTGTGTGTGTGTGTGTGTGTGTGTGTGTGTGTGTGTGTGTGTGTGTGTGTGGATGGTTGGAAACAGAGAGTATGATAAATAAAATAAAGAAACTATTTTGGGTTGAAAAACACTCCAGGCCACTCCTGAACGACTACAACTTGATAGAAAGTAGAAATTGTAAAATGGATTAAATTGAGATTTTGTTTCAGTGGCCTACACGCAATACCCCATAATGTCAAAGTGGAATTATGTTGAAATGTCTTGAGTCAATAAGTATTCATCCCCTTTGTTATGGGGAGCTTAAATAAGTTCAGGAGTAAAAAATATCTTAAGTCACATAAGTTGCCTGGACTCACTGTGTGCAATACTAGTGTTAAACATGACTTTTGAATGACTACCTCATCTCTGTACCCCACACATACAATTATCTGTAAGGTCCTCAGTCGAACAGTGAATTTCAAAACACAGATTCAACCACTAAGACCAGGGAGGTTATCCAATGCCTCGCAAAGAAGGGCACCTATTGGTATATGGGTAAAAAAAAGCAGACATTGAATATTCCTTTGAGCATGGTGAAGTTATTAATTACACTTTGGATGGTGTATCAATACACTAAGTCACTACAAAGATACAGGCGTCCTTCCTAACTCATTTGCACGAGAGGAAGGAAACCGCTCAGGGATTTCACGATGAGGCCAATGGTGACTGAAAAAAACCTCTTAAAATCTCCCAGTCAATCCTGATCCAGTTTTATGCACCAATCATTGAGTCCATCCTCACCTCCTCCATCACCGCCTGGTTTGGGTCTGAGTCGGCCCGCTTCAAGGGCAAACTGCAACGCATTGTCCGGTCTGCAAAGGGTCATTGGCTGTCACCTGCCCTCTATCGGGGTCCTGCACGACTCCAGGGCAAGGAAGCGTGTGGGGAAAATTATTGCCTACCCCTCCTCCAAAAATTCACCTCTGGGCAGGCGTTTCAGGAATCTCGTCCAAAAAGTTGACTAAAGTTTGCCAAAAAGCACATGGAAGATCATCAAGACTTTTGGAATAATTTTCTATGGACAGATGAGTCAAAAGTAAAACTTTTTGGACGACATGGGTCTCATTAAGCCTGGTGAAAACCAAACACTGCATTCCAGAGTAAGAACCTCATACCAACGGTCAAGCATGGTGGTGGTGGTGTGATGGTTTCGGGATGCTTTGCTGCCTCAGGACCTGGACAACTTGCCTCAATAGAACAAACCAAGAATTCTACAGGAGAATAACATTTTAAATTAAAAATGCCATTTAGCAGACGCTTTTATCCAAAGCGACTTACAGTCATGTGCGCATACATCTTTACGTATGGGTGGTCCCGGGGATCGAACCCACTACCCTGGCATTACAAGTGCCATGCTCTACCAATTGAGCTACAGAGGACCACAGGCCATCCGTCTGTGAGCTTAAGATGAAGCGCAGCTGGGTCATGCAGCAAGACAATGATCCAAAACACACACAATCAAGTCTACATGAAAATGGTTAAAAAGCAACAAATTTGAAGTTTTGGAATGGCCAAGTCAAAGTCTAGACCTAATCCCAACTGAGATGTTGTGGCAGGACTTGAAACGAGCAGTTCATTTTTGAAAACCCACAAATGTCACTGAGTTAAAGCAGTTCTGCATGGAAGAGTGGGCCAAAATCCCTCCACAGCGACGTGAGAGACTGATAAACAACTACAGGAAGCATTTGGTTGCAGTCATTGCAGCTAAAGGTGGCACAACCAGTTATTGAGTGTAAAGGGGGCAATTATGTGTTGCATAACTTTGTTAATTAAATAAGTATCAATAATTGTTGTTATTTGTAAACTCAGGTTCCCTTTATCTAATATTAGGTTTTGATTGAAGATATGATAACACTCAGTATCAAAAATATGCAAAAATAGAGGAAATTAGAAAAGGGGGCATATACTTTTTCACAGCACTGTGTATCAACCGTATACCAACTGTATTCACCTTATGTAGCCCCGCCCCCTTTACCCAGATCCATTCGAACACGATTGTGTTTGTCTTTCCGTTTCACAACTTTCCGTCAACGCTAGCGAATTACCTCAGAGCGGTGGCTAGCTAATAATTAAAAAAACGCGCATCGTTAAACACATCTTAACAAATAAACAAAAACCCTGAGCCAAAGCGGTTAAACAGCATTGACTTCACACACCATAAAGGCCAGTGACCAATATGCAGAAAAGCGTCCAGAATGTCCACCCCTGCCTCCCACTCCTGCATTCCACTCGCAGGAGGACTTGAATAGGAGCCTGGAGACACCTGAATCTGCCTGTGGGGAGTCTGCTCTATAAGTGTGTTAAATAGTATCACAGCCAGTGGCATCCCAGGTCAAATTGGACTGAATGGAATATTTATTTGTGGCTGTACCATTTTAAAATGTATTTGAACTGATGTGTGTCTCTCTTCTGTTCAACGCTTTCTAACGCCATATAAATAACTTAATATATATTGTCTACTCTTTCCCAGCCACATGGACAGCGTGTCAATTACAACTGCCAGAAGTGCCTGTCCTTCTGCAATGAATTTGTGAAACCTGACCCAACCCAGTCGACTGCTTTGGAACAGATCACAACGGAGCAGAGTGCCTCACACTTGTGGCATGACTCAAGGAAGCTTCGAGTTACTGCAAGCACAGCCAAGAAGGTCCCCGTCAGGGAATCCACCAACACTGGTCAGTTTCTCCAGGAGCATCCTGTATCCCGGGTTCCGAGGGAATGCAGCCACACGCTACGGGAAAGATATTGAGCTGATGACCTCCCAGTGGCTCTGGAAGACTGTGGATACTCTGTGGACCACAGAGGCACTGTTGTCAGGGTTGAAGAGCCTTAGCTATCAGCAAGCCCTGACGGACTGCTGAACTCCAAGGAGCTGTTGGGGATCAAGTGTCCTGTCATGGGGAAGGGCTGTGATTCTCCGGATGGTGTCCTGTCATGGGGAAGGGCTGTGATTCTCCGGATGATGTCTTCAACGGGAAAGCCTGTGATGTGAAGTTGGTGGAGGGCACACCCCAACTGCAACCACACAGGCCACTACATGCAGGTGCAAATTGGTATGTTTTGCACAGGACTGAGAGAAAGTAAAAAGGTGCTCATCTGGACTCCGTCCCAGCAAGTTGACATCCCTGTTCCCTGTGATGCAGAGTTCTGTGCCGAGGCTGTCCTGAGGTTGAAGACCTTCTCCTTTACACACACGCTGACATTTATTGTTGAGGAGCATCAGGCAGGCAGATTGTCACTGAGTGACAAATACATGCAGCTCTGTAGAATGATGTAGTCAGATGTCTCTCCTGTTTGCAGTTACTATTAACAAATTGTTTTTAAATTTTAAAAGCCTGACTTAATGCATCAACAGTCACAGTATTGTGGAAATTGTTTTTATGGCTTTGTTTTTTTATTAATATTAATGAGTATGTAAAACAAATAATTAAGTTGAGTTGTTATAGAATGAATTGAAATTTATTTAACGTGACTTTTGACACATAACTTTAATTCATATTGGGAAATCGACCCTGTGAATGGCATTTGACTGGTCAGTTCATTCCTTGTGGTCCTCTGTAGCTCAGCTGGTAGAGCACGGCGCTTGTAACGCCAAGGTAGTGGGTTCGATCCCCGGGACCACCCATACACCAAAAAAAAAAATGTATGCACGCATGACTGTAAGTCGCTTTGGATAAAAGCGTCTGCTAAATGGCATATTATTATTATTATTCAGCATCTTCATTAATGATATCACCACACAGGTTACACAGGGCAGCACAGATTTGAAGTATTTTGTCCATTCTAGATGAGGTTGAGTCTAAACTGTTTGAGCCTTTGAATTACGCGTTCCACATGAACCCTCACGTCTTGTACATGTGGTGTCCTCCTCTGACAGCTGTGCGCCTCTTTTTTGTGAAGGCTGGACCTCATCACCTGGATAGGAGGTACACCAGGAACCCAGAATCCGATGTTATATATTTGTGGCTACATCTACCTCCATATGCTGAGGAGATGAACATCACTAGACCACAAGGTGCAATGGCCACCAGGTACTTGATAGTGTTCTGGGCGTAGTAATGACTGAATGACTCCCCCCCCCTTGAATCCAGATTCTTGCACTTCTGTAAAAGCAGTTTCTGAGCAGTCAATAATGTAGATTGTTCCTGGGTAGTGGTCCTTAAAAACATTGTGGCATTGTAGCACGGATGGTCTCCCTTGGCAGCCATGGAATGAACTCCCTCAGATTCTCTTCCATCATGTCAATCCAATAACTAAATCACTCGACTGACAATCCGCTAAGGTGCTAGCCATCAAGCTAACGAAGTTGGTACCAGATTAGTTTTGCAATGGAGCCCTCTTTGTCTGGAGAACTAAATGAACGGTTCCAGCACTGTATCTATTACGCTTTGTTTCAAGACAAACTGGATCACTCTGAGTTCAAATGCGGCAATAGTTTACTTGCCAGGGGTTATAGTCTTGAGGTGGCTTCCTTGATCACGCAGGTCGCCAGCCTACGGAAGAAACTGGGGAAAACGCAGAGTGGAATGTTGACCTTTTCTACGCCGGTGGCTGGACGGCGTTCGCGCTTGTTGGATGCATCTCCGCCTTGTCATTTGTCGTTATCCGACTGGCCGGTGTTGCCCGGAGCTCCCCCATCTGATAGCGCCGTCGAAGGAGCACAGCATGAGGAGAAAGGCAATCAACGATGGTCGCATGTCAAAAGCCGTGGAAGCCAAAGACAGCAGACTCCCGCTAAGCAATCTACACTCCCAACGAGAGGCCCGGAGCGGATTAAAACAACGTATAGTTACGCCGTCCTGGAGCCTGATCTTCCTGCACCTTCGTCGCTGGGGGTGCCTGTGTCTGCGGCGCCTACTACTACGATTTCGAAGTCGGCAACCTTCCGTCCCTGCTCTGGATCGAGCATCTGTCGGAGGCCTGCATCCTGTGAAGCGTGGGAGTGGGCGGATTTCCTCGTCTTTCTCGCCAGCCGTGATTTTGGGCAGCTCCATGGTAAGAAATGTGACCGTTCCTGGTGCAAAAACAATGTCCTATCCCAGAGCTCGAGTAAATGTCATTACTAAGCTGCTCCCGAATGTACTACGTCAGGACATGGAAATAGATTCTACCGTAGTCCATGTGGGTTTTAATTACATTATAAAGGGCAGCTCTGAACAGTTGAAACTGGATTTTAAAGAGCTGATTGACTCTCTGCTAGACACTAAATAAAAGACCATCATATCTGTCCCTGTGCCCTCTCTGAATCGTGGCATTGAACGCTTTAGCAGGATTCTTTCTCTTCACAACTGGCTACGTGATTATTGCAGCTCAATCGGTGTAACTTTTGTTGACAATTTCGATACCTTTTGGAAACAAAACACATTTCACACGGAGGATGGGATCCACCCAAATCATTTGGGTTCCTGAATCCTTTCACAGCATTATAAGGCTGCGTTGAGACAATGACTTAGCGATGACCCAAGCCCAGCTCAGCTAATCCCCATCATTGTGACGCAGAGTTGTCAAAATGCTTCAGCAAATGTACATTACACCAGGGGCGTCGGTAGACACAATGTGGGTAACCTGGTTTGTGTCCCTCTAGCTGCCCTGGGTTCCTCTGCTGATCCTGCAGCTGTTGTGTAGTGATCATGTGCCCAGGAACCAGATTTATACTGTTAGCACTGAGGCGGTGTGCCCGAGGAGGCAGTCCACCGTGTGCAGCTCACCCTGCACTAACATAAAGAACATGGAGCACATCTACTGCTGCTAAGCTTCCCAGTAAAGCAATATAAACAAGTAAGCATCCCAGAAGAAAAGTGCTCAAAATAGCCCACGTTAACATATGTAGCTTAAGAAACTAAGTTTATGAAATCAATAATTTGTTAGTAACAGATGACATTCATATTCTGACTATCTCTGAAACTCACTTAGATAATAGCTTTGATGATACAGTGGTAGCAATGCAAGGTTATAACATTTACAGAAAAGATAGAAATGCCAATGGTGGAGGTGTTGCTGTTTATATTCAGAACCACATTCCTGTGAAGATTAGAGAGGATCTCATGTTAAATACTGTTGAAGTAATATGGCTACAGGTTCATCTGCCTCACCTAAAGCCCATTCTGGTGGGAAGCTGCTATAGACCACCAAGTGCTAACAGTCATTATCTGGATAACGTGTGAAATGCTTGATAATGTATGTGATATCAATAGAGAGGTATACTTTCTGGGTGATTTAAATATTGACTAGCTTTCATCAGGCTGCCCACTCAAGAAAAAGCTTCAAACTGTAACCAGTGCCTGCAACCTGGTTCAGGTTATCAGTCAACCTACCAGGGTGGTTACAAACAGCACAGGAATTAAATTATCAACATGTATTGATCATATCTTTACTAATGCTGCAGAGATTTGTTTGAAAACAGTATCCAAATCCATCGGATGTAGTGATCACAATATAGTAGCCATATCTAGGAAAACCAAAGTTCCAAAGGCTGGGCCTAATATTGTGTATAAGAGGTCATACAATACGTTTTGTAGTGATTCCTATGTTGTTGATGTAAAGAATACATGTTGGTCCGTGGTGTGTAATGAGGAGCAAACAGACACTGCACTTCACAAATTTATGAAATTGCTTATCCCAGTTACTAATAAGCATGCACCCATTAAGAAAATGACTGTAAAAACTGTTAAATCCCCGTGGATTGATGAGGAATTGTATGGTTGAGAGGGATGAGGTAAAAGGAATGGCAAATAAGTCTGGCTGCACAACCGATTGGCAAACGTACTGCAAATTCAGAAATCATGGGACTAAACTGAATAAAAAGAAGAAGAAACTACACTATGAAACAAAGATAAATGACAAAGAATGATAGTAAAAAGCTTTGGAGCAGCTTCAATTACATGTTGGGGAAAAAGGCAAACTCAGCTCCATCATTAATTGAATCAGATGGCTCATTCATCACAAAACCAACTCATATTGCCAACTACTTTAATAATGTTTTCATTGGCAAGATTAGCAAATTTAGGCATGACATGCCAGCAACAATTGCTGACACTACACATCCAAGCATAGCTGACCAAATTATGAAAGACAAGCATTGTAATTTTGAATTCCGTAAAGTGAGTGTGGAAGAAGTGAAAAAAGTTATTGTTGTCTATTAACAATGACAAGCCACCGGGGTCTGACAACTTGGATGGAAAATTACTGAGGATATTAGTGGACGATATTGCCACTCCTATTTGCCATATCTTCAATTTAAGCCTACTAGAATGTGTGTGCCCCCAGGCTTGGAGGGAAGCAAAAGTCATTCCGCTATTAGCCTGTTACCAACCATTAGTAAACTATTGGAAAAAATTGTGTTTGACCAGATACAATGCTATTTTACTGTAAACAAATTAACAACAGACTTTCAGCACGCTTATAGAGAAGGACATTCAACAAGCACAACACTTACACAAATGACTGATGATTGGCTGAGAGAAATTGATGATAAAAAGATTGTGGGGGCTGTTTTGTTAGACTTCAGTGCGGCTTTTGACATTATCGATCATAGTCTACTGCTGGAAAAACGTATGTGTTATGGCTTTACACCCCCTGCTATATTGTGGATAAAGAGTTACCTGTCTAACAGAACACAGAGGGTGTTCTTTAATGGAAGCCTCTCCAACAAAATCCAGGTAGAATCAGGAATTCCCCAGGGCAGCTGTCTAGGCCCCTTGCTTTTTTCAGTCTTCACTAACAACATGCCACTGGCTTTGATTAAAGCCAGTGTGTCTATGTATGCGGATGACTCAACACTATACACGTCAGCTACTACAGCAACTGAAATAACTGCAACACTTAACAAAGTGTAGTTACAACATTGTAGTTACTCCACAATACTAGCCTAAATGACAGAGTGAAATGAAGGAAGCCTGAACAGAATAAAAATATTCCAAAACATGCATCCTGTTCGCAATAAGACACTAAAGTAAAACTGCAAAAAATGTGGCAAAGAAATCCTGAATACAAAGTGTTATGTTTGGGGCAAATCCAACACAACACTGGGTACCACTCTTCATATTTTCAAGCATGGTGGTGACTGCATCATGTTATGGGTATCTGCTTGTCATCGGCAAGGACTGGGGAGTTTGTTTTTAGAATAAAAATAAACGGAATAGAGCTAAGCACAGGCAAAATCCTAGAGGTAAACCAGGTTCAGTCCGCTTTCCAACAGACACTGGGAGACAAATTCACCTTTCAGTAGGACAATAACCTAAAACACAAGGCCAAATCTACACTGGGGTTGCTTACCAAGATGTTCCTGAGTGGCCTAGTTACAGTTTTGACTTACAATCGGCTTGAAAATCAATGGCAAGACTTGAAAATGGCTGTCTACCAATGACCAACAACCAATTTGACAGAGCTTTAATAATTTTTTTTAAGAATAATGTGCTAATATTGTACAATCCAGGTGTGCAAAGCTCGTAGAGACTCCCAGCTGTGATCGCTGCCAAAGGTGATTCTAACATGTATTGGCTCAGGGGTGTGACATATTTCTGTATTTAATTTTCAATACATTTGCTAAAGTTTCTAAAAAAAAACATGTATTCACTTTGTCATTATGGGGTATTGTGTGTAGATGGGTGAGAACAAATACAATTGAATCCATTTTGAATTCAGGCTGTAACAACAAAAACGTGAAATAAGTCAAGTGGTATGAATACTTTCTGAAGGCACTGTATATACTTTCAAATAAGTGCCATTTTTTTGGGGGGCCCACAAATTGATTTTGACAAACAAATCGAGAAAAACATCTCGATGTGGAGTTTGAGCCAAAACGTTCGACCCCCCCCCCCCCCCCCCCCCCCGTTGGTAGTGGTGAAGGAGTAGCTCACTAGCTACCCACTACAGAATCCATGGTCTGCAGTGGCCGAGCTCCTACTATGGAAAAGCCAGAGACGGCGAGACACCTTGATGAGACCGCGCTGCCTGCCTGCCTGCCTGCCTGCCTACCTGCCTGCCTGCCTGCCTGCCTCCAGACTTTCTCTCCCTGCTTAACCACCTCCCTCAGATGACCACTCCAAGCCATGAACTTTCTAAATGTTCATCATATGTTGGTGTTTCTAAATTGCATGTTTGTTTTTTTTGGGGGGGGGGGTTACTTTAAAGCGCTTTGAGATTCTTGTAATGAATGTATGTAATGAAGAGCGCTACAAAAGTTGAATCAATTATTATTACTTTTGACCAGAACCCTATGGGCCCTATGTACTATGTAGGGGTGCCATTTGGGACTCAATAGGGTACTCACCGTGCGTGTGTGCTGCCTCTGTAGAGGGAGGAACTGGCTGAGAGGAGTAAGGTGAGGAGGCTGGTGGGGGGGCCCCGGGGGGTTGGGGTGCAGTATAAAATGCTCCCTGGAGATCAGCGGTGGGAAGGCTTGGTAAGACACCGGTAAATGCTGCATTGTACAGGCTTGGATGAGCTACAAAAGAGAGAAAAAAAAACAGACAGACACACTATTAATAACAAATGACAATAATAAACTGTGGTTAACCATACGGAACAAGACTGGCAGGACCGTCCTCAAGAAACCAAATTCAACATGAGTCAAATAATAATCTATGGATTAAAAGCAATCTATGATCTATGGGTATTACTAGCCAAACACGGCCAATCCTTACTCTACACAAACACATGAGCAGGAGTGAATATGTCCAAAGCACAGATGCAATGACGTCAAAAGTATTTGCAAAGATCATGCTGCTAAACAGCTTAAGAAAGAAGCAGTGTTGGTAGGGATGCTACATCGACAGTGAACACGACTGAAGTGGTATGGCGTGTTGGTAGTGGTATGGCGTGTTGGTGGTGGTATGGCGTGTTGGTAGTGGTATGGCGTGTTGGTAGTGGTATGGCGTGTTGGTGGTGGTATGGCGTGGTAGTGGTATGGCGTGTTGGTAGTGGTATGGCGTGTTGGTAGTGGTATGGCGTGTTGGTAGTGGTATGGCGTGTTGGTAGTGGTATGGCGTGTTGGTAGTGGTATGGCGTGTTGGTAGTGGTATGGCGTGTTGGTAGTGGTATGGCGTGTTGGTAGTGGTATGGCGTGTTGGTGGTGGTATGGCGTGTTGGTGGTATGGCGTGTTGGTAGTGGTATGGCGTGTTGGTAGTGGTATGGCGTGTTGGTAGTAGGGGTTCGAACCGAAATTATTTTCCAATCGTTTCGTTCTAAACAGAACCTTATTTATTTTGGTACCGTTCCACTGTTCCGACCAGCAGAATAAAGTTCTGAACCGGTTTGAACCAAAATAAAAGTACTGGTTTACATCATTCCTTTCTGTTCCTTTTTAAAATTCTGAAATATACAGAATAACCAATAATATCAATCTATTTATACCCAGTACCAGTCAAGGGTTTTTCTTCTTTATTTTTAAAATGTTTTACATTGTAGAATAATAGTGAAGACATCAAAACTATGAAATAACACATATGGAATCATGTAGTAACCAAAAAAAGTGTTAAACAAATCAAAATATATGTCATATTTGAGATTCTTCAAATAGCCACCCTTTGGCTTGATCACAGCTTTGCACACTCTTGGCATTCTCTCAACCAGCTTCACCTGGAATGCTTTTCCAACAGTCTTGAAGGAGTTCCCACATATGCTGAGCACTTGTTGGCTGCTTTTCCTTCACTCTGCCGTCCGACTCATCCCAAACCATCTCAATTGGGTTGAGGTCGGGGGATTGTGGAGGCCAGGTCATCTGATGCAGCACTCAATCACTCTCCTTCTTGGTAAAATAGCCCTTACACAGCCTGGAGGTGTGTTGGGTCATTGCCCTGTTGAAAAACAAATGATAGTCCCACTAAGCCCAAACCAGATGGGATGGTGTATCGCTGCAGAATGCTGTGGTAGCCATGCTGGTTAACTGTGCCTTGAATTCTAAATAAATCACAGACAGTGTCACCAGCAAAGCACCCCCACACCATAACACCTCCTCCTACATGCTTTACGGTGAGAACTACACATGCAGAGATCATCCGTTTACCCACACCGCGTCTCACAAAGACACGGCAGTTTGAACCAAAAATCTCCAATTTGGACTCCAGACCAAAGGACAAATTTCCACCGGTCTAATGTGCATTGCTCGTGTTTCTTGGCCCAAGCAAGTCTCTTCTTATTATTGGTGTCCTTTAGTAGTGGTTTCTTTGCAGCAATTCGACCATGAAGGCCTGACTCACGCAGTCTCCTCTGAACAGTTGATGTTGAGATGTGTCTGTTACTTGAACTCTGTGAAGCATTTATTTGGGCTGCAATTTCTGAGGCTGGTAACTCTAATGAGCTTATCCTCTGCAGCAGACTCCGGGTCTTCCATTCCTGTGGCGGTCCTCATGAGAGCCAGTTTCATCATAGCGCTTGATGGTTTCTGCGACTGCACTTGAAGAAACGTTCAAAGTTCTTGAAATGTTCTGTATTGACTGACCTTTATGTCGTAAAGTAATGCTGGACTGTCGTTTCTCTTTGCTTATTTGAGCTGTTCTTGCCATAATATGGACTTGGTCTTTTACCAAATAGGGCTATCTTCTGTATACCAACCCTACCTTGTCACAACACAACTGATTGGCTCAAACGCATTAAGAAGGAAAGAAATTCCACAAATTGACTTTTAAGAAGGCACACCTGTTAATTGAAATGCATTCCAGGTGACTACCTCATGAAACTGGTTGAGAGAATGCCAAGAGTGTGCAAAGGTGTCATGAAGGCAAAGGGTGGCTATTTGAAGACTCTCAAATATAAAATATATTTTGATTTGTTTAACACTTCTTTGGTTACTACATGATTCCATATGTGTTATTTCATAGTTTTGATGTCTTCACTATTATTCTACAATGTAAAAAATGTTTTTTAAAGAAAGAAAAACCCTTGAACGAATAGGTGTCCAAACTTTCGACTGGTACTGTATATATATTTTTTTTACATTTAGCTCTACATTAAAATTACTTCACCAATCAGTGCAGACAGAGCAGCGTGCTGAGGAGCGGGTCAGCGATTTAATCTGTATAGGAAAGTCGTTAAGAGCTAATTATATTTTGCAGTAAAAACATGGTTTAATCATAATGAAAGGACAAACACACTGTGCTGCCAGTCACAGTGTAGGGTGAGAGAAGATGGAGGAAGCTTGCCTTGAAGCGCTAAGCATCTTGTTATGACATGCATTATCTCAATTAGGCCCACAGAATTATACCTAGGAGGAGTGGCTTCTATGGAGGAGTGGCTTCTATGGAGGAACTTTGAATGTCTTTGAATTTCCGAGTTGGTTTGATGTTGGACCAGAGCAAACGTTCGCTAGCTAGCTAACAAGCTTGTGTGTGCAGAGCAGCACTACACTTTAAAACATGTCTTACCTTTTTGTAGTTAATAAATCCAATGTGAAACGTGATAACTAGTGTCCTTAACTAGCATTGAAAATGTAAATCCATTCTTCTCTAATTAAACATCTCTCCCCAATTTCTGAATTACGTCGTCAGTAGGCTACAGTAACCTAGGCTACAGTAACCTAGGCTACAGTAACCTAGGCTACAGTAACCTAGGCTACAGTAACCTGCGCTACAGTAACCTAGGCTACAGTAACCTAGGCTACAGTAACCTGCGCTTAAGAGGGGAGGGGCAGGTGGTCTACACACACCCACTGGTAATGATGTCCAGCTGGCAGGCAGACGCTGGAATACGTTCTGAGTAACAGAGTGAGGGCTTTGCATAGGTGCTTTGTTAAAAGAGTTTTGTGGGACAAAAAAAGAATATGCCCGGAACGTAAAATAACGTTATTAATCGGTTCCCACGCTTTTAAAATAACGGGTCTGTTCCGGAACAGTATAGATCACTTTCGTATTCGATTCTGGTCCTCAAATAATGTTGTTATTTTCCAGTTTTCGGTTCTGTTCCCCCTTAACTAGTTCCAAGCAGTGGTATGTGGTATGGTGTAGGTAGCAGTGGTATGGTGTGTTGGTAGCAGTGTATTAACAGTGGTATGGTGTGTTGGTAGTGGTATGGTGTGTTGGTAGTGGTATGGTGTGTTGGTAGTGGTATGGTGTGTTGGTAGTGGTATGGTGTGTTGGTAGTGGTATGGTGTGTTGGTAGTGGTATGGTGTGTTGGTAGTGGTATGGTGTGTTGGTAGTGGTATGGTGTGTTGGTAGTGGTATGGTGTGTTGGTAGCAGTGTATTAACAGTGGTATTGTGTGTAGGAAGTGGTGTATTAACAGTGGTATTGTGTGTAGGAAGTGGTGTATTAACAGTGGTATGGTGTGTTGCTAACATGGACGTCACTGACATTTCAGCTCTTCCTTTTCAAACTCACAGGAGGAGGAAGGCAGCAGAGCAGAGAGAGCTGTCCGCTGAACATTACCGAGCATGCTGGTAGCTGCTGACTGTTGCACCCTGGGAGAGGTTGCCCAGTGTGGATGGGGAAACCGTGCGTCGTCACCGTGGTAACAGTGTAAGAGATGGGAACAGATCCCTGGTGCATCTTGGTACAAGAGAGAAAACAGTGATTCAGCCCATTTCCAAACAACTTCAAAAAGACAGAATGCAACATATAGTCAAGGTCTCATTTTGAAGACTGTTCTGTGTGTCATATTCACAAAGGTTCTATTTTTCTTTCTCCAAAGCTCACGGTGCCATAGAGCTCACGGTGCCATAGAGCTCACGGTGCCATAGAGCTCACGGTGCCATAGAGCTCACGGTGCCATAGAGCCTAACAGACTGCATAAATAACCCACATCTGGCCCGGATCTTAAACCAGTGTGAATTTCAATTTGCTAGACTACAACATCCACTGTGAAAGTAATGGAAGGAAAGTTGCACTCTTCTCTTCTGTCTTTTAACAGACCACCCCCCCCCCCCCCCCATCATGGAACACTGAAACTACAGCTGTGTACCTACGTACCTGGTCGTGTAGATCCACCATGATGGGGGTCTGTTGATGCTGAGGTGGGGGGTGTGCGGCAGGGTGAAGCATGCGTGGCGGTGCACTGGAGTGGCTGTACTGTCTGGCCTCATCTAAAGAAACCTGCTGACGTTGCTGGGAGAAGAGAGGGCGGTGGAAGTTCTCATCCTGGAGCAGGGCGTTCTGCAGTGCTACCGGTCGGTCTCGGCTCCCCCACTGTCGTCTCACTGGCGGGCTGCGGGAACATCACGTAAGCACACCATGAAACATCAGGCATACCATGAAACATCAGGCATACCATGAAACATCAGGCACACCATGAAACATCAGGCACACCATGAAACATCAGGCACACCATGAAACATCAGGCACACCATGAAACATCAGGCATACCATGAAACATCAGGCATACCATGAAACATCAGGCACACCATGAAACATCAGGCACACCATGAAACATCAGGCATACCATGAAACATCAGGCATTCCATGAAACATCAGGCATACCATGAAACATCAGGCACACCATGAAACATCAGGCACACCATGAAACATCAGGCATACCATGAAACATCAGGCATACCATGAAACATCAGGCACACCATGTATTCAAAAAAGTGTATCAAATTATCTGTTTAGGATATACTTAGATTGTCTTTAATGTAATGTTGTCTTTTTTTTTATTTTTACATTAAACATGTTTATGAATATCACAAGTTAGAGAAGGTCAGAGGGAATAAAGGCAACTAAACAACAGCTAGAATCCAAAAGACCTGGTGGCTGAAACATCAAGGATACCATGAAACATCAAGGATACCATGAAACATCAAGGACACCAAGAAACATCAAGGATACCATGCATGGACAATTAACATGATCTTGTTTAGGATATACTTACATTCTTTTTTTGATACAACACCCCATACAATTCTATAAGCATTTTCTTTTTTGGGGGTTATTTACAATGTTAATTCTGATTTTCTTCAGTTCATGTAAACTGTGACAATAGTTGATCAAACACAGTCAAATAAGTGCTGTCTGGGCAGTTGGTCCATGAATACAGCACAAATGATTCCTAAACCCTATGTAATAGATGGCCCATCATTCCATAATGACAGTTGATAAAACATTATTTATTTTTTTTAAAGAGGGTGGCTGCTTCCCAAACGGTACCTTTTTTCCCCCTTTATAGTGCATTACTTTTGACCAGGGCCTATAGTAGTGTGCTGAATAGGGTGCCATTTGGAACACATCCGTGTACTAAGGGAGTAGTATTCACCTTCTCCTGAGGTGCACTGGGGTGTCACAGGGCTCTCCTGGGAACCTCCTCTGGTTCAAAGGGGCTGTTGGTGGCCGCCTAGTCACTGCTATTTCCCATGGTCGCATTGGTGACGTCGTGGGGACCGACGAGTCACACTCTGGAAGAGGAGACCAGTGGTGCTGGAGGCACTTGTGCCTTCTAACCTCTGTCTTTACCCTGAAAATAAAAACACCGTTAGCTACCCAACCACGCTCACAAACTAGCCTGGATATTCAAAACTGAGGTTGATTTGAAATGTGTGTGTGTGTGTGTATATCAATATCAAATCATTTCTGGGTAACCTTACTGTAATAGATCTCCATTAAAATGGACAAAAATAGATTTTTTGCAAACAACTATTTCTCAAGCAAGAACCGTCTGGGAGTGGTCTGAGTGGGGCGGGGAAAACTGAAAACTAGCTGTTATTGGCAGAGAGGTTTGGAACTCTCTTTGTTATTGGTCTATTAACCAATTTACCGCATGGTGATGTCACCATGGAAAGCTGAAACTCCAGCCCATGCAAACCTGCTGATTAGAAGGTCCTGTGCAGATTAGATTTTCAACCAGCAACTATCAGAAAATAACACCGATCAAATGTTTTCACACTTCTACAGTGTTAGTTTCATCAGCTGTTGTACAATATGAGAAAAAAACACAGGAGAAACTGAATTTTGACTGTACGTTAGTAAGTAAGTCACTCTGGATAAGAGCATCTGCTAAATGACAAATGTATAGCTACTGTATCTAGCTGTATGTGCAAGGTGCAATGCATGTACACAGGCAGCCCATATGTTTTCCACTAATTAGTCCTAATCACGTCAGATTTCTTCACACCAGATCTGATCTGAAAACAAAAATAAAACCAAATTGGGCTGCCTGTATAAACGCAGCCAAAGAATCACTGGACTATTTCACGTCATATAAATTTGTAAGTAGGGGGCGCTGTAGCTAACTGAAACAAAAACAAGGAAAGCCATGTGCTCGGAGAGAAACAAAGCAACAACAAAGGACGAGGAGTTAGCTAGCTAAATAAGTAGCAATAATAGATTTGTTTCACGTTTCAATGAGACAGGCATGCAACGATAAAGCATATAACGTTACACTTATTTTTTAATTTCAAGTTGCATGGCTGATATTCCACGATGCTTACGCATTTAGCCTCAAAAAGCACAAAGGCATTGCTTGCAATGGACACAGGAGCTAGCTAGCTGTTATTTAAGCCAAGATAGCCGTCCACTGTCAACCACATTTTTGCAGTGTGCAACACATGCACAAAAGAATCAAGCTTTTCAATCATATTTTGCAAATATGCTTGCTATCATCAATAGCTAAATGCTTAAAAGGAACACATGATTAGCGAGCTAGGTAACTGTAGGCAGGTTAGTTAGTTACTTAGCTCGCTAACCATGTTTTCCTTTTAGCTAACTGAGAATGCATAACTAGCTAGCCACCTTTAGCTTACTTGCTTTAGTCTCACCTCAGAAGACGAGGGACGCTCGGACTGGGGTTGTTTTTGCTATGACCTAGATGGGAGCGCAAGTGCTGTAGTTTTCAAGTTTGACAGGTGCCCTTGGTGTCTGAAGTTTCAGTTGCGACGACAAAGCAGATATCGTTAGCTTAGCTAGCTAACGTTACCTCCCAAAGCAACCTATGGCTAACTGGTTAACGTTAGCTGGCTGTGTTGTTATGCTAGCAGATAGCGTATTTGCTAGCTAACGTTATTGCATAGTCCATCCATCGGTCTAAAGAAATATAAGCTGGTATATTAATTTTTCGAATAACTGCTTCGTTTAGAGTGATTTAATTAACGATACATGTAATTGGCACCATTCCTTCGCGGATGTTGTTGTCATGGAGCGCCTTGGACGTCGTTGTGTTTGATGAAGCCACACCTCTCTCCCTACGCAAGTGTTAAAAAGGCCAATCACAAGCAGTAGCCACACCTCCCTCCCTACGCAAGTGTTAAAAAAGGCCAATCACAAGCAGTAGTTTTGACTTTATTTAACTATTTAAAACAGGAGGCGTGCCCGAAACCAATTACGCTTTATAGCTACATTGTATCCCAAATAAACTCTTAATATCCTGTGGGGATGTGAATTATTGATCACAAATACATACAATCAAGAAACTATATTGGCCTGGGCACAGATACAACTTTGATAGTAAGTACAGCTTTTAAGAAGAACTAGACTAGGGCTGTCAAACTAATTTTGCCCCGGGGCCACATTCGGCATTCAACGAGGTCTGGAGGGCCACACTGAAAATGTGTTATATTTCCTCGCTGTCAAAATGTGCAAAAAAATTGTCTCCTATCCATTGTTTTTGGAATTTTTGATGCTCCCTGACTGTCTAGCTTTTATTTAGGTGATTATTAGCGAGTTGTACACGGTCAATGTAGGTCGATTCTCATTTCTCCTCAGTTTCGATTTGGTTTGAGGGATTTGAATGTATATTGAGATCATAGGTCCCCCCCTCCCCCATTATTTTTTCTAAATATATACATATATAGATATTTTTAAACTCATTTTTCTTCAATTTCTTCCATTTGGTCCTCTGTAGCTCAATTGGTAGAGCATGTCGCTTGTAACACCAGGGTAGTGGGTTCGATCCCCGGGACCACCCATACGTAAAAATGTATGCACACAGAGCTATTATCTGCTAGTACTCATTGCTAGTTAGTAATGTTAGCACACCCTGCTAGGTTAGTCATGTTAGCACACCCTGCTAGGTTAGTCATGTTAGCACAACCGGCTAGGTTAGTCATGTTAGCACACCCTGCTAGGTTAGTCATGTTAGCACACCCTGCTAGGTTAGTCATGTTAGCACAACCGGCTAGGTTAGTCATGTTAGCACACCCTGCTAGGTTAGTCATGTTAGCACAACCTGCTAGTTAGTCATGTTAGCACAACCTGCTAGTTAGTCAGTCATGTTAGCACGCACTGCTAGGTTAGTCATGTTAGCACAACCTGCTAGGTTAGTCATGTTAGCACAACCTGCTAGTTAGTCATGTTAGCACAACCTGCTAGGTTAGTCATGTTAGCACAACCTGCTAGTTAGTCATGTTAGCACACCCTGCTAGGTTAGTCAAGTTAGCACACCCTGTTAGGTTAGTCATGTTAGCACAACCTGCTAGTTAGTCATGTTAGCACACCCTGCTAGGTTAGTCAAGTTAGCACACCCTGTTAGGTTAGTCATGTTAGCACACCCTGCTAGGTTAGTCATGTTAGCACACCCTGTTAGGTTAGTCATGTTAGCACACCCTGCTAGGTTAGTCATGTTAGCACACCCTGCTAGGTTAGTCATGTTAGCACAACCTGCTAGTTAGTCATGTTAGCACAACCTGCTAGTTAGTCAGTCATGTTAGCACGCACTGCTAGGTTAGTCATGTTAGCACAACCTGCTAGGTTAGTCATGTTAGCACAACCTGCTAGTTAGTCATGTTAGCACAACCTGCTAGGTTAGTCATGTTAGCACAACCTGCTAGTTAGTCATGTTAGCACACCCTGCTAGGTTAGTCAAGTTAGCACACCCTGTTAGGTTAGTCATGTTAGCACAACCTGCTAGTTAGTCATGTTAGCACACCCTGCTTTGTTAGTCAAGTTAGCACACCCTGTTAGGTTAGTCATGTTAGCACACCCTGCTAGGTTAGTCAAGTTAGCACACCCTGCTAGGTTAGTCATGTTAGCACACCCTGCTAGGTTAGTCATGTTAGCACACCCTGCTAGGTAGTCACACTCTGTAGCTAAGACAGATCAGACATCCCTACAAAGGCCTATAGCTCCAGTCTATCACCTATGCCCAGACAGAAGCCAACCAGGCTAAAACGGGCAATTGCCGCCAACTGCCGGCTGCTCTGCCGGCTGCTCTGCCGGCTGCTCTGCCGGCTGCTCTGCCGGCTGCTCTGCCGGCTGCTCTGCCGGCTGCTCTGCATGTAAACAACTAGTCTCGCATGTAAACAACTAGTAGTGACTAAAAGGCAGATGGAACCTAAACCTTATGGGGGGGGGGAATTAAATACACATACAGTCTGCTTCTGACAACAATTCCACTGACAGATGACAACTTTCACCACATTTGTTAAAGGGGCAAGCTGGGATTAGTACATTATTTTTTTTTACTTTTAAATGAGTGATCTGGATGTTCAATCCTTGGCTCTTATAGCTCAGTCTATAAATATGAGAGTAGTTACATTTCTCCAGTCTCATCCCTCAGCTGTTTACCAAAACAAGAGGCGGGGTGTACATTTTGTTGTTAGAATCTCAGATTGCCCCTCAGTCATTCCATGTTCCTTCTGCCAGTAACTCTCACTATGGGATCTCAGCCAGTTACATCCTTCTCTCAAAAGTAGGCAGCCTTAGGGGACCAGTCTGTCATTTCCCATCATGAACAATATAGAAACTGTCTGTAGGAGCCAGGGGCCATAAAAAATGGTCAAAGACTCCAGGCTCCAAAGTCATAGACTGTTCTCTCTGCTACCCCACAGCAAGCGGTACCAATGCACCAAGTCTGGAACCAACAGGATCCTGAACAGCTTCTACCCCCAAGCCAAAAGACTGCTAAATAGTTAGTTAAAATAGTTAACCAATAGCTAACCGGAAGATCTGCATTTACCCTTTTTGCACTTACTCATCACATAGGGGCGGCAGGTAGCTTAGTGGTTAAGAGCGTTGCACCAGTAACCGAAAGGTCGCTGGTTCTAATCCCTGTGCCGACTAGGTGAAAAAAATCTGTCAATGTGCCCTTGAGCAAGGCACTTAACCCTAATTGCTCCTGTAAGTCGCTCTGGATAAGAGTGTCTGCTAAATGACTACAATGTAAATAGAGGCTGCTGTTACTGTTTATTATCTATCCTGTTGCCTAGTCACTATATATCTACCTGAATGACCTCGTACCCCTGCACATCGACTCGGTACTGGTACTCGTTATTATTTCTCTTTTCTTTCTCTCTGCATTGTGGGTAAGGGCCTGTAAGCATTTCACTGTTAGTCTACACCTGTTGTTTACAAAGCGTGTGACAAATACAATTTGATTTTGATTTTGACTGTACTTGTCCTGTGCACTGACCTCTCTGCCATAAAAATGATCATTT
Organism: Coregonus sp. 'balchen'; assembly: GCA_902810595.1. Taxonomy (NCBI): domain Eukaryota; kingdom Metazoa; phylum Chordata; class Actinopteri; order Salmoniformes; family Salmonidae; genus Coregonus; species Coregonus sp. 'balchen'. The sequence goes on along the minus strand of LR778255.1, from coordinate 33,932,402 downwards.
TCTGCCTTTGACTACAAGAAGTCACACATTGATACACATTTTAATGTATTTTTTCAACATATATTTTTGCATACGTGCACAACTGAGACAGTATACTGGTTTATGACCCATTACCAAAATTACTTCACATGTAGCCTAGTAAAAAGTTGAATGTGTTAATTTTTTTATATAGAGACTATATTCAAGAAGGGATCTATCGCAGGTATGGGTGTACAATAAATCATAGTTAATATAGAAGGAAATATAACCATTATAAGTTGACCATCCTTTCTATAAACTGTCATTTGAAATTGTGCATAGCCCACCATTTCTAATACCCAGAACTAAATACCTGGTCTCAGAGCATTTCGTATGATTCTGTAGTTAGCCCGCCCAACTACCTCATCCCTATATTGTTATTTATTTTGCTCATTTGTACCCCAGTATCTCTATTTGCACATCATCTCTTGCACATCTATCGTTCCAGTGTTAATACTAATTGTAAATATTTTGCACTATAGCCTATTTATTGCCTTACCTCCATAACTTGCTACATTTGCACACACTGTATATATATTTTCTGTTTTATTTTTGACTTTATGTTTTGTTTACCCCATATGTAACTCTGTTGTTTTGAATCGCACTGCTTTGCTTTATCTTGGCCAGGTCGCAGTTGTAAATGAGAACTTGTTCTCAACTGGCTTACCTGGTTAAATAAAGGTGAAAATAAAAAATAAATAACAAATATTCGTATGATTCTGTACGTAAATCCGAGACACTCCTTTTAGTATGATATGTTACGTTTCGTACGGTATGTATTAATTTGTGGCTGTCCATCATCCATTTCGTGTGATGTTACCAATTCCAATCCGTACGATGTGTTATGAATTGCAAAACGTACAATATTTCACAAATTTGCAAAACGTATGACATGTTACAAATTCCAATTTGCTGTAGCTAACGTCAGCTAGGTTGCTAACACTAAATGTTAGCTAGCGCTAGGGGTTAGGAGTTAGGTTAAAGTTAAGGTTAGTGAAGGGTTAGCTAAAAGGGTTAAGATTAGGGGAAGGGTTAGCTAAAAGGGTTAAGGTTAAGGTTATTGGAAGGGTTAGCTAAAAGGGTTAAGGTTAGGGGAAGGGTTAGCTAAAAGGGTTAAGGTTAAGGTTATTGGAAGGGTTAGCTAAAAGGGTTAAGGTTATTGGAAGGGTTAGCCAAAAGGGTTAGGGTTATTGGAAGGTTTAGCCAAAAGGGTTAAGGTTAAGGTTTTTGGAAGGGTTAGCCAAAAGGGTTAGGTGAAGGGTTAGCTAACATAAGTAGTTGCAAAGTAGCTAAAAAGTAGTAAGTAGTTGCAAAGTTTCGTATGATATTATTATTATTATTATTATTATTATTACAACCTTTGGGTTGCTAGACGTTTGCCTGATATGCCTGATATGCCCGCCCATTCACCCTTCTTTAATTTGTCTTAAGTAACGTATGTAACCATACCAAACGTAACATATCATACTAGTTTGAGTGTCCCAGATTTGCATTTACTATGTTAAGTCTATGAGATCAGTCTGAGACAACACTAAACCCTGTTTATCCAGCAGATAACACTGTAGGCTATGTGTAGCCTAGTCTGTGGTTTCCTCATAAGTGATAGCATATAGCAATCTATATGTGGCCACACAGAGGACTCCGGCCTGTTAGCCAATTACGTAACACATGCACCACAGTTGCAACTCTGGAGGGCCTAATTGTTAGGGCCACGATTTGTTTTACCACGACTTGGTGTTATGGAAGCGGGTATGTAGCTCAATTGGTAGAGCATGGTGCTTGTAACGCCAGGGTAGTGGGTTCGATCCCCGGGACCACCCATACGTAAAAATGTATGCACATATGACTGTATGTCGCTTTGGATAAAAGCGTCTGCTAAATGGCATATTATTATTATTATGTAAAAAGTGTGTTAAAGTCAGTGAGTACGGTTACATGCACACAATAATGAGATACAGTATTTGTGGATAGTCAGATTAATATAATAATTTGATTAGAACGTTGACATGCTTTTCCCTAATAACCCTGTTTACATGGACACATCTGAAATCAGGCTACCTGATGACGCTCTGATCAATGCAGAAAATCGGTAATCAAAATTAAATGTTCTACCACAGCGATGTTATTTTTTTGGGACGCATATTTGACTCCGAGTTCGGACATATAAAGTTTGTATGTGAAAACTACTTTTAAACGCATACATTCAGTTGTTCCGAACTCACTTCACTCACGCTAAAGAGAGCCCCACAGTGGAGGTGTCATAATACCCATAAAACCTAGTGGTCAAACAGGGAAATGGTTCCAATCGTTTTTTCCACCATTCATTTTTCCCATAGGGAATTTTAGAAACACTTAAAATAAGGGCTGTGTTTCGTGTAGGCTTACCCTGGGGTGACGTTTTAATAACCGTGTAAATCTCTCTAGGACAAGTTGACTTTTATCAATCAATATTTACTCTCAGATTCGAAAATGATAATTGCCATCAAAGTAGACACCATGCAAGACTACAAATCCCTGCAAGCTCCTGCATGTCATCGCTAGCTTGATATTTGGTATTTATTAGGATCCCCATTAGCCTCTGCAAAAGCATCAGCTACTCTTCCTGGGGTCCACATGAAACATGACATAATAGTACAGAACATTATTAGTCAAGGACTGAACTACAAATGTAAAATGTATGCACTCACTAACTGTAAATTCGCTCTGGATAAGAGCGTCTGCTAAATGACTAAAATGTAAAATGTCCAGGGGCCGGATTCTCAAAACACTACTTACGAAAAAACGAAAATGTTTCTTAAGGAAAAAATAAGAAGTTCATAAGTGCAATTCCTCAAAATGTTCTTAAGGAATTCATAGTTTTCTTAGCGACTTCGTAAATATATTTCCTAAGAACTTCGTAAATATCATCTTATGTGGCATTGACATTAGTGACGTGCTTGAAACCAATAAATACGCCTATGTAACTGGGATGATAGGATTTGGCCCACTATAATAAAGTGTTGATATTTCCATTTAATTACATTTATTTATCTGCTTTATGTCTCGAGAATATATATATATATATATATATATATATATATATATATATATATATATATATATATATTGTTGGCTTCAGCAACTAACTTCAGCAAACAAGCTTGAATTGATGGTGGAGGAAATAGCAGCCAGGAGTGATGGTGGAGGAAATAGCAGCCAGGAGTGATGGTGGAGGAAATAGCAGCCAGGAGTGATGGTGGAGGAAATATGGTATCGACCATTAAATATTGGTATCGACCATTAATGTGGACCAGCTGGAGGAGAAGGTGTTGTCCATGATAGGAGAGACTGTGGTAGAGGGACTGCGTGACCGGTAAGTTAGCGCAGTCCCCCACGTAACGACATTAGCCAACATAGCTAACAACGTTAACTAGGTTAGCCAAGTTCTTCATTGCAAATTGACGCGCTAACGCTAGATATTTAACACTTCTAGAATATTGTAATATATTGTTAATTACTGGCTAACTAGATAATGCGCGTTTTAATTAGTTTTCTTGCTGTATTTAAATGTCTGGTAGCCAACAGTCTGTGGCAGTGGCGCAAGAAAACGTTCGTGGCGCAAGAAAAAGTTCATGTTACAAAAGTATCCAGTCGTCACAAGACAAGGGTTTAGTGGTCCTAAAGTTAAAGACATTTCCAAGAAGAAATCCTAAAACATTACTTTCAAGAATCCCATTTCTTCTTAACTTTTTTCTTAGGAAGAATCATAGGAAAAAACGTAAGAACATTTCCAATAACTTTATTGAGGAATAGCAACTTTGCTTAACTTTCTTCATAAGTCTATAGTTAAGGAAAAAATGGCAGTTAAGAATTACATTTCTTCTTAAGAAGGTTTTGTGAATCCGGCCCCAGGTATTTGCTAATGTAACCGGTGTGAAATGGCTAGCTAGTTAGCGGTGCGCGCTAGTAGCATTTCAATCAGTGACGTCACTCGCTCTGAGACCTAGAAGTAGTTATTTCCCTTTGCTCTGCAAGGGCCGCGGCTTTTGTGGAGCAACGGGTAACGGTGCTTCGAGGGTGACTGTTGTCGATGTGTGCAGAGGGTCCCTGGTTCAAGCCCAGGTAGGGGCGAGGAGAGGGACGGAAGCAACACTGTTACACTAACAGGTATTCTTTCAATTTAAAACTTGCAGAAGACAGTTCACAGAATTGTCAATTTAAATAAATTGTCAATTTATACATGACTAAATTTAGTTAAAATTAGATAGTTAATCCAGAGATTCTTACCTTTGCCTCAATTCGGCAGTCTCATCCAGATCATCACGGTATTTGTATTTCTATTATGGGGGGGGGGGGGGGGGGTAAATACAGGCGAATATATTGATAGTCACCTTGTTCTAGAGAGATTTGCACGGTTACACGCCAGGGTAAGCCTACACGAAACACAGCCCTTATTTTAAGTGTTTCCAAAATCCCCTATGGGAAGAATGAATGGTGGAAAAACGATTGGAACCATTTCCTTGTTTGACCGCTAGGTTTTATGGGTATTGTGACTCTAGAGAGAGGCTTGCTCGGTGTTCGCACATGCGCAGATCAAATACACCGTTGGAACGCAATTTAGAGTGTTTACATGTCCTAAATATTCGAAAGATTGCTCTGAAAATCAGGTGTTTTAATCGGCATATGTTTACTTCGATTTTTGCCCTTGCACGAATTAAGATAAGCTGAGTAACGTGTTTACATGACTTTTACACAATCTGCCATAATCACTTTAATATCAAATTATTACTGTGCATGTAAAGGTACTCACTATAGTAGTCCTTGCACAGGATATTTATCTGTGGAATAAAGTGAAGTGGGCCCGTAATGAGAGCGACAGACATTGAGAATTGCCTAGACCAAATAAATAAATACTGTCTTTAAAAAAAGTCTATTGATCCAGCATGCATATATTTTGCCCAGAAACATTGCATCATGTATTATGTCTGAGCATCTGCACGTCAGGCCTGGCTGTCTGATTGCTTCACTGCAGATAAAAACACTGCAATGTTGCAGACGGGAATATTACTATAAGTGGGAAGGAGACCAATGCATCCTTGTTGGGATGTTCTAATCATATTTTACTGGACATAACACGGGTTCGTGAAGTGGGAGATAGCGTAAGGATAGAGCCCGTTTCCTATGCCGAATGAAAACATGACTCTCTCTCCTAGCGAGACACAAAACAAGGAGGGGTTCAAGGCAGGCTGGGGGAAAAGACAGACAGCGAAGTCCAACGCAGCCCCTGGAAAAAAAAAACTGCAACCCAGCTAGCTAGCACGAAAACAGGAACAGAACATCTATGCAAACTGTCTAGACAACGTGATAAATATCGTTACCTGATTGTTAATTAGCAAGCATTTGATTTAATGATACTTCTTGTAATCCTTCACATCTCGTTCATATATTCGGTGCGGCATTGTCGTCAGCTGTTCCTATGTGGAACATTCCGTGGATTTCACCACTATTGTAAAGAAAGGTACACGCATTACACCTTGTATTCCAAAACGTCTGAAACCAACATCCTACACGGGATGTATGAATAGACGCCGCCAAATTGTAATCACAAAATACTCCAGCTGATTGTACATGACTGGTAGAGCACCCTGACACTTGTTTTGGGGATCGCAGTAAACGTTTTACCCCCATTTGGGCGCATTTGAGAGAGCGCACTCCATCCTGTCTGCTTTACCGTAATGACAGTATGAGTGTGACAGTAATATCCCCAATGTCATGTGTCGGCTCTCAAGATCACTTGTCTATAAATAGGTCAATGGCCTCTTATATCTAAGGGATTTTGACTTTATATGCTCCTTTGTTTTAGTTTGTATCAATGTAACGTCACTATCATGTACACACGACAGTCATTATCATCCTTCCAAGAATGTTGTAGAACACCCCTATAATATTCCACTACACCCAACGGAGGTGGTTGGGAATTAGGAACCACACTTAGCCTTGTCTGAGACCTGAAGGTTTATGTTGACTTCCCAAAGTGAATGCCTAGGATTTAGCTCATAGGGCAAACACAGTCAGGTGGCACACAGGAGATCCAGGGTTCGTCACTGGTTTGCAACACAAACAGTGTGTGCTTTTGACTTCTGCCTCCCTCTAGTGGAAAAGCAGGTGTTAACTTTGTCTTTCATCTGCTCATCCCAATAAGGACGTGTGGTGAAATATGAGGTGAAATATGTCATATTTGTTAAAACACATTTTTTATTTAACATGCATTTATCCAGGAAGGTCATTGAGGTCACAGGACAAGAGGTCACATGATCATGAAAAGACAGGCCTATTGATCTAAAGCTTTATATGCCATAGTAATGGGCGGCAGGTAGCTTAGTGGTTAAGAGCGTTGTGGGTTCTAGTCCCCGAGCCGACTAGGTGAAAAATCAGTCGATGTGCCCTTGAGCAAGGCACTTAACCCTAATTGCTCCTGTAAGTCGCTCTGGATAAGACCGTCTGCTAAATGACTAAAATGTTATAACTGTAGGCTATATATATAGGAAGAATAGGTTTGTCAACAATGCTTTTTACAACCCAAATGATTGGTTACATTTAGATGTATAAGGTCTTTATGTAAATAGAAATACAGTATATGGATCATATTGTAGCCATGACAATAGAGTTTATTCTCTGGAAATGTTTAAAGTCAGCTAAATATGATGACTAGCAGCAGCAGCTGAGTAATGATAATGACTGTCTAGTTTAGTCTACGTGTAACACCACAATGCTGACCTTTGGACAAACTGAGATTTTACTACGGATATGTCATGTACAGCAGTAATAAAGCAGCTAACTATAGGAAAGAGGAAGGAGGAAAAAGTAAGGAACTTGTCTGTCGGCCCTGCATTAAATAACATAATTGGTTAAAGAAAATTTGTGATAAATAAAAAAAGTTTAACAGTTTCATTTAAGATCCAAAAGATTGACAGCCGTCCCATATAGATTGCAAAAGAGTTGGGAAGAGATTTTTGACGTACCGATTCCATGGCATAGTGTTTATGAACTGATACGCAAAACGACGCCGGATTCAAAACTTAGAATTTTTCAATTTAAATTATTATACAAAATTCTTGCAACCAATAGAATATTATTTATACGGGGGATACAATCTTCCCAGCTCTGCAGATTTTGCTGGGAAGAGACAGAATCATTAGATCATTTGTTTTGGTACTGTCCATTTGTAGCTTGTTTTTGGTCACAGGTCCAGGAATGGCTAAAGGATTGCAATATTTTCCTGGAGCTAACCCTGCAGATAGCATTACTACTGATCTGAAAAGTCATAGTCAATCGATCAATAACATAATAATACTATTAGCAATTTTTTTTATTTTCAATTCACAAACTGTAGAAACAATGAGAATAGAAAGGTTCAGAACTTTTGTAAAACATCACAGTACAGTTGAAAAATATATGGCAAATAGAAATCCAATATGGATGGTGTTAAGAGATAGATGGGAGGTGTTGAATGGAGCTGAAGGATGGGACTAATAACAACAACTAATAACAACAAGATAACTAGTGTAAAGCATACTGTGTCCATAATAAGTATATAGGTTATACATTGTGAGCTTTTGTGAAAGAGCACAGTTAGAAAGACATGGCATATAGAAGCAAACCGGATGGACATCATGAAAATGATTGGAGGAAGTTCAGGAGTAAAAACAAACAAAAATAATTATTGACTGTGTCCATAAAATGTATATAGTATGTATAAGCATGAAGTAGAGGCCTAAGCGTTGTTGTTCACTAGTTTACTCCAATTAGGGAAGGGGTGGTGGGGTTGGAAAGTAATAAAGGGAAATATATATTTTTAAAGGATATGTATATATATATATATTTATGTATGTATATGCGTATATGTATGTATGTATGTGTATGTATATATATAAATATATATATATATATATATATATATATATATATATATATATATATATATATATATATATATAAACATATGGGGGATTGGAAGAAATGCAGACAATTACATTGATGGCAGTTACAATCTATCTGCAATATGAAAGCTGATCTCCCCCCTAAAAAAAATTAAAAAATAAAAAAGCAGCTAAGCAGTCTACGTGTAACGCCACAATGCTGACCTTTGGACTCTGATTAAACAAACTGTGATTTGTTTATGGATCTGTCATGTACAGCAGTAATTAAGCAGCTAACTATAGAAGTGATACACCCTCAGTTGTTCTTCTCTTTCCTACGCCCATCTAAGATCCCACCCTGTAAGACACAAGTGATACACCCTCAGTTGTTCTTCTCTTTCCTACGCCCATCTAAGATCCCACCCTGTAAGACACATTCCTTATAGCTCAACACTGATGTCATATCATTTATTTATCTCTCTCTCTCAATTCAAATGGGGCTTTATTGGCATGGGAAACGTGTTTACATTGCCAAAGCAAGTGAAATAAACAATAAACAGAAGTGAAAAGACACAAAACAAAATCAACAAAAAACGATTAAAATTGAACAGTAAATATTGCACTCAAAAAAAGGTTTCAAAAAGATAAAGACTTTTCCAGTGTTATGTTATCAGCCATGTACGGTGTAGTACGAAGATACACAGAATTTTGACGTTTCTACGTTGAATTTTCAATGCAATTTCAACGTATACATAATTCTGATGATTATGTAGAAATTAGATTGATGTAACAACCTGTTAGTCAGGTTAAGTCAATGTATTTAAGTTTAAGTTTGACCCTAATTTTTAATGTTTACAACATTGGTGGAAATGAGATGAAAACAGTGCTGGGTGATTACTTTTTTTCAAATCCAATGTATTTTCCACATTGGTTTCATGTCACAATACGTTGACAAATGACATTGAAACAACATTGATTCAACCAGTGTGTGCCCAGTGGGAATATACATTTTTTACACTACGCTTCTGGACAATCAGAGAACTCCAATATATTTAATTGCTTCTTGAAGCTTTATGTTTAATTTTACTGGAACGGTGGTATTTTATTGCATAATTACTGCTTTGCTAATCCTGCCCTTGATAACATTACTGAAAACATTCACCCCCTGACTACAGTATCCAGGGAAGGGAGATGTGACCTTCGTTAAACCAGTCATAAACCAAAGTCTAAGAGGATAAGATCAGAGGAGAATGACTTGATTCCTGGCAGTTCACTGTTATATAATAGAATGAATCCAGGACATTCTACTTGACTGAAGTGCCAAGAAAAATGTCTAAGCATATTCAAAGTTAAATTGATTAAATTCTCAATGTAGTATCATTCAGTAGTTGCTCATTTATAAATGGGGCTTTAGTTGATGATCTTTGGGGCTTTTCATTCACCATTTTCCCTATAATGCACTACTTTTGACCAGGTCCCAGAATAAGGGGAATCCAGGGTGTTTCAGACTATGTTCCATTCGTACAGTAAACTGGGAAGAGGCAGAGAGATTACCTTCCCATGTAAACAAGAGGGTCAAATTACCTTCCCATGTAAACAAGAGGGTCAAATTACCTTCCCATGTAAACAAGAGGTTCAGATTACCTTCCCATGTAAACAAGAGGGTCAAATTACCTTCCCATGTAAACAAGAGGGTCAAATTACCTTTCCATGTAAATAAGAGGGTCAAATTACCTTTTCATGTAAACAAGAGGGTCAGATTACCTTCCCATGTAAACAAGAGGGTCAGATTACCTTCCCATGTAAACAAGAGGGTCAACAAATCCCCCCTTCCCTGTAAGTTGTTGATTGATTAGCATTGTTAAGAGGTTAACAAATCTCCCCTTCCCTGTAAGTTGTTGATCGATTAGCCTTGTTAAGAGGTTAACAAATATCCCCTTCCCTATAAGTTGTTGATCGATTAGCCTTGTTAAGAGGATAACAAATCTCCCTTTCCCTGTAAGTTGTTGATCGATTAGCGTTGTTTAGAGGTTAACAAATCTCCCCTTCCCTGTAAGTTGTTGATCGATTAGCGTTGTTTAGAGGTTAACAAATCTCCCCTTCCCTGTAAGTTGTTGATCGATTAGCCTTGTTAAGAGGAGGGCTGGATGACATTGGGCTTTATTGACCTTCATCCCTATAGGATCCTTATGGGACTAAGATGTTCAAAGACCTGCCAAACACAGAGGCTCTGTCTGAAATGGCACTCTCTTCCCTATATAGTGCACTATAGCAGCGGTTCCCAACCTTTTCTGTTCCGGGGACCAGGGGCGCCATGCACCCCAAAAAATCTGAGGGGGCACAAAGTGCGTGAGGATCGCTGGGGGGTTGTCCGGAGGGGGGCTAGGCCCTTTGTCTGGAAGTTGGAGAATTGTGCATTTTTCAAACACCTGAAACAGCTTTTTTTCATGAAATCTACAGCCATAATCATTATGCATAATTGTAGGTGAAAAGTACTGTATGTTTATTTTTCCTGCATATCTTAGCATACCTCTTGTCTGTATCCTCCTGACTTTTTTTTTAAAGAAACAAAATACGCTTCTCTGCATCTCTGCTAAAATCTGGTTAAAAGATGAAAAGGGATTTAAGTCTTATTCAATACATTTAGTAATTGCTTGCTTTTCGAAAGTCTACCAACCTTGCCAGCAGGCATTCCGGCTAAGATAATTAGACAAGTTAGCTAATCTAACTTGATTGAATGTCTGAAATGGCTTCTTGGTAGCTAGTTATGAGGATGGGAGATTGGGAACCTATCTGGGCTAGCTAAAGCCAACTTCATAAAATTGCTAAGCGGCTTTAGAATTGTATATACACTACCGGTCAAAGGTTTTAGAAAACCGACTCATTCAAGGGTTTTTCTATATTTGTGCTATTTTCTACATTGTAGAATAATAGTGAAGACATCAAAACTATGAAATAAAACATACGGAATCATGTACTAACCAAAAAAATGTTAAACAAATCAAAATATGTTTTATATTTGAGATTCTTCAAATACAGTGCCTTGCAAAAGTACTCATCCCCCTTGACGTTTTTCCTATTTTGTTGCATTGCAACCTGTAATTTAAATGGATTTTTATTTGCATTTCATGTAATGGACATACACAAAATAGTCCAAATTGGTGAAGTGAAATGGAAAAAATAACTGTTTAAAAAAAATTCTAAAAAATAAATCACGGAAAAGTGGTGCGTGCATATGTATTCACCCCCTTTGCTATGAAGCCCCTAAATAAGATCTGGTGCAACCAATTACCTTCAGAAGTCACATAATTAGTTAAATCAAGTCCACCTGTGTGCAATCTAAGTGTCACATCATCTGTCACATGATCTCAGTATATATACACCTGTTCTGAAAGGCCCCAGAGTCTGCAACACCGCTAAGCAAGGGGCACCACCAAGCAAGTGGCACCATGAAGACCAAGGAGCTCTCCAAACAGGTCAGGGACAAAGTTGTGGAGAAGTATTGATCAGGGTTGGGTTATAAAAAAATATCAGAAACTTTGAACATCCCACGGAGCACCATTAAATCCATTATACATTTTTTAAAAGAATATAGCACCACAACAAACCTGCCAAGAGAGGGCCGCCAACCAAAACTCACGGACCAGGCAAGGAGGGCATTAATCAGAGAGGCAACAAAGAGACCAAAGATAACCCTGAAGGAGCCGCAAAGCTCCACAGCAGAGATTGGAGTATCTGTCCATAGGACCACTTTAAGCCGTACACTCCACAGAGCTGGGCTTTACGGAAGAGTGGCCAGAAAAAAGCCATTGCTTAAAGATAAAAAATAAGCAAACACATTTGGTGTTCGCCAAAGGCATGTGGGAGACTCCCCAAACATATGGAAGAAAGTACTCTGGTCATATGAGACTAAAATTGAGCTCTTTGGTCATCAAGGAAAACCCTGGCGCAAACCCAACACCTCTCATCACCCCGAGAACACCATCCCCACAGTGAAGCATGGTGGTGGCAACATCATGCTGTGGGGATGTTTTTCATCGGCAGGGACTGGGAAACTGGTCAGAATTGAAGGAGTGATGAATGGCACTAAATACAGGGAAATTCTTGAGGGAAACCCGTTTCAGTCTTCCAGAGATTTGAGACTGGGACGGAGGTTCACCTTCCAGCAGGACAATGACCCTAAGCATACTGCTAAAGCAACACTCAAGTGGTTTAAGGGGAAACATTTAAATTTCTTGGAATGGCCTAGTCAAAGCCCAGACCTCAATCCAATTGAGAATCTGTGGTATAATTAAAGATTGCTGTACACCAGCGGAACCCATCCAACTTGAAGGAGCTGGAGCAGTTTTGCCTTGAAGAATGGGCAAAAATCCCAGTGGCTAGATGTGCCAAGCTTATAGAGACATACCCCAAGAGACTTGCAGCTGTAATTGCTGCAAAAGGTGGCTCTACAAAATATTGACTTTGGGGGGGTGAATAGTTATGCACGCTCAAGTTCTTTTTTTTGGTCTTATTTCTTGTTTGTTTCACAAAAAAATATATTTTGCATCTTCAAAGTGGTAGGCATGTTGTGTAAATCAAATGATACAAACCCCACAAAAATCCATTTTAATTCCAGGTTGTCAGAAACAAAATAGGAAAAATGCCAAGGGGGGTGAATACTTTCGCAAGCCACTGTATACAGACCCGGTATGCACCCAAGGACCCAAGAACAACTGGACCCGTTCCGTATAGACCTGGTTCTATACAAACCCAAGAACAACTAGACCCGTTCCGTATAGACCTGGTTGTATACAGACCTGGTCCGATCCGATCCCAGGGAAGCAGCAGAAAACGAGAGACAGCAACCAGCCAAGCCGACTTGCTCTATAGTAGACTAATAGCTGCCACAGCTAGCTTATTTATCATCCCATATGATTACCTAGTACCTGTCTTGACTGCATCAAACCGGGACAGGCTAGTTAAGCTAGCTAACGCAGTGCATGCGCTTTCTCATCCTACAGTAACAAACAACAACAACTCTATTCAGATTATGAAGTACCTGTTGCTACCTGTTGGCTTTTGGTTCGTTGTAGCCTGTCCTCTTCCTTTAACTTTAATTCCATCTTCCATTGATTAGATATCTCCTATTGCCGCTTTGATGACATATGATTGGCCAACAACAACAACAAGCTACACGAGCCATGCTCCAAAGCAAAGAGCAGCAGCATAAATGATCACATTTCTCTCTCTATATTGCAGTAGTCGTGTTCGGATCTGTAAGGGCCCTTCCGG
>LR778255.1:33819212-33914212 GCA_902810595.1 Coregonus sp. 'balchen' | reverse complement strand
ATCACTAGTGAATGACATAGAATCACTAGTGAATGACATAGTATCACTAGTGAATGACATAGTATCACTAGTGAATGACATAGTATCACTTGTGAATGACATAGTATCACTTGTGAATGACATAGTATCACTAGTGAATGACATAGTATCACTTGTGAATGACATAGTATCACTTGTGAATGACATAGTATAACTTGTGAATGACATAGTATCACTTGTGAATGACATAGTATCACTAGTGAATGACATAGTATCACTAGTGAATGACATAGTATCACTTGTGAATGACATAGTATCACTTGTGAATGACATAGTATCACTAGTGAATGACATAGTATCACTTGTGAATGACATAGTATCACTAGTGAATGACATAGTATCACTAGTGAATGACATAGTATCACTAGTGAATGACATAGTATCACTAGTGAATGACATAGTATCACTAGTGAATGACATAGTATCACTAGTGAATGACATAGTATCACTTGTGAATGACATAGTATCACTTGTGAATGACATAGTATCACTTGTGAATGACATAGTATCACTAGTGAATGACATAGTATCACTAGTGAATGACATAGTATCACTAGTGAATGACATAGTATCACTAGTGAATGACATAGTATCACTAGTGAATGACATAGTATCACTAGTGAATGACATAGTATCACTTGTGAATGACATAGTATCACTTGTGAATGACATAGTATCACTAGTGAATGACATAGTATCACTTGTGAATGACATAGTATCACTTGTGAATGATATAGTATCACTAGTGAATGACATAGTATCACTAGTGAATGACATAGTATCACTAGTGAATGACATAGTATCACTAGTGAATGACATAGTATCACTAGTGAATGACATAGTATCACTTGTGAATGACATAGTATCACTTGTGAATGACATAGTATCACTAGTGAATGACATAGTATCACTTGTGAATGACATAGTATCACTTGTGAATGACATAGTATCACTTGTGAATGACATAGTATCACTTGTGAATGACATAGTATCACTTGTGAATGACATAGTATCACTTGTGAATGATATAGTATCACTAGTGAATGACATAGTATCACTAGTGAATGACATAGTATCACTAGTGAATGACATAGTATCACTAGTGAATGACATAGTATCACTAGTGAATGACATAGTATCACTTGTGAATGACATAGTATCACTTGTGAATGACATAGTATCACTAGTGAATGACATAGTATCACTTGTGAATGACATAGTATCACTTGTGAATGACATAGTATCACTTGTGAATGACATAGTATCACTTGTGAATGACATAGTATCACTTGTGAATGACATAGTATCACTTGTGAATGATATAGTATCACTAGTGAATGACATAGTATCACTAGTGAATGACATAGTATCACTAGTGAATGACATAGTATCACTAGTGAATGACATAGTATCACTTGTGAATGACATAGTATCACTTGTGAATGACATAGTATCACTAGTGAATGACATAGTATCACTTGTGAATGACATAGTATCACTTGTGAATGACATAGTATAACTTGTGAATGACATAGTATCACTTGTGAATGACATAGTATCACTAGTGAATGACATAGTATCACTAGTGAATGACATAGTATCACTTGTGAATGACATAGTATCACTTGTGAATGACATAGTATCACTAGTGAATTACATAGTATCACTTGTGAATGACATAGTATCACTAGTGAATGACATAGTATCACTAGTGAATGACATAGTATCACTAGTGAATGACATAGTATCACTAGTGAATGACATAGTATCACTTGTGAATGACATAGTATCACTTGTGAATGACATAGACATAGTATCACTTGTGAATGACATAGTATCACTTGTGAATGACATAGTATCACTTGTGAATGACATAGTATCACTTGTGAATGACATAGTATCACTTGTGAATGACATAGTATCACTTGTGAATGATATAGTATCACTAGTGAATGACATAGTATCACTAGTGAATGACATAGTATCACTAGTGAATGACATAGTATCACTTGTGAATGACATAGTATCACTTGTGAATGACATAGTATCACTAGTGAATGACATAGTATCACTTGTGAATGACATAGTATCACTTGTGAATGACATAGTATCACTTGTGAATGACATAGTATCACTTGTGAATGACATAGTATCACTTGTGAATGATGCCCAGCATGCCTTTTTCTGCGACTTTTTCAAATCATCGTTGCACACCTCATGTAGCCTAGCCCATAGGCCTATATGTTTTGATAAGGTTTGTATCACAACTAAAGCGGCCAAATAACTTCTTAAAATTAAGCACGTGAATCTGCTTTACAAGCGGTTTAGAGCCTAACTGGCATACATACGCAGCGGTTGAGTTTCAAGTTTGGGGAAGATAATTTTCACCATAAAAATGTACCTTTATAATAAAAGCATTACATGCATAATCGCATTTGCGGTCACTTTTGAGAATGGTGTTTTCCTGCTAATTGATTGCATTTTGGAACGTTCGCACTTATAGCCTACTGCCATGTGCACATTGCTGCGCTTATAATGTGAAGAAATAGCCTAATAGTTTATCAACATTTTAAGCTAAACGTTCTGATCTGTTGTGTCAGCCACATTGCGGAAAAAATGTTTTTTTATGCTAGTGGTTGTATTAATTTGGGATCTATCGCATCCCACAACTGTCCCAGACTATATTTGGAGTATTTATTTCTCGTACAGAATAGAATAGGTCAACTTTTGTACTATGGAGGATAGTAGATTGACATAGGCTAATGCTTCTGCTGTTCGTTAGGCCTACTCATCTTATTGGCTTACGAAAAATGTAATGTGGACAGTTCTTCCAACATCTTCAATATGCACCTCAGAATTGGCTAAGGACGCGTGCAGTTGTGTCCCCGATGTGTCTGTCTTCACTTGTAGCCTGTGAGAAGGACCCAATCACGTGTGATTTGCTAATAAGAATTTTGCTATCTGAGAGAGCCATGTGAGTGAGAGGTGCTTCGGAGCACACAGCCGGGAGAAGGGAATTATAATTATGATATGCAGCCCGAGGGCACAACGACCACAGCCACATAAAGGGAATGCCGCTAGAAAATGTATATTAAAATTAAAAATTTAAAATATAAAAATATTTAAAAACATCAAGTGCTTGTCAAATTGTGAATGAGAGACTGATGAAGTGTGTGCAGCCTGAGCAAGAAACAGAGCAGAGCTCATGCCTTTCATGCAACTTTTTTCAAATCTTCATGAGAGTCGCATCATGCAGCCTTAGAATGTATTAAAAATCTAAACATATAGCCCAATGTTTGTAATCACAACTTAAGTGCATAAATAACTCTAAATTAAACATATAGGAGGACCTGTTTCTTTGTTAACCGCTCAACACAGAATAGCCGCATGTGCGCACTCCCTCAAATTGTTTGGAGAAAATATCCTTTCTATTTTATTCAGCTATGTTCAATTGTATTCTTCATACTATAAAATAATATAAAATAATGCCATGGAATTCTAAGCAAATCTTGTCTGCCAAATGAACTACTGTTAGCCCACAGCCATTTGGCATAGCCAGATCGCGGCGTAACATAAGGACAACTCAGAGTATGCTATTCTGTTCATCTGAAATAGACTACATTTTCTTCATATCATGTTTCTTTAGACCTGTCTAAAATAAATAATGGATTTATTGTGCTTGTGTAGGCTATATTACATGGATTTATTAGACTTTTTTAAATGTAGATGTTCCAAAGGTCTGCATCAGTGGCTTGTAGGCTATGCGTGGAAGCCAGGAGATGCTAAATGTGTTTATGTTAATTAACGGTCAATTACCGTGAGACCAACAGTTATTTGCTTGACAATCACCGGCTGACAAAGTTTAATGACCGCCACATCCCTATGTCACGGTTTCGGCCGAGGCTGCTCCTCCTCCTGGTTCGGGCAGGCTTCGGCGGTCGTCGTCCCCGGAGTACTAGCTGCCACCGATCTATGTTTCATGTTCGTTTGGTTTTGTCTGGATGTTGTACACCTGTGTCTTGTTAGTCCTCGATAGTGTCCTATTTAGTTCTCGTTGTGTGTGCTTGTCGTTGTGTGTGATTGCGCTTCTGTTTCGTGTTTGGAGCTTCATTTTCCCTCCAGTGTTTTGGAGAGGTTATTTTGCACATGTTTGTGCGCCATTTGTTTTGTCGCCTGTGTGCGCCGTGTATTCGCCTTCGGGCTTATTGTGCTTCTGTCTTTTATATATATTGCACTAAAGCCTTTGGACTGAGCCTCTGCGTCCTGCGCATGATTCATACACCACACCCACCTTCAGCACGCCTTGACACCCTAGGTGTGAATACTTTCTGAAGGCACTGTAGGACTACCTAGCAAAGTTAGCTAACATTATCCCCTTTTCAACATAGTTTAAAAAAAAAAGTGTTTAATCATGAATGCTGCTTACAGACATAATAGGCTATATTTATTGATGGACCACGTCAAATTGGCTAGCTAGCTAATAACAGATCGCGTCAATATGGCTAGTTAACAAGCTAACTACAGATCAGGTCAATACGGCTAGTTAACAAGCTAACTTTCAGGGGATAAACTAGATGGCTATATCCAATATTGTTTGATTTGCTTGCCATCTACAGTGGTGAGGACAGTAGTGAGACAGACAACTTTACTAGGACGAGGACTTGCCGATGTCGAGCTCTTTCCAAAAACCTGATCTATGATGAAGCAAGCTAAATTACATGTTGTTTGCTTAGCTAGCTAGCTAGCTACATGCCGGATGGATAGGCTACCCGCACGTACAGTGGGGAGAACAAGTATTTGATAGACTGCCGATTTTGCAGGTTTTCCAACTTACAAAGCATGTAGAGGTCTGTCATTTTTATCATAGGTACACTTCAACTGTGAGAGACGGAATCTAAAACAAAAATCCAGAAAATCACATTGTATGATATTTAAGTAATTAATTTGCATTTTATTGCATGACATAAGTATTTGATACATCAGAAAAGCAGAACTTAATATTTGGTACAGAAACCTTTGTTTGCAATTACAGAGATAATACGTTTCCTGTAGGTCTTGACCAGGTTTGCACACACTGCAGCAGGGATTTTGGCCCACTTCTCCATACAGACCTTCTCCAGATCCTTCAGGTTTCGGGGCTGTTGCTGGGCAATACAGACTTTCAGCTCCCTCCAAAGATTTTCTATTGGGTTCAGGTCTGGAGACTGGCTAGGCCACTCCAGGACCTTGAGATGCTTCTTACGGAGCCACTCCTTAGTTGCCCTGGCTGTGTGTTTCGGGTCGTTGTCATGCTGGAAGACCCAGCCACGACCCATCTTCAATGCTCTTACTGAGGGAAGGAGGTTGTTGGCCAAGATCTCGCGATACATGGCCCCATCCATCCTCCCCTCAATACGGTGCAGTCGTCCTGTCCCCTTTGCAGAAAAGCATCCCCAAAGAATGATGTTTCCACCTCCATGCTTCACGGTTGGGATGGTGTTCTTGGGGTTGTACTCATCCTTCTTCTTCCTCCAAACACGGCGAGTGGAGTTTAGACCAAAAAGCTCTATTTTTGTCTCATCAGACCACATGACCTTCTCCCATTCCTCCTCTGGATCATCCAGATGGTCATTGGCAAACTTCAGACGGGCCTGGACATGCGCTGGCTTGAGCAGGGGGACCTTGCGTGCGCTGCAGGATTTTAATCCATGACGGCATAGTGTGTTACTAATGGTTTTCTTTGAGACTGTGGTCCCAGCTCTCTTCAGGTCATTGACCAGGTCCTGCCGTGTAGTTCTGGGCTGATCCCTCACCTTCCTCATGATCATTGATGCCCCACGAGGTGAGATCTTGCATGGAGCCCCAGACCTAGGGTGATTGACCGTCATCTTGAACATCTTACATTTTCTAATAATTGCGCCAACAGTTGTTGCCTTCTCACCAAGCTGCTTGCCTATTGTCCTGTAGCCCATCCCAGCCTTGTGCAGGTCTACAATTTTATCCCTGATGTCCTTACACAGCTCTCTGGTCTTGGCCATTGTGGAGAGGTTGGAGTCTGTTTGATTGAGTGTGTGAACAGGTGTGTTTTATACAGGTAACGAGTTCAAACAGGTGCAGTTAATACAGGTAATGAGTGGAGAACAGGAGGGCTTCTTAAAGAAAAACTAACAGGTCTGTGAGAGCCGGAATTCTTATTGGTTGGTAGGTGATCAAATACTTATGTCATGCAATAAAATGCAAATGAATTCCTTAAAAATCATACAATGTGATTTTCTGGATTTTTGTTTTAGATTCCATCTCTCACAGTTGAAGTGTACCTATGATAAAAAATTACAGACCTCTACATGCTTTGTAAGTAGGAAAACCTGCAAAATCGGCAGTGTATCAAATACTTGTTCTCCCCACTGTATCTGATTGACTGAGAAGGTGTTTTGAGTTCTAAAATGTACTTCAATGGTATTTTGAGTTCTAAAATGTACTTCTATGGTGTTTTGAGTTCTAAAATGTACTTCAATTGTATTTTGAGTTCTAAAATGTACTTCAATGGTATTTTGAGTTCTAAAATGTACTTCTATGGTATTTTGAGTTCTAAAATGTACTTCTATTGTATTTTGAGTTCTAAAATGTACTTCAATGGTATTTTGAGTTCTAATAAGAAGAAAATGTCACTTACACCACATAGGTGCAGGGAAATACGTTGTTTTACAGGGTCAGCCAGAGTAGTACAGGACCCATTTTGAGTTCTAATATGCAATTCTAGGATGTTTTGAGTTCTAATATATCATTCTATGGTGTTTTGACATATAATATGTCATTCTATGGTGTTTTGACATATAATATGTCATTCTATGGTGTTTTGACATATAATATGTCATTCTATGGTGTTTTGACATATAATATGTCATTCTATGGTGTTTTGTGTGTAGTCTGAGTTAGCAGGCCTGCTGAGGATGGAGGGCAGTCTGCTGCTGCTGTGTCTTGTGATCCTCTTCGCTGGAGGTGAGTACCTACCTGGGTCTCTAAACACATCCTCTCGCTGGAGGTGAGTACCTACCTGGGTCTCTAAACACATCCTCTTCGCTGGAGGTGAGTACCTACCTGGGTCTCTAAACACATCCTCTCGCTGGAGGTGAGTACCTACCTGGGTCTCTAAACACATCCTCTCGCTGGAGGTGAGTACCTACCTGGGTCTCTAAACACATCCTCTCGCTGGAGGTGAGTACCTACCTGGGTCTCTAAACACATCCTCTCGCTGGAGGTGAGTACCTACCTGGGTCTCTAAACACATCTTCTCGCTGGAGGTGAGTACCTACCTGGGTCTCTAAACACATCCTCTTCGCTGGAGGTGAGTACCTACCTGGGTCTCTAAACACATCCTCTCGCTGGAGGTGAGTACCTACCTGGGTCTCTAAACACATCCTCTCGCTGGAGGTGAGTACCTACCTGGGTCTCTAAACACATCCTCTCGCTGGAGGTGAGTACCTACCTGGGTCTCTAAACACATCCTCTTCGCTGGAGGTGAGTACCTACCTGGGTCTCTAAACACATCCTCTTCGCTGGAGGTGAGTACCTACCTGGGTCTCTAAACACATCCTCTCGCTGGAGGTGAGTACCTACCTGGGTCTCTAAACACATCCTCCCTGCATCCCAAATGGCACCTTATTCCCTAAGTAGAGCATTTATTTTGACCCCACAGGGAATACGAGCCCTGGTCAAAAGTAGTACCCTATATAGTGAATAGGATGTGGTTAGAGACCCAGGACTCCTGTTGCACTGTCTATTTAACCGCATTAACTTTACGTCTAATAATGTGATGTCTATTCATACATTGATACT
Source organism: Coregonus sp. 'balchen' (assembly GCA_902810595.1). Taxonomy (NCBI): domain Eukaryota; kingdom Metazoa; phylum Chordata; class Actinopteri; order Salmoniformes; family Salmonidae; genus Coregonus; species Coregonus sp. 'balchen'. Next base: position 33,906,358 of record LR778255.1, on the reverse strand, counting down.
GTATGTTTAATGGCAATTTCACAGATACAGCGAGGAAGTTTAAACTCAATGTTATCAATATTATTGTGAAGTAGGACCCATTTTGCTTTGGACTTGATATGATTACTCGTCATTTATTTCTGATGAAACTGTCTCTGCTTTTTCTACAGCTCAAAGCCAAAACCGAATCCCGAGCATTTCAACAATTTTTGCCGAAGTAGTGGAAGATACTCCAATAAGTATGTGTTTATTGTACTCAGTAATATGAAAGGTTTTTTATAACAAAATAGTATGTCAATTCATGCATGCTCTTTGCCACATACTGGTTTTTGACTCACATTTTGTCAACCCAACACCCTCTCCCTTCAGATGAGTTTGCCTTTCAAATAGAAGCATCTGATCCTGATTCTGACCCACTTACATACAAGATTGAAGGGACAAAATCAACCTACTTTAATGTCGACCCAAACACAGGGAGAGTAACCATCCGGATACCCTTGGAGAGAGATGATGTAGGTCCTCGTCTCCCATTTGAGTATTTCAGGATTGTTTCAGCCATTTTATTATTTCAGGATTGTTTCAGCCATTTTATTATTTCAGTATTGTTTCAGCCATTTTATTATTTCAGTATTGTTTCAGCCATTTTATTATTTCAGGATTGTTTCAGCCATTTCAGTATTTGGAGTATTGTTTCAGCTATTTTAGTATTATTCCAGCCATTTTAGTATTATCAGCCATTTGAGTATTTCAGTATTGTTTCAGCCATTTCAGTGTTTAAGTATTATTTCAGCCATTTCAATATTTCAGTATTTTAGCCTTTATTTTGCCTAACCTGAATCTCTAATTGATTAGCTTATATTTGTTTAGGGCAATGGTGTATTCTCTATCGGCGTTGTGGTTTCTGACGGTGTTTATACAGTAAGTTCACAGTAAAGCCTCTAACTATTTTCACAGTCCACACATCCAGAACAAATTCCAGAAAGCTCCGTTCCATCTCATATTGCTCAAATAAACATCAAACCTGGTTTCAGAAAACAGATAAAGCAACACCTCACGGCACAACACCTCTCCCCTATTTGACCTAGATAGTTTGTGTCTATGTATTGATATGTAGGCTACGTGTGCCTTTAAAATTGTTTTATGTAGTTCTGTCCTTGAGCTGTTCTTGTCTATTAATGTTCTGTATTATGTCATGTTTCGTGTTTTGTGTGGACCCCAGGAAGAGTAGCTGCTGCTTTTGCAACAGCTAATGGGGATCCTAATAAAATACCAAACTTTAAAAAAAATTTAACTATACTTTTATAGATTTCTTTTATTGTTTTTAAACACATTGATACATGTTTTATAACAATATATCATGTCGTCTTTTTTAGACTCCCGGTGTAATTCAGATAATCATAACAGATGCGAATGATAACCGACCCATATTTGAAAATGCACCTTACAACGAAAATGTCAAAGAAGTAAGTACAATGACTAATTTTACATTCCTTTAATAAGAATTTCATTTATATGGCAGATTCAATTAATTTCCAGCCATAACTAAGAAATTGTGGGCAACTTCATGAGCCTGTGAAATCATCTCAACTGACTATGGTTTCAAAACTAATTTACAAAGTTACCCACATTTTCAGAAATGTTGGTAAACTATCAGGTAATTTGGGAAATCTATAGAAACTTTGGTAATTTATACTTGAATAACGTTTTTGAAATGTATTTATATTATTTTCATATTATTTACAGAAAGTATTCTTATCCCTTGGCTTTTTCCGTATTTTGTTGTGTTAAACCTTGAATTCAAAATGGATTCAATAGATTTTCTTCTCACCCATCTACACACAATAAAAGTTAAATGAAGTGAAAACATGTTTTTAGACATTTTAGCAAATGTATTGAAAATGAAATACAAAAATATCTAATTTACAGAAGTATTCACACCACTGAGTCAATACATGTTAGAATCACCTTTGTCAGCGATTACAGCTGTGAGTCTTTCTGGGTAAGTCTCTAAGAGCTTTGCACACCTGGATTGTAAAATATTTGCTATGTCAAGTTGGTTGATCATTGCTAGACAGCCATTTTCAAGTCTTGCCATAGATTATCAAGTCGATTTAAGTCAAAACTGTAACTAGGCCACTCAGGAACATTCAGTGTCATCTTGGTAAGCAACTCCAATGTATATTTGGCCTTGTGTTTTAGGTTACTGTCCTGTTGAAAGGTGAATTTGTCTCCCAGTGTCTGTTGGAAGCAGACTGAACCAGGTTTTTCTCTAGCATTTTGCCTGTGCTTAGCTCTAATCCTAAAAAACTCCATAGACCTTGCTGATGACAAGCATACCCATAACATGATGCAGCCACCACCATGCTTGATAATGTGAAGAGTGGTACTCAGTGATGTGTTGTGTTGGATTTCCCCAAACAAAATGCTTTGTATTCAGGACATAAAATGAATTTCTTTGCCACATTTTTCTCAGTTTTACTTTAGTGCCTTGTTACAAACAGGATCCATGCTTTGGAATATTTTTTATTCTGTACAAGCATCCTTCTTTTCACTCTGTCATTTAGGTTAGTATTGTGGACTAACTACAATGTTGTTGATCCATCCTCAGTTTTTCCTATCACAGCCATTAAACTCTGTAATTGTTTTAAAGTCATCCTTGGCCTCATGGTGAAATCCCTGAGTGGTGTCCTTAGGAAGGACGCCTTAGGAAGGACGCCTGTATCTTTGTAGTGACTGAGTGTATTGATACACCATCCAAAGTGTAATTAATAATTTCCCCATCAAAGGGATATTCAATGTCTGCTTTTATTATTTTTATTTTTTTACCAATACAGTGCCTTGCAAAAGTGTTCATCCCCCTTGGCGTTTTTCCTATTTTGTTGCATTACAACCTGTAATTCAAATGGATTTTTATTTGGATTTCATGTAATGGACATACACAAAATAGTCCAAACTGATAAAGTGAAATGAAAAAATTAACTAGTTTCCAAAAATTCTAAAAAATAAATCAAGGAAAAGTGGTGCGTGCATACAGTTGAAGTCGGAAGTTTTCATACACTTAGGTTGGAATCATTAAAACTCGTTTTCCAACCACTCCACAAATTTCTTGTTAACAAACTATAGTTTTGGCAAGTCAGTTAGGACATCTACTTTATGCATGAAAAAAATGATGTCATGGCTTTAGAAGCTTCTAATAGGCTAATTGACATCATTTGAGTCAATTGGAGGTGTACCTGTGGATGTATTTCAAGGTCTACCTTCAAACTCAGTGCCTTTTTGCTTGACATCATGGGAAAATCAAAAGAAATCAGCCAAGACATCATAAAAAAAATTGTAGACCTCCACAAGTCTGGTTCATCCTTGGGAGCAATTTCCAAACGCCTGAAGGTACCACGTTCATCTTTACAAACAATAGTACGCAAGTATAAACACCATGGGACCACGCAACCGTCATACCACTCAGGAAGGAGATGTGTTCTGTCTCCTAGAGATGAACGTACTTTGGTGCGAAAAGTGTAAATAAATCCCAGAACAACAGCAAAGGACCTTGTGAAGATGCTGGAGGAAACAAGTACAAAAGTATCTATATCCACAGTAAAACGAGTCCTATATCGATATAACCTGAAAGGCCGCTCAGCAAGGAAGAAGCCACTGCTCCAAAACCGCCATAAAAAGCCAGACTACGGTTTGCAACTGCACATGGGGACAAAGATTGTACTTTTTGGAGAAATGTCCTCTGGTCTGAAAAAAATAGAACTGTTTGGCCATAATGACCATTGTTATGTTTGGAGGAAAAAGGGGACTGCTTGCACGGGGGTGGCAGCATCTTGCTGTGGGGGTGCTTTGCTGCAGGAGGGACTGGTGCCCTTCACAAAATAGATGGCATCATGAGGAAGGAAAATTATGTGGATATATTGAAGCAACATCTCAAGACATCAGTCAGGAAGTTAAAGCTTGGTCGCAAATTGATCTTCCAAATGGACAATGACCCCAAGCATACTTCCAAAGTTGTGGCAAAATGGCTTAAGGACAACAAAGTCAAATTATTGGAGTGGCCATCACAAAGCCCTGACCTCAATCCTATAGAACATTTGTATCAGAACTGAAAAAGTGTGTGCGAGCAAGGAGGCCTACAAACCTGACTCAGTTACACCAGCTCTGTCAGGAGGAATGGGCCAAAATTCACCCAACTTATTGTGGGAAGCTTGTGGAAGGCTACCCGAAACGTTTGACCCAAGTTAAACAATTTAAAGGCAATGCTACCAAATACTAATTGAGTGTATGTAAACTTCTGACCCACTGGGAATGTCATGAAATAAATAAAAGCTGAACTAAATCACTCTCTCTATTATTACTCTGACATTTCACATTCTTAAAATAAAGTGGTGATCCTAACTGACCTAAGACAGGGAATTTTTACTAGGATTAAATGTCAGCAATTGTGAAAAACTGAGTTTAAATGTATTTGGCTAAGGTGTATGTAAACTACTTATTGACTGAAGAAAATGCAGCTTTTATTTGTTTATTAATTTGTAAATGCCTAAAAACATATTTCCACTATGATATTTTTGGGTATTGTGTGTAGGCCAGTGACACAAAATTTCAATTTAATCCATTTTAAATTCAGGCTGTAACATAACAAAATGTGGAAAATTCAAGGGGTGTGAATACTTTTTGAAGGCACTGTATATCTGTGTCCATGAGTTTCTAGTAAAAAAAGACCATATGGTTCAGGAGAAAACAACATCATTATTAATGAAAAAACAATTATATAATTTGCAATGAACTCTACAAACACTACCAACTGTTGACTGCCACTAGTTCTGCCCAAAAACCTTTCAAAGATATATTGACATAGTAAATAAAGAAAGAACAAATGTAACAATATAAAGGATATTATGTTATGAAAATTCCCTAAAATCTTTTAATGTTTTCAAAATTCAGTTAGTTTAATGGCACATTTTGAAAGTTACCGGTAACGTTCCTTCCCTACAACTGACTATGCCTGATCATATTGAGATTAGTGGTCTTTCTATTTTTTAATCATCACTGTATGTGTTTATTTCATGAAAATAACTCCCAACTATATTTGTAATATGCTCAGTCCGATCTTGTAGGCGTGTTGATACAAATTTAAATATATTTACCTACACAGCCCTGATTGGCGTATAGGATCGTCTAGACTCTACAGCCTTCCCCGCTTACCCCTTCAAAGTAGGATACATATGCAAATCAAATATGATCAGATCAGATACGACTGGTCATTGGTCAGAATAATGATGCTGTGGGCCAATAACTCCATCCCACCAGAACAGGCTGAAATTACAGGCATTTTTTTTCTTTAAAAAGTTCTTACACTAAAAGGGCATTATCATCATTTTTAATTTTAAAGTGTTATTTTGACGTAGTGTGGAAATATATAATATATATATATATACAGTGCATTCGGAAAGTATTCAGACCCCTTGACTTTTTCCACATTTTGTTACGTTATAGCCTTATTCTAAAATTGATTAAATTGATATTTTTCACTCATCAATCTACACACAATACCCCATAATGACAAAGCAACAACTGGTTTTTAGAAATGTTTGCACATTTATACAAATAAAAAACTGAAATATCATATTTACATACGTTTTCAGAACCTTTACTCAGTACTTTGTTGAAGCACCTTTGGCAGCGATTACAGCCTTGAGTCTTCTTGGGTAAGACATCTACAAGCTTAGACACCTGTATTTGGGGAGTTTCTCCCATTCTTCTCTGCAGATCCTCTCAAGCTCTGTCAGGTTGGATGGGGAGCGTCGCTGCACAGCTATTTTCAGGTCTCTCCAGAGATGTTCGATCGGGTTCAAGTCCTGGCTCTGGCTAGGCCACTCAAGGACATTCAGAGACTTGTCCCGAAGCCACTCCTGCGTTGTCTTGGCTGTGTGCTTAGGGTCGTTGTCCTGTTGGAAGGTGAACCTTCGCCCCAGTCTGAGGTCCTGAGCGCTCTGGAGCAGGTTTTCATCAAGGATCTCTCTGTACTTTGCTCAGTTCATCTTTCTCTCGATCCTGACTAGACTGGGGTGAAGGTTCACCTTCCAACAGGGCAACGACCCTAAGCACACAGCCAAGACAACGCAGGAGTGGCTTCGGGACAAGTCTCGGAATTGAACCCGATCGAACATCTCTGGAGAGACCTGAAAATAGCTGTGCAGCAACGCTCCCCATCCAACCTGACAGAGCTTGAGAGGATCTGCAGAGAAGAATGGGAGAAACTCCCCAAATACAGGTGTGCCAAGCTTGTAGCATCATACCCAATAATACTTATTTTTTTCATTGGGTACTGTGTATAGATTAGTAATACAAAAAATATATAAATAAAATAGAATAAGGCTGTAACGTAGCAAAATGTGGAAAAAGTCAAGGGGTCTGAATACTTTCCGAATGCACTAAAAAGGAAAATCACGTGTTTGACTGCACTGCCCATTTAAAGGTGCTACAGGCCTACTGATAGCAGTGAGCTTTTAGCCTACAGTTAATTCTGTATGTAGTTTGCTGGTAATCCTCAGTGATTTCATTCTCACTTGATCCTATAAGACTTAGTACGGAAAATCTACATCTAACCGGGTCCGTTGCTAGTGTGTGTAGTCAGGAAACAATCATTGCGCTCTGCTCTTGAAAAGGGTACTTTTCTAAATGGTGATGAAAAAAGTACTATTTTGCCTCCAACGTCCTTGCCTCCCTTTGTCTGTTTTTCGTTATTAGAATACCACCTTGGACACTGTTCTGTTTCAAGTATCTGCCAATGACGTAGATTCTGGACCTGCTGCTGTTGTAAAGTACAGCATTGATGAGGTAAGTATTGCTTTTGGACACAAAGGAGATTTTCTGTATTGATACATAAGTGAACCTGACTCAAAACATAAACGGTGAACGGGGGGACCGCGTTACATCCCCAACATTAGTCACGTAGCAGATAACAATGCAATCCCTTCTCAACAGACATTGGGGCAAATTAGAACAGACAATATGGCTTAAGATTGTTATATCGACTACATTTATTTAAACCCAACCCTCTCCTCATTTCTAGGCTAGTCCAAATGATGGACTAACTCATTTTTCTATCAATGAGTATAATGGCGAAGTCAAACTGATTAAAACACTGAGTTTTACCAGTTTGAGCACTTTCTATCGGTTGAAGATCAAGGCAACAGTAAGTAGCCCATCTCAACACTTCTCTATTCACTAGCCCATCTCAACACTTCCCTATTCACTAGCCCATCTCAACACTTCTCTATTCACTAGCCCATCTCAACACTTCCCTATTCACTAGCCCATCTCAACACTTCCCTATTCACTAGCCCATCTCAACACTTCCCTATTCACTAGCCCATCTCAACACTTCTCTATTCACTAGCCCATCTCAACACTTCTCTATTCACTAGCCCATCTCAACACTTCTCTATTCACTAGCCCATCTCAACACTTCTCTATTCACTAGCCCATCTCAACACTTCTCTATTCACTAGCCCATCTCAACACTTCTCTATTCACTAGCCCATCTCAACACTTCTCTATTCACTAGCCCATCTCAACACTTCTCTATTCACTGTATCTTCACTAGTCACTTACTAGTCACTTACTGGAAGTGGTTTTCTGGATTCCTATAAAAACAAGTCCTTTCTGGAATTGATCATGCTTTTTGGTCCAGTTGTGGGCTTAATCTGAGAAACTGGCCTATTAAATGTGGTTTTCTGTTTGTGATTGTGTTTCCCCTCACAGGATGGTGGAGGCCCTGTGTATAATGAAGGAATTGTTTATCAGTCCAACACTGCCTTTGCCTTCATCACCGTAGTGGACATCCCAGACCTGGATCCACAGTTTCTAAGCACTCCTTACGCGACCACTGTCAATGAGCATTCTCCTGTGGTGAGTCAGGTGTTGCCAAAATTGGCACTTTCCCTTTAGTACATAGTTCAACCGCCTGAGAATGTGAAACGATGTTCCCATCGTGCGTTTCGACCAACAGCTAAGTCCTTTTTTATTGGTTTACTGTTGTTGTACACAGCAGCTAGGTGCCGTATTCCAGTACACACACATCTTCCTAAATAGATAAACAATTGTAAACGTTAAGGTCCCTAATGGCACCCTTTACCTTATTTGGTGCACTACTTTTTGAAACAGGGACATTTACAACTTTTGGGGTGGCAAACAGGGGACAAAAGCCTTTGTTGACGTTTCATTTCAGGGCCAGTCTGTGTTTAAAGTGCAAGCAATTGATCAGGACACAGGAATCAATGATGTCATCACCTACAGCATTGAAGGTGAGCAAAACTACATCTCTCTGAACATCTGCTCATTTCAGGTTGTTAGCGGGAAACATCAGTCCATCGCCGTTGTGCTGAAAACTCTTGAAAAGATAAAGGAATAAAAATATTTTATAAATAAATTGTTGGAATTAGGATGAAGATTGAACTCTGATAATATGTTTTGTTATTTTTTGCAGGTACCAATGACCTGTTTGAGATCACAGCCAGTAATGGAATCATAACTGTCAAAAGTGATATCGACCGAGAGGCTTTGTCGGACATCAATTTCGTCGTCGTCCTTGAAGTGACGGTATGCTTTTATTGCTTAATCCTTTACAGCATTTCCAAATGTAATTATCCGAAAGACAATATTTCATTTTCGAGCTGACCTACTGTTAATAAAACTACAATTCCAGGCAACGGAGAAGAATCCAAGTGTCCTGGGGACCCAAGCCCAAACCACTACTGAGGTGCGGATTACCATCGGTGACATCAACGACAACAAGCCTAAATTTTATAGCTGCGGCGTGAATCCCACCGATCCCTGCGTGGAGGCCAGCAGCTTCACGGCCAACATCTTTGAGCACTCCTCCATGGGTGTTCCAGTCGACGGCCTCAACATCAAAGCCAAAGATCTGGATCAGGTCAGAGTCCTTTATAACAAATAGGGTTGCAACATTTTGGAATTTTCTGGAACTATTGGTTGGAAGATTCCCGGAATTAGGAGGGGAAAAGGAGTAATGAATAACAAAATCTGGAATCCTCCAACAAGGATTACTGGAAAACCTGGGATTTTTTAAAAAAGTTACCAGAATTGTGCAACCCTAATCACACATGTGTATTTATCTTTTAAACATCAAAGTCATGTGAGAAAATCGGTCAACGTCTGTATTCTGATGTAGGGAGACAATGGAAGATTCGAACTAAGCCTTGCCGGACCAGACAAGGATGCGTTCAGTGTGTCGCCACAGATTGCCTACTCAGAAAGCCCAGTTCAGATCATGGTCAAGAACTCCCAGGCTGTGGACTATGAGACGAAGAAATCAATGGTTGTCCAGGTAAGAAGTAAAACTTTATGTGTCCCAAATGGCAACCTATTCCCTATTTAGTGCACTACTTTTCACCCAATAAGGACCGGGTCAAAAGTAGGGTACTATGTCCACATAATGTGGCAAACGTCTTCACTATATTTTGACTGACTGAAACCATAGACAAACAGTCAAATCATCAAGAATCACCAGGTCATCATAATCATTCAAATACATTTGACAACATTTTCAAAGAAGATGTGTGACAAGTTGATTGAAGAATTCAACCAGACAAACTAAGTGGTTTGGAGTGTGTCCAATGCCAGAATTATCCTAGCTTTGCTGAAACAGGTTTTGTGCATACAGGGTGATTACTGATGTGGAAGGAGGTAGCACTGCACCTTTCACACGGTATAGCCAGGTGAACTTCGGACACGTGAGAGACATTTAACGGTCTCTAACGGGCCGGTTGCCAAGCTGCAGAACGTGAACAATGATACCGCATGATCAACAATACATTGTACCCCAAAAAAATATTGTTTTGACGATCATATCACCATTTTCAAAAACCAACACTCTGTCTCAAATGGCACCCTCTTCACCAAATAGTGCACAGCTTTTTAACCCGAGGTTTACTTATTGATATTCACCACAAAGAACCAACATTCTAACTCTGTCCGAAAGTGTGTGTTTTAAACGTGAGGTGAGTCGTGGTTGTTTTTCCTGTGCAGATTATCGCCGAGGATCTCTCCAACACGGTAGACTGCTGTTCCACGGCCACAGTCACCATTCAGATCACAGACATTAATGACAACAGCCCCACGTTCCCCAAAGAAACCTACGACCTCGAGGTTGATGAGCACAGTGCTAATGGAACCGCTGTGGACACGATAACAGTAGGTCCATTTTATTGTTACCATTCTGGCTGGAATTCAACCAATGTGCAATGCGCACCGTGTTTGATTTGAACGGTGTGTTGAAGTATCCAGTGTTAAGTCACTCAACCCAGGACACACTGCTATGTAAAATCAAACACTCTTGTAAAAAAATGTGATTCGGCCTTTGATTGTGTTCTTGCCTCTGTTTTGATTGTTGCTGCTAAATGTATTGGAAGTACAAACACAAAACTCTACTCCCCCCCCCCCCCCCCCCCCCCCAGGCAACCGATCCCGACACTATGGATAAAGACAGCATCAGATACAGACTTCTTCCAGACAGCATGTATGTACACTGCATTCCATCATACTGTATGTTGTATTTGTAATGAATTCCAGGGTTTTCTTATGTCTTTATGATTCTTCATTAATGTAGTTTCCTTTATAATAGGCTTTCATACAACATACAACATTAACAATATACAGTATATCAACTTTGATGTTGTCTGACATTGGGGTGGCAAAGTTTGTTGAAACGAGACCCAATACATGAGAACTAAATACTAAAAGGGATTTCTGGTTTTCAGACTAAAGTACTTCGACGTGGATGCAAAGACAGGGCGCATCTTTGTGACAAACAGCAAACTGATTGACCGCGAGGTCATCTCCCTGCATTCTGCAACTCTGCAAGCAAGAGACCAGGCCAACAACACGGGGACCACCGTGTTACAAATCACACTGACAGACATCAACGACCAGACACCACAGTTCAACAGAGAATCCTACATCGACTTTGTGAAAGAGGGCTCAAACCTGAGAATTCAAGTACAGGTCAGTATCTGCGTCTCTATGCAAGTGGGTTTCCAAACCTCTCCTCGGGGACCCCCAGACGTTTTATAATGTTGTTGTAGCCCTGAACCAGCTCAACTGATTCACCTAATCAAGGACTTGATGATTAGTTGACAAGTTGAATCCAAGTGTGGAATAAGCATTGTAAAAAAAGAAATTGTTCTTTAATTGACCCTTGTATAAATAAATAAAAACATGGAACGCCTGGGCGTCCCAGAGGAGATGTTAGAAAACCCCTGCTCCACACCACAGGTGTCAAACTCATTCCATGGAGGGCTGAGAGTTTGCAGGGTTTTCACTCCTTCCTTGTACTTCATTTATCCATTAAGGTCAGTGATTAGTTAGGAACTTTCCTCACCTGGTGGTCTAGGTCTTCATTGGACACAACAACAACCAGCAGCCACTGGGGCCCTCCATGGAATGAGTTTGAGACCCCTGCTCTACACGCAGTAACCAAAGGGTTAATACCGCTCTACAGCTGACCCCTATGTTGCTCTATGGCAGACCCGTAGACCAGGAAAATTCCAGTAACTTTCCAAATATTCCCAGGTTTTCTAAAAATCCAGGTCAGAGGATTCCAGATTTCCTGCTTATTCCGTACTGAATTCCAGGTATCTTCCAACTGGGATTTCTGGAAAACCTAGGAATTTGGGGAAAGTTACCAGAATTTTGCTACCTAGATAGACCTCTGTGCTGCTTCTAGTTGTTGATGATTTTCTTCCTTCTTCTCGTTTTTTCAGGCTACTGACAGAGATGAGCCACCCAACAGCGAGATCGAGTACGGAATAGTGACCAGTGACTACAGTGCCAACTTCACCATTGACCCCACCACAGGCTGGTTGGAGAACAATGGCCCGCTAGACAGAGAGGCCATGCAGGACGAGGATAATGGGCAGGTTAAGTTAAACGTGACAGCAACTGACAAAGGCAGCCCACCACTGTCCACCTGGGTGCCAGTCGTCATCAATGTGGAGGTAGGATCACCGTCCATCCCTCACAAACCTTTGAACGGAACAAGTGAACAGGTGTATTGGTACCAAAACCCCATGTCATATTTCTGGGCCCGTATTCACAAAGTGTCTCAGAGTAGGAATGTTAATATTGGATCAGGTTCCCTTGGCAGCTCTGTTGCTAGGTCCGAAGCAACATTGCATTAATTTTTTAATTTGTTTGATATTTCTTACATTATTAGCCCAAAACGTAGTTTTTTTTTGCATTATTACATACAGCCGGAAATAACTTCTGGATATCAGAGCGGCGGTAACTCACCAGCATTACGACCAGGAATACGACTTTTCTGAATTGGATCATTCGTTCGTACCCCCCCCCCCCCCCGCAAGGCAATTGAACTTATCCCTGAGGCTGCTCCAAGATGCCACCAGCGGAGAAGAGGTATTCGGAGTGGACTTCTAGTCCGACTCAGGAGGCGTGCACACCATCCACTGCTTCCAAGTATATTACTCGCTAATTTTCAGACCCTGGACAATAAAGTAGACAAGCTCAGGGCGAGGATCTCCTTCCAGAGAGACATAAGGGACTGGAACATACTTTCACGGAATCATGGCTCTCTCCAGATATACTACCCCGTCCATACAGCCAGCTGGGTTCTCAGTACATCGTGCAGAGAGGAATAAAGAACTCGTGCAGAAAGAATACGAGGTCAACATTAACTGATTTTTGTGTACTGTGACAGACAAGGAGCAGCAGCGCATCCTAGTGGAGAACAGGAAAAGCGTGCAGACCTCAACGTTGGCTGCCCAAAAAGGGATGAAAATTAAGTTTCAAGGCGAGCCCAAGAAAACCACCTGAGTGGGGGTCACACAATGTTCTACAGCGAGAAGATGGCGGAGCTGAGAGCCGAGTCGAGCCACCTCAGCTCCAGGGAGTGCATGTCCGTGGTCAGCCCACTGTGGAAGAAGCTGCCCCAGAAGGAAAAGGAATGCTACCAGATAATGGCCCAGGAGAGGACCAGGGAGTACCAAGTAGAGCTACACAGCTGGTTTAATACCATGTTCCCAAAGGAACAGGCAAAGTACTTGGAGTAAAACCCAAATAAATTGAAAATCCTCGACAACCCAGAGCAGGGAAGGATGGCAAAGAAGGGCAGAACATCAGACTCCGAGGATGAAGACCTGGAGGACGACATCGACACATCCAGTGATGAAGAGGAGGTAGAAGATGACTCTGATGATGATGAGGAGGAGGATGATGATGAAGATATGACAGACAAGGAGCTCCAGTAGTAGCTCCAGTTCACTGAATTAATGTCATGGGGTTATGGACGGCAGGTAGCTTAGTGGGTAAGAGCGTTGTGCCAGTAACCGAAAGGTCGCTGGTTCTAATCCCCGAGCCGACTAGGTGAAAAATCTGTCGACGTGCCCTTGAGCAAGGCACTTAACCCTAATTGCTCTGGATAAGAGTGTCTGCTAAATGACTTTAAAATAAACAAAAATAAAAAACTCTCCGGGAAGAAGAAAGGCAGAGGTGTATGTTTCATGACTAACTACTCATTGTGTGATTGTGGTAACGTACAGGAAGTCAAGTCCTTTTGTTCACCCGACCTAGAATACCTCACAATCAAATGCCATCCGCATTCCCTCCCAAGAGAGCCGTGTATATTCCCCCTCAAGCCGATACCACAACGGCCCACAAGGAACTACACTTGGTTTGTGCAAACTGGAAACCACATATCCTGAGGCCGCATTTATTGTAGCAGGGGATTTTAACAAAGCAAATCTAAGGAAAACGATGCCGAAGTTCTGTCAATACATTGCCTGTAGTACTTCAGCTTCAAAAACTCTCGACCATTGTTACTCTCCCTTCCGGGATGGCTACAAGGCCCTCCCCCGCCCTCCCTTTGGCAAATCAGATCACGACTCCATTCTGCTCCTCTCTTCAAACAGGAAGTACACGTGCTAAGGTCTATTCATCGCCGGTCTGACCAATCGGAATCCATGCTTCAAGATTGTTTTGATCACGCGGACTGGGATATATTCCGGGTTGCCTCTGAGAATGACATTGATGTATATACTGATACGGTGACTGAGTTCATCAGGAAGTGTATAGGGGATGTTGTTCCCACTGTGACGATTAAATCCTACCCAAACCAAAAATGTGGATAGATGGCAGCATTCATTCAAAACTGAAAGCGCAAACCATCACATCTAACCACGGCAATGTGACTGGGAATATGGTTGAATACAAACAGTCCAGTTATGCCCTCCATAAGGCAGTCAAACAAGCAAAACGTCAGGACAGAGACAAAGTCGAGTCACAATTCAGCGGCTCAGACATGAGACGTATGTGGCAGGGACTCCAGACAATCACGGATTACAAAGGAAAACCCATCCACGAAATCAGCCAAGAGCTCAGAAAAAAAATGGTAGACCTCCGCAAGTCTGGTTCATCCTTGGGAGCAATTTCCAAACACCTGAAGGTACCACGTTCATCTTTACAAACAATGGTACGCAAGTATAAACACCATGGGACCACGCATGGGTCCTCTGTAGCTCAGCTGGTAGAGCACAGCGCTTGTAACACTAAGGTAGAGGGTTCAATCCCCGGGACCACCCATACACACAAAAAAAATGTATGCACGCATGACTGTAAGTCGCTTTGGATAAAAGCGTCTGCTAAATGGCATATTATATTATTATTATTATACCGCTCAGGAAGGAGACGAGTTCTGTCTCCTAGAGATTAATGTACTTTGGTGCGAAAAGTGCAAATCAATCCCAGAACAACAGCAAAGGACCTTGTGAAGATGCTGGAGGAAACAGGTATAAAAGTATCTATATCCACAGTAAAACGAGTCCTATATCGACATAACCTGAAAGGCCGCTCAGCAAGGAAGAAGCCACTGCTCCAAAGCCGCCATAAAAAAGCCAGACTACGGTTTGCAACTGCACATGGGGACAAAGATCGTACTTTTTGGAGAAATGTCCTTTGGTCTGATGAAACAAAAATAGAACTATTTGGCCATAATGACCATCGTCATGTTTGGAGGAAAAAGGGGGGGGGGGGCTTGCAAGCCGAAGAACACCATCCCAACCGTGAAGCACAGGGGTGGCAGCATCATGCTGTGGGGGTGCTTTGCTGCAGGAGGGTCTGGTGCACTTCACAAAATAGATGGCATCATGAGGAAGGAAAATTATGTGGATATATTGAAGCAACATCTCAAGACATCAGTCAGGAAGTTAAAGCTTGGTCGCAAATCGGTCTTCCAAATGGACAATGAGCCCAAGCATACTTCCAACGTTGTGGCAAAATGGCTTAACGACAACAAAGTCAAGGTATTGGAGTGGCCATCACAAAGCCCTGACCTCAATCCTATAGAACATTTGTGGGCAGAACTGAAAAAGCGTGTGCGAGCAAGGAGGCCTACAAACCTGACTCAGTTACACCAGCTCTGTCAGGAGGAATGGCCCAAAATTCACCCAACTTATTGTGGGAAGCTTGTGGAAGGCTACACAAAACGTTTGACCCAAGTTAAACAATTTAAAGGCAATGCTACCAAATACTAATTGAGTGTATGTAAACTTCTGACCCACTGGGAATGTGATGAAAGAAATAAAAGCTGAAATAAATCACTCTCTCTACTATTATTCTGACATTTCACATTCTTAAAATAAAGTGGTGATCCTAACTGACCTAAGACAGGGAATTGTTACTAGGATTAAATGTCAGGAATTGTGAAAAACTGAGTTTAAATGTATTTGGGTAAGGTGTATGTAAACTTCCGACTTCAACTGTATATATATATATATATACTGCATTTATACTCCGGTGTCCGATATTGCTCTTCCTAATATTATATATTTCTTAATTCCGCTCTTGTACTTTTAGATTTTTGTGTATTGTTTTGAATTGTTAGATATTACTGCAGGAGCTAGGAACTGTTGGAGCTAGGAACTGTTGGAGCTAGGAACTGTTGGAGCTAGGAACACAAGCATTTCACTACACCCACAATAATATCTGCTAAATATGTGTGTGCGACCAATAAAAGTTGATTAGGTTTTTGATTCGATTTTGATTTAGAAGGCTAACTGATCCTAGATCAGCATTCTTAATCTGAGAAGCTTTATGCATATGGACCCAGACCTTGTATCTGTTTTTAGACTGGATAGACCTTTAGACAGATTGATTGGTGCAGTTTTTAATGTGTAGGTGTGTCTTCTAGAGGTGATTGGAAGTAAGAGGAAGGATTTCGTTCCTTGTATCTTTGTCAACCTCATGAACATGCTTTGTAAATTGTAAAGCTTCACTCATCTTCTACATTCCAACCTAGGACATCAACGACAACAAACCGAAGTTTAGAAAAACGTCTTACAAATTCTCAGTGGAGGAGGGGAAGAAAGGTAAGCATGTTTCTTTTTGTTGAAATCAGACATTTTGCCACCATTACCCTGATTAAAAGTCCAGGGAGGATGTGGTTTAGTCCCCCTTCTCCTCAGAAAAACATTTATCATCGCCTCAAACAGCTTTCTCCCCAAAAAACATGCCTCTGGCCAATTGCCATGCCGTCATTGTGAATAGGAATTTGTTCTATGCTTGGTTGATAATAAAGGTTTAATAATCTATCAAAACATCTAGCTAATCATGAATTCAAAAACCTAAGGCCGTCTCTTTCTGTCTGTCTCCAACAGCTGAATTCGTGGGCTCCGTCCAGGCAGTGGATTTAGACAAAACCATCGACCACAACCGCATCTCCTTCAGCATCGTCAGCGGAAGCTTCGGACAATTCATCATCCGAACCTTCAACGACCAACCCGACGGTTACATCGGTAACATCACGGTCGACCCGGACATCGAGCTAGACTACGAAAGCAGCGTCAATACCTTCAGTCTGAAAGTGGAGGCCATGGACCTGGGATCGATGACGGACACCATAACCGTGGAGGTGATTGTGTTGGATGTGAATGATGAGAGGCCCCAGTTCAAGCCCATCGGCCCGCTGCTCGTAAAGGAGAACACCACTATCACTGAAGCCGTGGGAAAGATCAAGGCGGTGGACCTGGACAAAAATCACTCTCTGGTCTACCAGCTGGTCTCCAGTAGGTGCCGCTGTAATGGCTCCCTGGATCTGGGCCCCTGCTCAGAGGACTGGTTCAACCTGGAGCCCACAGGGGAGATCATGCTCAACAAGGACTTTGTGATCGACTATGAGATGTGTGACCAGGTTGAGCTGAAGGCCCAGGTGGTGGATGAGTTCACCCAGAAAGGGGAGAACAACAGCGCAACACCAGGTTGGTTCAACTGGGTTTGGTCAGATACTTCTGTTTTGGTCTAGGGCTGTAAAATTCCCAGGTTGAAAGATTCCCGGGAACAGGAGGGAATAAGCAGGAACTCCATGAATCCTGCAACTGAGATATCTGGAAAACCTGGGAATTTTGGGAAAGTTACCAGAAATGTGCAACCCTATTCTGTAACTATTACTATTGTTAATATCTACGTTTGTAACTTTAACATATTTCAATGTATTCTAACAATTAAAAATTCATTTCAGGGATTATTGTGATAAACATTGAAGACATCAATGACAACGCCCCTGCCTTCGACAAAACAGAGTCCTTCTATGGTAAATATGTTTCTAAACATTCGGCACGTTGTATGGTAAATCTGAATATCCAAACATCGTATTTTTTTATTAATTTACTTTATGATATTAATCCACATAGCTACAGATTGACTTAACAGTGTTCTTAACCCACCTCTACAGTTGTGGTGTCAGAGAGTGCCTCTGTAGGCTCAGTAATCGCCAGTGTCACTGTGAGTATAACTGTGTAAAATGGACAACATCAGGTATTTTCTATTTGATAAGGTATAGCAAAACAATGGCGGGGCACACATTTCCTTTGTTTTCGAATCTCACAATGTAGCTTAAAAGGTAGACTTAGCAATACGACGTCATTACACACAGTGGGACAGCTTCTTGCTGTGCAGAAATCAACAACAAGAAAATGTTAATCTAATATAAAGTGTAGCGTTTTAATACATTTAACTTGCCGTCTTGCTGTGATATGAGTTATTATGAATTCCAGTCTTCCTTTTTTCCCTTTGATAGGCCACAGACCGTGATTCCGGGAAAAATAGGCAAATGACATTTTCGATAACAACTGTACAATTCTGGGACGCCGTCAACAATAAAACGACCAACGTGGATAGAGTGTTACGAGTTGTCACCACACAGGAAGACGATAAATACGTCGGAAATATTCAGTGAGTATAAATGCTGTCCGGCAAGTCATATTTTAATCTTTGATTTCACTATAATTAATAGCCACTGTGCGACAAAAAGTAAACATTGTTTGTTAGGTTTTACGCTGTTAAGTTGACACTATTGCAATGGATGCAGTAGACACATTGAAAATGACTTACAGAAAAATAACATGTCTTTCAACGTTGTAGGAACAATGAAGTGCTAAATATCGATGTAAAAGGAAAGTATCTGGTGACAGTTGGGGCAACTAACACTGAAGAACCGAAACTCTTCTCCGAAACCAAACTGGAGGTAGGTGTAAAACTTACTGTAATTCATCCATGTCTGCCTGCCTGCCTGTCTGTCTGTCTGTCTGTCTGTCTGAGTAACACTTTGTTTCACATTCCCCTTTCCAGATTTTCACAGTTGACAGGAGCTTAAAAGTGGAGCTTTTATTTTCAAGAACAGTGGAAGAAGTTAAAGCGGCCCAAAGTCAGATCGTACTGTAAGAGATCTTTACTGCATATATTCACTATATTACAAAACGTAGCATAAAAATGTAGTAACGTAATAAACTACAGACATGTATTTATATTTATTCATTTATACGTTTAACCATTCATGTGGAAGTTCCTATAGGAAGGACTTTCAGATTGAGATTATGTTGGCCATGGCTGTTTACAAGTGTTCTAACCACAGCGTGGGTAATAAATAAATTAATTAACTTCGTAAATGTTTCCTTGCAGGCTTCTCACCGCAGCAACACAGACGAAAGTGGAAGTGGTAAAGGTTAGGGCTGGCAAAGACAGTCTGGAAACCAGGTAAAAATATCACATGACTACCAGGGGGGGGGGGCTGTGGTCAATTCCATTTCAATTCAAGTCAATTCCCGAAAGTAAACCAAAATTCCAATTCCAAATGTTCCTAATTGAAAAGCATTGCAGAGAATTAGAATTGGAATTTCAGTGTACTTCCTGAATTGACTGGAATTGAAATGTAATTGACCCCAGCCCTGACTGCTTACATACCAACATACTTCTTCTTCTTTCTGTTGATGAAGGCCTCCAGGTGGTGCTCCCATTACTACAGTAAATGAATGGAGCACCGTTCACTTCGGCACCATTCTGTGTGTGTGTGTGTGTGTGTGTGTGTGTGTGTGTGTGTGTGTGTGTGTGTGTGTGTGTGTGTGTGTGTGTGTGATCTGTAGATCCTTGTCACTGCTCAAGTAGTTAAGAAA
Organism: Coregonus sp. 'balchen'; assembly: GCA_902810595.1. Lineage (NCBI taxonomy): Eukaryota > Metazoa > Chordata > Actinopteri > Salmoniformes > Salmonidae > Coregonus > Coregonus sp. 'balchen'. The sequence continues at coordinate 33,886,898 of LR778255.1, read as the reverse complement.
TACATAATTTTAAAAAATGTGGAAAATTAAGAAAGAAAAAAATATCCTTCATTCTTTTGCAGGGAGACTGTCAATACTGTGATGGAGGTGTACTTTGTGAATGCCAATGGAACGGCCCTCGACTCTGCCTCTGCAGAGACTATTCTGTCCAATAGTGATGAACGGTTCAAATTACAGATTGAATATGGCCTGAAAAATATAGTAAGTTTACTATAGGAAACTATTATTAAACTATTCCCTCATGCTTGGACATTACCATACACATACAATACACATCTATTTCAATAAACAAATGTCACTTTTAATTTAGAATCTCAAGTAGTCTCCCGAACTCACTGAATTGAATTTGAATTGTCTCCAACCCGGCCTTGGACATGCTAATGTCACACCCTGGCTCTGGGACTCTATATGCCATGGACATGCTAATGTCACACCCTGGCTCTGGGACTCTATATGCCATGGACATGCTAATGTCACACCCTGGCTCTGGGACTCTATATGCCATGGACATGCTAATGTCACACCCTGGCTCTGGGACTCTATATGCCATGGACATGCTAATGTCACACCCTGGCTCTGGGACTCTATATGCCATGGACATGCTAATGTCACACCCTGGCTCTGGGACTCTATATGCCATGGACATGCTAATGTCACACCCTGGCTCTGGGACTCTATATGCCATGGACATGCTAATGTCACACCCTGGCTCTGGGACTCTATATGCCATGGACATGCTAATGTCACACCCTGGCTCTGGGACTCTATATGCCATGGACATGCTAATGTCACACCCTGGCTCTGGGACTCTATATGCCATGGACATGCTAATGTCACACCCTGGCTCTGGGACTCTATATGCCATGGACATGCTAATGTCACACCCTGGCTCTGGGACTCTATATGCCATTGACATGCTAATGTCACACCCTGGCTCTGGGACTCTATATGCCATGGACATGCTAATGTCACACCCTGGCTCTGGGACTCTATATGCCATGGACATGCTAACCCCTGGGACTCTATATGCCATGGACATGCTAATGTCACACCCTGGCTCTGGGACTCTATATGCCATGGACATGCTAATGTCACACCCTGGCTCTGGGACTCTATATGCCATGGACATGCTAATGTCACACCCTGGCTCTGGGACTCTATATGCCATGGACATGCTAATGTCACACCCTGGCTCTGGGACTCTATATGCCATGGACATGCTAATGTCACACCCTGGCTCTGGGACTCTATATGCCATGGACATGCTAATGTCACACCCTGGCTCTGGGACTCTATATGCCATGGACATGCTAATGTCACACCCTGGCTCTGGGACTCTATATGCCATGGACATGCTAATGTCACACCCTGGCTCTGGGACTCTATATGCCATGGACATGCTAATGTCACACCCTGGCTCTGGGACTCTATATGCCATGGACATGCTAATGTCACACCCTGGCTCTGGGACTCTATATGCCATGGACATGCTAATGTCACACCCTGGCTCTGGGACTCTATATGCCATGGACATGCTAATGTCACACCCTGGCTCTGGGACTCTATATGCCATGGACATGCTAATGTCACACCCTGGCTCTGGGACTCTATATGCCATGGACATGCTAATGTCACACCCTGGCTCTGGGACTCTATATGCCATGGACATGCTAATGTCACACCCTGGCTCTGGGACTCTATATGCCATGGACATGCTAATGTCACACCCTGGCTCTGGGACTCTATATGCCATGGACATGCTAATGTCACACCCTGGCTCTGGGACTCTATATGCCATGGACATGCTAATGTCACACCCTGGCTCTGGGACTCTATATGCCATGGACATGCTAATGTCACACCCTGGCTCTGGGACTCTATATGCCATGGACATGCTAATGTCACACCCTGGCTCTGGGACTCTATATGCCATGGACATGCTAATGTCACACCCTGGCTCTGGGACTCTATATGCCATGGACATGCTAATGTCACACCCTGGCTCTGGGACTCTATATGCCATGGACATGCTAATGTCACACCCTGGCTCTGGGACTCTATATGCCATGGACATGCTAAATAATATTCCTCTTGGACTGTGTCCAAAATGACACCCTATTCCTGATGTTGTACACTATTTTTGACCAGGGCTCTGGTGAAAAGTAGTGCACTACATAGGGAATATGATTCCTATAGGGCAGGGTCCCCCCCCCCCCCCCCCCCCCCCCCCCCCCCATGTTTTCTGAGCAACATAAAAAAAATGTGGGTGCATTTTCATTGTTAGACATTTTAAATAAATTGTTAAAACACCAGGAAATCCGCTCCAAGTGATTTTTAATTGGGGGAAATCTGTTCCCAAGTATTTCCACACATAATAGAGACACGTGATCATATACAAATATAAGAAAGGTTTGAAATGATTAATGTTTTAGTCAAACATTATATCTGTTTGGGCTTCTTGCGGTCAATTTGCAGTCTACAAATGATTTGTAATTATGTTCCTGGCCCCTCGACCATCTGCTCAAGAACAAATCGGCCCGCACCTGAATCTAGTTGATGATCCCTGCTATAGGGACTTCCACATGAATGGTTAAATTTATACATGAATACATTTTTAAAAAATGTCTGTAGTTTATTATGTTATGCTATTTTTATGCTATATTTGTAATAAATAATAATAATATAATATGCCATTTAGCAGACGCTTTTATCCAAAGCGACTTACAGTCATGTGTGCATACATTTTTACGTATGGGTGGTCCCGGGGATCGAACCCACTACCCTGGCGTTACAAGCGCCATGCTCTACCAATTGATCTACAGAGGACCACCTATGCAGTAAAGATCTCTTACAGTACGATCTGACTTTGGGCCACTATAGGAATGTTCCCCTGAGCTAGGGTTGCAAAATTCTGGTAACTTTCCTTAAAATGTCCAGGTTTTCCAGAAATCCTTATTGGAAGATTCCCGGAATCAGGAGGCAATAAGCAAGAATTCTGGAATCCTCCTACAATGATTTCTGGAAAACCAGGGAATTTGGGGAAAGTTACCGTAACCTACTCTGAACTCTGTGTGGTGTTGCAGGGGGGGACTGTGGTGACAGAGAAGAAGGTGGATCCAGTACTGTTCGTTCTGTTGGGGCTGGTGGCGGGCCTCATCATCGTCCTGGCTGTCATGACAACATCTCTCGTCTGCACCCGCAGGAGGTAAGCTGAGTCCTGGGCACGTATGTATCAAACATCTCAAGAGTGCTTATCTAGGATTAGTTTAGTCCTTTAGATTATAATGATATGGACTGGGGGGACCTTATCCTAGATCAGCATTCTGACATGTTTGATACTTAACGATTCACTAAATCAAATACAATTTTATTTTTCACATGCGCCGAATACAACAGTGAAATGCTTACTTAACCAACAGTGCAGATTTTATTTTAAGTAAGTTAAAAAATATGAAACAATAAAAAGTAGCACAGTAAAATAACGATAATGAGGCTATATACAGGAAGTACCAGGTAGTAATGAGGCTATATACAGGGGGTACCAGGTAGTAATGAGGCTATATACAGGGTGTACCAGGTAGTAATGAGGCTATATACAGGGGGTACCAGGTAGTAATGAGGCTATATACAGGGGGTACCAGGTAGTAATGAGGCTATATACAGGAAGTACCAGGTAGTAATGAGGCTATATACAGGGGGTACCAGGTAGTAATGAGGCTATATACAGGGGGTACCAGGTAGTAATGAGGCTATATACAAGGGGTACCAGGTAGTAATGAGGCTATATACAGGGGGTACCAGGTAGTAATGAGGCTATATACAGGGGGTACCAGGTAGTAATGAGGCTATATACAGGAAGTACCAGGTAGTAATGAGGCTATATACAGGAAGTACCAGGTAGTAATGAGGCTATATACAGGGGGTACCAGGTAGTAATGAGGCTATATACAGGGGGTACCAGGTAGTAATGAGGTTATATACAGGGGGTACCAGGTAGTAATGAGGCTATAATAGAAAGAGGAGTGGGAGGCCCAGGTGCACAACTGAGCAAGAGGACAAATACATTAGAGTGTCTAGTTTGAGAAACAGGCGCCTCACAGGTCCTCAACTGGCAGCTTCATTAAATAGTACCCGCAAAACACCAGTCTCAAGGTCAACAGTGAAGTGGAGACTCCGGGATGCTGACCTTCTAGGCAGAGTTGCAAAGAAGAAGCCATATCTCAGACTGGGCAATAATAAGAAAAGATTAAGATGGGCAGTCTGAGATATGGCATTTTCTTTGCAACTCTGCCTAGAAGGTCAGCATCCCGGAGTCGCCTCTTCACTGTTGACGTTGAGACTGGTGTTTTGGGGGTACTATTTAATGAAGCTGCCAGTTGAGGACCTGTGAGGCGCCTGTTTCTCAAACTAATAGCCTTTATTTCTCAGAATAAGAATAGACTGACGAGTTTCAGAAGAAAGTTCTTTGTTTCTGGCCATTTTGAGCATGTGACATTCTGGTAGAAATTAGGTAAAACGGATGTACGTTTTCATTAAAGTCCCCGGCCACTAGGAGGGCCACACCTGGATGAGCAGTTTCCTGTTTGCTTATGGCCTTATACAGCTCGTTGAGTGTGGTCTTAGTGCCAGCATCGGTTTGTGGTGGTCAATAGACGGCTATGAAAAATATAGATGAAAACTCTCTTGGTAAATAATGTGGTCTACAGCTTATCATGAGGTACTCTACCTCAGGCGAGCAAAACCTAGAGACTTCCTTAATATTAGAGATTGCGCACCAGCTGTTCTTGACAAATAGACACAGACCACCACCCCTCGTCTTACCGGAGGTAGCTGTTCTGTCCTGCCGATGCACGGAAAACCCAGCCAGCTCTATATTATCCATGTCGTCGTTCAGCCATGACTCGGTGAAACATAATATATTACAGTTTTTAATGTCCCGTTGGTAGGATAGTCTTGAAAGGAGCTCATCCAGTTTATTCTCCGGTGATTGTACGTTCGCCAGTAGGACGGATGTTAAAGGCGGATTATCCACTCACTGACGAATTCTCACCAAGCACCCGGATCTGCTCCACCTGTATCTGCGTCTCCACTTCATGCGAATGACAGGGATTTGGGCCCGGTCCGGTAGGAGCTGTAAATCTTTCACCTCCAATTCGTTAAATAAAACATCTTTGTCCAGTCTGAGGTGAGTAATCGCTGTTCTGATGTCCAGAAGCTCTTTTCGGTCATAAGAGACGGTGGCAGAAAACATTATGTACAAAAAAAGTTACAAACAAAAAAAAATACACACAGAACAGCACGATTGGTTAAAAGCCCGTAAAACGGCCATCCCCTCATCCTCTCATCCTCTCATCCCCTCATCCTCTCATCCCCTCATCCCCTCATCCCCTCATCCCCTCATCCCCTCATCCTCTCATCCCCTCATCCCCTCATCCCCTCATCCTCTCATCCCCTCATCCTCTCATCCCCTCATCCCCTCATCCTCTCATCCCCTCATCCCCTCATCCCCTCATCCCCTCGTCCTCGCCATTATGGTCCTAAGAAGAAATCTGAGAAGTTCTTAAGAAATTCGGAGGGATTACAATTTATGATCAATCTTCTTCAGAACACTATCAAAAGCAGCTCAAGGCATTGTGCTTCATGTGGTCCTCTGTAGCTCAGTTGGTAGAGCACGGCTCTTGCAATGCCAGGATATTAGGTTCAATTCCCAGGACCACCCATATGTAAAACATTTATGCACGCATGACTGCTTTGGATAATAGTGTCTGCTAGATTGCTAGATATTATTATATACACAGAACAAAAATATAAATGCAACGTGCAACAATTTCAAAGATTTTACTGCGTTAAAGTTCTCATAAGGAAATCAGTCAATTGAAATAAATTCATTAGGCAATCATCAATGGATTTTACATGACTGGGAATACAGATACAGTTGAAGTCGGAAGTTTACATACACTTAGGTTGGAGTCATTAAAACTTGTTTTTCAACCACTTGTTTTTCAACCAAACTAAAGTTTTGGCAAGTCGGTTAGGACATCTACTTTGTACATGACACAAGTAATTTTTCCAACAATTGTTTACAGACAGATTATTTCACTTATAATTCACTGTATCACAATTCCAGTGGGTCAGAATTTTACATACACTAAGTTGACTGTGCCTTTAAACAGCTTGGAAAATTCCAGAAAATGATGTAATGGCTTTAGAAGCTTCTGATAGGCTAATTGACATAATTTGAGTCAATTGGAGGTGTACCTGTGGATATATTTCAAGGCCTACCTTCAAACTAAGTGCCATTTTGCTTGACATCATGGGAAAATCAAAAGAAATCAGCCAAGACCTCAGAAAAACAATTGCAGACCTCCACAAGTGTGGTTCATCCTTGGGAGCAATTACCAAACGCCTGAAGGTACCACGTTCATCTGTACAAACAATAGTACGCAAGTATAAACACCATGGGACCACGCAGCCGTCACACCGCTCAGGAAGGAGACGCGTTCTGTCTCCTAGAGATGAACGTACTTTGGTGCGAAAAGTGCAAATCAATCCCAGAACAACAGCAAAGGACCTTGTGAAGATGCTGGAGGAAACAGTTACAAAAATATCTATATCCACAGTAAAACGAGTCCTATATCGACATAACCTGAATGGCCGCTCAGCAAGGAAGAAACCACTGCTCCAAAACCGCCATAAAAAAGCCAGACTACGGTTTGCAACTGCACATGGGGGCAAAGATCGTACTTTTTTGAGAAATTCCCTCTGGTCTGATGAAACAGAAATATAACTGTTTGGCCATAATGACCATTGTTATGTTTGGAGGAAAAAGGGGGTCGCTTGCAAGCCGAAGAACACCATTTCAACCGTGAAGCACGGGGGTGGCAGCATCATGCTGTGGGGGTGCTTTGCTACAGGAGGGACTGGTGCACTTCACAAAATAGATGGCATCATGAGGAAGGAAAATTAGGTGGATATATTGAAGCAACATCTCAAGACATCAGTCAGGAAGTTAAAGTTTGGTCGCAAATGGGTCTTCCAAAAGGACAATGACCCCAAGCATAATTCCAACGTTGTGGCAAAATGGCTTAAGGACAAAAAGTCAAGGTATTGGAGTGGCCATCACAAAGCCCTGACCTCAATCCTATAGAAAATGTGTGGGCAGAACTGAAAAAGCGTGTGCGAGCAAGGAGGCCTACAAACCTGACTCAGTTACACCAGCTCTGTCAGGAGGAATGGGCCAAAATTTAACCAACTTATTTTGGGAAGCTTGTGGAAGGCTACTGGTTAGTTAGTATGGGTAACTATTATGGGTTAGTTAGTGTGGGTTAGTTAGTATGGGTAACTAATATAGGTTAGTTAGTATGGGTAACTAGTATGGGTTAGTTAGTATGGGTAACTAGTATGGGTTAGTAAGCATGGGTAACTAACCAATGGATGGTAACATTTTACAGCTACAGAACGAAGCTGAAGGCAGCTAAAGCCATGAACTCAGCAGCCAAGGTGGTGACTGGTGGAGATCAGAAGAGTGGGCCTGTCGTTCCTGGAACCAACAAGTACACCATGGAGGGGTGAGTCCTGTCCTCCACACATAGACTGCATCCCAAATGGCACCCTATTCCTTACATAGTGCACTAGTTTTGACCCGAGACCCATAGGGTGCATCCAATAATTACACAATAACACACAGTGCAGTCGGAAAGTATTCAGACCCCTTGACTTTTTCCCACATTTTGTTACATTACAGCCTTATTCTAAAATTGATAAAATAGTTTTTTCCCCCCTCATCAATCTATACACAATACCCCATAATGACAAAGCAAAAACAGGTTTTTAGAAATGTTTGCAAAACTGAAATATCACATTTACATAAGTATTCAGACCCTTTACTCAGTACGTTGTTGAAGCACCTAAATAAAACATTTTCCTCATCGATCTGCACACTATACCCCATAATGACAAAGCAAAAACAGTTTTTTAAATGTATTAAAAATAACAAATGAAATACCTTAGTTACAGAACCTTTGGCTTTGAGACTCGAAATTGAGCTCAGGTTCGTCCTGTTTCCATTGATCATCCTTGAGATGTTTCTTCAACTTGATTGGAGTCCACCTGTGGTAAATTCAATTGATTGGACCTGATTTGGAAAGTCACACACCTGTCTATATAAGGTCCCACAGCTGACAGTGCATGTCAGAGCAAAAACCAAGCCATGAGGTTGAAGGAATTGTCCGTAGAGCTCAGAGACAGGATTGTGTCGAGGCACAGATCTGGGGAAGGGTACCAAAAACAAAATTGTGCATCATTGAAGGTCCCCAAGAACACAGTGGCCTCCATCATTCTTAAATGGAAGAAGTTTGTAACCACCAAGACTATTCCTAGAGCTGGCCTCCCGGCCAAACTGAGCAATCGGGGGAGAAAGGTCTTGGTCAGGGAGGTGACCAAGAACCCGATGGTCACTCTGACAGAGCTCCAGAGTTCCTCTGTGGAGATCGGAGAACATTCCAGAAAGATAACCATCTCTGCAGCACTCCACCAATCAGGCCTTTGTGGTAGAGTGGCCAGACGGAAGCCACTCCTCAGTAAAAGGCACATGACAGCCCACTTGGATTTTGCCAAAAGGCATCTAAAGGACTCAGACCATGAGAAACAAGATTCTCTGGTCTGATGAAACCAAGATTTGGACTGAATGCCAATCGTCACGTCTGGAGGAAACCTGGCACCATCCCTACGGTGAAGCATGGTGGTGGCAGCATCATGCTGTGGGGATGTTTTTCAGCGGCAGGGACTGGGAGACTAGTCAGGATCGGGGGAAAGATGAACGGAGCAAAGTACAGAGAGATCCTTGATGAAAACCTGCTCCAGAGTGCTCAGGACCTCATAGTGGGGCGAAGGTTCACCTTCCAACAGGACAACGACCCTAAGCACACATCCAAGACAATGCAGGAGTGACTTCGGGACAAGTCTCTGAATGTCCTTGAGTGGCCCAGCCAGAGCCCGGACTTGAATCCGATCGAACATCTCTGGAGAGACCTGAAAATAGCTGTGCAGCGACGCTCCCCATCCAACTTCACAGAGCTTGAGAGGATCTGCAGAGAAGAATGGGAGAAACTCCCCAAATACAGGTGTGCCAAGCTTGTAGCGTCATACCCAAGAAGACTCAAAGCTGTAATCGCTGCCAAAGGTGCTTCAACAACGTACTGAGTAAAGGGTCTGAATACTTATGTAAATGTAATATTTCCGTTTTTCATTTTTTTATAAATTTGGTGAAATTGATAAAAATCTGTTTTTGCTTTGTCATTATGGGGTATTGTATGTAGATTGATCATGGGGAAAAAACAATTTAATCCATTTTAGAATAAGGCTGTAACGTAACAAAATGTGGAAAAGGTCAAGGGGTCTGAATACTTTCTGAAGGCACTGTATTTTAATTGTAACACAAATGTAATTTAACATGTAAAAAATCCATTCCACCCTGTCTTTGCTTTCACAAAAACCTGAAAAGCTAGTTTGGAGTGCATGTTTAGTGCATGTTTAGTGCATGTTTAGTGCATGTTTAGTGCATGTTTAGTGCATGTTTAGTGCATGTTTAGTTTTTAGTACATAGCACATTTCAGATGTATTGAAAACCAGGTTATCAAGTCATTTCACATGTTAGAATTGCCAATGTATTAGGGAAGTAGGGTAGCCTCACAGTGTTGTCTCTGACCCTGGGTGTGTGTCTAGGGGTAACAGTGTTGTCTCTGACCCTGGTTGTTGTCTAGGTGGTAGACAGGTTGTCATCTGTACCTGGTGTGTGGTGCATAGGGGTAACCAAGTGTTGTCTCTGACCCTGGGTGTGTGTCTAGGGTAACAGTGTTGTCTCTGACCCTGGTGTTGTGTCTAGGGGTAACAGTGTTGCTCTGACCCTGGGTTGTGTGTCTAGGGGTAACAGTGTTGTCTCTGACCCTGGGTGTGTGTCTAGGGTAACAGTGTTGTCTCTGACCCTGGGTGTGTGTCTAGGGTAACAGTGTTGTCTCTGACCCTGGGTGGTGTGTCTAGGGGTAACAGTGTTGTCTCTGACCCTGGGTGTGTGTCTAGGGGTAACAGTGTTGTCTCTGACCCTGGGTGTGTGTCTAGGGGTAACAGTGTTGTCTCTGACCCTGGGTGTGTGTCTAGGGGTAACAGTGTTGTCTCTGACCCTGGGTGTGTGTCTAGGGTAACAGTGTTGCCTCTGACCCTGGGTGTGTGTCTAGGGGTAAACAGTGTTGTGCCTCTGACCCTGGGTGTGTGTCTAGGGGTAACAGTGTTTGTCTCTGACCCTGGGTGTGTGTCTAGGGTAACCAGTGTTGTCTCTGACCCTGGGTGGTGTGTCTAGGGGTAACAGTGTTGTCTCTGACCCTGGGTGTGTGTCTAGGGGTAACAGTGTTGTCTCTGACCCTGGGTGTGTGTCTAGGGGTACAGTGTTGTCCTCTGACCCTGGGTGTGTGTCCTAGGGTAACAGTGTTGTCTCTGACCCTGGGTGTGTGTCTAGGTGTAACAGTGTTGTCTCTGACCCTGGGTGTGTGTCTAGGGTAACAGTGTTGTCTCTGACCCCTGGGTGTGTGTCTAGGGGTAACAGTGTTGTCTCTGACCCTGGGTGTGTGTCTAGGGGTAACAGTGTTGTCTCTGACCCTGGGTGTGTGTCTAGGGGTAACAGTGTTGTCTCTGACCCTGGGTGTGTGTCTAGGGGTAACAGTGTTGTCTCTGACCCTGGGTGTGTGTCTAGGGGTAACAGGTTGTTGTCTCTGACCCGGGGGGTGTCTAAGGGGTAAGTGTTGTCTCTGGACCCTGGGTGTGGTGTCTAGGGTTAACAGTGTTGTCTCTGACCTGGGTTGTGTGTCTAGGGGGTAACAGTGTTGGTCTCTTCTGACCCGGGTGGTGTGTGTAGGGGTACGGTGTTGTCCCTCTGACCCTGGGTGTGTGTCTAGGGTAACATGTTTGTCCTCTGACCCTGGGTTGTGTGGTCTAGGGGTACAGTGGTGTCTCTGACCCGGTGGTGTTAGGGGTAACAGTGTTGTCCTCTGACCCTGGGTTGTGTCTAGGGGTAACAGTGGTTTGTATCTGACCCTGGGGTGTGTCTAGGGGTACAGTGTTGTCTCGACCCTGGGTGTGTGGTCTAGGGGTAACAGTGTTGTCTCTGACCCTGGGTGTGGTGTCTAGGTGTAACAGTGTTGTCTCTGACCCTTGGTGTGTTCTGGGGTACAGTGTTTGTCTCTGACCCTGGGTGTGGTCTAGGGTAACAGTGTTGTCTCTGACCCTGGGTGTGTGTCTAGGGGTACAGTGTTGTCTCTGACCCTGGTGTGTGTCTAGGGTAAACGTGTTGTCTCTGACCTGGGTGTGTCTAGGGGTAACAGTGTTGTCCTGACCTGGGTGTGTGTCTAGGGTAACGATGTTGTCTCTGACCCTGGTTGTGTCTAGGGTAACGTGCTCACCTGATGGGTCTAGTAACACGTCAGTGCATCTGACCTGGTGTTTACTAGGAGTACATGTGTACTACCTACGACCGTGTTCTAGGGTACACACATGTGTCTCTGACCACGGATGTGTACAGGTCTAACGTGTGTGCTCTCTGACCACTCTGATTCTAGGCTAACCTGTACTCACCTGACTACACGTACACTCACACCTACTTCGACTAACTACTGACTACGTACACACTATCTACCTACTGTAGCACGACACGTATTCTACGACTACACTGATCTACACTACTCTACACTACCACACTACCTACTCTACACACTACACTACACACACACGACTACACTACCTACCACATACACGACTACATACACAGCCTATGACTCTACACACACACACACTACACTACCACTAACACTACACACACACTACACTACACTACACTACACTACACTACACTACTACACACACTACACTACCACTACTACACACCTACCTCACTCTACACTACACTACAACACCTACACTACCTACACTCCTACACACACTACATCTCTACACTACCTACACACCTACACTACACCTACTACACTACACTACTCTACACTACACTACACTACACTACACTACACTACCACTACATACACTACTCTACCTACTACACTACACACTACACTACACTACACTACACACTACACTACCTACTACACCACTACACTACCTACTACACTACACTACACACTACACACTACACTAAACACTACATACTACACACACTACCACTACACTACACTAACCTACACACTACACACACTACACTCAACAAACTAACACAAACACTTACACTAACTAACTACTCACTACACTACACTACACTACTACACTACACTACACTACACTACACTTACTACACTACACTACTCTACACTACAACCCACTCCACTACACTACACTACACAACACTAACCTACACTACATCACTACCTACAACTACACTACACTAACTACTCTACACTAACACTACCCTACTCTACACCTACACTACACACACTACACTACACTACACTACCTACCTACACACAACCACACTACACTACACACACACACACACACTACACTACACTACACCCAAACTACACACACCACACTACACTACACTACACTATTCTACACTACACTACTCTACACTACTCTACACTACACTACACTACACTACACTATTCTACACTACACTACTCTACACTACACTACTCTACACCACACTACACTACACTACACTACTCTACACTACACTACACTACTCTAATCTACACTACACTACACTACACTACACTATTCTACACTACACTACTCTACACTACAGAGCCATGTGAACATGTGTAGATGTGGGTGTCATCTGAGACACAGACATATCCACGTGTATTTACGCATCACCATTAAATCCAGCACTTTCCTATCACGCAACCAAGACAGTGTTACAACATGTCTATACTGGTAATGTTCTTTGATCGTTGTCCTCCATTGGACAGTATTGAGTTATTACTGTTAACATTAATGAAGATGTCGTCGTCATGACCTCACTTGTATATGACTCTAATTTAGTGCATTTCTTTTTAAATTCAAGCCTCAATTCCTTGGACTACAACATGGACATGGTCATGTCTGACAAGGATACAATGCCCATGATGGTAACGTTATAGTTATTATTATTATTATTATTATTATTATTATTATTACTATGTTATTACCATTATTCTGGATGGTCATGCCTGTCTCCTCCCTGTGTAGATGATCCAGGAGGAGGATGAGGAGTGGGGAGCAGATAACGCCTACAGCGAGCCTCTAGGTGAAGCCTTGGCCCAGCGTGGCAGGAAGAAAGACAACGACAGCCCTAGTTTCTCCTTCGCCAGCCCTTCACTCAGCACCACAGACCTGTGAGTGGCCGCCATCTTGGGTCAGTTTCACTGAGCTGTGACGGCCATTTTGGGTCAGTATCACTGACCTTTTTGGGGGGGCAGTACCGCTGAGCTGTGACGGCCATCTTGGGATCTAAGACACTGAACGCGGGTCCTGGAAAAGGATGATGACGAACTCTGTGATAGATAGACAATCTGGCTTTTGAGATTAAATCAAGCTCAATCAAATATTTTGTTTGTGTTGATCCACTCGTTTTTATGTTACTATTTGATTAAATTGAGGGAATATTTCCATACGTAACCATTTTATCACAACACATAGTACAGTGATCTTAAATCGTCCGGCTTGCTATTGGCTGCTACGGTAAATCACAAGCTAGCCAGCTTTTCGCCAAGAGTGCCAATGTCCTCATGAATCCATTGTTTTTAGCTGAACAACATCAACCTAAAGGGACAGTGAAAAACATGACACTTTGGGATAAAAAGCAAAAATAAAATGTTTTCGTTGCGAATCACTTTATTATTATTTTTTCGGAATATGTAAAGATTTGATTGATATTTTGAATACATTATGCTTTGTGATGTCATGTTTTTTTATTTTAATTTCATTCCGTGTTTTCCGTTCTAATGAAACTAAGCATTTGTATCTGGATTCCTGTGTTTTTTTTTTAGTACGACCCTTCAAGTGTAGGAACTTCAAGCAGTAACTTCTAAACACGTCTCTATATTCCTACTCAACATGTAATTGGTGCCTGGTGTTTGTGAGTTTAAGTGAGGGTGTAAGTGGGGTTGCGTGAGAGCTGAGGCTAACCCTAAAGCGATACAGGTGTGGAGGAGTGTGTTGAATTGATCATTTCAGATATTCGGATCAGATGTATTAAAATGAAGGCAAGTGTAATCATCTAATAAAATGGGTTTTTCTTCAAATATGCATTCTTGAAACAATGGTATTGTCCCATGTAGCTCAGTTAATAGAGCATGGCGCTTGCAACGCCAGGGTTGTGGGTTCGATTCCCACGGGGGGCCATGAAAAAAAATAAATAAATTATGCACTCACTAACTGTAAGTCGCTCTGGATAAGAGCGTCTGCTAAATGACTAAAATGTAAATATTAACGTCTATGGTTCTTAAAGGGATAGTGCAAGATTCTGGCAATTAAGCCCTTTTTTACTTACCCAGAGTCAGATGAACTCGTGGACACCATTTTTATGTCTTTGTGTGCAGTTTGAAGGAGGTTGAGGTTATTGTCGTGAGCCATTGCTAACCAGAACAGTTAGCATGCTAACTAGAATCTCACACTATTCCTTTAAGGGATGAATTACCATTAACTTAAACAAATGAAAAGGTACATAGTCTCACATCACAATCGACAAGATAACTATCACAAAATGTGATTATCAATGTAGCTGGCAATGCATACATTTAGCTGTAGGAATTAATACTTTTGAAAATTACTTTGATTGTACAATTGCCATTGAACATATTTTTCAAAAAGTAACATTTGCACAATAACACAAAGAAATAATACAATAAACAACATAACAACCATCATTCAGGGTCTCTATAAAGAAAACAGGTTAAAGACAACATGCAAAAAAAAGTCTACCCATACATTTTTCAAAACCAAAGAAGAACATTTTTTTAAATCTTGAAAAGAAGTGACATGTTGTCATGTTTCCATGACGAAGTTCCTCTTGCAGCTGCCAGATTTAACAAACGTGAAAAAAGTGAGAGAGAAATAGCGAGCGGTGTATTAGATTTTTTATTTTTAACTGCATTACAAAAAATGGCTATGGTAATGTTGTTAGTCTCATTATTAGAATAATGTAGTCAGTCCTGTGGCTGTGATAATGTTGTTAGTCTCATTATCGAGATAATTTTGTTTGTCCTCTGTGATAACATTGTTAACTTGCCTTGCAGCCCTAAGATTGAAGTTGGCCCAAAGTCCTTAAATTTAGAGATAATGTAGTTAACCTACAGTCCTTAATGTAGGTAGTCTGCTGTCCATTGACTGAGAGAATTAGCCTGAGGTAGTTAGACTGAAGTCCAATAGTCAAACAGGCTGGTAAAGTTAGCCTGTATGGCTGCTAACAGAGTACAGGTATGACTGAAGTCTTTTGGTCATGTGGTAGTCATAAAATAATCCCAGCTAGCAGATCTGGTTCCTTGGAAGTTGTGGGAACGTATGTTTTTGGTTTCACGTTGGTTGTGGGAACGAAGCGATATGTTTCCTGACCGGTAAAACTGAAAGTCTTATAAATGTTCTGAGAATAGAAGTGAAAATGTAGCCTGTTCTGGGAACATTTCTTTTTAGGTTTCCTTTAAAGTTTTCCTCTGAGGTTTTATTAACGATCTGAAAGGGAAATTATAGGTTATTTGGAGGTTTTTGAATAACTTCCTTAAAACGTTCACTGAATGTTTCAATAAACTTTTAACAACACTGCTAGCTTATTTTGGGTTAACTATTTTGAACGACAAGCACAAATAGAAATTCATTTCCTTAGGCATTAATCATGCAAATACATTTCTTTTTTATTGTGGCACGGCGTCGGTGAGATTTCAACCTATAATCTTCGGTTCTCTATCCATAGAATTAGTCCACTGCGCCTCCAGGATGGCCATGTTTTTTTTACGCATGCGAAGCTGTTCACTTTAGTGGGCGTGGCCAACACACCTGAACACGCTTAGAGGATAGAGAGAGTTTTGTTGATGCTGAGAACTGAACGTTACTGAAGTTTTTTCTTGTGGTTTTTATGAAAAGTTTTCTTAAAGGGAAATTGCAAAATTGTTCAACTTCATATTCATCATCTTCAGCACCACCCCAAAATGGCACTTTTCTATGTTTTGTATTAAAAAAGATTGAGAAAGATAAGCGTTTCCAATGACATCAATCAATTAGTAGACAATTAGTAGGCAATTAGTAGGCAATGGCTACTCACAATTGGTCAAAACAACACGATGCACACCGATGATGTCATTGGAAACACTTATCTTCCTCTATCTGTTTTACTACAGAACATAGAAACACGCCATTTTCACATATGTTGATGTTGGAGTGGTGGTGGAGATGATTAATATGAATTAGAAAAATGGTGTAGTTTCCCCTTTAACGTTCTGAGAACGGAATGTATGTTTTTCAATAACATCCTTAGAACATTCTCAGAACGTTACTAAAGTTTTCTTGTGTTTTTTTTTCATGGAAAGTTTTCTTAAAGTTCTCGGAAACAATTTTGAGAACATGACTTTAAATAGAACCACGAGGAAAAACTGTAGAAAACGTTATGCTGATGTACTGAAATTCCCACAAAATAACATTGTTTCTTAACGTTCTCTGAACTAGTTGAGAAAATTCCCAATGTCAAACCAGTTGGAGACTGTTCCAAGAACATTACCAAAATTGAAATGAAACGTTACCATGTTTTAACTTTTAGGAAACGTTCTGTTAAAAAGTAACTGAAACACCAAGAAAATTACGTATTTTGGTGCAGTTTTTTTTAAATGTGCTGAGAATGTTCCAAAGCCAAGCAACTATCCTGCACCATTCCCAGAACGTTGTGGGAAGGTTGTGCGCAAAAAATAACTACAGGACGACCACACTCTCGCCAAGCTCTAAGAAACATAGGGGTTCTCAGAACGTTACGCGCTAGCTGGGATGTAGTTAGACTGAAGTCCTGTAGTCAAACAGGCTGTTCAAGTTAGCCTGTATGGCTGCTAACAGAGTATAGGCATGTCTGAACTATTTTGGCTGAGATAATGCATTAAAGTTGCAGCCCAGTGGCTTGGGAGGTGGTGTAAAGATACATGCAACAGTATACTGCAGTCCAGTGGCCGAGGGAACAGAGTAAAGGGTGTGGAGATGATGTACTGTGGGAAATGTAGTAAGTCAAGGAAGGTGTATGGCGATAATATAGAAAGGATTACATTTATTTATATCGTCAACTTCACACAACGACCAACCGAAACATGACTTCCACTTTTAACCCAACCCCTCTGAATCGGAGAGGTGCGCCCGGGGAGCTGTTGTTCTGGGGGGGTTAACTGCCTTGCTCAAGGGAAGAACAACATATTTTTTTCACCTTGTCAGCCTGGGGGATACTAACTAGTAACCTTTCAGTTACTGGCTCAATGCTCTTAGCTGCTAGACTACCTGCAGTTAGCCTCCGGTCCAGTGGCAGAGGAAGGGGAATTTAGATAATGTAGTTAGCCTCCGGTCCAGTGGCAGAGGAAGGGGAATTTAGATAATGTAGTTAGCCTCCGGTCCAGTGGCAGAGGAAGGGGAATTTAGATAATGTAGTTAGCCTCCGGTCCAGTGGCAGAGGAAGGGGAATTTAGATAATGTAGTTAGCCTCCGGTCCAGTGGCAGAGGAAGGGGAATTTAGATAATGTAGTTAGCCTCCGGTCCAGTGGCAGAGGAAGGGGAATTTAGATAATGTAGTTAGCCTCCGGTCCAGTGGCAGAGGAAGGGGAATTTAGATAATGTAGTTAGCCTCCGGTCCAGTGGCAGAGGAAGGGGAATTTAGATAATGTAGTTAGCCTCCGGTCCAGTGGCAGAGGAAGGGGAATTTAGATAATGTAGTTAGCCTCCGGTCCAGTGGCAGAGGAAGGGGAATTGAGATAATGTAGTTCGCCTCCGGTCCAGTGGCAGAGGAAGGGGAATTTAGATAATGTAGTTCGCCTCCGGTCCAGTGGCAGAGGAAGGGGAATTGAGATAATGTAGTTCGCCTCCGGTCCAGTGGCAGAGGAAGGGGAATTTAGATAATGTAGTTCGCCTCCGGTCCAGTGGGTGAAGAAAGGCGGTTATGGATGATGTTCCTGCAGTGTCACTCCGTGGAATGAGATCTGGAGCGACAGTAGGGCTGCTGCATGTTCTTCAACAGCAAACGGAAAGGGTTCCTCCGGCGCCTGCCTCTCTTTCCCTCCTGCTCCCCTCTCTTCCTGGCCGAGCCCTTACCCGACAACCCATGGGTGGCCCCAGAGGCTTGAGGAGGGGTGGAGGGCAGGGGCATGGCGGCTGGGTTGAGGGGAGGAGGGGGAGGCAGGGCAGGGGAGGGATGCTTCCTGAGGTGTTTCTGTATGGCTGAGCCCAGGACGGCTACCTCTACCACCGCCCCATACACCTCCCACGTCATCCCCCTCTCGTCCCACCGCACCTCCTGCACCGCCTCGTCCAACCTCTCCTCCTGCACCGCCTCGTCCAACCTTTCCTCCTGCACCGCCTCGTCCAACCTCTCCTCCTGCACCGCCTCGTCCAACCTCTCCTCCTGCACCGCCTCGTCCAACCTCTCCTCCTGCACCGCCTCGTCCAACCTTTCCTCCTGCACCGCCTCGTCCAACCTCTCCTCCTGCACCGCCTCGTCCAACCTCTCCTCCTGCACCGCCTCGTCCAAACCATCCTCCTGCACCGCCTCGTCCAACCTCTCCTCCTGCACCGCCTCGTCCAACCTCTCCTCCTGCACCGCCTCGTCCAAACCATCCTCCTGCACCGCCTCGTCCAACCTCTCCTCCTGCACCGCCTCGTCCAAACCATCCTCCTGCACCGCCTCGTCCAACCTCTCCTCTTCCTTTGTCTGCTCCTCACCCTCCTTTCCCTCCTTCTCTTCTGTTCTTTCCTCCTTGTTTTTCTCCTCTGTTTCCCCCTTCTTCTCGTTCGTTCTCTCCTCCACCCTTTTCTCTTCTACCTTCCTCTCCTCTTTCCTCTCCTCCCCCTCTCTCCCGCTGAGCTCTGGGAAGGCTGCGGGGGCGGCGCGAGACGTTTTTGGAGTCATGGATGCCGTGGAGACAGAACAGAACTCCACCCGCCGGCCCACTTGCAGCTCAGTGTCCTTAATCTCCGCCCCCGTCCTCCTAGTGGATGCTGGGAAGTGAACCACCTCCAAACTAACCTGTGTCTGCTGCTGCTGCTGCCGGAACAGGGAGCCAGGGACTGGAGGGCCAATTAGAGGGCACTGGAACTGTTGGTTGTGTTGGGGAGTTCCACTCCTGTCCACTAGGCTGCGTTGTTCTGTCTGGTTGGTTTGTTCCTCACTAAAGCAGAGCTTCTCTTCCTCTCCTATTTGTTCAGGGTGTTTGTTTTTAGACAGAGATTGTGGTGATGTCATCTGCTTTGTGCCTGTTTGGATGTCTTCACCGGAAGGAGGGAGAGAATCTTCCGGTCTGTTTCCGTGTGAGCGTAGGTTCATGACGGTCCCTGTGGTTTTGGGTTGAGCTGTGTCGTCACTCCTCCCATCGTCCAGGCTGTTTTGGGGCACTGGAGGAACGACTTTCACCCCCTCACTGTTGTCTACCTCCACAGACCCCTCAGATCCCTCAGACTCAGTGGAGTGAATAAATGACATCATCTCCTCCCTTCTCTCCTCCTCCTCCTCCTCTTCTTCCTCAACTCTGATGCTGTCATGATGGGTCACCAGAATGGTGATCTCTTGATCGACAGCGTCCCCAGTCGCCCCATGTTGCCCTCTCCTTTTAACCGACACTGGTTCCGGTTCATCAGCGTGGTTGTGACAGAGTCTTTCAGTCTGAGGGTCTGAGTAAGCGGAGCTATCTAGAGGCATGTTGGACTGAGACTTTGTCTCTTCAGCCACCTCCTCTTTCGGAGCGCGAGGAGTAACTACAACAGGGTCTGACTCACATTTAGTTGTAGTTTCCCTCTCGTCCCTCCCCTCTTTCTCTCTCCTCTCCTCCTTCCTGTCCTCCCCTTCTGTCCTGCTGAGCTCTGGGAAGGCAGCGGGGACGGTGGGGGTGTTTTTTTTTGAAGTCATGGGTGCAGTCGCAACAGAACGGAACTCAACCTGGTGCCCCTCCTGCAGCTCTGCATCTTTAGTCTCCGCCCCTGGCCCCAAACGGGCTGCTGGGAAGAGGAAGTTCCCAGTGCCAGCCTCCTGGGGTGGGGTCATGGGGCTGGTGGCTACAGAATGGTTCTGAACCACCTCCAGACTCCTAGAGGCTGCTGGGAACGGGAAGGTGTCGGCGCCGATCCCCTGGAGTGGGGTCATGGGGCTGATGGCTACAGAATGGTACTGAACCACCTTCAGACTCCTAGAGACTGCTGTGAACGGGAAGGCGTCGGCGCCGACCCCCTGGGGTGGGGTCATTGGGCTGGTGGCTACAGAATGGTGCTGAACCACCTCTAGACTCCTAGAGGATGCTGGGAAGAGAAAGGTGTCGGCGCCGATCCCCTGGGGTGGGGTCATTGTGCTGGTGGCTACAGAATGGTTCTGAACCACCTTCAGACTCCTAGAGGCTGCTGGGAAGAGGAAGGTGTAGGCGCCGACCCCCTGGGGTGGGGTCATTGGGCTGGTGGCTACAGAATGGTTCTGAACCACCTCCAGACTCCTAGAGGCTGCTGGGAAGAGGAAGGCGTCGGCGCCGATCCCCTGGGGTGGGGTCATGGGGCTGGTGGCTATAGAATGGTTCTGAACCACCTCCAGACTCCTAGAGGCTGCTGGGAAGAGGAAGGCGTCGGCGCCGGCCCCCTGGGGTGGGGTCATGGGGCTGGTGGCTACAGAATGATGCTGAACCACCTCCAGACTCCTAGAGGATGCTGGGAAGAGAAAGGCGTCGGCGCCGACGCCCTGGGGTGGGGTCATGGGGCTGGTGGCTACAGAATGGTTCTGAACCACCTTCAGACTCCTAGAGGCTGCTGGGAAGAGAAAGGCGTCGGCGCCGATCCCCTGGAGTGGGGTCATGGGGCTGATGGCTATAGAATGGTACTGAACCACCTCCAGACTCCTAGAGGCTGCTGGGAAGAGAAAGGTGGCGGCGCCGACCCCCTGGGGTGGAGTCATGGGGCTGGTGGCTACAGAATGGTTCTGAACCACCTTCAGACTCCTAGAGGCTGCTGGGAAGAGAAAGGCGTCGGCGCCGACCCCCTGGGGTGGGGTCATTGGGCTGGTGGCTACAGAATGGTTCTGAACCACCTCCAGACTCCTAGAGGCTGCTGGGAAGAGGAAGGCGTTGGCGCCGATCCCCTGGGGTGGGGTCATGGGGCTGATGGCTACAGAATGGTACTGAACCACCTCCAGACTCCTAGAGACTGCAGTGAACGGGAAGGCGTCGGCGCCGACGCCCTGGGGTGGGGTCATTGGATTGGTGGCTACAGAATGGTGCTGAACCACCTCCAGACTCCTAGAGGCTGCTGGGAAGAGGAAGGCGTCGGCGCCGACCCCCTGGGGTGGGGTCATTGGGCTGGTGGCTACAGAATGGTTCTGAACCACCTTCAGACTCCTAGAGGCTGCTGGGAAGAGGAAGGCGTCGGCGCCGACCCCCTGGGGTGGGGTCATTGGGCTGGTGGCTACAGAATGGTTCTGAACCACCTTCAGACTCCTAGAGGCTGCTGGGAAGAGAAAGGTGTCGGCGCCGACCCCCTGGGGTGGGGTCATTGGGCTGGTGGCTACAGAATGGTACTGAACCACCTCCAGACTCCTAGAGGCTGCTGGGAAGAGGAAGGTGTCGGCGCCGACCCCCTGGGGTGGGGTCATGGGGCTGGTGGCTACAGAATGGTTCTGAACCACCTCCAGACTCCTAGAGGATGCTGGGAAGAGAAAGGCGTCGGCGCCGATCCCCTGGGGTGGGGTCATTGGGCTGGTGGCTACAGAATGGTTCTGAACCACCTCCAGACTCCTAGAGGATGCTGGGAAGAGAAAGGTGTCGGCGCCGACCCCCTGGGGTGGGGTCATTGGGCTGGTGGCTACAGAATGGTACTGAACCACCTCCAGACTCCTAGAGGCTGCTGGGAAGAGGAAGGTGTCGGCGCCGACCCCCTGGGGTGGGGTCATTGGGCTGGTGGCTACAGAATGGTACTGAACCACCTCCAGACTCCTAGAGGCTGCTGGGAAGAGGAAGGCGTCGGCGCCGACCCCCTGGGGTGGGGTCATGGGGCTGGTGGCTACAGAATGGTTCTGAACCACCTTCAGACTCCTAGAGGCTGCTGGGAAGAGAAAGGCGCCGGCGCCGGCCCCCTGGGGTGGGGTCATGGGGCTGATGGCTACAGAATGGTGCTGAACCACCTTCAGACTCCTAGAGGCTGCTGGGAAGAGGAAGGCGTCGGCGCCGACCCCCTGGGGTGGGGTCATTGGACTGGTGGCTACAGAATGGTTCTGAACCACCTCCAGACTCCTAGAGGCTGCTGGGAAGAGAAAGGCGTCGGCGCCGACCCCCTGGGGTGGAGTCATGGGGCTGGTGGCTATAGAATGGTACTGAACCACCTCCAGACTCCTAGAGGATGCTGGGAAGAGGAAGGCGTCGGCGCCGACCCCCTGGGGTGGGGTCATGGGGCTGATGGCTACAGAATGGTTCTGAACCACCTTCAGACTCCTAGAGGCTGCTGGGAAGAGGAAGGCGTCGGCGCCGACCCCCTGGGGTGGGGTCATGGGGCTGGTGGCTACAGAATGGTTCTGAACCACCTTCAGACTCCTAGAGGCTGCTGGGAAGAGGAAGGCGTCGGCGCCGACCCCCTGGGGTGGGGTCATGGGGCTGGTGGCTACAGAAAGGTACTGAACCACCTCCAGACTCCTAGAGGCTGCTGGGAAGAGGAAGGCGTCGGCGCCGATCCCCTGGGGTGGGGTCATGGGGCTGATGGCTACAGAATGGTACTGAAGCACCTCCAGACTCCTAGAGACTGCTGTGAACGGGAAGGCGTCGGCGCCGACGCCCTGGGGTGGGGTCATTGGATTGGTGGCTACAGAATGGTACTGAACCACCTCCAGACTCCTAGAGGCTGCTGGGAAGAGGAAGGCGTCGGCGCCGACCCCCTGGGGTGGGGTCATGGGGCTGGTGGCTACAGAATGGTTCTGAACCACCTTCAGACTCCTAGAGGCTGCTGGGAAGAGGAAGGCGTCGGCGCCGACCCCCTGGGGTGGGGTCATGGGGCTGGTGGCTATAGAATGGTACTGAACCACCTCCAAACTAACCTGGGTCTGCATGTGTTGTCTCTCACTCTTCTCCTCTTTCACTCTCTCTTTCTCTTTATTTATCTCTTCATCTATCTCTTTCTCTTTCCCTCTCTCCTCCTCTTTCTCTTTCCCTCTCTCCTCCTCTTTCTCTTTCCCTCTCTCCTCCTCTTTCTCTCTCTTCTCCACTTTCTCTCTCTCCTCCTCCTTCTCCAGGGAGTATCCTCTGTGTTTCGATGTTTTTAAGAAGGAGTTTTCCTCTGTTGCATTGTCCTGTACTGAGGGGAGTATCACAACAGTGGGCATTTCAAACTCAGCACGCCCTGTAATATGAGTGTTTTCCACCACAGGGTGCGAGTCCAGCTGAACTGCAACATCACCTGAGTCCACTGCTGTAATAGCTGTGATAGGTATGATAGTTGTGTCTCTGTGCTCCAACGACTCCCCATCCACCCCCACACCAATCATAGTGTGCATGTGAGGTTTTGGCTGGCAGTCTTGATTGACAGACTGGTGACTGGTGTCCATACGAGGCTCCTCAGGGCAGTGGTGATGTCAGAGGTTCCTGTGCACACAGGGGTGATATAGGAAATATCTACAGTAGTACAGTGATGCTCTATGGATACCATTTCAGCATTAAGGCATTCAAATCAAGATACCATTTCAGCTTTAAGGCATGTGAATCAAGATACCATTTCAGCTCTAAGGTATGCAAATCAAGATACCATTTCAGCTTTAAGGCATGTGAATCAAGATACCATTTCAGCTCCAAGGCATGTGAATCAAGATACCATTTCAGCTCTAAGGCATGTGAATCAAGATACCATTTCAGCTCTAAGGCATGTCAATCAAGATACCATTTCAGCTCTACGGCATTTTAATCAAGATACCATTTCAGCTCTAAGGCATGTCAATCAAGATACCATTTCAGTTCTACGGCATTTGAATCAAGATACCATTTCAGCTTTAAAGGGCGGCTGAACTTCCTGATTTGGCCTCATTTTAGATTTGGTTAATTAATAAATCCCTGAATTAAAACGTGGTTGTCTCTTGTGTGTGTTCACAGGTGGAAATAGTTAGCCAAATTATTTCGCCAATTAGCTTCAGCCAACTGGTGTGCTATCGTGGCAAAATTGGTTTGACTTTGGATAGCCTATATCCAGGGCTAGTTAGGGACCGTCAATAAATTACACAATGTAAATGAGACAATATTTTCATGTTGCACACCTTTTAGTTTTCTCATTAAATGCTTGCAATATTTGTATATGAATTTCTACAATTTATAGTTGGTTTGAGGTTTTTAAGTCATTGAAATTTGGAGCTATTGGAATTTAACATTGTTCCGTGTACGTTGTGTAATTTACCGATGGTCCTAAAGGATATCCAAAGTCAACCCAAATTTACCACAGGCATTACGATTGGGTCGCGTGCAGCTGCACTCAGAATTGATTATTACTTGTGTGCTGCCGGCTGTGGAAAGAATTTAAACATACCCAACCTTCATTTACGTTGTGACACAGATATGACCAAAATTATTCTATTTACACTTTGTAGTCAATTCTGAGACTAGAATAAATGTTTCTGCCACATAGGCTGTTTTCTAAATGAGAAGTTGATTTTTAGGGGCAGTTGCTCTTTAAGGCATGTAAATCAAGATATCATTTCAGCTCTACGGCATGTGATTCAAGATACCATTTAAGCTTTAGGGCATGTGATTCAAGATACCATTTCAGCTTTAGGGCATGTGATTCAAGATACCATTTCAGCTCTACGGCAAGTAATTCAAGATACCATTTCAGCTTTAAGGCATGTGATTCAAGTTCCTTTCAGTCAGTCAACTTCGGTACAACATACTATGGGGAGTCGCACTCTTGTGACTTCGTATCTACAATCACGCCTGACAAGGACAATGAAATCTGCGCCTCACTGGAAGCCCCGCCTTCCACAGGTGATAAGCATGAGCCTCGGATTCATTCCTTCAGTTATTCCGCTCTTCACCTTGGTGTGAACAGGAACGATTCACGCTACTAAAACAAACAATTGGAAAACGTTGCAGCAACTAAACTGTCCCCTAGTGGTAGAGCGCGCTCACCACCTGGACATTGTGTTGCTGAAGGCTATACTTGTTCTCATAAGTTCTCTAATCACAAACAATTAGTTATTCTTCAATTTGCAATGATTAAGATGACTAAGAAAACAACTGAGACGACGATGGCGAAGCCGGGTTCGGGGTCGAGATCATGCCCCCAGTCATTCGGTTATAACCTTTCTCCGAAAGATACTCACCATCTATGTGTGGTTTGTCTCGGCTTGGAGCACGCTCAGGCGGCCCTCACTTGAACCAGTCCGTGTGCGCATTGCCACGTACTGCGTACAAACTCCCTGGAAACGACGTGTAGCATTGGAATTACCGATGGCGACTTTACTTTCCTGGATGCCGGTACCTCGGCTGGGACCGAGGTGCAGGAAGCGGAGATGGATTATGTGGTCGGAGCAAATGTCTTGTCTGCCTGGGCGTGGGGTATGCGGTGGCTGCCTGCGCCCAACCCGGCTCCTGTGCGCTCTGTTGGTTGCCGGTTATGGGAGGCTACACAAAGAGAGAAGACGGCTAGGTTCGGTGGGCACCCGTGTACCCAGAGTCCAACCGAGTTCCACAGTGTTCATGGGTGTGAGTTTGGTTCCTTCTCCATGTTCAGACACACGGTGGTCAGGATGGAAGAAGCCCCAATCTCTCCCAGTCCACAAGGTGGCGTGCCAAATCCTTCAGGGCGTCTCGCTGTCTGCACCGACCAATGGCACGCATGCGCAGTTGTCTCCCTGGATCACCGTGACGTCAGGCTACAATTTGTTGTGCATTCCCCACGCTTCTGCAGTGTCATCACGTCGACTGTTCCCAAGGCCTCAGTGTCCATTAGAGGGAGGAAATATCCTCCCGTCTCCAGAAGCACGCAATCTGAGTGAATGAATGAATGGTTCCTATGTTGAAGATCTGGGACTGCTGGTAAAGCCGGTATTCCTGGTTACAAAAAGGGAAGGGAACTTTGCATTCCATTCTAGACCTACGTAACCTCAGCAAGCATCTCAGAGTCTACAAACTCAGAATGCTCACGAGCCGCCGGCTATTACAGCTGATTGGCTGGTGGTGGCGGAGTCGAGGGGGCAAGCAGCGTTACACACATCCATGCTACTGTCTCGTATTCAGTCTCTAGGCTTCATAAGAAACTAGAAAAAGAGCTGTCTGACTCCATCTCAGCGCATTTCATTTCTGGATGTCGAGCTAGGTTCCGGCTCTGGTTAGCCAAATTTCAGCTGGGTCACACAGTGCGTTTTTTCGGTAGCCTACTGGGGATGATGGATTCTGTGATGGAAGTCGTTCCCCTGGGGCTATTGTTGATGCGGCCCGTCTAGCGCTGAGTGCTAGCCACTCACCTGGATGCAACTCGCAGCTTAAGCCGGTTGTGTTGGGTGTCCCTGTCAGGCCTACAGGCCCTGGCCCAGTGGTGAGACCCTCTGCTATTGTTGTTGTGTACTGCAAGGTGATCATGACAGACGCATCCCCCTCAGGGTGGGGTGCAGTGTACGAAGGCAAATCGATTCGGGGTGTATGGACACTGGTTCGGAACGCACTGCATGTCAATTACCCAGAGTATCTGGCGCTCAGGCGCTTCCCCCTGTCTTTGTTGGACCGGCTTGTACAGGTCAGAACCGACAATATGTCAGTGGTAGCGTGCATCAACAGACAGGGAGAGACTGTCTCCCTCCCTCCCAATCTTTGCTTGCTCCCTATTGCTGGGGAGCAGTGCTCACATGCTTTCGCTAAGGGTGACGCATGTCTCCGGTTGCCTCAACTCGGGTGCAGATCTTTTATCCAGGTGGGACCCTCTCTCTCAGGAGTGGAGGCTCTCCCAAGTATGGGACATTTTCAGCTGGGCCAATGTACTCTTTACACGTTGCGAAGGAAACGCGCAGTGTCGTCTGTTTTTCTCGATGAAGGACCCGAGTGCCCCGTTGGGAACGGACGCTTTGTGCACGTTTCCGCCAGTGGTTCTGATTCAGCCCACGTTGGAGAGGGTGCGCCGGGAGGGCTTGTTGACGGTTTACCACTGATTCTTGTGGCTCCCTGTTGGCCCAGGCAGCCTTGGTTCATGGACATAATTTGCTTTTTAGCTGGGGACCAGTGGAAACTCCCATTGCACAGGGACCTGTTGTCCCAGGTGCATGGGCAGGTCATGGGCAGGTCATGGGCAGGTCTGGGATGACCGAGTGGCGCAGTGGTCTAAGGCACTGCATCGCAGTGCTAGCTGTGCCACTAGAGATCCTGGTTCGAATCCAGGCTCTGTCGTAGCCGGCCGCGACCGGGAGACCCATGGGGTGGCGCACAATTGGCCCAGGTTAGGGGAGGGAATGGCCGGCAGGGATGTAGAGCATGGCGTTTGCAACGCCAGGGTTGTGGGTTCGATTCCCACGGGGGGCCAGTATGAAAAAATAATAATGTATGCACTCACTAACTGTAAGTCGCTCTGGATAAGAGCGTCTGCTAAATGACTAAAATGTAAAAAAAAATTGGCAAGCGAGGCCAGAGATTTGGTTCCCATGGGCCTGGCCCCTAAAGGGCCAATCTGATGGTTATTCCTACCATTCAGTCTGCAAGGGCGCTCTCCGGGAGAGGCTGAGGCTGTATGCGTAAAAGTGGCAAGCATTTGAGCTCTGGTGCCAAGATAAAGGACTTGTTCCTTTTCAATGCTCTGTGAGGGACATCCTTATGTTCCTACAGGATCTGTTCAAGCATTCTCCACTTTAAAAGTGTACATGGCCCCGCTGTCTCAGCGTGTCATGTGGGAATTGACGGAGACTCACCTGGTGCTCACCCCCTGGTGGTGTGGTTCCTGAAAGGTGGATGTAGTCTCAGACCGGTCTCTAAACCGCTCCAAAACCACATTGGGCGCTGGTTTTGGAGGCAGTGTGCGCGGGCCCCTTTGAGCCTCTGGGGTTGGTGGATCTGAAGATCCTCTCCTACAAAACCTCCCTGCTCATGGCTTGGCCTTGGCTAATTGTGTTGGAGACCTCCACGCGTTATCGAGTACAGCCTTCCTGTACTCAGTTCGCCCTGGTCGACACTCTAAGGTGACTTTGCGTCCAAATGCGGCCTTCACCCCGAAAGTCAAGGCTATGTCCTACAGGTCCTTAGCTTTTGAGATATTTCCCTTTTCGCCTCCTCCTTTTGCTTCAGAAGAGCAACAGAGGTTACATGCCCAGTGTCAGGCGCAAGCTTTAAGCACGTACATTGAACGGACCTGGGATATCCGGTCATGTGACCAACTTTTTGTCTGTTTTACTGATCCAGCTCGCGGCAGGACGCTCTCTAAGCAGTGTCTCTCCCCCTGGATTGCGGAGGCTATCTTCCTGCCATATAACAGCAAGGGGCAAGGGTTACCTAGCGGTGTGCACGTCCACTCCACCAGGGGGTCT
Organism: Coregonus sp. 'balchen'; assembly: GCA_902810595.1. NCBI lineage: Eukaryota > Metazoa > Chordata > Actinopteri > Salmoniformes > Salmonidae > Coregonus > Coregonus sp. 'balchen'. Next base: position 33,858,187 of record LR778255.1, on the reverse strand, counting down.
GGCAGCGTCTTGGGTGTTATTTAAAGGGTTGACTATAGGAGATATTTGTGAGGTTTTATCGCTTGGCTGTCACTGCTCCTAGTGTAGCCCACAGTGTGCTTACGGCTGGGACAGGGGAAAGTCACTAGGCAGTGCTCCATGTGTGCAATACCCAGACTGGCCATCTGGCGGGGTCAGGTCTGGGTGGTCTGCAGCATCTGGCGGGGTCAGGTCTGGGTGGTCTGCCGTGGGCCGTTTAATTTAGAATCCATTGGGGTTGGCTTGGGGCGTGATCATATTTCCCGATAGCATGTTGTACCGAAGTTGACTGACTGAAAGGGAACGTAACGTTATGACTATAACTACTGTTCCCTGAAGGGGGGAAACGAGGTACAACACCTGTTTGGCCCGCACCGCCCGTTCCTGGGCTCGGTGAAGAGCGGTATTAAATTGAGGAAATTAATCAGAGCCTCATGCTTATCACCTGTGGAAGGCGGGGCTTCCAGAGAGGCGCAGATTTCATCTTGTCAAGCTTGATTGTAGATCCTTCAATCGAATTCACAAGAGTGCGACTCCCCATAGTATGTTGTACCTGGTTTCCCTCCTTCTGGGAACAATAGTTATAGTCATAATGTTATGATATCATTTCAGCTCTACGGCCTGAGAATCAGGATACCAAAATAGTGTCAACATCAAATGAGGGCTAGAAAGCTAACGTTATTCTTTGTTGAAGAACCAAGATCTACTACTTACTCAGGTGTGTGAGTTTAACTGACCAATGTAGAACTAGTCCCTATACTACGTTGTATCACTAATCCGTCAATCCAAATGATGCTGATATTCCTTTTAATATTTAATCTGTGATATGATATACACGTGGGAATATTTCCTGCCAAACAAGCTGTATCAAAGCTACAGAGACAACCAAATTTACAAAGTATCTGGAGTGTTTCTTGTTCTAAATGACAAACATTAAAACACGTGTACTTATTATCGTCAGATACAGCTCTTCTCAATGTGCTGGAACTTGGTGAGAAGAAATGCATTTTTTATAGGAACGATGTCTTTCAAATCTTATTGTATCTTCAAAGAACAATGTAGACGTCTCAATGATTCCAATCTTAATTGGCGTCTACATTTCATAAACCTCCATAACTCCTCCTCATTCTTTGAGACATGCAAAGGAACATACTCAGATATCGTAAAACCCAGACCTTAAGAGTCAATACAGATAAGAATAGCACTCAACATGTACAGTACATGAGAGGAGCATGAACATCTATCCTCGGGAATATGATGCTGGACACACAACACGGTGGAATCTCAGTAGCCTACCGCTAATAATACATACCTCAGCAGTCCAACAGAGAGAGAACTCTTCCCGTGGTCCGGAGTACCGGTCTCCTATCACAGCCACATCTCATCTCAATGAATCAAGCTAAGTATCGCTCCCTCTGCCCTCCTGCGTGTTGTTGATAGATTCTGATTGCAGAGAGCTACAGTTTCTGTGGTTCTGTTTCTGTGTTTGGCAGACAGGCAGGAAGGCAGGCAGGAGGCTGGCAGGAGGTAGGCAGGAGGCTGGCAGGAGGTAGGCAGGAGGCTGGCAGGAGGTAGGCAGTAGGCTGGTAGGAGGTAGGCAGGAGGCAGGCAGGAGGTAGGTAGGAGGAAGGCAGGCAGGAGGCTGGCAGGAGGCAGGCAGGAGGCAGGCAGGAGGTAGGCAGGAGGCTGGCAGGAAGGCAGGCAGGAGGCTGGCAGGAGGTAGGCAGGAGGCTGGCAGGAGGTAGGCAGGAGGCTGGCAGGAGGTAGGCAGGAGGCTGGCAGGAGGCAGGCAGGAGGCTGGCAGGAGGTTACCAGGAGGCTGGCAGGAGGTAGGCAGGAGGCTGGCAGGAGGTAGGCAGGAGGCTGGCAAGAGGTAGGCAGGAGGCTGGCAGGAGGTAGGCAGGAGGCTGGCAGGAGGTAGGCAGGAGGCTGGCAGGAGGTAGGCAGGAGGCAGGCAGGAGGTAGGCAGGAGGCTGGCAGGAGGTAGGCAGGAGGCTGGCAGGAGGTAGGCAGGAGGCTGGCAAGAGGTAGGCAGGAGGCTGGCAGGAGGTAGGCAGGAGGCAGGCAGGAGGCAGGCAGGAAGGCAGGCAGGAAGGCAAGCAGGAGGTAGGCAGGAGGTAGGCAAGAGGCAGGCAGGAAGCAGGTAGGAGGTAGGAAGGAGGCAGGCAAGAAGGCAGGCAGGAGGTAGGCAGGAGGTAGGCAGGAGGCAGGCAGGAGGAGGCAGGAGGCAGGCAGGAGGCAGGCAGGAGGTAGGCAGGAGGAAGGCAGGAGGAGGCAGGAGGAGGAGGCAGGCAGGAGGAGGCAGGAGGTAGGCAGGAGGAGGCAGGAGGCAGGCAGGCAGGAGGAGGTAGGAGGAGGCAGGCGAGGCAGGCAGGGTAGGCAGGAGGCAGGCAGGAGGCAGGCAGGAAGGCAGGCAGGAGGTAGGCAGCAGGAGCAGGCAGGAAGTGAAGGCAGGAGGGCAGGAGCAGGAAGGCAGGCAGGAGGTAGGCAGGGAGGCAGGAGGAGGCAGAGAGGTAGGCAGGGAGGCAGGAGGCGCAGGGAGGAGCAGGAGAGCAGGCAGGAGTAGGCAGGAAGGCAAAGAAGGTTGCAGGCAGGAGGTAGGCAGGAGGAAGGCAGGAGGAAGGCAGGAGGAAGGCAGGAGGAAGGCAGGATGTAGGCAGGAGGCAGGCAGGAGGTAGGCAGGAGGCAGGCAGGAGGTAGGCAGGAGGAAGGCAGGAGGTAGGCAGGAGGCAGGCAGGAGGAAGGCAGGAGGAAGGCAGGATGAAGGCAGGAGGCTGGCAGGAGGTAGGCAGGAGGCAGGCAGGAGGCAGGCAGGATGAAGGCAGGAGGCTGGCAGGAGGTAGGCAGGAGGCAGGAGGTAGGCAGGAGGTAGGCAGGAGGCAAGCAGGAGGTAGGCAGGAGGCAGGCAGGCAGGAGGTAGGCAGGAGGAAGGCAGGAGGTAGACAGGAGGAAGGCAGGAGGAAGGCAGGAGGAAGGCAGGATGTAGGCAGGAGGCAGGCAGGAGGTAGGCAGGAGGAAGGTAGGAGGCAGGCAGGAGGCAGGCAGGAGGTAGGCAGCCAGCTCTTCTTGTTATCTGCTGTGTATGTTAATGTGTTGTATTGAAAAGGTTCTCATAGCCAGTTTCCCTGGAAACCAGCGTTCTATGTTCTGGCATGAAGTGAGTTTAAAGGTAACGAAAGTCTCTCAAAGAGAGAGCATTTCTCTTTCTCATCAACAGCTAATGATAATCATTAAAACCTCTGATCTCATAACAATGCCACTGCTTTAGTCGTGACTGTGCTATATTACAAATAAATAAAAGAAAATAGAAAAGTTACAGTACATCATCTATGTATGTATGTGTGTGTATGTGCAGTGCCTTGTAAAGTATTCACCCCCCTTGGCATTTTTCCTATTTTGTTGCCTTACAACCTGGAATTAAAATGGATTTTTGGGGGGGTTTGTATTATTTGATTTACAAAACATGCCTACCACTTTGAAGATGTGAAACAAACAAAAATGTATGTACTCACTAACTGTAAGTCGCTCTGGATAAGAGCGTCTGCTAAATGACGTAAATGTAAATGTACCATGTAAAGGAACAGTCCAGCAGGCATTAGCTGTGTAGCTGAGTGATCATAAGGTCCAGTGAACAGCACTTAGTACGTCCGGGAGCAGATCGTAGGCTGCTAAAGCACAGGCGAGCAGGAGGCGCGTGCTAGCGGGCCGGGGCTAGCAGATGGATCTTCGTGGTCGTCGCAACGGGAAGCCTGTTGAAACCACATCAGACGATTACGTCGGCAGACCAGTCGTGATGGATCGGCGGGGCTCCGTGTCGACACTAGGAGGTCCCGTCCGGTTGACAGAGAGGTAGATAGCCGGGAGATGGGCCTGGCTCGAGGCTAGCTCAAGGCTAACTGGTACGTCGGGAAGTGGTGGTGATTAGCCAACAACAGCCATTCGTTTGCAGCTAGCTAGTTGCGATGGTCCAGTGATTCCGGCAGAAAATCCGATATGCTCTGGGTCGATAGGGCGCTGTGCAGACTGGCCGATAATTGTCCAGGCTAGAGCTGGCTGGTAGGTAGTGCAGGCCACGGACAGTGGTGAAGACCGCTAACGGTGGCTAATAGCAAATAGCTAGTTAGCTGGCTAGTTTCAGCCGTGGGTTCTTGATAAAAGGTATGAAGAAATAATAGAATCCGTTCCACATTGGGTGAGGCGGGTTGCAGGAAAGTATATTTAGTTAAAGGTTGGAAAGGGAGATAGAGAAATATATACAAATAAAAAACAAAAAAACAGGCTATTTACACGAGGACACAACACACGACCGCACTACTACGCCATCTTGGATTATTTTCTACTTCCTGTATATAGCCATGTTATTTTCTACTTCCTGTATATAGCCATGTTATTTTCTACTTCCTGTATATTGCCATGTTATTTTCTACTTCCTGTATATAGCCATGTTATTTTCTACTTCCTGTATATAGCCATGTTATTTTCTACTTCCTGTATATAGCCATGTTATTTTCTACTTCCTGTATATAACCATGTTATATTCTACTCCATTTACGTTACATTTACGTCATTTAGCAGACGCTCTTATCCAGAGCGACTTACATGAGCAATTAGGGTTAAGTGCCTTGCTCAAGGGCACATCAACAGATTTTTCACCTAGTCGGCTTGGGGATTAGAACCAGCGACCTTTCGGTTACTGGCACAACGCGCTTAACCACTAAGCTACCTGCCGCCCTACTCCCTATACATAACCATGTTATATTCTACTTCCTGTATATAGCATGTTATATTCTACCTCCTGTATATAGCATGTTATATTCTACTTCCTGTATATATAGCCATGTTATTTTCTACTTCCTGTATATATAGCCATGTTATTTTCTACTCCCTGTATATAGCCATGTTATTTTCTACTTCCTGTATATATCCATGTTATATTCTACATCCTGTTTATATCATTATGGTTAGTAACTGTGTCACTATTTCTTTTTTATTTTACTTTTTATCTTTAACGCTGAGTTGGAAAAGGACCCGTCAGTCAGCATTTCATTGTAAGTCTACACCTGTTGTCTACGAAGTATGTGACAAATAAAATGTTATTTGATTTGATTACACACTCCCTTCCTTCAGCAAACCAACAAATCCTGCATTTCTTATGTGGAAACATGCACGTGATAAACTAGCTAAGCTTTACCAATAAAAAACTAAGCCAAGCTTTACAATTTCTACAGGCATCAATACATCGTGTAGGCGGCAGCATCGTTTCTTTGGAGCCACAAGCTTGGCCAGAACAGCTTGTTCCAATGTTCCACAGGCAGAATCCACACTATCACTTTCCAAGGCTTCAGCCAATCCCTGGCCGCCTCACAGCACTCTGAATTCTGTTTCCTAGCAACCGGTGCTGTGATGGGAAGGAGGGAGGTGAGTGTGTGTGAGGAGAGCTCAAATAAACAACAGTCTGATGCCCAAAGACTGGTGTCATAGTGATGATGATAGTGACGATAGTGCATCTATTAAACACCCCTTAGCTTACACAGAATGATACTGTATATAGGGACATACACAGTAAATATATATGTACACTGCTCAAAAGAATAAAGGGAACACTTAAACAACACATCCTAGATCTGAATGAATGAAATAATCTTATTAAATACTTTTTTCTTTACATAGTTGAATGTGCTGACAACAAAATCACACAAAAATTATCAATGGAAATCAAATTTATCAACCCATGGAGGTCTGGATTTGGAGTCACCCTCAAAATTAAAGTGGAATACCACACTACAGGCTGATCCAACTTTGATGTAATGTCCTTAAAACAAGTCAAAATTAGGCTCAGTAGTGTGTGTGGCCTCCACGTGCCTTTATGACCTCCCTACAACGCCTGGGCATGCTCCTGATGAGGTGGCGGATGGTCTCCTGAGGGATCTCCTCCCAGACCTGGACTAAAGCATCCGCCAACTCCTGGACAGTCTGTGGTGCAACGTGGCGTTGGTGGATGGAGCGAGACATGATGTCCCAGATGTGCTCAATTGGATTCAGGTCTGGGGAACGGGCGGGCCAGTCCATAGCATCAATGCCTTCCTCTTGCAGGAACTGCTGACACACTCCAGCCACATGAGGTCTAGCATTGTCTTGCATTAGGAGGAACCCAGGGCCAAGCGCACCAGCATATGGTCTCACAAGGGGTCTGAGGATCTCATCTCGGTACCTAATGGCAGTCAGGCTACCTCTGGCGAGCACATGGAGGGCTGTGCGGCCCCCCAAAGAAATGCCACCCCACACCATGACTGACCCACCGCCAAACCGGTCATGCTGGAGGATGTTGCAGGCAGCAGAACGTTCTCCACGGCGTCTCCAGACTCTGTCACGTCTGTCACATGTGCTCAGTGTGAACCTGCTTTCATCTGTGAAGAGCACAGGGCGCCAGTGGCGAATTTGCCAATCTTGGTGTTCTCTGGCAAATGCCAAACGTCCTGCACGGTGTTGGGCTGTAAGCACAACCCCCACCTGTGGACGTCGGGCCCTCATACCACCCTCATGGAGTCTGTTTCTGACCGTTTGAGCAGACACATGCACATTTGTGGCCTGCTGGAGGTCATTTTGCAGGGCTCTGGCAGTGCTCCTCCTGCTCCTCCTTGCACAAAGGCGGAGGTAGCGGTCCTGCTGCTGGGTTGTTGCCCTCCTACGGCCTCCTCCACGTCTCCTGGTAGCACCTCCATGCTCTGGACACTACGCTGACAGACACAGCAAACCTTCTTGCCACAGCTCGCATTGATGTGCCATCCTGGATGAGCTGCACTACCTGAGCCACTTGTGTGGGTTGTAGACTCCATCTCATGCTACCACTAGAGTGAAAGCACCGCCAGCATTCAAAAGTGACCAAAACATCAGCCAGGAAGCATAGGAACTGAGAAGTGGTCTGTGGTCACCACCTGCAGAACCACTTCTTTATTGGGGGTGTCTTGCTAATTGCCTATAATTTCCACCTGTTGTCTATTCCATTTGCACAACAGCATGTGAAATGTATTGTCAATCAGTGTTGCTTCCTAAGTGGACAGTTTGATTTCACAGAAGTGTGATTGACTTGGAGTTACATTGTGTTGTTTAAGTGTTCCCTTAATTATTTTGAGCATTTACATTTACATTTTAGTCATTTAGCAGACGCTTATCCAGAGCGACTTACAGTTAATGCATACCTTTTTTTTTTTTTTTTTTTTTCATACCCCCTGTGGGAATCAAACCCACAACCCTGGCATTGCAAACGCCATGCTCTACCAACTGAGCTACATCCCTGCAGGCCATTCCCTCCCCTACCCTGGACGACACTGGGCCAATTGCGCGCCGCCCCATTGGTCTCCCGGTCGCGGCCGGCTATGACAGAGCCTGGATATATAGCAGTGTACATATATATATACATATATACATATATATATATATATATATATATATATTTACTGTGTGTGTCCCTATCTGAATTGTTAATGGTCAACAGTTTATTTGCATGATAAATGGATAAAGTGAAGTGTTTAATGTAGTGAGATACAGTGCCTTCAGAAAGTATTCATACCTGTCACGTTCGTTTAAGGACGGGTCAGACCAAGGCGCAGCGTGAAATGCGTAAATGTTTATTAAACTGATAAACACACGACAAAACAATAAACAAACGAAACGTGAAGTCCTGAGGTTGAACACACAACAAACCTATACACGGAACAAGATCCCACAACTAACTAGTGCCAATAGGCTGCCTAAGTATGATCCCCAATCAGAGACAATGAGCGACAGCTGCCTCTGATTGGGAACCACACCCGGCCAAACATAGAAATACAACACCTAGACTGCAACATAGAAAACACAACATAGAATATTCCCACCCTGACTCAACATATAAGAGTCCCCTGAGTCAGGGCGTGACAATCTCCTGAGTGGCGCAGTGGCGCAGTGGTCACTCTCCTGAGTGGCGCAGTGGTCTAAGGCACTGCATCGCAGTGCTAACTGTGCTACTAGAGATCCTGGTTCGAATCCAGGCTCTGTCGCAGCCGGCCGCGACCGGGAGACTCATGGGCGGCGCACAATTGGCCCAGCGTCGTCCAGGGTAGGGGAGGGAATGGCCGGTAGGGATGTAGCTCAGTTGATAGAGCATGGCGTTTGCAACGCCAGGGTTGTGGGTTCGATTCCCACGGGGGGGCAGTATAAAAAAAATATATGTATTCACTAACTGTAAGTCGCTCTGGATAAGAGCGTCTGCTAAATGACTAAAATGTAAATGTAAATGACAATAACCCTTGACTTATTCCACATTTTGTTGTGTTAAAGCCTGAATTCAAAATTGATTCAATATTTCTTTTTTTTCTGCGGAAATGACAATTTCTTATTTATTTAGTTTTTTTTACAAATGTATTGAAATGAAATACATAAATACATCATTTACATAAGTATCCACACCCCTGAGTACATGTTAGAATCACCTGTCGGGGAAATTCTTACACAGGGACACTCGAAGTCAATCTTAAATGAATAATTTTTTAATCCTTTTTTATTGTCAGCGTGCTTCCAACCAACTCAATGCACCATAGTGAACGTCTGTGTCACGTTCGTCATAAACAGAGGATGAAATGGACCAAGGCGCAGCGTGATATGCGTACATCTTTTTAATAGTGTACTGGCAACACGATACAAAATACAAAACAACCAAACGAAACGTGAAGTCCTCGGTTATGAACACAAACCAACACGGAACAAGATCCCACAAAACACAAGTGCACAACAGGCTGCCTAAGTATGGTTCCCAATCAGAGACAACAAGCAACAGCTGATTCACGCTGCCTCTGATTGGGAACCACCCCGGCCAACATAGAAAACACATGAACTAGAAACTGAACATAGAAAACAAAACATAGAAACTACACATATAAACTAACACCCTGGCTCAACATAAAAGAGTCCCCAGAGCCAGGGCGTGACAGTCTGTCAAAAGCTCTGCTTTCCCAGCAGTTGTCTTATATACGGCTATACACAGACAAGTAATATTTGCATGATTTAGCATAGTTAATTCATCTTTACTGCTTTGTTTCATTCATGTGACCGACTAATACTGGTTCATAACATGTGACAGACCAATACTGGTTCATAACATGTGACCGACCAATACTGGTTCATAACATGTGACCGACCAATACTGGTTCATAACATGTGACCGACCAATACTGGTTCATAACATGTGACCGACCAATACTGGTTCATAACATGTGACCGACCAATACTGGTTCATAACATGTGACAGACCAATACTGGTTCATAACATGTGACAGACCAATACTGGTTCATAACATGTGACAGACCAATACTGGTTCATAACATGTGACAGACCAATACTGGTTCATAACATGTGACAGACCAATACTAGTTCATAACATGTGACCGACCAATACCTCACGAGGCTTCTTCTCTCTAAGCTGAGACCTTGAAACGGAGATATCTTTCGTTCTCAAAACAAGGTTCTGGGCGTACTGCCAAATTGCAGATACTGATGAGTGAGGATTCGTCCAATCAGTCACTTGCAGGAACACAGAAATGGTTTATTAGAACAGCACATGAATAGAACATAGAAATGTATAGAATAGAAAAGCGCCAACATTAACATTTCCATCACACACCTTTGGCAGCGATTACAGCTGTGAGTCTTTCTGGGAAACTCTCTAAGAGCTTTACACACCTGGATTGTGCAATATTTGGCACATTATTTATTTATTTAAATCTTCTAGCTCTGTCAAGTTGGTTGTTGATCATTGCTAGACAGCCATTTTCAAGTTTTTGCCATAGATTTTCAAGCCGATTTAAGTCAAGTTTATACCACTCAGGAACATTCAACGTCGTCTTGGTAAGCAACCCCAGTGTAGATTTGGCCTTGTGTTTTAGGTTATTGTCCTGCTGAAAGGTGAATTTGTCTACCAGTGTCTGTTGGAAAGCAGACTGAACCAGGTTTTCCTCTAGGATTTTGCCGCTGCTTAGCTCTATTCTGTTTTATTAAATCCTAAAATAAACTCCCTAGTCCTTGCCAATGACAAACATACCCATAACATGATGCAGCCACCACCATGCTTGAAAATATGAAAAGTGGTACTCAGTAATGTGTTGTGTTGGATTTGCCCCAAACATAACACTTTGTATTCAGGACATAAAGTTCATTTCTTTACCACCTTTTTAGCAGTTTTACTTTAGCGCCTTGTTGCAAACAGGATGTATGTTTTGGAATATTTTTATTCTGTTCAAGCTTCCTTCTTTTCACTCTGTCATTTAGGTTAGTATTGTGGAGTAACTACAATGTTGTTGATCTATCCTCAGTTTTCTCCTGTCACAGCCATTGAACTCTGTAACCGTTTTAAAGTCACCCTTAGCCTCATGATGAAATCCCTGAGCGGTTTCCTTCCTCTACGGCAACTGAGTTAGGAAGGACGCCTGGATGCCTTTGTAGTGACTGAGTGTATTGATACACCATCCAAAATGTAATTAATAACTTCATCATGCTCAAAGGGATATTCAATGTCTGCTTTTTATTGTTACCCATCTACCAATAGGTGCCCTTCTTTGCGAGGCATTGGAAAACCTCCCTGGTCTTTGTGGTTGAATCTGTGTTTGAAATTCACTGCTTGAATGAGGGACCTTACAGATAATTTTATGATGCCAATTTTTTGATGCCATTAGAAAATCCATGCAACGTATTATGTGACTTGTTAAGCAAATTTTTTACTCCTGAACCTATTTAAGCTTGCCATAACAAAGGGGTTGAATACTTATTGACTCAAGACATTTAAAGTTTTCATTTTTACTTAATTTGTAAAGAATTCTAAAAACATAATTCCACATTACATTATGGGGTATTGTGTGTAGGCCAGTGACACAAAATCTCAATTTAAGCCATTTTAATTTCAGGCTGTAACACAACAAAATATGGAATAAGTCAAGTGGTGTGAATATATTCTGAAGGCGCTGTTTGATGTGTTTGGAAGAGTGGAGTATGTGTTACTGTAGATATCTTGCTGTGTTCATTACTGTACAGTAGCGAGTCTTTGTGTGGTGTTCCTGTGAAAGTTGAATATCTCTGATTCAAGAGAACTCATGTCTTTATTAACTTTGGAAATAATCGAATATGATGAAACACTAGAAAACAAAAAGAAAGCATCACGTGACTTCAGGTGGACAAGAAGCCGTTGGGAAACGATTCCAAGACCATCTTTCAGTGTGGAAAGTTTGTTCTGCGTTGTGGAAGAAAATGTATTTTATTTTCTTCTTCTTGTATTTGGATGAATGACCGGATCCCTTCATCCTTCCATTGTTAACAGACTAAGGATGTGTCTTAAATAGCACCCTGTTCCCTATAGGCCCTGGTCAAAGATAGTGCACGATAGGGTGCCACTTCTGACGATTTCCCTCTGTGAAGGAAAGGCTGGAGGGATCATTTAGTCCCGAGTGTCTGTCCAAACTCCTTGAAAGTGTCAGTTGTCTTGTCTGCTGCCATTCCGATGACCGTGTCTGCCGGCTGGCCTCTGTGGCCGCTAAAGAGAGAGAGAGAGAGAGAGAGAGAGAGAGACAGAGAGAGAGAGAGAGAGAGAGAGAGAGAGAGAGAGAAGAGAGAGAGAGAGAGAGAGAGAGAGAGAGAGAGAGAGAGAGAGACAGAGAGAGAGAGAGAGAGAGAGAGAGAGACAGAGAGAGAGAGACAGAGAGAGAGAGAGAGAGAGAGAGTGTAATGTTTACTGTTAATATTTATTGTTTATTTCACTTTTGTTTACTATCTACTTCACTTGCTTTGGCAATGTTAACACACGTTTCCCATGCCAATAAAGCCCTTAAATTGAAATTGAATTGAAATTGAATTGAAATTGAATTGAAATTGAATTGAATTGAGAGAGAGAGGAAAACACCTTGGTTAAATAATACAGGATACTAAAAACGTATAATAATATGTTCCTATTGTTAGAGAGGTAAACAGATCTCTCATCAATGCCTCAACGGGTTTTTCAAACTGAGAAAAGTCTGTCCGTGCATACGTGTGTGTATACTGTACCTATGTTAGCTGTTTCCTTGGAGGACTCTGCCACCTGCTGTACAGCCTCCGGAGCTGCCTGGACTGAACACAACACATTAACTACGTAGTAAGCACTCTCATGACACATACCGGTGTTATGACAATGTTATGACAGGTTATGACACATTATGTCAGCTGTCATGACATGGTTATGACTGTGTTATAAGCAGTTATGACATTATGCTTCAAATAGTGTTACCCAACATTCTCCTTCAACAATACTGAAGATTAGCTAAGTAGTTAATGTGTTGTGTTCAGTCCAGGGGTTAGCTAGGGGTTTAGGTAGCTAGGGGTTTAGGTAGCTAGGGGTTTAGTTAGCTAGGGGTTTAGTTAGCTAGGGGTTTAGGTAGCTAGGGTTTAGTTAGCTAGGGGTTTAGTTAGCTAGGGGTATAGGTAGCTAGGGGTTTCGTTAGCTAGGGGTTTAGTTAGCTAGGGGTTTAGTTAGCTAATGGTTTAGTTAGCTAGGGGTTTAGTTAGCTAGGGGTTTAGGTAGCTAGGGGTTTAGTTAGCTAGGGGTTTAGTTAGCTAGGGGTTTTGGTAGCTAGGGATTTAGTTAGCTAGGGGTATAGTTAGCTAGGGGTTTAGTTTGCTAGGGGAAATCATTATTCTTCTTTCCACTCAAAACAGCTGTAAGACTTAGGATTTTCACATAGTGCTGTATCAATTAGGATTTTCACAGACTGCTGTATCAATTAGGATTTTCACAGACTGCTGTATCAATTAGGATTTTCACAGACTGCTGTATCAATTAGGATTTTCACAGACTGCTGTATCATTTAGGATTTTCACAGACTGCTGTATCAATTAGGATTTTCACAGACTGCTGTATCAATTAGGATTTTCACAGACTGCTGTATCAATTAGGATTTTCACAGACTGCTGTATCAATTAGGATTTTCACAGACTGCTTTATCAATTAGGAGTTTCTGGCTGAGGAGGAATGATATTCAAAAGCAATCCACTCCAACTTCACAGAATAAAATACTGATGATTTCAACACTTTATAAGGCAATTATAACGTAACATTTGCATTTACTGACTTGAGAAACAGTTAATGAACTTTAGAGGTAGGGTTATGGATATTATCCAACCTGTTAAAATTTAGAGGTAGGTTATGGTCTGAACACTACATCCAGGGTGTGGACCATGTGTTTTTGTTTTTTAATTATCCTCCAGATTGAAACATCAACTAAAAACATTAAGCAAATACATCAAGTTAACGAGGTGGGTGTGCAATGGTAATTATCTAATGGCATGCACAACAGAAGGAGATAGTTGACATCCCTTCTACATGGATACTACTAAAGTTAAGTTCTCTGACACTACAGTGGGGAAAAAAAGTATTTAGTCAGCCACCAATTGTGCAAGTTCTCCCATTTAAAAAGATGAGAGAGGCCTGTAATTTTCACCATAGGTACACGTCAACTATGACAGACAAATTGAGATTTTTTTTCTCCAGAAAATCACATTGTAGGATTTTTTATGAATTTATTTGCAAATTATGGTGGAAAATAAGTATTTGGTCACCTACAAACAAGCAAGATTTCTGGCTCTCACAGACCTGTAACTTCTTCTTTAAGAGGCTCCTCTGTCCTCCATTCGTTACCTGTATTAATGGCACCTGTTTGAACTTGTTATCAGTATAAAAGACACCTGTCCACAACCTCAAACAGTCACACTCCAAACTCCACTATGGCCAAGACCAAAGAGCTGTCAAAGGACACCAGAAACAAAATTGTAGACCTGCACCAGGCTGGGAAGACTGAATCTGCAATAGGTAAGCATCTTGGGTTGAAGAAATCAACTGTGGGAGCAATTATTAGGAAATGGAAGACATTCAAGACCACTGATAATCTCCCTCGATCTGGGGCTCCACGCAAGATCTCACCCCGTGGGGTCAAAATGATCACAAGAACGGTGAGCAAAAATCCCAGAACCACACGGGGGGACCTGGTGAATGACCTGCAGAGAGCTGGGACCAAAGTAACAAAGCCTACCATCAGTAACACACTACGCCGCCAGGGACTCAAATCCTGCAGTGCCAGACGTGTCCCCCTGCTTAAGCCAGTACATGTCCAGGCCCGTCTGAAGTTTGCTAGAGTGCATTTGGATGATCCAGAAGAGGATTGGGAGAATGTCATATGGTCAGATGAAACCAAAATAGAAATTTTTGGTAAAAACTCAACTCGTCGTGTTTGGAGGACAAAGAATGCTGAGTTGCATCCAAAGAACACCATACCTACTGTGAAGCATGGGGGTGGAAACATCATGCTTTGGGGCTGTTTTTCTGCAAAGGGACCAGGACGACTGATCCGTGTAAAGGAAAGAATGAATGGGGCCATGTATCGTGAGATTTTGAGTGAAAACCTCCTTCCATCAGCAAGGGCATTGAAGATGAAACGTGGCTGGGTCTTTCAGCATGACAATGATCCCAAACACACCGCCCGGGCAACGAAGGAGTGGCTTCATAAGAAGCATTTCAAGGTCCTGGAGTGGCCTAGCCAGTCTCCAGATCTCAACCCCATAGAAAATCTTTGGAGGGAGTTGAAAGTCCGTGTTGCCCAGCGACAGCCCCAAAACATCACTGCTCTAGAGGACATCTGCATGGAGGAATGGGCCGAAATACCAGCAACAGTGTGTGAAAACCTTGTGAAGACTTACAGAAAACATTTGACCCGTGTCATTACCAACAAAGGGTATATAACAAAGTATTGAGAAACTTTTGTTATTGACCAAATACTTTTTTCCCACCATAATTTGCAAATAAATTCATTAAAAATCCTACAATGTGATTTTCTGGAGAAAAAAATTCTCATTTTGTCTGTCATAGTTGACGTGTACCTATGATGAAAATTACAGGCCTCTCTCATCTTTTTAAGTGGGAGAACTTGCACAATTGGTGGCTGACTAAATCCTTTTTTCCCCCACCGTATATTGTCAGAGTAGGTCTAACGAACCCAACAGCTCCAGTTCCATACCATACCTGCTCTGTGACTCCCTTGGCTGCTGATTGCGTGGAGCCCTTCAGACGTAAGAAAAATATTTCTTAAAAGAGGCCATGGTGGTTTCTACAGTGAGGGAAATAAGTATTTGATCCCCTGCTGATTTTGTACGTTTGCCCACTGACAAAGAAATGATCAGTCTATAATTTTAATGGTAGGTTTATTTGAACAGTGAGAGACAGAATAACAACAACAAAATCCAGAAAAACGCATGTCAAAATTTTTTATAAATTGATTTGCATTTTAATGAGGGAAATAAGTATTTGACCCCCCCTCAATCAGAAAGATTTCTGGCTCCCAGGTGTCTTTTATACAGGTAACGAGCTGAGATTAGGAGCACACTCTTAAAGGGAGTGCTCCTAATCTCAGCTTGTTACCTGTATAAAAGACACCTGTCCACAGAAGCAATCAATCAATCAGATTCCAAACTCTCCACCATGGCCAAGACCAAAGAGCTCTCCAAGAATGTCAGGGACAAGATTGTAGACCTACACAAGGCTGGAATGGGCTACAAGACCATCGCCAAGCAGCTTGGTGAGAAGGTGACAACAGTTGGTGCGATTATTCGCAAATGGAAGAAACACAAAAGAACTGTCAATCTCCCTCGGCCTGGGGCTCCATGCAAGATCTCACCTTGTGGAGTTGCAATGATCATGAGAATGGTGAGGAATCAGCCCAGAACTATACGGGAGGATATTGTCAATGATCTCAAGGCAGCTGGGACCATAGTCACCAAGAAAACAATTGGTAACGCACTACGCCGTGAAGGACTGAAATCCTGCAGCGCCCGCAAGGTCCCCCTGCTCAAGAAAGCACATATACAGGGCTGTCTGAAGTTTGCCAATGAACATCTGAATGATTCAGAGGAGAACTGGGTGAAAGTGTTGTGGTCAGATGAGACCAAAATCGAGCTCTTTGGCTTCAACTCAACTCGCCGTGTTTGGAGGAGGAGGAATACTGCCTATGACCCCAAGAACACCATCCCCACCGTCAAACATGGAGGTTGAAACATTATGCTTTAGGGGTGTTTTTCTGCTAAGGGGACAGGACAACTTCACCGCATCAAAGGGATGATGGACGGGGCCATGTACCGTCAAATCTTGGTTGAGAACCTCCTTCCCTCAGCCAGGGCATTGAAAATCGGTCGTGGATGGGTATTCCAGCTTGACACTGACCCAAAACACACGGCCAAGGCAACAAAGGAGTGGCTCAAGAAGAAGCACATTAAGGTCCTGGAGTGGCCTATCCAGTCTCCAGACCTTAATCCCATAGAAAATCTGTGGAGGGAGCTGAAGGTTCGAGTTACCAAACGTCAGCCTCGAAACCTTAATGACTTGGAGAAGATCTGCAAAGAGTAGTGGGACAAAATCCCTCCTGAGATGTGTGCAAACCTGGTGGCCAACTACAAGAAACATCTGACCTCTGTGATTGCCAACAAGGGTTTTGCCACCAAGTACTAAGTCATGTTTTGCAGAGGGGTCAAATACTTATTTCCCTCATTAAAATGCAAATCAATTTATAACATTTTTGACATGTGTTTTTCTGGATTTTGTTGTTCTTCTGTCTCTCACAGTTTTTTGTACGTTTGCCCACTGTCTCTCAAAATAAACCTACCATTAAAATTATAGACTGATCACGTCTTTGTCAGTGGGCAAACGTACAAAATCAGCAGGGGATCAAATACTTTTTTCCCTCACTGTATCTCTGTCTCTCTGGTCCTCTGTCCCTGTCTCTGTGGTTTCTATATCTGTCTCTCTGGTCCTCTGTCCCTGTCTCTGTGGTTTCTATATCTGTCTCTCTGGTCCTCTGTCCCCTGTCTCTGTGGTTTCTATATCTGTCTCTCTGGTCCTCTGTCCCCTGCCTCTGTGGTTTCTATATCTGTCTCTCTGGTCCTCTGTCCCTGTCTCTATGGTTTCTATATCTGTCTCTCTGGTCCTCTGTCCCCTGTCTCTGTGGTTTCTATATCTGTCTCTCTGGTCCTCTGTCCCCTGCCTCTGTGGTTTCTATATCTGTCTCTCTGGTCCTCTGTCCCTGTCTCTGTGGTTTCTATATCTGTCTCTCTGGTCCTCTGTCCCCTGTCTCTGTGGTTTCTATATCTGTCTCTCTGGTCCTCTGTCCCTGCCTCTGTGGTTTCTATATCTGTCTCTCTGGTCCTCTGTCCCCTGCCTCTGTGGTTTCTATATCTGTCTCTCTGGTCCTCTGTCCCTGCCTCTGTGGTTTCTATATCTGTCTCTCTGGTCCTCTGTCCCCTGCCTCTGTGGTTTCTATATCTGTCTCTCTGGTCCTCTGTCCCTGTCTCTGTGGTTTCTATATCTGTCTCTCTGGTCCTCTGTCCCTGTCTCTGTGGTTTCTATATCTGTCTCTCTGGTCCTCTGTCCCCTGTCTCTGTGGTTTCTATATCTGTCTCTCTGGTCCTCTGTCCCCTGCCTCTGTGGTTTCTATATCTGTCTCTCTGGTCCTCTGTCCCTGTCTCTGTGGTTTCTATATCTGTCTCTCTGGTCCTCTGTCCCCTGTCTCTGTGGTTTCTATATCTGTCTCTCTGGTCCTCTGTCCCTGCCTCTGTGGTTTCTATATCTGTCTCTCTGGTCCTCTGTCCCCTGCCTCTGTGGTTTCTATATCTGTCTCTCTGGTCCTCTGTCCCTGCCTCTGTGGTTTCTATATCTGTCTCTCTGGTCCTCTGTCCCTGTCTCTGTGGTTTCTATCTCTGTCTCTCTGGTCCTCTGTCCCCCGTCTCCTTGGAGGCGCTGGTCCTCTGGTTCTGGTCCGGACAGCAGCAGTGGTACAGTAGAGTGGGTTAGAGAGGGGCAGTACAGAGAGCAGTGGGTTAGAGAGGCAGTACAGAGAGCAGTGGGTTGGAGAGGCAGTACAGAGAGCAGTGGGTTAGAGAGGCAGTACAGAGAGCAGTGGGTTGGAGAGGCAGTACAGAGAGCAGTGGGTTAGAGAGGGGCAGTACAGAGAGCAGTGGGTTGGGAGAGGGGCAGTACAGAGAGCAGTGGGTTGGAGAGGCAGTACAGAGAGCAGTGGGTTAGAGAGAGGCAGTACAGAGAGCGGTGGGTTAGAGAGGCAGTACAGAGAGCAGTGGGTTAGAGAGAGGCAGTACAGAGAGCAGTGGGTTGGAGAGGGGCAGTACAGAGAGCAGTGGGTTGGAGAGGCAGTACAGAGAGCAGTGGGTTAGAGAGGGGCAGTACAGAGAGCGGTGGGTTGGAGAGGGGCAGTACAGAGAGCAGTGGGTTAGAGAGAGGCAGTACAGAGAGCAGTGGGTTGGAGAGGGGCAGTACAGAGAGCAGTGGGTTAGAGAGGGGCAGTACAGAGAGCAGTGGGTTGGAGAGGCAGTACAGAGAGCAGTGGGTTAGAGAGGGGCAGTACAGAGAGCAGTGGGTTAGAGAGGGGCAGTACAGAGAGCAGTGGGTTAGAGAGAGGCAGTACAGAGAGCAGTGGGTTGGAGAGGGGCAGTACAGAGAGCAGTGGGTTAGAGAGGGGCAGTACAGAGAGCAGTGGGTTGGAGAGGCAGTACAGAGAGCAGTGGGTTAGAGAGAGGCAGTACAGAGAGCAGTGGGTTAGAGAGGGTTAGAGAGGGGCAGTACAGAGAGCAGTGGGTTGGAGAGAGGCAGTACAGAGAGCAGTGGGTTGGAGAGGGGCAGTACAGAGAGCAGTGGGTTAGAGTGGGTTAGAGAGGGGCAGTACAGAGAGCAGTGGGTTGGAGAGGCAGTACAGAGAGCAGTGGGTTGGAGAGGGGCAGTACAGAGAGCAGTGGGTTGGAGAGGGGCAGTACAGAGAGCAGTGGGTTGGAGAGGCAGTACAGAGAGCAGTGGGTTAGAGAGGCAGTACAGAGAGCAGTGGGTTAGAGAGGCAGTACAGAGAGCAGTGGGTTGGAGAGGCAGTACAGAGAGCAGTGGGTTAGAGAGGGGCAGTACAGAGAGCAGTGGGTTGGAGAGAGGCAGTACAGAGAGCAGTGGGTTAGAGAGGGGCAGTACAGAGAGCAGTGGGTTGGAGAGGCAGTACAGAGAGCAGTGGGTTAGAGAGGGGCAGTACAGAGAGCAGTGGGTTGGAGAGGCAGTACAGAGAGCAGTGGGTTGGAGAGGGGCAGTACAGAGAGCAGTGGGTTGGAGAGGGGCAGTACAGAGAGCAGTGGGTTGGAGAGGGGCAGTACAGAGAGCAGTGGGTTAGAGAGGGTTGGAGAGGGGCAGTACAGAGAGCAGTGGGTTGGAGAGGGGCAGTACAGAGAGCAGTGGGTTAGAGAGGGTTGGAGAGAGGCAGTACAGAGAGCAGTGGGTTGGAGAGAGGCAGTACAGAGAGCAGTGGGTTAGAGAGGCAGTACAGAGAGCAGTGGGTTGGAGAGGCAGTACAGAGAGCAGTGGGTTGGAGAGGCAGTACAGAGAGCAGTGGGTTAGAGAGGCAGTACAGAGAGCAGTGGGTTGGAGAGGCAGTACAGAGAGCAGTGGGTTGGAGAGGCAGTACAGAGAGCAGTGGGTTGGAGAGGCAGTACAGAGAGCAGTGGGTTAGAGAGGCAGTACAGAGAGCAGTGGGTTGGAGAGGCAGTACAGAGAGCAGTGGGTCAGAGAGGCAGTACAGAGAGCAGTGGGTCAGAGAGGCAGTACAGAGAGCAGTGGGTTAGAGAGGGGGAGTTTAATACCCTCTGTTAGTTGCAGACCACCATGCCTGGGGCTACTGGACAGTCCAGCTGGATTAACCAGACTAAACCTCAGCACACAGCCTAGATTCCACAGGGCCAGTCTGTTGGTCTATTTGTTATCACAGAGGCACAGACACCCAGAGGCACAGAGAGAGAGGCTTTGTATGAGACTGACTACAGACAGACAGACAGACAGACAGACAGACAGACAGACAGACAGGCAGGCAGACAGGCAGGCAGGCAGGCAGGCAGGCAGGCAGGCAGGCAGACAGACAGACAGACAGACAGACAGACAGACAGACAGACAGACAGACAGACAGACAGACAGACAGACAGACAGACAGACAGACAGACAGACAGACAGACAGACAGACAGACAGACAGGTTTGAACATTGACATTCTAATAAACAACCAACACTTGGTTTCTTTTTTCTCACTTTTTTTATTTACAGAGGGTGTGTTAGTTTGTCTGGTTTGACACATAAACCTTTCTATTGACAAGTCCTGCATTTTAAAGCACATATTGATCTGACAACCATTATGATTTCAAGACGTAATATACTGACTTTAACTTGTTAAAATCTTCAGTACATACAAACACACACACACAAACATGTAGTTTGTCCATTTCTAAACAGATAGTTCCACCGGAATGATTTCACAAGCAACTATAAAGATACAATGTATAAAACTCTTACTTGAAAAACATTAAATAAATAAAAACGAGAACCCATAAACAGGCATTGTACACAACTTATAGAATATTATTGGTAGTAGTCAATATCTGTTTGAAAATGGATTTATACTTTTCTTCCGCTCCCAACGTCGTTGTTGAAAGATTAGAATAACACATATATTATTATCGCACATTTATAAATACAGAAACACACAAAGAGTACAAAGAGTCACACGCATAGAAATACAGTCCAATCTTGAATGGGGAGGCCTGTTCTATGGATTGTATTTCTATGGTCACAAGCCAGGCCTGGTCCGGGGTCTCGTTCCATTGGGAGGGAATCAAGGAAACAAGACTTGAGACTGCGGGTGGCTTCTACACCTCAAGAAACAACTACAAGACCCAACACATTACAGAAGTAACATGACATTTACAATATAGCATCGATTATCATAAAAGATTTGTCTTGAAGAAGAAGGAAGAACATATTTCTCAACTGGAATGCTTGTTTGTGGTTTTTGTACTTTTTTGCAACAGGATTAGATTTGTATTATTGTGGTAATTTCAGCGTTTGTCCTTTTTGTTGTAATAAATTGTGCTGCTGGTTGGATGGAGATTTGGAATGATGATTTTATGCTTCTGGTTCGTAGTCCTGGCCCTGCTCCTTGGAGAGAAGAGAGAGAGACAGAGCTCAGACAGGGAGACAGTATTTAAATAGAATGAGACAGAGCTCAGAGAGAGAGACATTATTTAAATAGAGAGAGACAGTATTTAAATAGAGACAGTATTTAAATAGAGAGAGACATTATTTAAATAGAGAGAGACAGTATTTAAATAGAGAGAGACAGTATTTAAATAGAGAGAGACAGTATTTAAATAGAGAGAGACAGTATTTAAATAGAGAGAGACAGTATTTCAATAGAGAGAGACAGTATTTCAATAGAGAGAGACAGTATTTATAGAGAGAGACAGTATTTAAATAGAGAGGAGAGGGAGACAGTATTTAAATAAAGAGGAGAGGGAGACAGAGCTCAGAGAGAGTCTGTGTTCCAAATGGTACCATATTCCCTTCATAGGGTGCCAATAGGGTGCCAATAGGGTGCCATTTGGAACACAGAGTTCACATAAGCAGAATTATGGAAGAAACAGACATAAGTGGAATTGTTGGATCTCGTCAGATAAGCTCTCACCCAGCGTGATCTAACCTAACAAATCACATCAAGTCTAAAATGAAGACAACCTGGCAATGAGGACACAATGTTCTCTTTTCACCTGACAGGGTAAGAAAAATAATCATTACACTACAGTATAACGATTACAGCGTTAGCGACCTTAACACAACACCTAGCGACCTCGCCAAGATCTTCAGATCTCTTGACAGTGCACTGGAGCGGGGTTCGAGTCCTGGTCGGCCCCCCCCCCCCCCCGTCCCCCCCCCCCCGAATTCGCTACAATATTATCAGCTTCACTCCAGTGTCAATACTTCAGTCTATCCACCAGAGGGCAGCACTGGCTAACATAAAGTATAACAGCAGCACCCAGGACACAGTAGAGGAAACCATAGTAGCATCCTCTCGTTAGTACACTAACCAACTCTAACATCTTCATGTTAACAGACACTTGTACACATATAATGATGCCTTAAATAAATGAATGTATGGAAAATAATGTGTGGTTATTGATGGGACACATTACATCCACATCCTAACTATGACTGTGTAGAGGGTCAGACAGAGCAGCTGTACAGAAAGGCTCCATGTTTACAGCAATGTCCTCCGACACTACCCACAATGCATTGCAACTCATGACGTCACCACCACCACACCCCGTTCAGCTAGAGCTAGCACGCTGCTTTAAGATGGTGGATGATGGAGAGAGAGAGAGAGAGAGAGAGAGAGAGAGAAAGAGATGTGGAGACGGAGGAGACGAAGGAGAAAGGGGAGGAGGCGAGAGCAATGGGGGGATGGTGGAGAGTGAGAGAGAAAGAGAGATGTAGATGATAGAGAGAGATCCTTTCTTAGAGCGTGTGGCGGGATCTATATATCTTTTTATTCGTGGATGATCTATTGGATTGTCTTCTCGCTATCTTGAGTCTTACACTCTATCCTTTCTTCTTTCTTCGTGTCGCTCTTCCGCTCTCTTCTTGCTCTCTCTTCTCTCCCTTTCATCTTCTCTCCTAGTCGCTCTCTCTCGCTCTCTCTTTCTCTCGTTCGTTCTCTCTCTAGCTCCTCTCTTCTTGCCTCTCCCTCTCTCTCTTCTTTCTTCTCCCTCTCGTCTTTCTCCTGTCTCCTCCCTCTCTCTCTCTCTCTCTCGCTCCTCTTTCTCTTTCTCTGTTCTCTCTCGTCTCTCTCTCTCTCCGTTCTCTCGCTCTCTCTCTCTTCTCTCTCTTTCTTCTCTTCGTTTTTTCTCTCTTCTCTTTCTTTCCTTTGCCCCTTTTCTATTTGGTTGTTCGTTGTCTTCTTTATTTGTTTTCCCTTTTTTATTTTTTTACATTTACTTTTTTTTCATTTAGCATTTTATTTTTTTTCCTTTTTTTTTGATTTTTTTTTTTTTTTTTTTTTTTTTTTTTTTTTTTTTTTTTTTTTTTTTTTTTTTTTTTTTTTTTTTTTTTTTTTTTTTTTTTTTTTTTTTTTTTTTTTAAATACTGGCCCCCCGTGGGAATCGAACCCACAACCCTGGCGTTGCAAACGCCATGCTCTATCAACTGAGCTACATATTACAGGAGTCATTTGCGTTAAACAGAAGAGAGATTAAATTGTAGTCTTTTTTTCTATAATTGATTTGTATGATACATTATTTATGTAGAGCAGAAGGACATCACAGTTGATAAACCACTGAATTGGTTCTGAACCGTTCATTGAAGATTACTCCATTGAGATTCATTGATTCGTCATTGGTTCCCTGCTGATTCTCAGGTTTCAGATGAATCGATTGGGTACTCTGTGCTTTGCCCTTGAGAAATGAATCCATTCAGTACAGTTTGTTTTGCCCTTGAGAGCTGCCTTCCCAAAATAACCCTCTGTCTCAGCCTCTGAGACACACACACACACACACACACACACACACACACACACACACACACACACACACACACACACACACACACACACACACACACACCACACACACACACACACACACACACACACACACACACACACACACACACACACACACACACACACACACACACACACACACACACACACACACACACACACACCATCCAAATATTGGAGGTTTTATGCCCACCTGTCTATCTGGCATTTTACTTGTCAAAAATGTATCTCACGTCTAAACCTATTGAGAGAGACAAAGCACCAGCTGACACAGTACAGAGTTCTACTGTTGAGTTTCCCCGGTGCAATAGAACCAAATGGACTAGTCCCAATAGTGCAAAACCCTAAGATAAACCAGGTGCACAAAACCCTAAGATAAACCAGGTGCACAAAACCCTAAGATAAACCAGGTGCACAAAACCCTAAGATAAACCAGGTGCACAAAACCCTAAGATAAACCAGGTGCACAAAACCCTAAGATAAACCAGGTGCACAAAACCCTAAGATAAACCAGGTGCACAAAACCCTAAGATAAACCAGGTGCAAGTATTTGAAAGTATTTTACACATATTTGACCTAGTCCTAGTGTGTGTGTGTGTGTGTGTGTGTGTGTGTGTGTGTGTGTGTGTGTGTGTGTGTGTGTGTGAGTGTGTGTGTGTGAGTGTGTGTGTGTGTGTGTGTGTGTGTGTGTGTGTGTGTAGTTTGGAGTCGTTGCTTGAAAAAAGTAGTTTATTCCATATTCCTCATTACATGGAACAAAAGTAAAAAAAAAAAAACTCAAAACCGTTTGTTTGACTGTCGGAGGGAGCGAGGCGAGCCCACTATACCAAAAATAGACTACTAAATTATAATTATAATATTAAATTATTATTATATTACTACTATATGCCACCAAATTCATATAAAATAATCTTCGACCCGATCAGAAACATCTTGGTCACAACTTTTATTACCTTTTAATGGTGTAGTCTGATGTACTGTTTTATACGTCAGAATTTTGGAGTATTTTTTAGCTACATTTGCGGGAAAGATTAGCCTATGCGAGAGTCCACCCATAGCCTGGCCCAGTGGCCCCTCCGCGACTCAAGAGAACTGTATATGCACTCATGAAATGTAGGCTTTCATTCACTTACTTACGAGACAAGAAAAATACCGGCCTACCTTTCTGTAATGTCACCCATCGAAATCAACAATTCCCTGGCTGCTCCTTTGGCTTGATAGCACAAAAGTGGTCCCAATTGATCATCCACAACACTGCAGCCATTGTGCACTGACTCATGATGAATGAAATTGAAAGCCTGTCTCTATACAACGTGTTATGATAATGTATAATCTGTATGAATAGATAATGCCATATACAGTGGGGAAAAAAAGTATTTAGTCAGCCACCAATTGTGCAAGTTCTCCCACTTAAAAAGATGAGAGAGGCCTGTAATTTTCATCATAGGTACACGCCAACTATGACAGACAAAATGAGAAAAAAATATCCAGAAAATCACATTGTAGGATTTTTTATGAATTTATTTGCAAATTATGGTGGAAAATAAGTATTTGGTCAATAACAAAAGTTTCTCAATACTTTGTTATATACCCTTTGTTGGCAATGACACAGGTCAAACGTTTTCTGTAAGTCTTCACAAGGTTTTCACACACTGTTGCTGGTATTTTGGCTCATTCCTCCATGCAGATGTCCTCTAGAGCAGTGATGTTTTGGGGCTGTCGCTGGGCAACACGGACTTTCAACTCCCTCCAAAGATTTTCTATGGGGTTGAGATCTGGAGACTGGCTAGGCCACTCCAGGACCTTGAAATGCTTCTTACGAAGCCACTCCTTCGTTGCCCGGGCGGTGTGTTTGGGATCATTGTCATGCTGAAAGACCCAGCCACGTTTCATCTTCAATGCCCTTGCTGATGGAAGGAGATTTTCACTCAAAATCTCACGATACATGGCCCCATTCATTCTTTCCTTTACACGGATCAGTCGTCCTGGTCCCTTTGCAGAAAAACAGCCCCAAAGCATGATGTTTCCACCCCCATGCTTCACAGTAGGTATGGTGTTCTTTGGATGCAACTCAGCATTCTCTGTCCTCCAAACACGACGAGTTGAGTTTTTACCAAAAAGTTATATTTTGGTTTCAGCTGACCATATGACATTCTCCCAATCCTCTTCTGGATCATCCAAATGCACTCTAGCAAACTTCAGACGGGCCTGGACATGTACTGGCTTAAGCAGGGGGACACGTCTGGCACTGCAGGATTTGAGTCGCTGGCGGCGTAGTGTGTTACTGATGGTAGGCTTTGTTACTTTGGTCCCAGCTCTCTGCAGGTCATTCACTAGGTCCCCCCGTGTGGTTCTGGGATTTTTGCTCACCGTTCTTGTGATCATTTTGACCCCACGGGGTGAGATCTTGCGTGGAGCCCCAGATCGAGGGAGATTATCAGTGGTCTTGTATGTCTTCCATTTCCTAATAATTGCTCCCACAGTTGATTTCTTCAAACCAAGCTGCTTACCTATTGCAGATTCAGTCTTCCCAGCCTGGTGCAGGTCTACAATTTTGTTTCTGGTGTCCTTTGACAGCTCTTTGGTATTGGCCATAGTGGAGTTTGGAGTGTGACTGTTTGAGGTTGTGGACAGGTGTCTTTTATACTGATAACAAGTTCAAACAGGTGCCATTAATACAGGTAACGAGTGGAGGACAGAGGAGCCTCTTAAAGAAGAAGTTACAGGTCTGTGAGAGCCAGAAATCTTGCTTGTTTGTAGGTGACCAAATACTTATTTTCCACCATAATTTACAAATAAATTCATAAAAAATCCTACAATGTCATTTTCTGGATAATTTTTTCTCAATTTGTCTGTCATAGTTGACGTGTACCTATGATAAAAATTACAGGCCTCTCTCATCTTTTTAAGTGGGAGAACTTGCACAATTGGTGGCTGACTAAATACTTTTTTCCCCCACTATATGGGCTCTATTTCTCTATCAGGTTTATCTAGTAACAACGTGTTATGATAATGTATAATCTGTATGAATAGATAATGCCATATAACATTATGATTAGACAAGGCTATTTGACGCAGATTCTCTACTGTCCAAAATGGCATTATCACACTGACCGGTCAGTCCTGCTGGCTATCCTCGCGGTGGGAAACTTTTTAAACCACTGGCATAGAGATGGATAGCTAGCTAGCACACTTCCCACTGGACACTGAAGCACTAACGGCCTTTGCTATGACAGAAGTGATCAGCGCCCTCTCTCCATTTTTACGGCAGCTGTCATGACATTCTCCGAACAGCTTTTCTCCGCTGGCTTGATAACTAAATGAGGAAACAAGTCGAGATTGGATCATGGAAACACTGCGCCCGGAAAGGAAATGTTTTCTGAAAGTAGCGGGCACGTTACTAGAAAAAGTAGTTAATATTTGAAGACAGAAACACAGTTATATAACTCCATTACGCATAAAAGTAATATTATTGTGTAACGCTTTACCTCCGACACTGTGTATGTGTGTATATGCGTGCATGTGTGTGAGAGTGTACATTAGAGCTCTGATACCCGACCCAAGCCCGACAGGGCCCAGATATTATACATCGGGTTAGGGCTCGGGCATCACTAAATCCATCACTAACATTTAGAAGTTGAGTCATTTGCTCGTGCTCCGCTACTCAGTACAGACATACCTGACTAAGATCATAACATGGTGTCAGAAGCGCTTCAACCTCGTCAAATACAAGACAGGAGAGATCATTTCACAGAAAATAATAATATTCCTTGATTTTAGAGTGATGAAAAGGAGCTAACAGCTCACTGCTCTCTTCATGTCTCTTCTTCGGAGCAGCCCAAGTGGAGCCGTTGCTATGGATACTCACAGACTTAGAGCGTCATGAGCAGAGCGCATGCAGAGCGAGCCGTGCGCAGGGAGCGAGTGACAGACAGAGAGGAGCAGCTAATGGTTTCACTAACAGAGGAAGTTATTTCTGATTTGGGGTTTTGGGCAGGGACTGGCCTTTAAATTTGGAAGGCGTAATCGCGCCTGGGTAGGACTCAGGCTTAAAATTAATGTCTCTAGTGTGCATGTGTGTGCGTTTCTCTGTGAGTGTGTGTGTGTGCGTTTCTCTGTGTGTGTGTGTGTGTGTTTCTCTGTGTGTGTGTGTGTGTGTGTTTCTCTGTGTGTGTGTGTGTGTGTGTGTTTCTCTGTGTGTGTGTGTGTGTGTGTGTTTCTCTGTGTGTGTGTGTGTGTGTGTTTCTCTCTGTGTGTGTGTGTGTGTGTGTGTGTTTTCTCTGTGTGTGTGTGTGTGTTTCTCTGTGTGTGTGTGTGTGTTTTCTCTGTGTGTGTGTGTGTTTTCTCTGTGTGTGTGTTGTGTGTTTCTCTGTGTGGGTGTGTGTGTGTGTTGTTCTCTGTGTGTGTGTGTGTGTTTCTCTGTGTGTGTGTGTGTGTGTTTCTTGTGTGTGTGTGTGTGTGTTTCTCTGTGTGTGTGTGTGTGTGTGTTGTGTGTTTCTCTGTGTGTGTGTGTGTTTTCTCTGTGTGTGTGTGTGTGTGTGTGTGTGTTTCTCTGTGTGTGTGTGTGTGTGTTTCTGTGTGTGTGTGTGTGTGTGTGTTTCTCTGTGTGTCTGTGTGTGTTATCCCCCCTACCTGCTGGTTCTCATCATATGTCTCTCCCTCCAGATGACCTCCCTGTGGCTCTCCTTCCATGGCGTCCTGTCCATACTCCTCAGGCTGTGGACACACACACATTCACCATCGTAAAACAACACTAACACACGTCCTGTTTCACCACAATGCCTACTTTTCATTTTACAAAAGAAAATAAATAAAGTGTTGGTGAACCGTTTGGGAGAGATACAGAAACACAGCGTAAGTACTGTGTCCACTTGATGATAATGGGTTGGGGTCCAATTCCATTTCAATTCCGGTCAATTCAGGATGTACACTGAAATTCCGATTCCAATTGTCTTTCATGCTTTCCAATGAAGAAAATGTGGAATTGGAATTTGGTTTATTTTCTGAATTGACTGGAATTTAAACGGAATTGACCCCTGGCACAGACAGTGCAGGTCTGGTGTAAACACCTATTGTAGCATAGCAGCTGACCCCAAGTATCCTACACTAAGAGGTGTACCCAAGAGGAAAGTAATGACTCCCGCTTAGGGTTGGAAAACTACCGGTAGTTTACCAAAGCTACCGTAATCTTCAGTAATTTTGGTAATTAACAGAAAATCTATCGCAATCTATTGACATTTATCGTAGCTATTTACAGTTCCAGGGTCAGTAGCTATATACAGGGTCAGTTCCAGGGTCAGTTGCTATATACAGGGACAGTTCCAGGGTCAGTAGCTATATACAGGGACAGTTCCAGGGTCAGTATCTATATACAGGGTCAGTAGCTATATACAGGGACAGTTCCAGGGTCAGTAGCTATATACAGTTCCAGGGTCAGTAGCTATATACAGGGTCAGTAGCTATATACAGGGACAGTTCCAGGGTCAGTAGCTATATACAGGGACAGTTCCAGGGTCAGTAGCTATATACAGGGACAGTTCCAGGGTCAGTAGCTACAGTGGAGAAAAAAAGTATTTAGTCAGCCACCAATTGTGCAAGTTCTCCCACTTAAAAAGATGAGAGAGGCCTGTAATTTTCATCATAGGTACACGTCAACAATGACAGACAAATTGAGAAAAAAAATCCAGAAAATTACATTGTAGGATTTTTTATGAATTTATTTGCAAATGATGGTGGAAAATAAGTCTTTGGTCACCTACAAACAAGCAAGATTTCTGGCTCTCACAGACCTGTAACTTCTTCTTTAAGAGGCTCCTCTGTCCTCCACTCGTTACCTGTATTAATGGCACCTGTTTGAACTTGTTATCAGTATAAAAGACACCTGTCCACAACCTCAAACAGTCACACTCCAAACTCCACTATGGCCAAGACCAAAGAGCTGTCAAAGGACACCAGAAACAAAATGGTAGACCTGCACCAGGCTGGGAAGATTGAATCTGCAATAGGTAAGCAGCTTGGTTTGAAGAAATCAACTGTGGGAGCAATTATTAGGAAATGGAAGACATACAAGACCACTGATAATCTCCCTCGATCTGGGGCTCCATGCAAGATCTCACCCCGTGGGGTCAAAATGATCACAAGAACGGTGAGCAAAAATCCCAGAACCACACGGGGGGACCTAGTGAATGACCTGCAGAGAGCTGGGACCAAAGTAACAAAGCCTACCATCAGTAACACACTACGCCGCCAGGGACTTAAATCCTGCAGTGCCAGACGTGTCCCCCTGCTTAAGCCAGTACATGTCCAAGCCCGTCTGGAGTTTGCTAGAGTGCATTTGGATGATCCAGAAGAGGATTGGGAGAATGTCATATGGTCAGAAGAAACCAAAATATAACTTTTTGGTAAAAACTCAACTCGTCGTGTTTGGAGGACAAAGAATGCTGAGTTGCATCCAAAGAACACCATACCTACTGTGAAGCATGGGGGTGGAAACATCATGCTTTGGGGCTGTTTTCTGCAAAGGGACCAGGACGACTGATCCATGTAAAGGAAAGAATGAATGGGGCCATGTATCGTGAGATTTTGAGTGAAAACCTCCTTCCATCAGCAAGGGCATTGAAGATGAAACGTGGCTGGGTCTTTCAGCATGACAATGATCCCAAACACACCGCCCGGGCAACGAAGGAGTGGCTTCGTAAGAAGCATTTCAAGGTCCTGGAGTGGCCTAGCCAGTCTCCAGATCTCAACCCCATAGAAAATCTTTGGAGAGAGTTGAAAGTCCGTGTTGCCCAGCGACAGCCCCAAAACATCACTGCTCTAGAGGAGATCTGCATGGAGTAATGGGCCAAAATACCAGCAACAGTGTGTGAAAACCTTGTGAAGACTTACATAAAACGTTTGACCTGTGTCATTGCCAACAAAGGGTATATAACAAAGTATTGAGAAACTTTAGTTATTGACCGAATACTTATTTTCCACCATCATTTGCAAATAAATTCATAAAAAATCCTACAATGTGATTTTCTGGATTTTCTTTTCTCATTTTGTCTGTCATAGTTGACGTATACCTATGATGAAAATTACAGGCCTCTCTCATCTTTTTAAGTGGGAGAACTTGCACAATTGGTGGCTGACTAAATACTTTTTTCCCCCACTGTATATACAGTTCCAGGGTCAGTAGCTATATACAGGGTCAGTTCCAGGGTCAGTAGCTATGTACAGGGACAGTTCCAGGGTCAGTAGCTATATACAGGGTCAGTTCCAGGGTCAGTAGCTATATACAGGGACAGGTCCAGGGTCAGTAGCTATATACAGTTCCAGGGTCAGTAGCTATATACAGGGACAGTTCCAGGGTCAGTAGCTATATACAGGGACAGTTCCAGGGTCAGTAGCTATATACAGGGACAGTTCCAGGGTCAGTAGCTATATACAGGGACAGTTCCAGGGTCAGTGCCAATACCATATTAACAATGTGCAGGGATACTGGAGTGGTAGGGGTAGATATGTATAGGGGTAAGATGACTAGGCATCAGGATAGATGATAAACAGAGTAGCAGCAGCGTATATGATGATTTTATGTGAGTCTGTGAGTGTGTATAGAGTCAGTATGAATTTGTGTACGTGTTATGTGTGTGAACAAATGAAGTGTGTGTGTGTGTGTATGTGTGTGTGAGTGTGTAGAGTGTGTAGAGTGTGCATAGAGGGAGTGTGTGAGTGTGCATAGAGGGAGTGTGTGAGTGTGCATAGAGGGAGTGTGTGAGTGTGCATAGAGGGAGTGTGTGAGTGTGCATAGAGGGAGTGTGTGAGTGTGCATACAAATAAAAGAGAAGGGTCAGCTCAGATAATCCGTGTAGCCGTTTTGTTAGCTATTCAGCAGTCTTATGGCGTGGGGATAGAAGCTGTTCAGGAGCCTGTTGGTGTCAGACTTGATGCTCCGGTACCGCTTCCCGTGCGGGAGCAGAGAGAACAGTCTTATGGTTTGGGTGGCTGGAGTCTTTAATAATTTTCCGGGCTTTCCTTTCACACAGCCTGATATAGAGGTCCTGGATGGCAGGGAGCTCGGCCCCAGTGGTGTACTGGGTTGTCCACACCACCCTCAGTAGCGCCATGCGATGGAGGGCGGTGCTGTTTCCATACCAAGCAGTGATGCAGCCAGTCAAGATGCTCTCAATGGTGCAGCTGTATAACTTTTGTAGTGTTTTAGGGCCCATGGCAAATCTTTTCAACCTTCTGAGGGGGAAGAGGAACTGTCACACCTTTAATACTGTTTGTTTGTGTGAACCATTTAAAGTCCTTAGTGATTTGGACACCAAGGAACTTTAATCTCTCAACCTGCTCCACTGCAGCCCCGTCGATTGAGATGGAGTCCACAATCAGCTCCTTGGTCTTACTGACGTTGAGGAAGTGGCTGTTGTCCTGGCAACACACCGCCAGGTCACTGACCTCCTCTCATCGTCGCTGGTGATCAGGCCTACCACTGTCGTGTCGTCAGCAAACTTGATGGTGTTGGAGTCGTGCCTGGCCACCCAGTCGTGGGTGAACAGGGACTACAGGAGGGGACTAAGCACACACCCCTGAGGGGCCCCCGTGTTGAGGATCAGCGTGGCGGAAGTGTTGTTACAGAGTCCAGGATCCAGTTGCAGAGGGAGGTGTTTAGTCTCAGGGTCCCAAGCTTGGTGATGAGTTTGGAGGGGACTATGGTGTTGAACGCTGAACTGTAGTCAATGAACAGCATTCTCACATAGGTATTCCTCTTATCTAGGTGGGTGAGGGCAGTGTGGAGTGCAATTGAGATTGTATCGTCTATGGATCTGTTGGGGCGGTATGCAAATTGGAGTGAGTCTAGGGTGTCTGGGATAATGGAGTTCATGTTTGCCATAACCAGCCTTTCAAAACACTTCCTGATGTCAGATGTGAGTGCTAGAGGGCGGTAGTCATTCTGTCAGGCAGCCTTAGAGTTCTTAGGAACAGGAATGATTGTGGTCATCTTGAGACGTGGGGATTTCAGACTGGGACAAGGAGAGGTTGAAAATGACCATGAATATGCCTGCTAACTGTTCTGCGCATGCTCTGAGAACGCGCCCTGGAATACTGTCCCGGCCCCTGCGGTTTACGAGAGTTGACCTGATTAAAATCCTTACTCACGTCGGCCTCGGAGACCCAGTCCCCTGTGTCAGCGGGGGGCCTCGTGCATGGCTAAGTGTTGTTTGTGTCGGAGCGTGCATAAAACGCATTGAGTCCGTCTGGTAGAGAGGCATCGTTGGACAGATCACGGCTGGGTCTTCCTTTGTAATCCGTAATGGACTGTAGCCCCCTGCCACATGCGTCGAGCATTACAGCCTGTGTAATATGATTCCACCTTATTCCTGTATTGTCCTTTTGCTCGTTTGATGGCTCTGCGGAGGTTATAGCAGGACTTCTTGTACATGTTCATGTCTTCAGCCATAGTAATTCTTTATTTTTAGTATTGTCTACATTGTAGAATAATAGTGAAGAGATCAAAACTATTAAATAACACATACGGAATCATGTAGTAACCAAAAGAGTGTTAAACAAATCAAAATATATTTTACATTTGAGATTCTTCAAATAGCCACCCTTTGCCTTGATGACATCTTTGCACACTCCTGGCATTCTGTGTCCTGAGAATAAAGACACCTGCTATGTGGTCTATTCTGGGTCCTGAGAATAAAGCCAGTGGGTCAGAGCCATGTATTTTCAAACCCTCCTAACTGCTATGCTAATCAAGATAATCAGGTGACAGAGAAGAGAAAAGAAAAGACTACATCTGCATTGCTTGCTGTTTGGGGTTTTAGGCTGGGTTTCTGTATAGCACTTTGTGACATCTGCTGATGTAAAAAGGGCTCTGTAAATACATTTGATTGATTGACTATAATCCTACAGTGTGCTGTATCACAGATATTACTTCCCAAATGGCACTCCATTCCCTATGTAGTGCACTACTTTAGACCAGAGAATGGCACCCTATTCCCTATGTAGTGTACTACTTTCGACAATAGCCTCAGGTTAGTGCACCATATGGGGAATAGAATGTCATGGATCTATTCAAAGGTAGCGCCAGTGGTCTAAAGGCACTGCATCGCAGTGCTAGCTGTGCCACTAGAGATCCTGGTTAGAGTCCAGGCTCTGTCGTAGTCGGCCGCGACCGGGAGACCCATGGGGCGGCGCACAATTGGTCCAGCGTCGTCCAGGGTAGGGGAGGGTTTGGCCGGCAGGGATGTGGGAATAGAATGTCATGGATCTATTCAAAGGTAGTCCACTGTATAGGGAATAGAATGTCATTTGAGACGTACGGTAGACAATAGTGGAGGACAGTGAAGACACACTAAACCAGAGAGTCCATTATCTGAAACAACGCTCAGGGTATTGATTATGATCTGGCACTGTCCCAAATGGTATCCTATTCCTGTGGGGCTCTGGTCAAAAATAGTGCACTATATATAAAATAGGGTGCATTTGGGATGCATATTCAGTCTCTGCCTGAACTGTAGTGGCCAAATCCATTTGACTTAATAGTGATATAGGGGCTGGTGATAGTCTATAGGGATCTAGGGTCTGGTGATAGTCTATAGGGATCTAGGGGCTGGTGATAGTCTATAGGGATCTAGGGGCTGGTGATAGTCTATATACTAGTGATCTAGGGGTGGGTGGATAGTCTATAGGGATCTAGGGTGGTGATAGTCATAGGGATATAGGGGCTGGTGATAGTCTATAAATGATATAGGGGCTGGTTTATAGTCTATAGGGATCTAGGGGCTGGTGGGTTTTTAGTCTATAGGGATCTAGGGGCTGGTGATAGTCTATATACTAGTGATCTAGGGGCTGGTGATAGTCTATATACTAGTGATATAGGGGCTGGTGATGGTGTGGGGAGTGTGTGAGGGTGGTGTGGGTGTGTGTTGGTTGAGGGGTGGTGTGGGTTTTGAGGTGTGGGTTGTGGGTTTGAGGTGGGTGTGTGTTTTGAGGGTGTGTGGTGTGTTTGAGGTGGGGGTGTGTTTGAGTGTGTGTTGTGTTTGAGGGGGTTTTGGGGTTGTGTTGAGGTGTGGTGTGTTTTGCAGTGTGTGTGTGTTTGAGGTGTGGGGTGTGTTTGCAGGGGTTGTGTGGTTTGAGGTGTTGTTTTGTTGCAGTGGGGTGTGTGTGTTTGAGGTGTGGGGTTTGTTTGCGTGTGGTTGTGTTGAGGTGTGTGTTTGTTTGTAGTGTGTGTGTGTTTGAGGTGTGTGTTTGTTTGCAGTGTGTGTGTGTTTGAGGTGTGTGTTTGTTTGCAGTGTGTGTGTGTTTGATGTGTGTGTTTGTGCAGGGTGTTGTGTGTGTTGAGGGTGGTTGTGTTGGCAGGGTGTGTGTGTTTGGATGTGTGTTTGTTGAAGTGTTGTGTTGTTGGAGGGGGTGTGTTTGTTTGCTGTGTGGTTGTGTGGGTGTGTGTGGTGTGTGTGTGTGTGGGGGTGTTTGTTTGCAGTTGTTGTGTGTGTGTTGTGTGTGTTGTGTGTGTGTGTGTGTGTGTGTGTGTGTGTGTGTGTGTGTGTGTGTGTGTGTTAGTCGTACGTTCATGTCAGATGGGAACTCGTCCTTCTTCCCCAGGCCGGTGGCAGCAGCGATATTCCCCATGGCTCCACCAGCAAGGTCCTTCGCTGCAACGTCACACACACACACATTATTAACACACACACACACACACATTATTAACACACACATTAACACACATGCACACACACATTATTAAGACACACACAGCACATCCCCTGATGTCCTAGTTCTCTAGTACCCTAGTCTCTAAGGCCTTATATATCTTTACCAGTCTAATCCTGTTTGGTGTGATGTCCTAGTGTGACTCTAAGGCATTCTATATCTTTACCA
Source organism: Coregonus sp. 'balchen' (assembly GCA_902810595.1). Lineage (NCBI taxonomy): Eukaryota > Metazoa > Chordata > Actinopteri > Salmoniformes > Salmonidae > Coregonus > Coregonus sp. 'balchen'. Next base: position 33,822,839 of record LR778255.1, on the reverse strand, counting down.
GTCTAATCCTGTTTGGTGTGATGTCCTAGTGTGACTCTAAGGCATTATATATCTTTACCAGTCTAATCCTGTTTGGTGTGATGTCCTAGTGTGACTCTAAGGCATTCTATATCTTTACCAGTCTAATCCTGTTTGGTGTGATGTCCTAGTGTGACTCTAAGGCATTCTATATCTTTACCAGTCTAATCCTGTTTGGTGTGATGTCCTAGTGTGACTCTAAGGCCTTATATATCTTTACCAGTCTAATCCTGTTTGGTGTGATGTCCTAGTGTGACTCTAAGGCATTATATATATATTTTTTTTATTGCACTGCTTTGCTTTATCTTGGCCAGGTCGCAGTTGTAAATGAGAACCTGTTCTCAACTGGCTTACCTGGTTAAATAAAGGTGAAATAAAAAATAAAATAAAATATATCTTTACCAGTCTAATCCTGTTTGGTGTGATGTCCTAGTGTGACTCTACGGCATTATATATCTTTACCAGTCTAATCCTGTTTGGTGTGATGTCCTAGTTTGTCTCTAAGGCATTATGTATCTTTACCAGTCTAATCCTGTTTGGTGTGATGTCCTAGTGTGACTCTAAGGCATTATATATCTTTACCAGTCTAATCCTGTTTGGTTTGTGCACCAGAAGCAGGTCTCTGACCAGGCTTAACTTGACTGAAACTTGGAAGAGACAAAGTATCTTACTGTTGTGCTACTTTAGCACTGATGTCAACGTCTGAACTAAAGACTTCACAATAAACTTACCTGAACCAACACCATCTTTGGCCTTGGTGCCTGAAAAGAGAGAGAAATACATGTGTTCTACATTAAAATGCTACATTATCCCTCCATTATCATACATCATGTGTTACTACATAGAAATGCTACATTATCCCTCCATTATCATACATCACGTGTTACCACATAAAAATGATACATTATCCCTCCATTATCATACATCACGTGTTACCACATAAAAATGCTACATTACCCCTCCATTTTCATACATCACGTGTTACTACATTCCAATCCTACATTGTCATACAAAATGATAATTACAACTCTCAATAAAGTTACCGGCATATTCCGCTTTACTACACATGCAGTATCTAACGCCTTCACATAAACAAACATCTTCCCGGACTATATTAGCAGTTTCTGACCATTTCTAGAGGACAAAAAACGTTCAACTTCAACCAGACCATTTACAGGTGAAATAAGTCCTATGCGAGTGTATAGCCACAGCAAACAGCAGGTTTGATGTACTGCCCTATTCATCCTAAACCTTGGGGGCTGCACCCTCTTTATCATCCTCTGGAGATTTACTGAAGTCTGTCTACACACACACACCAACACACACACACACACACACACACACACATTTGCATTAACACACTACAACTCTGCCTTGCATTACTTCTCATTTTAATACCAGTCAGAGACCAGACAGACAGACAGACAGACAGACAACAGACAGACAGACAGACAGACAGACAGACAGAGACCAGACAGACAGACAGGACAGACAGACAGGACAGACAAAGACAGACAGACAGACAGACAGGACAGACAGAGAACAGACAGCGACAGACAGACAGACAGACAGACAGATAGATAGATAGAGATAGATCAGATAGAGATAGATAGATAGATAGATAGATAGATAGATAGATAGATAGATAGATAGATAGATAGATAGATAGATAGATAGATAGATAGATAGATAGATAGATAGATAGATAGATAGATAGATAGATAGATAGATAGATAGATAGATAGATTCCCAAGATTCGGCGCAGTTCCTGGCAGAAGCCGGTACTGGAAGGTTATTGATGGCCTCCACTTTTGCCAGAACCGGTCGGACTTTCCCTTGCCCCACCACCTTCCCGAGATATTTCACTGTTGCTTGTGCAATTTTGCTCTTTGACAGGTTAACTGTCAAGTCGGCAGCTGCGAAATGCTCGGACAGACTCCTAATATTCTGAAGGTGTTCTGGCCAGGTGGTACTAAATACCACCACATCGTCCAAAAACACATAAACCTCTCAGAGAGATGGACCACGGTGGGATCTCTGACATCCTCCTCGACACTAGACTTGCTCCCGGTGACTTTCTTAGACACAGCAGGTGTAACAGCACACGCTGGGAACACTCTAGGGTACATTACTGATAACCTATCAGGTTCCCCTACTCTGGGTTCCTCACACGCTGGGAACACTCTAGGGTACATTACTGATAACCTATCAGGTTCCCCTACTCTGGGTTCCTCACACGCTGGGAACACTCTAGGGTACTTTACTGATAACCCATCCGCCTGATGTACCCCTGAAGTACTCTCTAATGTGCGTTTTACCAGTAAGCCTATGGTCTCATGAGTCTTCTCAAGTTCCCCCTGTGGATAGGCCAAGTACCCCCAGGTGTCGCCAAGTACCCCCAGGTGTCGCCAAGTACCCCCAGGTGTCTTATTACCCCTGGTTGGGAACCGCTGAGCAGGAATGCTCCCACAAGAAGAAACAGCTTTTTCTCACTCTAATTTTTCTGTTTGAACTTAGGACACTGAGAGACAATGTGTCCTTTCCCACGGCAGTAATGACGAACTGGCGGATACGAAAAACCAGTTTTCTGCCGATCCTTATCTTTGGGCACTGTACAAAAAGGCTGAAACCTCTCAGTAGGAGGTGATCGACTCAACATGGCTTTGTGATTCTGTCTTTCGGGATTTATGGAACTGTTGTCTGTATGCCTCTGGGACCAACTCGTAAAGCCCGAAGAGTAGCAGCTTTAACAGTGTCATAATCTGAACTCTGGTCAAGAGATAAAGCGACATACACTTTTCTGAGCTTTTCCCACAAGAACACTTTTGAGGGGCAGTGACCAAATATCTCGCAACCATGTTTAGGGATGCGGCAGTCCTCTCAAACAGAGTAAAATATAAGTTGAAAGGCGGTACAAGTCGGCTGTTCCGACCACGATCAAACTCTGTTGAGGGTGCAGGATGTCCTGACAGGATTTGAAGTGCTTCTAGATCGATCGCTCTTAATCAAAATTTCTTGCTGACATTCCTGTTCCCTTGTATTTGCTCCAGCTCTAATTTCTGTTGTTCCCATTTTGCCTTTAGTTCTACCTCTCTCAGCTGCAGGTCTATGGGGTGTCCTCTACCATATCTATCTATATGGGGTGTACTGTACCATATCTATCTCTATGGGGTGTCCTCTACCATATCTATCTCTATGGGGTGTCCTCTACCATATCTATCTATATGGGGTGTCCTCTACCATATCTATCTCTATGGGGTGTCCTCTACCATATCTATCTCCATGGGGTGTCCTCTACCATATCTATCTCTATGGGGTGTCCTCGACCATATCTATCTCTATGGGGTTTCCTCTTACCATATCTATCTTATGGGGTGTCCTCTACCATATCTATCTCTATGGGGTGTCCTCTACCATACTATCTCTATGGGGTGTCCTCTACCATATCTATCTCTATGGGTGTCCTCTTTCCATATCATCTCTATGGGTGTCCTCTACCATTTTATCTTATGGGTGTCCCTACCCTGTATCTTTATGGGGTGGGCCTTCCCGGGGCCCCATTCTATCTTATGGGGTTCCTCTACCATATTTTTTAATTTTCATTTGGGG
>LR778255.1:33786266-33819112 GCA_902810595.1 Coregonus sp. 'balchen' | reverse complement strand
ACGACCCTCTCCCTAACCCATAATACCCCCCAACCGCCAGTCCTACCCTTAAACCCTTCCCCCCATACCTACCCCTCATAGCCTACCCCCCAATTCTCCACCCCCTTTACCCACCCTTCCACCCCCCCCTCCTCCTAACCCCTATCTCCAATAACCTCCTCCGAGACAGGACTGTGTTGAGGCACAGATCTGGGGAAGGGTACCAAAACATGTCTGCAGCATTGAAGGTCCCGAAGAACATAGTGGCCTCCATCATTCTTAAATGGAAGAAGTTTGGAACCACCAAGACTCTTCCTAGGAGTGGTTGCCCAGCCAAACTGAGCAATCGGGGGAGAAGGGCCTTGGTCAGGGAGGTTTCCAAGAACCCCAATGGTCACTCTGACAGAGCTCTAGAGTTCCTCTGTGAAGATTGGAGAACCTTCCAGAAGGACAACAATCTCTGCAGCACTCCACCAATCAGGCCTTTATGGTAGATTGGCCAGACAGAAGCCACTTCTCAGTAAAAGGCACATGACAGCCCGCTTGGAGTTTTGCCAAGCACCAACGACTCTCAGCCATGAGAAACAAGATTCTCTGTCTGATGAAACCAAGATTGAACTCTTTGGCATGAATGCCAAGCTTCAAGTCTGGAGGGAAACCTGGCACCCATCCCTACTGTGAAGCATGGGGGTGGCAGCATCATGCTGTGGGGGATATTTTTTCAGCGGCAGGGACTGGGGTGACTAGTCACAGATCGAAGCAAAGATGAACGGAGCAAAGTACAGAGAGATCCGTACTTTTTAGAGGTGGGTATCTCTAGTAGTGTAATAATTAAATAATAATAATTAGTCATTTAGCAGACGCTCTTATCCAGAGCGACTTACAGGAGCAATTAGGGTTAAGTGCCTTGCTCAAGGGCACATCGACAGATTTTTTCACCTAGTCGGGTTCGGGGATTAGAACCAGCGACACTTTCGGTTACTGGCAACAACGCTCTTTAACCACTAAGCTACCTGCCGCCCTCCGTCTCCTCCTTTCAAGCAAAATCAAATGCTGCTTTCTAGGGCACCCCCCCCCACCCCCCCCCCCCCCCCCCCCCCCCCCCCAACCCCCACCCCCCCCAACCCCCCCCCACCCCCCCCCCCCACCAACCTATGCACATCTCTGTCAGTACCTAATTAGTCACTCTATAGAAGGCAACATAAAGGCCTGCAACTGTTCCTCTGGTCCCCTGGAGACAGCCTCTCACTGTGTCCCTGGACTAACAAGCTGTCACCAATACAATACACCCAATACACTGACATAAGGCATGATGGCCTGCTGTCCTCACCCATTCTCCCCCCTCACCTCAACCTCCCCCCTCTCCTCACCTCTTGTTCCAGTTCCTCACCCCTCCTCCCTAACCCCTATCTCCAATACCTCCTCTCTACCTCTACCCCTCTCCTCCAGTTTCTCACCCCTCCTCCCCTCCTGTCCTCACCCCTCCTTCTTCATCCTCCCTCCCTCCTCCCCCCTCTCCCCTGCCCCATGCAGGTCTGGTTGGAGGACCTCCGGACCACTACAGCCCAGGGTCCTGTTCAGTAGGTGGAACACGTTTTGAAATAGAGTAAAAACAAACACAGATGATTACTTTCCGTTGCAAAACGTTTGCTACAATGTTCCCTACTGAACGCGACCCTGATTTTCTAAAGAAAGACAGGAAGACAGAGGGCCTGTAGAAAGTCTACACTCCCTTGAACTTCTTTTCACATTTTGTTGCGTTACAAAGTGGGATTGAAATAGATTTAATTGTAATTTTTGGTCATTTATCTACAATACTCTATAGTGTCAAAGTGAAAAGAAAATTCTACACATTTTTACAAATTAATACAAGTTAAATAACTGAAATATAGCCTCAATTAATTCAGAAGTCAAATTTGGCTTAACAAATCACATAATAAGTTATATGGACTCACTCTGTGTGAAATAATAGGGGTTGACATGATTTTTTAATTACCCCTTGTTCTATCCCCCGTACATACAACATCTGTAAGGTCCCTCATTCAAGTATTGAATTTCAAGCACCAATTCAACTACAAAAACCAGGGAGCTTTTCAAAAGCTTCATAAAGAAGGGCAGTGATTGGTAGATGGGTAACAATAACAAATCAGACATTGAATATATCTTTAAGCGTGGTCAAGTTAATAATTAGGCTGTGGATGATGAATTACAGTGCATTCGGGAAGTATTCAGACCCCTTGACTTTTTACACATTTTGTTATGCTAAAATGGATTAAATAAATAAATAAAATACAAAATCTCAGCAATCTAAACACAATACCCCATAATGACAAAGCGCAAACAGGTTTTTAGAATTTTTTGCAAATGTATTAAAAATAAAAAACAGAAATACCTTATTTACATAAGCGTTCAGACCCTTTGCTATAAGAATCGAAATTGAGCTCAGGTGCATCTTGTTTCCATTGATCATCCTTGAGATGTTTCTACAACTTTATTGGAGTCCATCTGGGGTAAATTCAATTGATTGGACAAGATTTGGAAAGTGAGAGAAAAAAGTATTTGATCCCCTGCTGATTTTGTTTGTTTGCCCACTTACAAAGAAATGATCAGTCTATAATTTTTATGGTAGGTTTATTTGAACAGTGAGAGACAGAATAACAACAAAAAAATCCAGACAAATGCATGTCAAAAATGTTATAAATTGATTTGCATTTTAATGAGGGAAATAAGTATTTGACCCCCCTCTCAATCAGAAAGATTTCTGGCTCCCAGGTGTCTTTTATACAGGTAACGAGCTGAGATTAGGAGCACACTCTTAAAGGGAGTGCTGCTAATCTCATCTTGTTACCTGTATAGAAGACACCTGTCCACAGAAGCAATCAATCAATCAGATTCCAAACTCTCCACCATGGCCGAAACCAAAGAGCGCTCCAAGGATGTCAGGGACAAGATTGTAGACCTACACAAGGCTGGAATGGGCTACAAGACCATCGCCAAGCAGCTTGGTGAGAAGGTGACAACAGTTGGTGCGATTATTCGCAAATTGAAGAAACACAAAAGAACTGTCAATCTCCCTCGGCCTGGGGCTCCATGCAAGATCTCACCTCGAGGAGTAGCAATGATCATGAGAATGGTGAGGAATCAGCCCAGAACTACACGGGAGGATCTTGTCAATGATCTCAAGGCAGCTGGGACCATAGTCACCAAGAAAACAATTGGTAACACACTACGCCGTGAAACTGAAATCCTGCAGTGCCCGCAAGGTCCCCCTGCTCAAGAAAGCACATATACAGGCCCGTCTGAAGTTTGCCAATGAACATCTGAATGATTCAGAGGAGAACTGGGTGAAAGTGTTGTGGTCAGATGAGACCAAAATCGAGCTCTTTGGCATCAACTCAACTCGCCGTGTTTGGAGGAGGAGGAATGCTGCCTATGACCCCAAGAACACCATCCCCACCGTCAAACATGGAGGTGGAAACATTATGCTTTGGGGGTGTTTTTCTGCTAAGGGGACAGGACAACTTCACCACATCAAAGGGATGATGGACGGGGCCATGTACCGTCAAATCGTGGGTGAGAACCTCCTTCCCTCAGCCAGGGCATTGAAAATGGGTCGTGGATGGGTATTCCAGCATGTCAATGACCCAAAACACACGGCCAAGGCAACAAAGGAGTGGCTCAAGAACAAGCACATTAAGGTCCTGGAGTGGCCTAGCCAGTCTCCAGACCTTAATCCCATAGAAAATCTGTGGAGGGAGCTGAAGGTTCGAGTTGCCTCGAAACCTTAATGACTTGGAGAAGATCTGCAAAGAGGAGTGGGACAAAATCCCTCCTGAGATGTGTGCAAACCTGGTGGCCAACTACAAGAAACGTCTAACCTCTGTGATTGCCAACAAGGGTTTTGCCACCAAGTACTAAGTCATGTTTTGCAGAGGGGGTCAAATACTTATTCCCCTCATTAAAATGCAAATCAATTTATAACATTTTTGACATGCGTTTTTCTGGATTTTTTTGTTGTTGTTATTCTGTCTCTCACTGTTCAAATAAACCTACCATTAAAATTATAGACTGATCATGTCTTTGTCAGTGGGCAAACGTACAAAATCAGCAGGGGATCAAATACTTTTTTCCCTCACTGTACATAATATTTCCCAGCATGCTCTATTGCAGGTATATTTTCAGAATTGTTTGTTTTACTGTAATATCTGTGTTTTTGCATGTACATTGATTGGTTTGATTAATTTTATTCTATACATAGATAAATAACATACAGTTTTCTAAACTAATCTGTTAGTAATTGGATTTATTGTTACTGTTCCAGTTTAGATAATTGAGGTAGTCTCAGTATTTAATCTTCCCTACCCTGGCAGTAATTCTGAATGCAGGTTGCGGGTGATTAACAATTCCACATGTTGGTTATCCTAACTCTGGCTGGATTACAATAGGAATTACACATCACTTTGCAAGCCAGCATAATGTGACTTGCAGGCCTGATGTGGCCTGTAATCCAGGAGTTTCCTAACACCACTGCGTTATGGTATAACTAGGCCCTCAGAGAAAGGCCTTATGATATATGTCATGTATTGTCATTAAATAATTACATTTTCAACGCTAATAAGGCTGGTGGAACCATTCATAGAGGGTTCTAGGAAGAACCCTCCAAAGATAAAATGGTTCTTGGTAGAACCCTTCATAGAGGGTTCTAGGAAGAACCCTCCAAAGATAAAATGGTTCTAGGCAGAACCCTTCATAGAGGGATCTAGGTAGAACCATATACAGAGGGTTCTTTGAAGAACCCTACATAGAGGGTTTTAGATAGAACCCTGTGCAAAGAGTTCTACCCAGCACCAAAAAGGGTTGGCCTATGGGGACAAACCGAAGAACCATAGAACCCTGTATGGTTCTACTTAGCACCATTTTTTCTAAGAGTGTATATGGCCATAGTCACAATGACTTCCTCACCTGGGACAATATTGATCAATTGATTAATACATTGATTCATTGATGTTCCTTCTACGATCAGGTGTTGTGTCCAGAAGAGAACAAACTGAGTCATGTTGTCAGGCACACACCTCAGCAAACCATCCATCGGCATTGATAATATCTGAATACCCTGGTCAAATATAATGTCAGTAACCTTCATTATTGAATATATCTGTGAGCACATCTTGTTCATTTGCCAATATGCATATTTTCCCTGTACATGATGTCCATATCATAATGCCCTGCATATAATGTAGACTGCCACTGACAACCTTCTCCTTCCATACATGTATAGTGCAGAACCCATAGTAACCTACATAATGAACCCATAGTAACCTACATAATGAATCCATAGTAACCTACATAATGAATCCATAGTTGTCACAAACGAGACCCCCGCTGTTCCTCCTGCTCACCACCAGAGGGAACCCTCTCCTGAGTATTAAACCCCTGAACTACATTTCCCACATACCTGGCTCTGATTACCGTTGCATCTGACTCCCATCAGTAGACTATTTAGGTGCTCTCAAACTCTCTCTCTTTGCGAAGTCTTGTTAACCCTGGTGATCATTTCTGAGCGTTTTCGCCTGTGTCTGTCTGCCCGTGGATTTACTCTGGACTGTTTTTCCCTCCTTGATTCTTTGCTGCCTGCCCTGGACTATATTCTTTACTGGACTGATTTTTGTAAGCTTGCTGCCTGCCCTGACCTTATGTCTGTACCTGGATTACGATTTGCCTTATCCCTACTGTTGTGTCTGCTGGCGATTGACCCTGTTTGTACGACCAAGATTGTAATAAAACTGCAAATGGATCCTCACTCTCCTGGAGCATCATTACAGAAGACTTCGCCAACACACGATCCAGCAGCTCTGGTTCAGATGTCCACGGAGATTTCCACTCAAGCTAACCAACTCGCCATTCATCAACAGCAGCTAACCCATTTAACTACAGTAACAGAGGAACTCGTCAGGACGCTACAGAGGTTGCCGGTGTCGCTAACGAACCCAGCCCCTCCTCAACCGAACGCGAGTGTGGGCGCTTCTCCACCACCGTCACTCACAGTTAACCCACGTCTGGCTCTCCCTGATAAGTTCGACGGCAACCCAACTAAAAGTAAGGGATTTCTACTGCAATGTTCATTATTCATTGATCAACAACCAGCTATGTATGTCACCGATGCCAGCAAGATTTCCTTGGTATGCTCACTCCTCACTGACAAGGCGTTAGAGTGGGTGACGGCGGTTTGGAGAGAGGATGGCACTGCTTTCCCATCGTTTGGTACCTTTCTTCAACGCTTCCGGGAAATATTTGAACACCCGGAGGGAGGTATGAGAGCTGATGATCGACTACTTGCGTTGAGCCAGGGCAGGAATACCGCAGCAGAATATGCTTTGACATTTCGCACTCTAGCAGCTCAAACCGACTGGGTGGAGAGCACACTTAAACTGCTCTTTCGCAAGGGACTCAGCTTGGAGTTGCAATCCGAACTGGCCTGCCGAGATGAAGGGAGATCGCTGAATCAATTCATCGAACTAACCATTCAGATTGACAATCTGATTCGTTCACGTCGTCCACTCAGAACGGTACCCACCAGCACACAATACCCGGTCACTCTGTCTCAAACTGAACCCATGCAGCTCGGATATACTCACCTGACTCCGGAAGAACGAGAACGCCGCATACGTCAACATAATCCCCTCATCTCATGGAGGGAGGGTCGTATCATCAAATGGGACCCGTCATGTCACTCCAACTGCTTAACTGGCAGCCCTTCACTCTCCATTCAGACCGTCACGCTAAAGGACGAGCCGGCCCTTTTCCCCACTCTTCCCATTGAATACTCTGACCTCATCGAAGCTTTTAGCAAGACCAAGGCGATGGAACTCCCCTCCCACCGATCAAGCGACTGTTCCATCGAACTATTACCAGGCACAACACCACCTAAGGGCCGAATCTTCCCCCTATCACAACCCGAATCAGAAGCCATGAACAACTACATCGAGGAGGAACTTTCGAAGGGGTTCATTAGAACGTCGACATCACCTGCAGCCTCTGGCTTCTTCTTTGTTAAAAAAAAAAAAGACGGTGGCCTACGCCCTTGTATCGACTACCGGGGTCTCAACGACATCACCGTCAAGTTTCGATATCCTTTACCGCTGGTACCAGCTGCCCTAGAACAACTCCGCAAAGCCAAGTACTTCTCCAAACTGGACCTCCGCAGCGCCTACAATCTCATTCGCATCCGGGACGGTGATGAATGGAAGACAGCCTTCTCTACCAGCACTGGGCACTATGAGTATTTGGTTATGCCTTTCGGGCTGTCCAATAGTCCGTCCGTATTTCAGTCGTTTATCAATGACGTCTTTCGGGACATGCTTAATCGTTGGGTAATTGTTTACATCGATGACATTCTCGTCTATTCCAACACCTATGAGGAACACGTGCAACACGTGAGAACAGTATTACAACGACTCATTGATCACCAATTATACGCCAAAGCAGAGAAGTGCGAATTTCACCAGACTTCCACGTCTTTCTTGGGCTACATCATCAACCAGGAGGGAGTCGCCATGGACGAGAAGAAGGTCAAGGCCGTTCTAGACTGGCCACTGCCAGTAACCTTAAAGGAGTTACAACGCTTCTTGGGATTTGCTAACTTCTACCGACGCTTCATCAGGAATTTCAGCTCGGTAGCCTCTCCCTTAACCTCTATGACTAAGAGAAATGCACCACACCTCACCTGGTCAACTACAGCACAGGAGGCTTTCGCAGAACTCAAGTCACGTTTCACATCTGCCCCCATCCTCCACCACCCTAATCCTGAAATCCCGTTTACAGTTGAGGTGGACGCTTCTAATACGGGCATTGGAGCCATCCTCTCACAGCGGCACGGATCCCCACTCAAGCTCTATCCGTGCGCCTATTACTCCCGCAAACTTAGTCCAGCCGAACAGAACTACGACGTCGGAAACCGAGAACTGTTGGCCATGAAAGCAGCTATGGAGGAGTGGCGTCATTGGCTGGAGGGAGCTAAACACCCGTTTGTGATTCTAACTGACCACAAGAATCTGGAATACTTGCGATCTGCCAAGAGACTGAATCCCAGACAAGCGAGGTGGGCTCTCTTCTTTACACGATTTGACTTCACCGTTACCTATCGTCCCGGTTCAAAGAACACCAAAGCAGACGCATTGTCACGCCAACACGACGGTTGTAGTTCCTACTGAATCCAAGGAAACCCTGCTTCCTGAGTCATTAATCGTGGCCCCTATTCAGTGGGACATCATGACAGAGCTCACCCAGGCCAATTCACAAAAGACCCCTCCTCCCGAATGCCCCCCTAACAAAACTTTTGTACCTCAGGATCTCTGTCAGAAAGTGCTACAGCAAGTTCACTCCGTACTCAGCTCCGGTCATCCTGGAATCGCTGCCACTGTTCACCTGCTTCAGAACAGCTTTTGGTGGCCAACCTTGCGGGCAGACACAATAAAATTCATTAACGAATGCACCACCTGTAACACAAGCAAACATCTCAGACAACTACCATCGGGCCTACTGCAACCACTGCCAATTCCCCACCGACCATGGTCCCATCTTGCCATAGACTTTATTACCGATCTTCCCAAGTCCAATGGGAACACCACAATACTCACTGTCATAGATCGCTTCTCCAAGGCCTGCCGGTTGATTCCACTTCCCAAACTGCCTACAGCATTGGAAACAGCCGAACTCATGTGCAACCTTGTGTTTCGCTTCTATGGCCTGCCTGAGGACATCGTGTCGGACCGGGGGCCCCAATTCACATCCAGAGTATGGTCAGCATTCTTCCAACAACTCAACATCAACATTAGCCTCACTTCAGGATATCACCCACAATCTAATGGTCAGACAGAACGCCTCAATCAGGAAATCACCCGGTTTCTCAGAGCCTACTGTCATCAAAACCAAGCAGACTGGAGTCGATTCCTCATGTGGGCGGAGTATGCACAGAACTCACTCCAGAAACCCTCCACCGGTCTAACTCCATTCCAATGTGTAATGGGCTTCCAACCTCCCCTATTTCCATGGTCAGGGGAACCCACCGAGGTACCCTCTGTCAACGACTGGCTCCAGAGAAGCGAGGACATCTGGAGTCAGGCTCACACCCACCTGCTACGTGCTGTCAGGAGACAGAAGTTGCAGGCCAATCGTCACCGTCGCCCCAATCCCGAATATACTCCAGGTCAATGGGTCTGGCTATCCACTCGAGACCTACGCCTCAGACTTCCTTGCAAGAAACTCAGTCCCAGGTATGTAGGTCCCTTCCAAATTGTTAAACAGATTACACCAGTTTCCTTCCGTTTGGCATTACCCTCTAATTATCGTATCTCTCCCACTTTTCATGTATCACTTCTCAGACCCGCTGGTGGTCCGAGAGCGGAGGAGGAGGAGCAGACCAGTGATCAGGGCTCCCCACCCATCTTGGTGGACGGCGAGGAGGCATATCAGGTTCGAGATCTACTCGATTCCAGACGCCGGGGCAGGCTCCTCCAATATCTGGTGGATTGGGAGGGGTACGGACCGGAAGAGCGATCCTGGGTTAATACAGAGGACATACTCGACCCCGCACTCATGACTGAGTTCCATAGGACGCACCCGGAGAAACCGGGCCCCCGACCTCGAGGAAGACCCCGGCGTCGTTCGCCTCTTCGCGTCAGGAGCCGCTCGCAGGGGGGGGGCTCTGTCACAAACGAGACTCCCGCTGTTCCTCCTGCTCACCACCAGAGGGAACCCTCTCCTGAGTATTAAACCCCTGAACTACATTTCCCACATACCTGGCTCTGATTACCGTTGCACCTGACTCCCATCAGTAGACTATTTAGGTGCTCTCAAACTCTCTCTCTTTGCGAAGTCTTGTTAACCCTGGTGATCATTTCTGAGCGTTTTCGCCTGTGTCTGTCTGCCCGTGGATTTACTCTGGACTGTTTTTCCCTCCTTGATTCTTTGCTGCCTGCCCTGGACTATATTCTTTACTGGACTGATTTTTGTAAGCTTGCTGCCTGCCCTGACCTTATGTCTGTACCTGGATTACGATTTGCCTTATCCCTACTGTTGTGTCTGCTGGCGATTGACCCTGTTTGTACGACCAAGATTGTAATAAAACTGCAAATGGATCCTCACTCTCCTGGAGCATCATTACAATAGTAACCTACAGAATGAACCCATAGTAACCTACAGAATGAATCCATAGTAACCTACATAATGAACCCATAGTAACCTACATAATGAATCCATAGTAACCTACATAATGAATCCATAGTAACCTACAGAATGAAGCTATAGTAACCTACAGAATGAACCCATAGTAACCTACAGAATGAATCCATAGTAACCTACAGAATGAACCCATAGTAACCTACAGAATGAAGCCATAGTAACCTACAGAATGAACCCATAGTAACCTACAGAATGAACCCATAGTAACCTACAGAATGAATCCATAGTAACCTACAGAATGAACCCATAGTAACCTACAGAATGAACCCACAGCCCAGAGAAATGCTGTGTAGGCAGTGAGGGATCGGTGATGCTTCACAGAGAAGCCCTAACATCCTATTAAAAAGATGACAAAAAAAGACCCACCCCTATTCCAACCAATCAAGGAAAAGTAAATTGTCTCTGGACCTATAGCGTCGCTTTACGAGACGTTCTATGTGTCAGCGTTCTCAACGCTCATTGGTCGCTGCGGTCATCAAGCAATCTCTGCTGTACACGACGCGCTCGCTGCAGGCGCTCGTGATGTGCATGCGTTACATTGTACCCATGGACGTCACAGGGACCGGATAATCCAATTCAGATTGATTTCGGTCTAACGTTCTAAAGGTCGGTCTTACCGATAAACATGGCGCCTTCCTTAGTCTTTTCCGCCGCCAGCGCGGCTCCCTCCTTAGTCTTCTCCGCGGCCATAGCCATGCCGTCTTTGGCTTTGGACAACCCCTTCATGAACACATCCATCTCGACCCTGGTCCTGGAGCTCTAGTGACATGCAAAGGACCAAGAATCACCTTCCATGTTAGTCTATTGTCCGTAGTAATGTGGTAGGCCTAGTACTAGTTACATGCTAACGAATAGCTCAATCGAAATATAAAAACAAATAGTGTAAAAAAAAAAAACTGTCCATAGTCCCGAAACAGAGCGTTTTAATTATGTATGATTCATTATTTTTATTCGGTATGGTCCTGGAGATCTAGAGAGAAGGGAATGCGATCCATTACAGCACTGATTGTCAGTAGTTTACCATGTATTATTATATACAGTCATGTGGTACTAGTTACATGGTAATGCATGATTGTTTGACGGATTGATTGCTCCGGAGAGAGATGAACCACGAATGATCACTACTATGTATTATTATATACCCTGCCGTAGTTATAAAGCCTACATGATGATGGCTAGCCAACCCTGCCGTAGTTATAAAAACTACATAGTGATGGATAGCCATACCGAATAAAAGAAGAACTGTCCATGGTGCTGAAAGAGCGCGTTTTAATTCTGTATTCTGAATGAGTTTTATTCGGTATTTCTCGGTTAGGGACTGTAGTTGATTGATTGACAGATGAGGAGATGTTAATAGCGTAACGCATGTAACTAGCTTTCACTGTTTCCCCTTTTCTCTTTCGTCGTTTCCTTCTAATACCATAGCTGTCACTTTGTGTCTAGGCTGTCATTTAAAGCGACGACGGAAATGGAGAGAAGCAACGCCTCCCCTCGCCTTTCACCGTAGGCTGCGATAGCCGATCCTCTGCCAAAGACCAGCCATTATAGTAACCTCTTCCCTTTCTACAAATGGCATGAAATATTCAAGAGAGAGCGAGAGAGGAAAACAATATTTCAATGAAATGGTTAAACGTGCACGCGCTCATTCATTATTACTCACTTGTAATATTACTCTCAAGCCGAGGACAAGTCAGGAAGTTGCATTTGAAACAGAGCCGATCTGATGTATGTAAAGCCTATTTAACCAAGCGCATTACCTGTCATGTAGCCGAGCCCTACTATTATATGTGGGGGAAGGGGAGAGGGAAAAAAACGTGACGCTCATCACAGTCACCAAGGAGAATATGTATTTTGTCAATAAATGTCTACAGGGTAGAATACGACATCAACAAATATATGTATACTTTTTTTTATCAAGTACACGATTTACTCAATCATTTCGATGTGTTAATATTATTATAATTATTAGGTTACTATACCTTATAGAGAACGCCCATTCTGGAAATTATGTGTCTCGTCAATTTTCTCATCAAATGCAACAATTTCTCTTTCGGCCTTTCATCAGGTTTCCATTTGACACTGATTGAACTCAACGTGTTGGTTATCTATAATTTACACGGATCAGTTACATAATAAACGAAAATATTTGTAGCCTTCAATGATTTCCCCTCCTATCCCTATACCAACGTATCGTTATAATGTCGATATTTTTTCCATTCAACCTCCAACCCGTTTCTTCTTTCTCTCGACGCCAGACACAAATATCACAACAAACATCATGAAATCTACATATACAAAACCCTCTTACCTTTTTTTTTACAAATATGACTTGTTTCCTTAAGGTTGTATTTCCTAGTTGATTGAAATATCGCCTGAATTGGAGCTGCTATCAGAGACGGATCGCTAGGTAGGTGGGCCTTCCTCGGGATGCTCTGTCTGTCGACCAATAGGGAGCGGCCGACCACGTAGCCCCCTTTTCATTGATCATTCCAACAGCACGACATCAACATCACTATCATCATCATCATCGTCATCGTGACCATCAACAACATAGTCTTTACCCCTTTAAAATAGAATAAACATTACATTATTTAGCAGACGCTCTTATCCAGAGCGACTTACAGGAGCAATTAGGGTTAAGTGCCTTGCTTAAGGGCACATCGACAGATTTTTCACCTAGTCGGCTCGGGGATTAGAACCAGCGACCTTTCGGTTACTGGCACAACGCTCTTAACCACTAAGCTACCTGCCGCACTTGACATCGTTTGTTCTTATTGTCATGCGCAGAGCACGTGTCCTACAGACACTTAGTAGTAGTAGCATCAGCAGGCCTGCCTATTACAAGATGATTATTAATGTTCTGAAAATGTGCTCTGACTGAATATGGGGGGACTAACGGATGATACTATTCTATAGATTGTTTCATTTGTTCTGCAAGGATGGGCAGTTCTGTTCTGTGACCACGTGAAACAGAGAGCCGATAGAGAGAAAGATGGAGAGAACGAGCGCGAGAGAGAGAGAGAGCGAAATCTCCCGGATTCTCACAGTTCCCCAGGTGTGAATTTCAAACTTTTGGACCAGTGAAGTATTGTAATGTGGCCTTCCATTTGGTTTTTTAAATATCTGCTAGCGTAACTACCGCAGCCAGAACTGCGCTGTCCTTGGTTCTGCAAGATAAAGGCTACTTATTCTAGGCTCGCAGGTTGGTTCTTAAAAGGTACAGTTGAAGTCGGAAGTTTAAATACGCTTAGGTTGGAGTCATTAAAACTCGTTTTTCAACCACTCCACACATTTCTTGTTAACAAACTATAGTTTTGGCAAGTCGGTTAGGACATCTACTTTGTGAAAGACACAAGTAATTTTTCCAACAGTTGTTTACAGATAGATTATTTCACTTATAATTCACTGTATCACAATTCCAGTGGGTCAGAAGTTTACATACACTAAGTTGACTGTGCCTTTAAACAGCTTGGAAAATTCCAGAAAATGATGTCATGGCTTTAGAAGCTTCTGATAGGCTAATTGACATCATTTGAGTCAATTGGAGGTGTACCTGTGGATGTATTTCAAGGCCTACCTTTACACTCAGTGCCTCTTTGCTTGACATCATGGGAAAATCAAAAGATATCAGCCAGGACCTCAGAAGAAAAATTGTAGACCTCCACAAGTCTGGTTCATCCTTGGGAGCAATTTCCAAACGCCTGAAGGTACCACGTTCATCTGTACAAACAATAGTACGCAAGTATAAACACCATAGGACTACGCAGCCGTCATACCACTCAGGAAGGAGACGCATTCTGTCTCCTAGAGATTAACGTACTTTGGTGCGAAAAGTGCAAATCAATCCCAGAACAACAGCAAAGGACCTTGTGAAGATGCTGGAGGAAACAGGTACAAAAGTATCTATATCCACAGTAAAACGAGTCCTATATCGACATAACCTGAAAGGCCACTCAGCAAGGAAGAAGCCACCGCTCCAAAACCGCCATAAAAAAGCCAGACTACGGTTTGCAACTGCACATGGGGACAAAGATCGTACTTTTTGGAGAAATGTCCTCTGGTCTGATGAAACAAAAATAGAACTGTTTGGCCATAAAGACTATGGTTATGTTTGGAGGAAAAAGGTGGTGGCTTGCAAGCCGAAGAACACCATCCCTACCGTGAAGCACGGGGGTGGCAGCATCATGCTGTGGGGGTGCTTTGCTGCAGGAGGGACTGGTGCACTTCACAAAATAGATGGCATCATGAGGAAGGAAAATTATGTGGATATATTGAAGCAACATCTCAAGACATCAGTCAAGAAGTTAAAGCTTGGTTGCAAATGGGTCTTCCAAATGGACAATGACCCCAAGCATACTTCCAAAGTTGTGGAAAAATGGCTTAAGGACAACAAAGTCAAGGTATTGGAGTGGCCATCACAAAGCCCTGACCTCAATCCTATAGAAAATGTGTGGGCAGAACTGAAAAAGCGTGTGCGAGCAAGGAAGCCTACAAACCTGACTCAGTTACACCAGCTCTGTCAGGAGGAATGGGCCAAAATTCACCCAATTTATTGTGGGAAGCTTGTGGAAGGCTACCCGAAAAGTTTGACCCAAGTTAAACAATTTAAAGGCAATGCTACCAAATACTAATTGAGTGTATGTAAACTTCTGACCCACTGGGAATGTGATGAAAGACATAAAAGCTTAAATAAATCATTCTCTCTACTATTATTCTGACATTTCACATTCTTAAAATAAAGTGGTGATCCTAACTGACCTAAGACAGGGAATTTTTACTAGGATTAAATGTCAGGAATTGTGAAAAACTGAGTTTAAATGTATTTGGCTAAGGTGAATGTAAACTTCCGACTTCAACTGTATATGAAATGTAAAGTACACTGTAGGCCCTATGGTCTCAGGTGGTGTTGAACAGACAACAAGTCTAGGTGGGGCTGTCAAGGGTCCTGAACGATATATAATAGACTCCTAGGTGGTTCTGAACGTATTATATAATAGACTCCTAGGTGGTTCTGAACGTTATATAAATAGACTCCTAGGTGGTTCTGAACGTATTATATAATAGACCCAGTGGTTTTTTTTTTGAACTATTATATAATAGACTCCCCAGGGGTTCGAAGTATTTATAATAGCTCCTTTGGGTGGTTCTAAAAAGTATTTTAAAAAACTCCTAGGTGGTTTTAAAGTATTAAAATGACTCCAGGTGGTTTCTGAACGTTTAAAATAATAGACTCCTAGGTGGTTTTCTGAACGTATTTTAAATTAAAAACCCCAGGTGGTTCGATTTTATATAACTCCCGGTGGTTCAACGATTATAAATGACTCCTAGGTGGGTTTTGAACGATTATAAATAACCCTAGGTGGTTCGAACGTATTTTATAACTCCTGGTGGGGTTTTGAACGTATTAATAACCCTAGGTGGTTCTGAAAGTTTTAAAAATCTCCCAGGTGGTTCTAACGTTTTTTAATAGACTCCTAGGGGGTTTTTGAAAGTTTATATAAAAACTCCTAGGGGGTTCGAAAGTATTATATAAAAGACCCTATGGGTTTTAACGTATTATAAAATAGACTCCCCAGGTGGTTCTGAACGATTATAATAATGACTCCTAGGTGGGTTCTGAACGTATTATATAAATAGACTCCTAAGTGGTTCTGAACGTTATATAATAGACTCCTAGGTGGTTTCTGAACGTATTATATAATAGACTCCTAGGTGGTTCTGAACGTTATATAATAGACTCCTAGTGGTTCCTGAACGTATTATATAAATAGACTCCTATGGGTGGTTCTGAACGTATTATATAATAGACTCCTAGGTGGTTCTGAACGTATTATATAATAGACTCCTAGTGGTTCTGAACGTATATATATAGACTCCTAGGTGGTTCTGAACGTATTATATAATGACTCTAAGTGGTTCTGAACGTATTATTAATAGACTCCTAGGGTGGTTCTGAACGTTATATAATAGACTCCTAGGTGGTTCTGAACGTATTATATAATAGACTCCTAGGTGGTTCTGAACGTATTATATAATAGACTCCTGGTGGTTCTGAACGTTATATATAGACTCCTAGGTGGTTCTGAACGTATTATATAATAGACTCCTAAGTGGCTCTAACTATTAATAAAACCCCAGGGGGTTCTAACGTTTTTATAATAGACTCCCAGTGGTTCTGAACGTTTAATAATAGCTCCTATTTCTGAACTATTATATAATAAAATCCTAGGTGGTTCTGAGTTTTTAATAGACTCCTAGGTGGTTCTGAAAAAAAAAGCCCACAACCCAAATAATAGATCCATGGCTGAACGTTATTAAAGACTCCCCCCCGGTGGTTTTACCCTAAAAGCCCAGGGGGTTCGACGAAAAATGAAATCCTAGGTGGTTCGGGCTTTTAAAAAAATAGACCCAGTGGTTTTTGCCCATTAAAAGCTCCCGGGTTCGAAAGTAAATAAAAAGATCGGGGTTCGCAAAATTTTAAAACCCCGTTTGGTTCGGGAATTATATTAACCTTAGGGGCCGACGTATTTATAAATAACTCCAGGTGGGTTTTGAACGTATTATTAAAAACTCCAGGGGTTTTTTAACTTTTATAAAAAGACCTCCAGGTGGGTTTTGAACTATTATATAAAAACTCCAGGTGGCTGAAAGTATTTTAAAAGACTCCTAGGGGGTTTTGAAAAGTATTATATAATCCCCTAGGGGGTTTTGAACTTATTAATAACTCCAGGTGGGTTTTGAACTATTATTAATAACTCCTAGGGGTTCTAACTATTATATAATGCTCCTAGGGTGGTTCTGAAAATTATTATGCTCCTAGTTGGGTTTTAAAATTATTAAAGACTCCTAGGGGGTTCTGAAAAGTTTATAAATGATCCGGGGGTTCTAACGTATTATTAATAGACCCAGGTGGTTCTGAACTATTATATAAAAGATCCAGGGGTTCGAAAAGTATTATATAAAAGACCCTAGGGGGGTTCTAAAGTATTATATAATAGACTCCCAGGTGGTTTTTGAAAATTTTATAATAACTCCTTGGTGTTTTCTGAAAGATTATATAATGCTCCCCATGGTTCAACTTATATATAGCTCCTAGGTTTTTTCTGACGTATTATATAATAGGACCCCTAGTGGTTCTGAACGTATTATATAATAGACTCCTAGGTGGTTCTGAACATTATATAATAGACTCCTAGTTGGTTCTGAACATTATATAATAGACTCCTAGGTGGTTCTGAACGTATTATATAATAGACTCCTAGGTGGTTCTGAACGTATTATATAATAGACTCCCAGGTGGTTCTGAACGTATTATATAATAGACTCCTAGGTGGTTCTGAACGTTATATATAGACTCCCCAGGTGGTTTTCTGAACATTATATAATAGACTCCTAGGTGGTTCTGAACGTATTATATAATGACTCCTAGGTGGTTCTGAACGTATTATATAATACTCCATAGTGGTTCTGAACATTATATAATAGACTCCTAGGTGGTTCTGAACGTATTATATAATAGACTCCTAGGTGGTTCTGAACATTATATAATAGACTCCTAGGTGGTTCTGAACGTATTATATAATAGACTCCTAGGTGGTTCTGAACATTATATAATAGACTCCTAGGTGGTTCTGAACGTTATATAATAGACTCCTAGGTGGTTCTGAACGATTATATAATAGACTCCTAGGTGGTTCTGAACGTATTATATAATAGACTCCTAGGTGGTTCTGAACATTATATAATAGACTCCTAGGTGGTTCTGAACATTATATAATAGACTCCTAGGTGGTTCTGAACGTATTATATAATAGACTCCTAGGTGGTTCTGAACGTATTATATAATAGACTCCTAGGTGGTTCTGAACATTATATAATAGACTCCTAGGTGGTTCTGAACGTATTATATAATAGACTCCTAGGTGGTTCTGAACGTTATATAATAGACTCCTAGGTGGTTCTGAACGTATTATATAATAGACTCCTAGGTGGTTCTGAACGTATTATATAATAGACTCCTAGGTGGTTCTGAACGTATTATATAATAGACTCCTAGGTGGTTCTGAACGTATTATATAATAGACTCCTAGGTGGTTCTGAACGTATTATATAATAGACTCCTAGGTGGTTCTGACGTATTATATAATAGACCTCCTAGGTGGTTCTGAACGATTATATAATAGACTCCTAGGTGGTTCTGAACGTATTATAAATAACTCCTAGGTTGGGTTTGAATTATATAATAGACTCCTGGGGGTTCTGAACGATTATATAATGACCCTAGGGGGTTCTAACGTTTTTTAAAAGACTCCAGGTGGCCTTTAACATATATAAAAGACTCCTAGGTGGGTTTTGAAAATTTAAAAGATCCCAGGGGGTTCTGAAAGTTTATATAATAACCCTAGTGGGGTTTTAACGTATTATTTAGACCCTAGGTGGTCTGAACGTATTATAAATAATCCTAGGTGGTTGAACTTTATAAATAACTCCGGGGTTCTGAACGTTTTTTAAAAAGCTCCTAGGGGTTCTGAACATTAATAAAAGACTCCTAGTGGTTCTAACGTTTTATAAAAGACTCCCGGGGGTTCTGAAAATTATATAAAAGACTCCTAGGGGGTTCTGAAAGTATTATATAAAAAAATCCCAGGTGGTTCGAACGTATTATAAAATAAACCCCAGGGGGTTTGAAAGTATTTAAATGACCTCCATAGGTGGTTTCTTAAACGTATTATATAATAGACTCCTAGGTGGTTCTGAAACATTATATAATAGACTCCTAGGTGGTTCTGAACGTTATTATAATAGACTCCTAGGTGGTCTGAACGTATTATATAATAGACTCCTAGGTGGTTCTGAACGTATTATATAATAGACCTCCTAGGTGGTTCTGAACGTATTATAATAGACTCCTAGGTGGTTCTGAACGTTATATAATAGACTCCTGAGGTGTTCTGAACGTTTATAATAGACTCCTAGGGGTTCTGAACGTATTATATAAAGACTCCCTAGGTGGTTCTGAACGTATTATATAATAGACCTCCTAGGTGGGTTCTGAACGATTATATATAGACCTCCTAGGTGGTTCTCTGAACGTTATATAATAGACTCCTAGAGTGGTTCTGAACGTTATATAATAGACTCCTAGGTGGTTCTTGAACGTATTATATAATAGACTCCCTAGGTGGTTCTGAACGTATTGATATAATAGACTCCTAGGTGGGTTCTGAAGTTATATAATAGACTCCTAGGTGGTTCTGAACGTTTTATAATAGACTCCTAGGGGGTTCTGCCTTTAAAAATAGGGTCCTAGTGTTCTGACTATTATATAAAAGACTCCGGGGGGTTCTGAACTTTATATAATAACTCCTAGGGGTGGGTTTTGAAAGTTTATAAAACCCTAGGTGGTTCTGAAAGTTATATAATAGACTCCCAGGTGGTTCTAAAATTATTAAAAGACTCCTAGGTGGTTTCTGAACGTTTAAAATAACTCCCAGTGGTTCTGAACTTTTTTTAAAAGACTCCTAGGGGTTTTTTGAACGTATTTTTTAAAAAACTCCTAGGTGTTTTTAAGTTTTTTAATAGCTCCTAGGTTTTCTGAAAGATTATATAAAGACTCCTAGTGGTTCTGAACGTTATATAATAGCTCCTAGGTGGGGTTTTGACGTTAATAATAGACTCCTGGTGGTTCGAACGTATTATATAATAACCCTAGGTGGTTCTGAACATTATATAAAAACTCCCAGGTGGTTTCTGAACGTTTTATATAATGACTCCCGTGTTCGAACATTATAAAAAACTCCCAGGGTTTTGAACGTATTTATAAAAGACTCCTAGGTGGTTCTGAACGTTTATATAATAACTCCTAGGGGGTTCGAACGTATTATATAAAGCCCCCCAGGGGTTCTGAAAAGTTTTTTAAAAAGCCCGTGGTTCTGAACGTTATATAAAAGACTCCTAGTGTTCTGAATTATATAATACCCTAGGTGGTTTCTGAAATTTATAATAGATCCCAGGTGGGGTTCGAAAATTTTAATAATAGACCCTGGTGGTTCTGAAATTATATAAAACCCTTTGGTGGGTTCTGAACGTATTATAAATAGACTCTAGGTGTTCTGAACGTTAAAAATAGACTCCAGTGGTTCTAACTTTTTATATAATGACTCCCCAGGTGGTTCTGAACTATTTTTAAAGACTCCTAGGTGGTTCTAACTTTTAATAAGACTCCTAGGGGGTTCTGAAAAATTTTATAAAAGACTCCTGGTTTGGTTTTTTAAAATTTTTATTAATAACTCCTAGGTGGTTCTGAACGTATTAATATGACTCCTAGGGGGTTCGAATATTAATTTAAAAGACTCCGGGGGGTTTTTGAACGGGTAATATAAATACTCCTGGGGGTTCGAACGTATTATATAAAACTCCAGTGGTTTTAACGTATTAAAAAATTTAACTCCTAGGGGGTTCTGAAAATTATAAATAACCCTATGTTCGACGTTAATTTAAAGACCCTAGGTGGTTTTGAAATATTATAAAAGACTCCTAGGTTTTTCTGAACTTTTAATTTAAAAGACCCTAGGTGGGTTTTGAACGTTTTATAAAGACTCCTAGTGGTTTTGAACGTATTATAATGACTCCTAGTGGTTCTGAACGTATATTAAAGACTCCAGGTGGGTTCAACCCTTATATAAAAAACTCCTGGGGTTCGAACGTTAATAAACTCCAGTGGTTCTGAACGTATTATAAAGACTCCCCGGTGGTTCTGAACTTATAAAGACTCCTAGTGGTTCTGAAAATATATAAAAAACTCCCAGGTGGTTCTAAAGTATTAAATAAATCCTAGGGGGGTTCTGAAAGTTTATATAAAAGACTCCCAGGTGGTTTTGAACGTTTTTATAATAGACTCCTAGTTGGTTTTTGAACGTTTATATAAACTCTTTGGTTCAACGTTTTATAATAGACTCCCAGGGGTTCTGAAAAATTTTTTAATAGACTCCTAGTGGTTCTGAAAAGTATTATAATAGACTCCCAGGGGTTCTGAACTTTAAAATCTCCCAGGGGGTTCTAAATTATATAATAGACCCAGGTGGTTCTGAAAGATTATTAAAACCCTATTTGGTTTTTAACGTATTTATAAAAGACCCAGGTGGTTCGAACTATTTTATAATAACTCCAGGGGTTTTGAATATTATAAATTTAATTTACAAATTTTTTATTTTGAAACCCTTTTCCGACGTTAAAAAAATTAGGGGGTTAAGTCGCCTTGCCTCAAGGGCACATTACCGTCATGTAGCCAGAACGCTCTTAGCCCAGAGCGAGTCACAAATTGGGTCTGCGTTCACCTTATGAAAAGCCAGTGGGATAACCACTTTAACAATTTTTGGGGGGGGGGGGGGGGGGGGTAGAAGGATTACTTTATCCTATCCCAGGTATTCCTTAGAGAGGTGGGGTTTCAAATGTCTCCGGAAGGTGGGGAGTGACTCCGCTGTCCTGGCGTCGTGAGGGAGCTTGTTCCACCATTGGGGTGCCAGAGCAGCGAACAGTTTTGACTGGGCTGAGCGGGAACTATGCTTCCGCAGAGGAAGGGGAGCCAGCAGGCCAGAGGTGGATGAACGCAATGCCCTCGTTTGGGTGTAGGGACTGATCAGAGCCTGAAGGTACAGAGGTGCCGTTCCCCTCACTGCTCCATAGGCAAGCACCATGGTCTTGTAGCGGATGCGAGCTTCAACTGGAAGCCAGTGGAGTGTGCGGAGGAGGGGGGTGACGTGAGAGAACTTGGGAAGGTTGAACACCAGACGGGCTGAGGCATTCTGGATGAGTTGTAGGGGTTTAATGGCACAGGCAGGGAGGCCAGCCAACAGCGAGTTGCAGTAGTCCAGACGGGAGATGACAAGTGCCTGGATTAGGACCTGTGCCGCTTCCTGTGTAAGGCAGGGTCGTACTCTCCGAATGTTGTAGAGCATGAACCTGCAGGAGCGGGTCACCGCCTTGATGTTGGCGGAGAACGACAGGGTGTTGTCCAGGGTCACGCCTAGGCTCTTCGCACTCTGGGAGGAGGACACAGCGGAGTTGTCAACCGTGATGGCGAGATCATGGAACGGGCAGTCCTTCCCCGGGAGGAAGAGCAGCTCCGTCTTGCCAGGGTTCAGCTTGAGGTGGTGATCCGTCATCCATACTGATATGTCTGCCAGACATGCAGAGATGCGATTCGCCACCTGGTTATCAGAAGGGGGAAAGGAGAAGATTAGTTGTGTATCGTCAGCGTAGCAATGATAGGAAAGGCCATGTGAGGATATGACAGAGCCAAGTGACTTGGTGTATAGGGAGAAAAGGAGAGGGCCTAGAACTGAGCCCTGGGGGACACCAGTGGTGAGAGCACGTGGTGCGGAGACAGCTTCTCGCCACGCCACTTGGTAGGAGCGACCGGTCAGGTAGGACGCAATCCAGGAGTGAGCCGCGCCGGAGATGCCCAGCTCGGAGAGGGTGGAGAGGAGGATCTGATGGTTCACAGTATCAAAGGCAGCAGACAGGTCTAGAAGGACAAGAGCAGAGGAGAGAGAGTTAGCTTTAGCAGTGCGGAGAGCCTCCGTGACACAGAGAAGAGCAGTCTCAGTTGAATGACCAGTCCTGAAACCTGACTGGTTTGGATCAAGAAGGTCATTCTGAGAGAGATAGCAAGAGAGTTGGCTAAAGACGGCACGCTCAATAGTTTTGGAAAGAAAAGAAAGAAGGGATACTGGTCTGTAGTTGTTGACATCAGTGGGATCGAGTGTTGGTTTTTTGAGAAGGGGAGCAACTCTCGCTCTCTTGAAGACGGAAGGGACATGGCCAGCGGTCAAAGATGAGTTGATCAGCGAGGTGAGGTAGGGGAGAAGGTCACCGGAGATGGTCTGGAGAAGAGAGGAGGGGATGGGGTCAAGCGGGCAGGTTGTTGGGGCGGCCTGCAGTCACAAGTCGCAGGATTTTATCTGGAGAGAGAGGGGAGAAAGAAGTCAAAGCATAGGGTAGGGCAGTGTGAGTAGGACCAGCAGTGTCATTAGACTTAACAAACGAGGATCGAATGTCGTCAACCTTCTTTTCAAAGTGGTTGACGAAGTCATCCACAGAGAGAGAGGAGGGGGGGGGAGGGGGGGGGGAGGATTCAGCAGGGAGGAAAATGTGGCAAAGAGCTTCCTAGGGTTAGAGGCAGATGCTTGGAATTTAGAGTGGTAGAAAGTGGCCTTAGCAGCAGAAACAGATGAAGAAAATGTAGAGAGGAGGGAGTGAAAAGATGCCAGGTCGGCAGGGAGTTTAGTTTTCTTCCATTTCCGCTCCGCTGCCCGGAGCTCTGTTCTGTGAGCTCGCAATGAGTCATCAAGCCACGGAGCTGGAGGGGAGGACCGAGCCGGCCGGGAGGATAGGGGACATAGAGAGTCAAAGGATGCAGAAAGGGAGGAGAGGAGGGTTGAGGAGGCAGAATCAGGAGATTGGAGGGAGAAGGATTGAGCAGAGGGAAGAGATGATAGGATGGAAGAGGAGAGAGTAGTGGGAGAGAGAGAGCGAAGGTTGCGGCGGCCCATTACCATCTGTGTAGGGGCAGAGTGAGTAGTGTGGGAGGAGAGCGAGAGAGAAAAGGAAACAAAGTAGTGGTCGGAGACATGGAGGGGAGTTGCAGTGAGATTAGTAGAAGAGCAGCATCTAGTAAAGATGAGGTCAAGCGTATTGCCTGCCTTGTGAGTAGGGGGGGACGGTGAGAGGGTGAGGTCAAAAGAGGAGAGGAGTGGAAAGAAGGAGGCAGAGAGAAATGAGTCAAATGTGGACATAGGGAGGTTGAAATCCCCCAAAACTGTGAGGGGTGAGCCATCCTCAGGAAAGGAACTTATCAAGGCGTCAAGCTCATTGATGAACTCTCCAAGGGAACCTGGAGGGCGATAGATGACAAGGATATTAAGCTTAAATGGGCTAGTGACTGTGACAGCATGGAATTCAAATGAGGAGATAGACAGATGGGTTAGGGGAAAAATTGAGAATGTCCACTTGGGAGAGATGAGGATTCTCGCCACGCCACTTGGTGAACCACCTGAACGTATTATATAATAGACTCCTAGGTGGTTCTGAACGTATTATATAATAGACTCCTAGGTGGTTCTGAACGTATTATATAATAGACTCCTAGGTGGTTCTGAACGTATTATATAATAGACTCCTAGGTGGTTCTGAACGTATTATATAATAGACTCCTAGGTGGTTCTGAACGTTATATAATAGACTCCTAGGTGGTTCTGAACGTATTATATAATAGACTCCTAGGTGGTTCTGAACGTATTATATAATAGGCTCCTAGGTGGTTCTGAACGTTATATAATAGACTCCTAGGTGGTTCTGAACGTTATATAATAGACTCCTAGGTGGTTCTGAACGTATTATATAATAGACTCCTAGGTGGTTCTGAACGTATTATATAATAGACTCCCAGGTGGTTCTGAACGTATTATATAATAGACTCCTAGGTGGTTCTGAACGTATTATATAATAGACTCCAAGGTGGTTCTGAACGTATTATATAATGGACTCCTAGGTGGTTCTGAACGTTATATAATAGACTCCCAGGTGGTTCTGAACGTATTATATAATAGACTCCTAGGTGGTTCTGAACGTATTATATAATAGACTCCCAGGTGGTTCTGAACGTATTATATAATAGACTCCTAGGTGGTTCTGAACGTATTATATAATAGACTCCTAGGTGGTTCTGAACGTTATATAATAGACTCCTAGGTGGTTCTGAACGTATTATATAATAGACTCCTAGGTGGTTCTGAACGTATTATATAATAGACTCCCAGGTGGTTCTGAACGTATTATATAATAGACTCCTAGGTGGTTCTGAACGTATTATATAATAGACTCCCAGGTGGTTCTGAACGTATTATATAATAGACTCCTAGGTGGTTCTGAACGTATTATATAATAGACTCCTAGGTGGTTCTGAACGTATTATATAATAGACTCCTAGGTGGTTCTGAACGTATTATATAATAGACTCCTAGGTGGTTCTGAACATTATATAATAGACTCCTAGGTGGTTCTGAACGTATTATATAATAGACTCCTAGGTGGTTCTGAACATATTATATAATAGACTCCTAGGTGGTTCTGAACGTATTATATAATAGACTCCTAGGTGGTTCTGAACGTATTATATAATAGACTCCTAGGTGGTTCTGAACGTATTATATAATAGACTCCTAGGTGGTTCTGAACGTATTATATAATAGACTCCCAGGTGGTTCTGAACGTATTATATAATAGACTCCTAGGTGGTTCTGAACGTATTATATAATAGACTCCCAGGTGGTTCTGAACGTTATATAATAGACTCCTAGGTGGTTCTGAACGTATTATATAATAGACTCCTAGGTGGTTCTGAACGTATTATATAATAGGCTCCTAGGTGGTTCTGAACGTTATATAATAGACTCCTAGGTGGTTCTGAACGTTATATAATAGACTCCTAGGTGGTTCTGAACGTATTATATAATAGACTCCTAGGTGGTTCTGAACGTATTATATAATAGACTCCCAGGTGGTTCTGAACGTATTATATAATAGACTCCTAGGTGGTTCTGAACGTATTATATAATAGACTCCAAGGTGGTTCTGAACGTATTATATAATGGACTCCTAGGTGGTTCTGAACGTTATATAATAGACTCCCAGGTGGTTCTGAACGTATTATATAATAGACTCCTAGGTGGTTCTGAACGTATTATATAATAGACTCCCAGGTGGTTCTGAACGTATTATATAATAGACTCCTAGGTGGTTCTGAACGTATTATATAATAGACTCCTAGGTGGTTCTGAACGTTATATAATAGACTCCTAGGTGGTTCTGAACGTATTATATAATAGACTCCTAGGTGGTTCTGAACATTATATAATAGACTCCTAGATGGTTCTGAACGTATTATATAATAGACTCCTAGGTGGTTCTGAACGTTATATAATAGACTCCTAGATGGTTCTGAACGTATTATATAATAGACTCCTAGGTGGTTCTGAACGTATTATATAATAGACTCCTAGGTGGTTCTGAACATATTATATAATAGACTCCTAGGTGGTTCTGAACGTATTATATAATAGACTCCTAGGTGGTTCTGAACGTATTATATAATAGACTCCTAGGTGGTTCTGAACATTATATAATAGACTCCTAGATGGTTCTGAACGTATTATATAATAGACTCCTAGGTGGTTCTGAACGTTATATAATAGACTCCTAGATGGTTCTGAACGTATTATATAATAGACTCCTAGGTGGTTCTGAACGGACAGTGAGGTCAGACGCTGTCCATGGGACTGCTGTTGGGTGGTGAGCGTATATACAATGACGTTCGTAAAGGTAACTGCCAAAAATAAAGGAAACACCAACATAAAGCATCTTAATAGGGAGTTGGGCCACCACGAGCCAGAACAGCTTCAATGCACCTTGGCGTAGATTCTACACGTGTCTGGAACTCTGTTGGAGGGATGCGACACCGTAGGATGGGGGCATTGTCATCCCATGGGGGCATAGCCACGGAAGACAAAATTATGACCTGCCCAGCATTTTTTTTTAACCCTAGGTATGATGGGATATTAATTGCTTAATGAATTCAGGAACCACACCTGTGTTTCCATTATTTGGCCAGTCACCTGTATAACGATTACTATTGGGCAGGGAGACGTAATGTGAACTGCAGCTAAACAGGCTGAAGTTGTGGGAGTCAGTGTGTAACACAAGATAATTAAACTACCCTCATTACAAGTGTTTTATGTGCAGTAGTTAGCAAGGTTCCCCTCTAAGCATGCAGTAGCCCGGGACTGCAGTGCAGAGCGCAGAAGAAATATCAGCCCACAGAGAGAAGTATGAGATTGAACTTCACTCAACTCTCTAGAGTTTTCCCTGTTAGTCAACACTGTCAACGTTTCCCTTTACTGTGGCAATTGTGATGGAATCAATGCAATATTAGCCACTTTCAATGCAACATGCAAAACTAACTATGCAAGAGATGTTGCTGCAGGCAGAAGGCTTCGGAATATTTTATTTTTATTTTAGCAGACACTCTTATCCAGAGCGACTTGCAGTTAGTGAGTGCGTACATTTTCAGGATTCAATTGCGCACCGACTCAGCCCATTCTCTACACAGACAGGGGCGGCATAACCAATCAGAGCTGCAGTAGGCCTATATGCAAATAGACTATTAACATATATGTAGTGCCAGTAACCGAAAGGTCGCTGGTTCTAATCCCCGAGCCGACTAGGTGAAAAATCTGTCGATGTGCCCTTGAGCAAGGCACTTAACCCTAATTGCTCCTGTAAGTCGCTCTGGATAAGAGCGTCTGCTAAATGACTAAAATGTAAATGTATATGGATCTGTGCCATTTACTTTGAACTGGACTGTGTTTACAGCTGTGATCTTGAGTAGATGCGCTTGTTTTGAGATCAAAGCGAGAGCTGCATGTAGCCACGTCTGCACATTTAGTTCATGTCCTTTGCTAGTTAGTGGGTTATTAGCCCAGTTATAGATCATTTGTAGTCAGCAATAGGGGGAGTGATTGCTTCCTACAAGAGCACAAAACATGTTAATTTCTAGACATCTTTGAAAAGTCAATCAGGTAAAGAGCTATTTTTTTGTCTTAAAGGGGCAGTGTTATATTTTGAGGCATGCTTGAATGAGCTAAGTAGCCAATAGGCAGAGGGTAGCATAATTGGTCTGATTCTCATAATAATGGTATGGGAATAATAATGCATTTTATTTTGTAAAGTGGTTTCTTGCATCAAACACCACAACAACATTTTCAGTCACCTCCTTGTCTGAAGAACCAGTGGATAAACAGGTTAATGTTAAGCCCTGCATGTTTTTTTCTAAAGTCTCATGGAATGTAGGCCTACATTGAACACCACACATTGGCTGCTACTGTAGGCTGAATGATAGAACAGCTGTTTCCATGTTAAAATGTTTTGGGATGCATTTTCTCCATTGTTTTTGATGGTAGGTCACTCTAGTAGTCCTACATTATGATCAAATAGCCACAGTAGCCTTCTTGACCGCTGTTAAAACTAACTTAAAGCGGGTAAAGCCTCAGTGTTTCACAGTAAACGCGCGCTGGAAGTTGCACAGAATTTTCACAACATTCAAGTTTGTGCTCGGCAGACCTGAAATTTGCTCAGTTGCTGAAAAAAATTAGACGGAACATTGGTAGTTAGTGAATGTAGCGATGATGGGCAAATTACTTCCTTAGTCACAGCTGCCCTCTGGTGGTACAACTTCAACATTACACATAAAGTTGCTACCCCCCCCACAAAGCAAACAAACCATGAAATGAAAGGAGGGAAATTGTGACACGTTTCTCATGAAGGGCAAATAGCACATGTGAACTATACAGGAACATGACATTGTAATGTCTCCAGACTGGTTGATTTCCTGAATTGACATGGAATTGACCCCAACCCTGGCGTTCACCAAAATATCAAAAATAATAACTGTGAGAAAACCAAGAGCATAGTCCTGTGATTCTCTCTGTTACAATCTACTCAAACTCCAATTCCAAATGTTCCCCATAAAAAAACAACGAAAATAATTGGAATTTCAGTGTACTTCCTGAATTGACTGGATTTGAAATGGAGTGTTCCAAATGCCACTCTAT
Source organism: Coregonus sp. 'balchen' (assembly GCA_902810595.1). Lineage (NCBI taxonomy): Eukaryota > Metazoa > Chordata > Actinopteri > Salmoniformes > Salmonidae > Coregonus > Coregonus sp. 'balchen'. The sequence goes on along the minus strand of LR778255.1, from coordinate 33,790,226 downwards.
TCCCTACGTAATGCACTACTTCTGGCCAGGACCCATAAGGCACCCCTGCTCTGCTGACCCTTCTGAGGCCCCAGGCATCCTTCAGACAGGTAATGCTCCTTCAGGCCCAGGCATCCAATGAGGATATGTCCATATCCCTGAGGGACTGGAATACTGAGCTCAGTAGACATCTGAAGGTATTCCACACTCACACTCACACACACACATAAGCACGCACGCACGCACGCACACACACAAACGCACGCACACGCACACACGCGCACACAAACACACATGCACACACACACATGCACACACACACACGCACACACGCACACACACACACGCCCACACACACACACACACAAACACACACACGCACACACACACACACACACAGACACACACACGCACACACACAAACGCATTTAACTGACTTGCCTAGTTAAATAAAAATAAATACAGTTATCACAACAACACTCTAAGTGGCAACCTGTGGATCATTTGTCATTGCTTTGACACAAAATGCATTCAGTGACAACATCTTTCAAATTACATAAATACTTGTCTCACAAAAACACATTTACCAACAGAACTCTATGTATCTACAGACCATTTTGCAAAATGTTAAGATACCCTTACCAAAACCGTTAAACTCAAGTTAAAAAAAGCTACTGAAAATTGAATTAGACTGTAATTCTTTACATTACTACAGTAAAACAAAATAGAATAATCACTCGTAATTATTCACCGCTGATTTTCATTCTGCATTACCGAACTGAAGACCTACCCAGGTGTTTTCCATTTTTATGTCATTACCATCTCTACAAAAGGGGACATCTTTGGAATATATTTGACATAAACATGGACCCAGCCAGAGATCGTATAGTGGGCTTACAGAGGTGGAAGAGTTGCCGGGAGAGGCAGAGGATTACGTATCCGTGGTGGAAGACGACTGAGGGGAAGACCCAGAGGTGTTGTGTCAGATGAGAGATTAGGGCTACAATCATTGATCATGTTGTCAATCATGGTCTATCAATGAGAGAGATGCTGGTCTCAGAGTGCAGCCAAATTTGCAACGCTCAACTGTGTCATCTATTATGAGAACCTTCCAGCAAACTAACAGGTAAGATATGCATTCTGCATGGGCATCTAACTGTACTGAAATTCAAGAGAGAGTATTGGCAGACAATAATACATTTCAAAATGTTGGAAAGTGTAAGCACGACAACCATTGCTAGAGTCTTGGCAAAGCATAATATCAGCATGAAGCAGGTGTACACTGTTCCCTTTGAGAGGAACTCTGATCGTGTCAAGGAACTCCGGTACCAATATGTCCAGGTAAGATGACTATATCCTGTAATACAGGACTGTTTTTACTGTAAACAAAACCCACCAGAGCACTGCACACTCAGCAGTGATTTCAGTTAAAGTATACCGTAATGTCAACTACTGTTATAGAATAACTGTTATGTTGCCCTGTGGATTTACAATATTTTAGAGTGTCATGGAGCTTGAAGCCAGGCCAACACCCCACATTTTCGTTTTTGTGGATGAGGAATGGTTTTAACATGGCCAAAACACGCCGACGTGGAAGGAATGTGACTGGGAAAAGAGCAACAGTGAATGTCCCGGGCCAGAGGGGTCCCAACATCACAATAATAATATAATAATAATATGCCATTTAGCAGACGCTTTTATCCAAAGCGACTTACAGTCGTGCGTGCATACATTTTTGTGTATGGGTGGTCCCGGGTATCGAACCCACTACCTTGGCGTTACAAGCACCGTGCTCTACCAGCTGAGCTACAGAGGACCACAATGTGTGACGCAATGTCCTCTGAAGGATCTGCTGTTACATGAACCACTAATTGGGCCATAGAACACAAAGCGCCTCATTTCATTAATGGATGACCTCTATGGAAGGCTTTTTCCATGTGTTTAGAAAGAGGGCAAGTCAGAAGAAATATGGAAACCTGGGTGATTTTATGGGACAACGTGGCATTTCACCACTCCCATTCAGTCACAGAGTGGTTTGCAGCCCATCCCAGGATGGTGTCACTCCCCCCCCCCCCCCCCCCCCCCCTTACTCTCCCTTCCTCAACCCCCATAGAATAATTATTTTCCACATGGAGGTGGAAAGTTTATGACCACCATCCACATGATCAAATGTCACTCTTGGATGCAATGAATGCAGGATGCCTGGGATATCGCTGCAGAAGATTGCCAGGGATGGATCAGGCGTGCAAAGAGATTCTTTCCCAGGTGTGTTGCGCGAGAGGCCACACGGTGTGATGTGGACGAGAACTTGTGTCCCAATGCAGCAGACAGGGTTGACTAGCATTGTTATGTATCTGTTTCATTTGGACAATATGCTATGTATAGTCATAGTGTGTGTATACACTTTTTGTTTGTTTAACAGTACTGGAATTATTTATTTTTGTGTATTTTGGAATTACTCTGCAAAAAGCAAACTACAGTAATTTGCAAAAAAATACAGTAAATTGTATTGAAGCATATTGCAGCCTTTCTGCTTTATTTCTTTACATATATTGCAGGACATTCTATACAGAACAGGTTTTGCCACTCTTCTTTTGTAAAAATTACCGTTGGTTCATCTAGAAAAATCTGATATTAAAGACAAATTGAGACATTTTCAAGTGGTAGGTGTTTTTGGAGTTTTGTAGGTCGTGATACTATGGATGACTAAGTGTGCACGTCGTGAGAGACTGTTAGCTTTCATTTGGTAGAAGGATTTGCTTTTGAGACATGTAGGATGTGCATTGCCAAGTTGCATGTTGTTTTGCTAACTGTATTTAGAGTTTTGCACATGTATCTGCAATATTGAACAATGCTTGTTATGATGCTTTCTAGTATGGTTAAATTATACTTTGTTCGTTTTTCATAGATTTTGATGAAAATATCACCACACGGTCTTCTTCTCCCACCACCAAACCAATGAGGCCTTCCCTTATCACTGAGATCTTCACAACTTACCTCTTCCTCTGCCCCAACACCTAACCCACCTAGCACTACCCCAATCCTGTGATGGGGTATTTACTGCCCACCTCTCCCTGAGGCTGTCTTGACACGAGCTGAGGATGTCTTGACACGGGCTGAGGGTGTCTTGACACGGGCTGAGGGTGTCTTGACACGGGCTGAGGATGTCTTGACACGGGCTGAGGGTGTCTTGACACGGGCTGAGGATGTCTTGACACGGGCTGAGGATGTCTTACCTCTAGCAGGAGGTAAGCTTGGCTTCTTATATGGTGTTGAGTAAAGCTTAAACCATGTATTTAGATTGTAGGTAGGTATTGTAGTTAGGTATTGTAGGTAGTTTATTTAGGTAGTTATTGTAGGTAATTATTGTAGGTAAGTATTGTATTCGAGTGAGCCCGGTGAAGCACGAGGCTAGCTAACCCACTACCTGGACCAATAAAGCTAGCTAGCTAGCGGGTAGCTACTGGTAACTTTTAGCAACTGTGGATAGTTGTTTCCAATGTTAGGTAGGTATTGTAGTTAGGTATTGTAGGTAGTTTATTTAGGTAGTTATTGTATGTAATTATTGTAGGTAAGTATTGTATTCGAGTGAGCCCGGTGAAGCACGAGGCTAGCTAACCCACTACCTGGACCAATAAAGCTAGCTAGCTAGCGGGTAGCTACTGGTAACTTTTAGCAACTGTGGATAGTTGTTTCCAATGTTATTTCACGCTTAAGAGTACCTGTAATTAAGCCAGCTAGCTACCTACCATTCAGCTGTTTTTTCTAACCTCATTATCTGAAGCATTAACGTTAGGTAGTTAGTAGCTACTGTACTTAATTACAGCTACTGATTGCAGAAGACCAATGTCTTCTTGTCTGCCACCCAGACAGCTGGCGTCGGGTAAGTTTGGCTTTATACATAGCTTGGGCTTTGGTCGAGTAAGGCTTAAACTATGTATTTAGATTGTAGTTAGGTATTGTAGTAGGCATCGTGGGTTG
>LR778255.1:33698531-33786166 GCA_902810595.1 Coregonus sp. 'balchen' | reverse complement strand
CATGATTTATTTAAGACTATTTAGAAGTCAGGGTTCCAGGCATATAGTATTTAGACTAAACAGTAGTTACCTCCGTCCAGAATGACTGGGCTCATCACCACCTTTAGGGCACCACTATGGCACCGCCAGCAGAGGGCGCCTTGAGAACATTCATAACAATGGCATGACGCGACCGAGTGACGGAGGTGCAACCTGTGAATATGGTAGGAGATGTTACAATACAGGCCACAGAGAAGGATGAAAAGCCCAGTCTCGATAGTGTAAATAAAGCATAACAGCATTGAAAAGTGACTGCAGAGACAGTGGAAGGCTGCAGTACACGTCGACTAACAGTGGAAACGTCTGTGTACACCAGCTTGTGGCTTTATTGGTCCAGTACGACTTAACGCTTCAACTTTCCTTTCTTACCATCACAGAACCCTGACAGAACCCACCAGACCCTCCCTCTCTGACAGACGGATGGACGGACGGACAGGCGGACGGACAGACAGGGGTTCTGATCTGTGAACTGTGAGGGGAATCTGTAACATTTCATTGGACCCAGTCTCTAACTTAGTTTCCATCAGCAGAAGACAGCGTTGTTACAGAGAACAAAGATAGTACATGAATAGAGAAGAGATCTGACTGAACAAAGATACAGCAGCTACACACAGTCTCCTATTCACAGAGCATCATAGACTGGAGATAGATATGGTTTGATATGATAGCTGATAGCTCCAGTCATTTAAGCCTTGGTATCTGTCATGTTCCTGTAAGGCTGGCCAGGCTGGTGGAGGACTGGACAGAAGGATCCCTCTCTCCTCCTGCGTCCCACCTCGACCCCAGCTCCCTGGTCTCTCCTCCTGCGTCCCACCTCGACCCCAGCTCCCTGTTCTCTCCTCCTGCGTCCCACCTCGACCCCAGCTCCCTGGTCTCTCCTCCTGCGTCCCACCTCGACCCCAGCTCCCTGGTCTCTCCTCCTGCGGCCCACCTCGACCCCAGCTCCCTGGTCTCTCCTCCTGCGGCCCACCTCGACCCCAGCTCCCTGGTCTCTCCTCCTGCGTCCCACCTCGACCCCAGCTCCCTGGTCTCTCCTCCTGCGTCCCACCTCGACCCCAGCTCCCTGGTCTCTCCTCCTGCGGCCCACCTCGACCCCAGCTCCCTGTTCTCTCCTCCTGCGTCCCACCTCGACCCCAGCTCCTCCTCTTCCCACCCTCGACCCCCAGCTCCCTGGTCTCTCTTCCTGCGTCCCACCTCAACCCCAGCTCCCTGTTCTCTCTCCTCCTGCGTCCCACCTCGACCCCAGCTCCCTGGTCTCTTCTCCTGCGTCCCACCTCGACCCCAGCTCCCTGGTCTCTCCTCCTGCGTCCCACCTCGACCCCAGCTCCCTGTTCTCTCCTCCTGCGTCCCACCTCGACCCCAGCTCCCTGGGGCAGCTATCTAGCTATGCAGCACACTGTGCCATCAGTCACACATCATGATGAAACCCTCATCAACGTGTCAACTTAATTTACCCCTCTGATGCTCTCCTTCTTGCTCTCTCTCTCTCTGTCTCGCTCACGTTTTTAGAATGGGTGTTTTCAATGGAGATAAATCTGTTACAATCTGTTTCTTTATATTTTTTTCTATCCTAGAGTTCAGATTGGGCCCGATGACACCTTTTCATATATAAAGTATTTGGCTGTAAAGAGTCATTAATTAATTAATGGTTAATTATTGTGTCTCTATTCCATTGAGAGGAATCAGAGCAAAACCTCCCACATGAATGAACTGAGTCTGAGAGCACAGCTAGAAGGATGATGATGTACTGGTTATTATACAGAATTACTCCAGAAGACCATCCCAACAGAACTAACACTACATCAATGAAATATAAACCTCATTAAATAACGTTCCTTTTTTAAAATCAATTCAACCCAATATGATTTACAAAGCATTCAACCACAAGAATAAGTAATTCCATAGAGTCTACATGTCCCTATTCCCTAGTCATTGTATAGACTTCTATTTATCGCTGTATGTCTGTATGGGGCATCCAGCCAACACCTGTCATGTTGCTCTACTGTGTGTGTCAGAGTATGTGAACGGAGATGAGCATCACTCATGGAGCGCCTCTCCAGCGCTCTGAGATGAGCATCACTCATGGAGCGCCTCTCCAGCGCGCGGAGATGAGCATCACTCATGGAGCGCCTCTCCAGCACGCGGAGATGAGCATCACTCATGGAGCGCCTCTCCAGCGCTCGGAGATGAGCATCACTCATGGAGCGCCTCTCCAGCGCGCGGAGATGAGCATCACTCATGGAGCGCCTCTCCAGCACGCGGAGATGAGCATCACTCATGGAGCGCCTCTCCAGCGCGCGGAGATGAGCATCACTCATGGAGCGCCTCTCCAGCGCGCGGAGATGAGCATCACTCATGGAGCGCCTCTCCAGCGCGCGGAGATGAGCATCACTCATGGAGCGCCTCTCCACGCGCGGAGATGAGCCATCACTCATGGAGCGCCTTCTCCAGCGCTCGGAGATGAGCATCACTCATGGAGCGCCTCTCCAGCGCGCGGAGATGAGCATCACTCATGGAGCGCCTCTCCAGCGCTCAAGATGAGCATCACTCATGGAGCCCTCCAGCGCTCAGAGATGAGCATCACTCATGGAGCGCCTCTCCAGCGCTCGGAGATGAGCATCACTCATGGAGCGCCTCTCCAGCGCGCGGAGATGAGCATCACTCATGGAGCGCCTCTCCAGCGCGCGGAGATGAGCATCACTCATGGAGCGCCTCTCCAGCGCGCGGAGATGAGCATCACTCATGGAGCGCCTCTCCAGCGCGCGGAGATGAGCATCACTCATGGAGCGCCTCTCCAGCGCTCGGAGATGAGCATCACTCATGGAGCGCCTCTCCAGCGCTCGGAGATGAGCATCACTCATGGAGCGCCTCTCCAGCGCTCGGAGATGAGCATCACTCATGGAGCGCCTCTCCAGCGCGCGGAGATGAGCACCACTCATGGAGCGCCTCTCCAGCGCGCGGAGATGAGCACCACTCATGGAGCGCCTCTCCAGCGCGCGGAGATGAGCATCACTCATGGAGCGCCTCTCCAGCGCGCGGAGATGAGCATCACTCATGGAGCGCCTCTCCAGCGCGCGGAGATGAGCATCACTCATGGAGCGCCTCTCCACGCTCGGAGATGAGCATCACTCATGGAGCGCCTCTCCAGCGCTCGGAGATGAGCATCACTCATGGAGCGCCTCTCCAGCGCTCGGAGATGAGCATCACTCATGGAGCGCCTCTCCAGCGCGCGGAGATGAGCACCACTCATGGAGCGCCTCTCCAGCGCGCGGGAGATGAGCATCACTCATGGAGCGCCTTCTCCAGCGCGCGGGATGAGCATCACTCATGGAGCGCCTCTCCAGCGCTCGGAGATGAGCATCACTCATGGAGCGCCTCTCCAGCGCTCGGAGATGAGCATCACTCATGGAGCGGCCTCTCCAGCGCGCGGAGATGAGCATCACTCATGGAGCGCCTCTCCAGCGCGCGGAGATGAGCATCACTCATGGAGCGTCCTCTCCAAGCGCGGAGATGAGCATCACTCATGGAGCGCCTCTCCAGCGCGCGGAGATGAGCATCACTCATGGAGCGCCTCTCCAGCGCGCGGAGATGAGCATCACTCATGGAGCGCCTCTCCAGCGCGCGGAGATGAGCATCACTCATGGAGCGCCTCTCCAGCGCGCGGATATGAGCATCACTCATGGAGCGCCTCTCCAGCGCGCGGAGATGAGCATCACTCATGGAGCGCCGCTCCAGCGCGCGGAGATGAGCATCACTCATGGAGCGCCTCTCCCAGCCGCGCGGAGATGAGCATCACTCATGGAGCGCCTCTCCAGCGGCTCGGAGATGAGCATCACTCATGGAGCGCCTCTCCAGCGCCGGAGATGAGCATCACTCATGGAGCGCCTCTCCAGCGCGCGGAGATGAGCACACTCATGGAGCGCCTCTCCAGCGCTCGGAGATGAGCATCACTCATGGAGCGCCTCTCCAGCGCCGGAGATGAGCATCACTCATGGAGCAGCCTCTCCAGCGCGCGGAGATGAGCATCACTCATGGAGCGCCTCTCCAGCGCTCGGAGATGAGCATCACTCATGGAGCGCCTCTCCAGCGCTCGGAGATGAGCATCACTCATGGAGCGCCTCTCCAGCGCGCGGAGATGAGCATCACTCATGGAGCGCCTCTCCAGCGCGCGGAGATGAGCATCACTCATGGAGCGCCTCCCAGCGTCGGAGATGAGCACACTCATGGAGCGCCTCTCCAGCGCGCGGAGATGAGCATCACTCATGGAGCGCCTCTCCAGCGCGCGGAGATGAGCATCACTCATGGAGCGCCTCTCCAGCGCGCGGAGATGAGCATCACTCATGGAGCGCCTCTCCAGCGCTCGGAGATGGCACCACTCATGGAGCGCCTCTCAGCGCGCGGAGATCGCATCCACTTCATGGAGCGCCTTCTCCAGCGCGCGGAGATGAGCAATCACTCATGGAGCGCCTCTCCAGCGCTCGCGGGGAGATGAGATCACTCATGGAGCGCCCTCTCCAGCGCTCGGAGATGAGCATCACTTCATGGAGCGCCTCTCCAGCGCGCGAGATGAGCATCACTCATGGAGCGCCTCTCCAGCTCCCGCGGAGATGAGCACACTCATGAGCGCCTCTCCAGGCGCGGCTGAGATAGCATCACTCATGGAGCGCCTCTCCAGCGCTCGGAGATGAGCACACTCATGGAGCGCCTCTCCAGCGCGCGGAGATGAGCATCACTCATGGAGCGCCTCTCCAGCGCGCGGGATGAGCATCACTCATGGAGCGCCTCTCCAGCGCTCGGAGATGAGCATCACTCATGGAGCGCTCTCCAGCGCGCGGAGATGAGCATCACTCATGGAGCACCTCTCCAGCGCGCGGAGATGAGCATCACTCATGGAGCGCCCTCTCCAGCGCGCGGAGATGAGCATCACTCATGGAGCACCTCTCCAGCGCGCGGAGATGAGCATCACTCATGGAGCGCCTCTCCAGCGCGCGGAGATGAGCATCACTCATGGAGCACCTCTCCAGCGCGCGGAGATGAGCATCACTCATGGAGCGCCTCTCCAGCGCTCGGAGATGAGCATCACTCATGGAGCGCCTCTCCAGCGCTCGGAGATGAGCATCACTCATGGAGCGCCTCTCCAGCGCGCGGAGATGAGCATCACTCATGGAGCGCCTCTCCCAGCGCGCGGAGATGAGCATCACTCATGGAGCGCCTCTCCAGCGCGCGGAGATGAGCATCACCATGGAGCGCCTCTCCAGCGCTCAGAGATGAGCATCACTCATGGAGCGCCTCTCCAAGCGCGGAGATGAGCATCACTCATGGAGCGCCTCTCCAGCGCGCGGAGATGAGCATCACTCATGGAGCAACCTCTCCAGCGCTCGGAGATGGAGGCCATCACTCATGGAGCGCCTCTCCAGCGCTCGACATCCTTTCCAACTGCTCCTCTAAAAACCCCTCCTGGCTCACAGGAAGAAAAAACAACTGCAGTGCCAAATTAGCTCCATTCATTAAAATCACAATTTAACCAACACCCATCTATTTAATACCATTTTGGTTTTGAAGTATTTGAAACCAAACCATATTATTTGAATGAACAGAAGTATTTTATAAACATGAACGGTGAATGTTAAGAAGCGCTCATCATTCCAATAGCTACATGTAATTTTTAAACGCAATATCACCACTAAATCTAAAATAGGTCAGCGCTACAAATAAATACACGTGAAGCATTTGGCGAGTGCGACACAATAGCTTGGTCGGGTCTCATAAACGCTCAGCAATTATAAACTTTTAAAGGTCGGATAAAAAAAACAGGGAAAAGTTTTTGGGGGGGGAACCCATAGGGGCGGGTCTAAACCGCCTAGTTTTTAAAAACTTTTCAGGGTTTCAAATTTCAAAATTTGGCAAAAATAGGGGTTTACGGGAATTAAATACAAATTAAAGAAAATCCTTATTAGGATTTCAGGCCAAATTTTTTTAAAAAACCCAAATTTTTGGGTTTTTTTCCGGGGCTCAGCTCATCGATGGGCCGACCCCAGCGCGGGAGATACATCACTTCTGGAGGCCCCAGCGGGAGATACCCCCATCCTGGAGGCCCCAGCGCGGAAAATACCTCCCATGGCAGGCCCCCAGCGCCGAATACATCCTCATGGGCCCTCCCAGCCCCGGAGATGAACCCTTTTCCATGGGCCTTTAGGCCGGAGAGAGCATACCCTCATGGGCCGGAACCCCAGCCGCGGAAAATTTTGCATGTCCCTGGAGGCCAGCCGCCGGAGAAATCCCCCAGGGGCGCCTGGGGGCCGGCCGCGGAAGTCACTCCCATGGGCGCCTTCCAGCCGCGCGGAGAATACCCTCCATTCATGGAAAGCCCCCACAGCGCGCGGGAGAATCCCCCCCATGGGCCAAAAAAACGAAAAATCCTTATGGCTTAAGCACGGGCCCCGGGAATCTTTTTGAACCGCCAAGTTCCAGCGGGAGATTTCCTTTCCATGGTGCCTGGAGAGCCGCCAGCAGCGGGAATATCCTCTCCATGGTGCCTGGAGAGCCAGCAGCAGCGGAGAATATCCTCTCCATGGTGCCGGGAGACCCGGCCACCCGCGGAGAATATCCTCCCATGGTGCCTGGAGAGCCGGCCAGCAGCGGAGAATTTATCCTCTCCATGGTGCCTGGAGAGCCAGCCAGCAGCGGAGAAATCCTCTCCATGGTCCCTGGAGACGGCCAGCAGCGAGAATATCCTCTCCATGGTAGCCTGGAGAGCCAGCCAGCAGCGGAGAATATCCTCTCCATGGTGCCTGGAGAGCCAGCCAGCAGCGGAGAATATCCTCTCCATGGTGCCTGGAGAGCCAGCCAGCAGCGGAGAATATCCTCTCCATGGTGCCTGGAGGAGGCCAGTCCAGCAGCGGAGAATATCCTCTCCCCCCCTGCAGAGCCACAGGGGAAGCTAAACACCCCTTTGGCCTCTCTCGCCAGGCTGGGCAGAGATGCAGTTGTTTTTTTAAATTTTTCTATAGGTAGGCCTAAAGGTTTTTAAACAAAATAACCCAATCAAAACGGAAAGCTCCTTGAAATAGGTAATATGCCAGGACTATTGGGCCAAAATCAATGATGGCCTTTAGTATAGACATTAGAACAAAAATGAACGTAACTTTTAAGGGATCAGATTTTTAGTTTATAAATACTTTGCTACAATGACAGTTATCTACACACCTCGTTCCTTTCTTTTCGCATGTGCACGTAGTAAGTACACCATAATGCTTTCGGGATAAAAGTTACGTGTCTTTTCAGATTCCACAATGATTCTTTAGTTGTGGACACTACGTCACCGCACTCCTGCTCTTGGTCCTCATCTTTCTGATCACCTTGATTTAGCACCGGTGTGTTTAAATCAGTTTCTTTCTGAAAATATTTAGTGAACTCCATGACAGTAGCTAAAGCAAGGGGCTGTAGCAGCGCACAGGTAGACTACAGATGCATGCTGGGCCGGGCACGCCTGAGCTCCTGAAGTGAGCCCTACTGTAGCAAAGTTGGAGCCGGCGAGAAGCCGACGCTTAACGCTTCGAACACACCGTCTGTTTCATTGCGTTTTGGGACACCAGAAGTACATTCATTCCCAGTGGAACGCTGCGTTTGCCTTGCAGCATTGCGTTGCAGAGGCGGTTGCAGTGCGTTCTATGTGGAGCAATGTTGGATTTATGGAATTTATGCGTCAAACTGTAAGCGTAGACGGGTTGACAGAAATGGTAGCAGAAGGTGAATGTTGATATTTTGTTGCACACATATCTAGATGATGCTGCATACTATTTTTGCGCAATAACACAGTCGGTGTGTTCGAAGCGTTAGCCTTTGGGTATGTCGCTCAGCTCCAGTCTAATTGGGCACGCTACCGCTCCTGGCTCCACGCTGCTAACATACTCTGGTGTGTGTTCACTGATATAGGAACCTACCTCACCATGCAGATGTGGAGAGCAGCATGTGGCATGTCCTGATTCAACAGAGGCCCATGTTTTATTCCATAGGGAATATTTCTTTACATAAATTATCTATCAATAATTTATAAAGGATTTATCTGATTGTGGAGCTGGGAACCTCTCAGTGCAGGTGTGGAGTGTCTGTGTGACGTCCCGATGTGTTTAAATCCTATTGAGTTTACTTACACGTGACATCTCTTAACGTGCTGTGTAGGCTATGACGGTTCCTCTGCTGTGAATGTGATGTTTTTTTTTTTTTTCGCAGATAGAGAGAGATAATATGGTAATCTATGTAGCAGTGACGACTGACTGATGGATAATACCTCTGACAGTTGTTCCCGAGCCAAGGATGAGCAGCGCATGCTTGGAGAAACCCACGTAGTCTTCCAATAATAAGGCTGTGTTATTGATAAATAACGTTTATATGTTGTTTATTTACGCATACACAGAGCTGTCATGGGTAGCCTATTTGCACAAATGCAGCCCTCCATAGTAAGGCATACAGTCCAGCCCTCCATAGTAAGGCATACATTCCATAAGGTGCTGTGAATATCGGCAGAATAATTGAACGTGCTCCCTACCTCCAGCTCCTGGTTGCAACCAAACTGTGTTTTTCCTTATCGTGAAGGGATCTCTCTCTGTCGCCTTTTAGACCGATATCAGAGATGTTTCTTTCCCCGGAAACACGGACAGGTCCGCGGCATTCTGCCGCCGCCCCCAGAACACCGGGCCTCGGTTAGTCAGGCGCCTCTCTCTCAGTGATGGAGGAGAAGGGAGCGAGGTCCTCCTCTCCCCTGCCGCTCCATTTTCAAATAGCCTACACAAGGATTGGTATTCCAGGAACGGAGGGAATACAGTCAGCAGTGTGCCATGTAAAACCTCCGTGTGGCTGGATAAGGCCGACCAGTAACTCCGGCGGGTCTGTCCCTATATGAGGAGCTTGATGCTGCATTTGGTCACCACCGCGGCGGAGGAGGAGTGTTTTCTCTCTCTCTCGCAGGGTGATAACTGTGCATGCATAATCTTCTCTCTCTCTATCTCTCATATCAGCGAGCTATATAGAGCGATCGAGCTCGATATGAGACAGAGAAGATGAGAGAGAGCTTCGCGATATCTCTCGCGCGAACGCCGATGCGAGCTCAGAGCGCTAATCGCGCGAGCTTCGAGACGAGAGCGAGTCTCGCTAGCGCTAGATATAGCGAGAGAGCGAGAGCTAGCTGCTCTCTCGAGACTCTCTCTCTCTCTATCGCTATCTCTCTCTCTCTCTCTCTCTCTCTCTCTCTCTCTCTCTATCTCTCGCGCTCTCTCTCTCTCTCCTCTTCTCTCTCTCTCTCTTCATCGCCGCAAGCAAGGCCACACACGCATCGCTCACTGGACGCGCAGCATTAAATGAGGTCCCAGCCCAGAGAAGGCCGGCCGGCCGGTCTAAATACTGTATCATAATTACACTGGGACACTGCAATGACATGAATAATACATGCTCATATATTATTACATGGTGACATTGATATTTGATATAACCTCCTATATCATAGTCATGGTCCATAAGGAGAGTCCTTGGGGATGTCCCAAATGGCACCCTAGGGTACTGTATAGGGAATAGGATGCTGTTTGGAACGTAGACCCTTGTTTAGTCAGAGGCTGATCCCTGAGGCAGTATGACCTCACCAGGACCCTAACAGGGCTCTCTGCAGGTTACACCTAGCCTGACCCTAACAGGGCTCCCTGCAGGTTACACCTAGCCTGACCCTAACAGGGCTACACCTAGCCTGACCCTAACAGGGCTCCCTGCAGGTTACACCTAGCCTGACCCTAACAGGGCTACACCTAGCCTGACCCTAACAGGGCTCTCTGCAGGTTACACCTAGCCTGACCCTAACAGGGCTCCCTGCAGGTTACACCTAGCCTGACCCTAACAGGGCTCTCTGCAGGTTACACCTAGCCTGACCCTAACAGGGCTACACCTAGCCTGACCCTAACAGGGCTCCCTGCAGGTTACACCTAGCCTGACCCTAACAGGGCTCCCTGCAGGTTACACCTAGCCTGACCCTAACAGGGCTCCCTGCAGGTTACCACCTAGCCTGACCCTAACAGGGCTCTCTGCAGGTTACACCTAGCCTGACCCTAACAGGGCTCCCTGCAGGTTACACCTAGCCTGACCCTAACAGGGCTCCCTGCAGGTTACACCTAGCCTGACCCTAACAGGGCTACACCTAGCCTGACCCTAACAGGGCTCCCTGCAGGTTACACCTAGCCTGACCCTAACAGGGCTACACCTAGCCTGACCCTAACAGGGCTCCCTGCAGGTTACACCTAGCCTGACCCTAACAGGGCTCTCTGCAGGTTACACCTAGCCTGACCCTAACAGGGCTACACCTAGCCTGACCCTAACAGGGCTCTCTGCAGGTTACACCTAGCCTGACCATAACAGGGCTCTCTGCAGGTTACACCTAGCCTGACCCTAACAGGGCTCTCTGCAGGTTACACCTAGCCTGACCCTAACAGGGCTCTCTGCAGGTTACACCTAGCCTGACCTAACAGGGCTCCCTGCAGGTTACACCTAGCCGGACCCTAACAGGGCTCCCTGCAGGTTAAACCTAGCCTGACCCTAACAGGGCTCTCTGCAGGTTACACCTAGCCTGACCCTAACAGGGCTCTCTGCAGGTTACACCTAGCCTGACCCTAACAGGGCTCTCTGCAGGTTACACCTAGCCTGACCCTAACAGGGCTCTCTGCAGGTTACACCTAGCCTGACCCTAACAGGGCTCTCTGCAGGTTACACCTAGCCTGACCCTAACAGGGCTCCCTGAAGGTTACACCTAGCCTGACCCTAACAGGGCTCCCTGCAGGTTACACCTAGCCTGACCCTAACAGGGCTTCCTGCAGGTTACACCTAGCCTGACCCTAACAGGGCTCCCTGCAGGTTACACCTAGCCTGACCCTAACAGGGCTCTCTGCAGGTTACACCTAGCCTGACCCTAACAGGGCTCCCTGCAGGTTACACCTAGCCTGACCCTAACAGGGCTCTCTGCAGGTTACACCTAGCCTGACCCTAACAGGGCTCGCTGCAGGTTACACCTAGCATGACCCTAACAGGGCTCTCTGCAGGTTACACCTAGCCTGACCCTAACAGGGCTCCCTGCAGGTTACACCTAGCATGACCCTAACAGGGCTCTCTGCAGGTTACACCTAGCCTGACCTTAACAGGGCTCCCTGAAGACTCCACAATGAGACAGGGTGCAGGCCAGGCAGCAGGCTGTTAGCCAGCCTGCCAGCCTGCCAGCTTAGTGGAGTCTGCCACTAGCACAGTCAGTGTAGTCAGCTCAGCTTTCCCCATGGAGACCGTGTCTGTGCCTCGATCTAGGTCGGGCAAAACTAAACATGGCGGTGTTCGCCTTAGCAATCTCACTGGAATAAAGATCTCCTCCATTCCTGTCATTATTGAAAGAGATTGTGATAATATCTCACATCTCCAAATAGGGCTACTTAATGTTAGATCCCTCACTTCCAAGGCAGTCATGGTCAATCAACTAATCACTGATCATAATCTTGATGTGATTGGCCTGACTAAAACATGGCTTAAGCCTGATTAATTTCCTGTGTTAAATGAGGCCTCTCCTCCTGGTTACACTAGTGACCACATCCCCCGCGCATCCAGCAAAGGCAGAGGTGTTGTTAACATTTACGATAGCAAATGTAAATGTATCCCCCCCCCCAACAAATGACTGCGTTTTTGTCTTTTGAGCTTCTAGACATGAAATCTATGCAGCCTACTCAATCCCTTTTTATAGCTACTGTTTACAGGCCTCCTGGGCCGTATACAGAGTTCCTCACTGAGTTCCCTGAATTCCTATCGGACCTTGTAGTCATGGCAGATAATTCTAATTTTTGGTGACTTTAATATTCACATGGAAAAGTCCCCAGACCCACTCCAAAAGGCTTTCGGAGCCATCATCGACTCAGTGGGTTCTGTCCAACATGTCTCCGGACCTACTCATTGCCACAGTCATACCCTGGATCTAGTTTTGTCCCGTGGAATAAATATTGTGGATCTAAATGTTTTTCCTCATAACCCTGGACTATCGGACCATCATCTTATTACGTTTGCAATCGCAACAAATAATCTGCTCAGACCCCAACCAAGGATCATCAAAAGCTGTGCTATAAATTCTCAGACAACCCAAAGATTCCTAGATGCCCTTCCAGACTCCCTCCAGCTACTCAAGGACGTCGGAGTACAAAAATCAGTTTACCACCTAACTGAGGATCTACATTTAACCTTGCGTAATACCCTAGATGCAGTCGCACCCCTAAAAACAAAAACAAAAACATTCGTCACAAGAAACTAGCTCCCTGGTATACAGAAAATACCCAAGCCCTGAAGCAAGCCTCCAGAAAATTGGAACGGAAATGGCGCTACACCAAACTGGAAGTTTTCCGACTAGCTTGGAAAGACAGTACCGTGCAATATCGAAGAGCCCTCACTGCTGCTCGATCATCCTATTTTTCCAACCTAATTGAGGAGAATAAGAACCCAAAATGTATTTTTGATACTATTTCAAAGCTAATTAAAAAGCAGCATTCAACAAGAGAGGATGCCTTTCACTTCAGCCGTCATGAATTCATGAACTTCTTCGACGAAAATATCATGATCATTAGAAAGCAAATTACGGACTCCTCTTTGAATCTGCATATTTCTCCAAAACTCAGTTGTCCTGAGTCTGCACAGAACTGCCAGGACCTCGGATGAATGGAGACACTCATATTTTTTTATCCTGTATCTCTTGACACATTCATGAAAGTAGTATATGGAGTCTAAACCTTCCAGCTGCATCCTGGACCCTATTCCAACTAAACTACTGAAAGAGCTACTTCCTGTGCTTGGCCCTCCTATGTTGAACATAATAAACAGCTCCCTATCCACTGGATGTGAACCAAACTCACTAAAAGTGGCAGTAATAAAGCCTCTCTTGAAAAAGCCAAACCTTGACCCAGAAAATGTAAAAAACTAATCAGCCTATATCGAATCTCCCGTTCCTCTCAAACATTTTAGAAAAAGCTGTTACGCAGCAAATCACTGCCTTCCTGAAGACAAATAAGGTATATGAAACGCTTCAGTCTAGTTTTAGACCCCATCATAGCACTGAGACTGCCCTCGTGAATGTGGTAAATTACCTTTTAATGGCGTCAGACCAAGGCTCTGCATCTGTCCTCGTGCTCCAAGACCTTAGTGCTGCTTTTGACACCATCGATCACCACATTCTTTTGGAGAGATTGGAAACCCTAATTGGGCTACACAGACAAGTTCTTGCCTGGTTTAGATCTTATCTGTCTGAAAGATATCAGTTTGTCTCTGTGGATGGTTTGACCTCTGACAAATCAATTGTAAGTTTCGGTGTTCCTCAAGGTTCCGTTTTAGGACCACTATTGTTTTCACTATATATTCTACCTCTTGGTGATGTCATTTGGAAACACAATGTCAACTTTCACTGCTATGTGGACGACACACAGCTGGACATTTTGATGAAGCCCCAAAATGTCCGACCCTGGAAGCCTGTGTTTCAGACATTAGGAAGTGGATGGCGGCATTTAAAACAAATGTTAAACTCTGACAAAACAGAGATGCTAGTTCTAGGTCCCAAGAAACAAAGATCTGCTGTTGGATCTGACAATCTTTCAGTTGTCTCAAATAAAACTATGAAGGACCTCGGCGTTACTCTGGACCCTGATCTCTCTTTTGACAAACGTATCAAGAATATTTCAACGACAGCTTTTTTCCCATCTTCGTAACATTGCAAGAATCAGAAACTCTTTGTCCAAAAATGATGCAGAAAAGCTAATCCATGCTTTTGTCACTTCTAGATTAGACTACTGCAATGCTCTACTCTCCGGCTACCCGGATAAAGCACTAAATACACTTCAGTTAGTGCTAAACACGGCTGCTAGAATCCTGACTAGAACCAAAAAATGTGATCATATTACTTCAGTGCTAGCCTCTCTACACTGGCTTCCTGTTAAGGCTAGGGCTGGCCTCTCTACTGGCTTCCTGTTAAGGCTAGGGCTGGCCTCTCTACTGGCTTCCTGTTAAGGCTAGGGCTGATTTCAAGGTTTTACTGCTAACCTACAAAGCATTACATGGACTTGCTCCTACCCATCTCTCCGATTTGGTCCTGCCGTACATACCTACACGTACGCTACGGTCACAAGACGCAGGCCTCCTTATTGTCCCTAGAATTTCTAAGCAAACAGCTGGAGGAAGGGCTTTCTCCTATAGAGCTCCATTTTTATGGAATGGTCTGCCTATCCATGTGAGAGACGCAGACTCGGTCTCGACCTTTAAGTCTTTACTGAAGACTCACTTCAGTAGGTCCTATGATTGAGTGTAGTCTGGCCCAGGGGTGCAAAGGTGAACGGAAAGGCACTGGAGCGACGAACCGCCCTTGCTGTCTCTGCCTGGCCGGCTCCACTCTCTCCACTGGGATTCTCTGCCTCTGACCTCCTGTTACGGAGTCACTGGCTTGCTGGTGCTTTCCATGCCGTCCCTAGGAGGGGTGCATCACTTGAGTGGGTTGAGTCACTGACGTGATCTTCCTGTCCGGTTTGTTGCCCCCTCGGGCTCGTGCGGTGGAGGAGATCTTCGTGGGCTATACTCAGCCTTGTCTCAGGGTAGTAGGTTGGTGGTCTGTTGATATCCCTCTGGTGGTGTGGGGGCTGTGCTTTGGCAAAGTGGGTGGGGTTATATCCTACCTGATTGGCCCTGTCCAGGGGTATCGTCAGACGGGGCCACAGTGTCCCCCGACCCCCCCCCCCCCCCGTCTCAGCCTCCAGTGTCTATTCTGCAATAGTCTATGTGCCAGGGGGGTCAGTCTGTTATATCTGGTGTAATTCTCCTGTCTTATCTGGTGTCCTGTGTGAATTTAAGTATGCTCCCTCTAATTCTCTCTCTCTCCCTCTCTCCCTCCCCTCCCGGAGGATCTGAGCCCTAGGACCATGCCTCAGGACTACCTGGCCTGATGACTCCTGGCTGTCCCCAGTCCACCTGGTCCTCTCTCCCTCCCCTCCCGGAGGATCTGAGCCCTAGGACCATGCCTCAGGACTACCTGGCCTGATGACTCCTTGCTGTCCCCAGTCCACCTGGTCGTGCTGCTGCTCCAGTTTCCACTCTTCTGCCTGCAGCTATGGAACCCTGACCTGTTCACCGGACGTGCTACCTTGTCCCAGACCTGCTGTTTTCAACTCTCTCTCTACCACACCTGCTATTTCAACCTCTAAATGCCCGGCTATGAAAAGCCAAGTGACATTTACTCCTGATGTACTGACCTGTTGCAACCACTACAACCACTGTGATTATTATTTGACCCTGCTGGTCATCTATGAACGTTTGAACATCTTGGAGAAAAATCTGGCCTTAATGGCCATGTACTGTTATAATCTCCACCCGGCACAGCCAGAAAGGGACTGGCCACCCCTCAGAGCCTGGTTCCTCTCTACCCAGTACAGCCAGAAGGGGACTGGCCACCCCTCTGAGCCTGGTTCCTCTCTACCCAGTACAGCCAGAAGGGGACTGGCCCCCCCTCTGAGCCTGGTTCCTCTCTAGGTTTCTTCCTAGGTTCCGGCCTTTCTAGGGAGTTTTTCCTAGCCACCGTGATGCTACATCTGCATCGCTTGCTGTTTGGGGTTTTAGGCTGGGTTTCTGTATAGCACTTTGTGACATCTGCTGATGTAAAAAGGCTTCATAAATACAATTTGATTGATTAATTGATTGATTGATTGACCTAGCCTGACCCTCCCAGCTCTCAATAGAACCCTCTCACCATTACTTAAACCTGTAAGAGGTCTGTTTCTCCTTTTCCTGATGACACCTAGTGGTTATCATGGATACTACAACATGTCTGACACTGTTTCTCCTTTTCCTGATGACACCTAGTGGTTATCATGGATACTACAACATGTCTGACACTGTTTCTCCTTTTCCTGATGACACCTAGTGGTTATCATGGATACTACAACATGTCTGACACTGTTTCTCCTTTTCCTGATGACACCTAGTGGTTATCATGGATACTACAACATGTCTGACCGGTTTCTCCTTTTCCTGAGGACACCTAGTGGTTATCATGGATACTACAAACATGTCTGGACACTGTTTCTCCTTTTCCTGATGACACCTAGTGGTTTATCATGGATACTACAACATGTCTGACACTGGTTTCTCCCTTTTCCTGATGACACCTAGTGGTTATCATGGATACTAAAAACATGTCTGACACTGTTTCTCCTTTTCCTGATGACACCTAGTGGTTACATGGATACTACAACATGTCTGACACTGTTTCTCCTTTTCCTGATGACACCTAGTGGTTATCATGGATACTACAACATGTCTGAACTGTTTTCTCCTTTTCCTGATGACACCTAGTGGTTATCATGGATACTACAACATGTCTGACACTGTTTCTTCTCTCCTTTTCCTGATGACACCTAGTGGTTATCATGGATACTACAACATGTCTGACACTGTTTCTCCTTTTCCTGATGACACCTAGTGGTTATCATGGATACCTAACAACATGTCTGACACTGTTTCTCCTTTTCCTGATGACACCTAGTGGTTATCATGGATACTACAACATGTCTGACACTGTTTCTCCTTTTCCTGATGACACCTAGTGGTTATCATGGATACTACAACATGTCTGACACTGTTTCTCCTTTTCCTGATGACACCTAGTGGTTATCATGGATACTACAACATGTCTGACACTGTTTCTCCTTTTCCTGATGACACCTAGTGGTTATCATGGATACTACAACATGTCTGACACTGTTTCTCCTTTTCCTGATGACACCTAGTGGTTATCATGGATACTACAACATGTCTGACACTGTTTCTTCCTTTTCCTGATGACACCTAGTGGTTATCATGGATACTACAACATGTCTGACACTGTTTTCTCCTTTTCCTGATGACACCTAGTGGTTATCATGGATACTACAACATGTCTGACACTGTTTCTCCTTTTCCTGATGACACCTAGTGGTTATCATGGATACTACAACATGTCTGACACTGTTTCTCCTTTTCCTGATGACACCTAGTGGTTATCATGGATACTACAACATGTCTGACACTGTTTCTCCTTTTCCTGATGACACCTAGTGGTTATCATGGATACTACAACATGTCTGACACTGTTTTCTCCTTTTTCCTGATGACACCTAGTGGTTATCATGGATACTACAACATGTCTGACACTGTTTCTCTTTTTTCCTGATGACACCTAGTGGTTATCATGGATACTACAACATGTAGACACTGTTTCTCCTTTTCCTGATGACACCTAGTGGTTATCATGGATACTACAACATGGTCTGACACTGTTCTCCTTTTCCTGATGACACCTAGTGGTTATCATGGATACTAACAACATGTCTGACACTGTTTCTCCTTTTCCTGAGACACCTAGTGGTTATCATGGATATACAACATGTTGACACTGTTTTCTCCTTTTCCTGATGACACTAGTGGTTATCATGAGATACTACTACACAACATGTCTGACACTGTTTCTCCTTTTCCTGATGACACCTAGTGGTATCAGGATACTAAACATGTCTGACCTGTTTTCTCCTTTTCTGAGACACTAGTGGTATCAGGATATACAACAGCTGACATGTTTCTACTTTTCTGATGACACATAGTGGTTACATGGATACTACACTTCTGACATGTTTCTCCTTTTCCTGATGACACTAGTGTTATCATGGATACTAAACAGTCTGACACTGTTTCTCCTTTTCCTGTGACAAACTAGTGGTGTATCATGGATTACTACAAATGTCTGACACTGTTTCTCTTTTCTGATGACCACCTGGGTTATCATTTATACTACAAAATGGGTTGACACTTTTCTCCTTTTCCCGAGACACCTAGTGGTTATCATGGATACTACAACATGTCTGACACTGTTTCTCCTTTTCCTGATGACACCTAGTGTTTCATGAACTACAATGTCGACATGTTTCCTTTTCTGAGACCTAGTGGTCATGGATACTACAACATGTCTGACATGTCAAACCAAATAAAATCCCATTCTATTATAGGGTTAGGGTATTCCTGTACATCTCTAGTGCAGGTCATTCTCACGTCAGAGTTAATGTGAAACCTACCATGCAGCAGTTAGATATAATAGAGTATTTGAACTCTGCCTTGAAATAACGCAGTAGCTGTTGTTATTGTAAAGCCTATTCATGTCTCACTTAGTTGGAGGCGCAAAGACTTAATGATCGCCATAGTAACAAATTATGACGACGGCGATTGTTTTAAAATACCTTTCCAGCTCGAGGAAATATATTTTAAGGCTGACAACAAGGTAGAGAGAACCAATTGGGCTGGTGAACGAATCAAAAGGCAGCACCATGGGGGCTGGTGAATGAATACACCTCACAATCATCACCTGTAGTTTGTGAATATTCACCTGTCAATTAAGAGCTGTCACAATACTGAAAGGTGTACTGAAATCATTGGTACCTTTAGGTAAAACAGAGGTGTAATATATAGTTAAGGGAATAAGCACCATGCAGTTGAAGTCGGAAGTTTACGTACACCTTAGCCAAATACATTTAAACTAAGTTTTTCACAATTCCTGACATTTAATCCTAGTAAAAATTCCCCGTCTTAGGTCAGTTAGGATCATCACTTTATTTTAAGAATGTGAAATGTCAGAATAATAGTAGAGAGAATGATTTATTTCAGCTTTTATTTATTTCATCACATTCCCAGTGGGTCTGAAGTTTACATACACTTAATTAGTATTTGGTAGCATTGCCTTTAAATTGTTTAACTTGGGTCAAACGTTTCGGGTAGCCTTCCACAAGCTTCCCACAATAAGTTGGGTGAATTTTGGCACATTCCTCCTGACAGAGCTGGTATAACTGAGTCAGGTTTGTAGGCCTCCTTGCTCGCACACGCTTTTTCAGTTCTGCTCACATATTTTCTATAGGATTGAGGTCAAGGCTTTGTGATGGCCACTCCAATACCTTGACTTTGTTGTCCTTAAGCCATTTTGGCACAAATTTGGAAGTATCCTTGGGGTCATTGTCCATTTGGAAGACCCATTTGTGACCAAGCTTTAACTTCCAGACTGATGTCTTGAGATGTTGCTTCAATATATCCACATAATTTTCCTTCCTCATGATGCCATCTATTTTGTGAAGTGCAACAGACCCTCCTGCAGCAAAGCACCCCCACAGCATGATGCTGCCACCCCCGTGCTTCACGGTTAGGATGGTGTTCTTCGGCTTGCAAGCCACGATCTTTGTCCCCATGTGCAGTTGCAAACCGTAGTCTGGCTTTTTTATGGCGGTTTTGGAGCAGTGGCTTCTTCCTTGCTGAGCTGCCTTTCAGGTTATGTCGATATAGGACTCGTTTTACTATGGATATAGATACTTTTGTACCTGTTTCCTCCAGCATCTTCACAAGGTCCTTTGCTGTTGTTCTGGGATTGATTTGCACTTTTCGCACCAAAGTACGTTCATCTCTAGGAGACAGAACGCGTCTCCTTCCTGAGCGGTATGACGGCTGCGTGGTCCCATGGTGTTTATACTCGCGTACTATTGTTTGTACAGATGAATGTGGTACCTTCAGGCGTTTGGAAATTGCTCCCAAGGATGAACCAGACTTGTGGAGGTCTACAATTTTTCTTTCTGAGGTCTTGGCTGATTTCTTTTGATTTTCCCATGATGTCAAGCAAAGAGGCACTGAGTTTGAAGGTAGGCCTTGAAATACATCCGCAGGTACACCTCCAATTGACTCAAATGATGTCAATTAACCTATCAGAAGCTTCTAAAGCCATGACATCATTTTCTGGAATTTTCCAAGCTGTTTAAAGGCACAGTCAACTTAGTGTATGTAAACTTCTGACCCACTGGAATTGTGATACAGTGAATTATAAGTGAAATAATCTGTCTGTAAACAATTGTTGGAAAAATGACTTGTGTCATGCACAAAGTAGATGTCCTAACCGACTTGCCAAAACTATAGTTTGTTAACAAGACATTTGTGGAGTGGTTGAAAAAACGAGTTTTAATGACTCCAACCTAAGTGTATGTAAACTTCCGACTTAAACTGTACATACAACCACCAGTTGGCACCATGTACAGTGAGGGGAAAAAAGTATTTGATCCCCTGCTGATTTTGTACGTTTGCCCACTGACAAAGAAATGATCAGTCTATAATTTTAATGGTAGGTTTATTTGAACAGTGAGAGACAGAATAACAACAACAAAATCCTGAAAAACGCATGTCAAAAATGTTATAAATTGATTTGCATTTTAATGAGGGAAATAAGTATTTGACCCCCTCTCAATCAGAAAGATTTCTGGCTTCCAGGTGTCTTTTATACAGGTAACGAGCTGAGATTAGGAGCACACTCTTAAAGGGAGTGCTCCTAATCTCAATTTGTTACCTGTATAAAAGACACCTGTCCACAGAAGCAATCAATCAATCAGATTCCAAACTCTCCACCATGGCCAAGACCAAAGAGCTCTCCAAGGATGTCAGGGACAAGATTGTAGACCTACACAAGGCTGGAATGGGCTACAAGACCATTGTCAAGCAGCTTGGTGAGAAGGTGACAACAGTTGGTGCAATTATTCGCAAATGGAAGAAACACAAAAGACTTGTCAATCTCCCTCGGCCTGGGGCTCCATGCAAAATCTCACCTCGTGGAGTTGCAATGATCATGAGAACGGTGAGGAATCAGCTCAGAACTACACGGGAGGATCTTGTCAATGATCTCAAGGCAGCTGGGACCATAGTCACGAAAACAATTGGTAACACACTACGCCGTGAAGGACTGAAATCCTGCAGCGCCCGCAAGGTCCCCCTGCTCAAGAAAGCACATACAGGCCCGTCTGAAGTTTGCCAATGAACATCTGAATGTTTCAGAGGAGAACTGGGTTAAAGTGTTGTGGTCAGATGAGACCAAAATGGAGCTCTTTGGCATCAACTCAACTCGCCGTGTTTGGAGGAGGAGGAATGCTGCCTATGACCCCAAGAACACCATCCCCACCGTCAAACATGGAGGTGGAAACATTATGCTTTGGGGGACTTTTTCTGCTAAGGGGACAGGACAACTTCACCGCATCAAAGGGATGATGGACGGGGCCATGTCCCGTCAAATCGTGGGTGAGAACCTCCTTCCCTCAGCCAGGGCATTGAAAATGGGTCGTGGATGGGTATTCCAGCATGACAATGACCCAAAACACACAGCCAAGGCAACAAAGGAATGGCTCAAGAAGAAGCACATTAAGGTCCTGGAGTGGCCTAGCCAGTCTCCAGACCTTAATCCCATAGAAAATCTGTGGAGGGAGCTGAAGGTTCGAGTTGCCAAACGTCAGCCTCAAAACCTTAATGACTTGGAGAAGATCTGCAAAGAGGAGTGGGACAAAATCCCTCCTGAGATGTGTGCAAACCTGGTGGCCAACTACAAGAAACGTCTGACCTCTGTGATTGCCAACAAGGGTTTTGCCACCAAGTACTAAGTCATGTTTTGCAGAGGGGTCAAATACTTATTTCCCTCATTAAAATGCAAATCAATTTATAAAATTTTTACATGGCACCATATACACATATATACAACCACCAGTTGGCACCATATATACAACCACCAGTTGGCACCATATATACAACCACCAGTTGGCACCATATATACAACCACCAGTTAGCACCATATATACAACCCCCAATTGGCACCATATATACAACCCCCAATTGGCACCATATATACAACCACCAGTTGGCACCATATATACAGCCACCAGTTGGCACCATATATACAGCCACCAGTTGGCACCATATATACAGCCACCAGTTGGCACCATATATACAACCACCAGTTGGCACCATATATACAGCCACCAGTTGGCACCATATATACAGCCACCAGTTGGCACCATATATACAGCCACCAGTTGGCACCATATATACAGCCACCAGTTGGCACCATATATACAGCCACCAGTTGGCACCAGTTGGCACCATATATACAGCCACCAGTTGGCACCATATATACAGCCACCAGTGGGCACCATATATACAGCCACCAGTTGGCACCTATATACAGCCACCAGTTGGCACCATATATACAGCCACCAGTTGGCACCATATAACAGCCACCAGTTGGCACCATATATACAGCCACCAGTTGGCACCATATATACAGCCACCAGTGGCACCATATATACAACCACCAGTTGGCACCATATATACAGCCACCAGGTTGGCACCATATATACAACCACCAGGCCCTATACCGCCACCGTTGGCACCATATATACAACCACCAGTTGGCACCATATATACAACCACCAGTTGGCACCATATATACAACCACCAGTTGGCACCATTATACAGCCACCAGTTGGCACCATATATACAGCCACCAGTTGGCACCATATATACAGCCACCAGTTGGCACCATATATACAGCCACCAGTTGGCACCCATATATACAGCCACCAGTTGGCACCATATATACAGCCACCAGTTGGCACCATATATACAGCCACCAGTTGGCACCATATATACAAGCCACCAGTTGGCACCATATATACAAGCCACCAGTTGGCACCATATATACAGCCACCAGTTGGCACCATATATACAACCACCAGTTGGCACCATATATACAGCCACCAGTTGGCACCATATATACAGCCACCAGTTGGCACCATATATACAGCCACCAGTTGGCACCATATATACAGCCACCAGTTGGCACCATATATACAGCCACCAGTTGGCACCATATATACAGCCACCAGTTGGCACCATATATACAACCACCAGTTGGCACCATATATACAGCCACCAGTTGGCACCAATATACAAGCCACCAGTTGGCACCATATATACAGCCACCAGTTGGCACCATATATACAGCCACCAGTTGGCACCATATATACAGCCACCAGTTGGCACCATATATACAACCACCAGTTGGCACCATATATACACCACCAGTTGGCACCATATATACAGCCACCAGTTGGCACCATATATACAACCACCAGTTGGCACCATATATACAACCACCAGTTGGCACCATATATACAACCACCAGTTGGCACCATATATACAACCACCAGTTGGCACCATATATACAACCACCAGTTGGCACCATATATACAACCACCAGTTGGCACCATATATACAGCCACCAGTTGGCACCATATATACAACCACCAGTTGGCACCATATATACAGCCACCAGTTGGCACCATATATACAGCCACCAGTTGGCACCATATATACAGCCACCAGTTGGCACCATATATACAGCCACCAGTTGGCACCATATATACAGCCACCAGTTGGCACCATATATACAACCACCAGTTGGCACCATATATACAGCCACCAGTTGGCACCATATATACAACCACCAGTTGGCACCATATATACAGCCACCAGTTGGCACCATATATACAGCCACCAGTTGGCACCATATATACAGCCACCAGTTGGCACCATATAATACAGCCACCAGTTGGCACCATATATACAGCCACCAGTTGGCACCATATATACAGCCACCAGTTGGCACCATATATACAACCACCAGTTGGCACCATATATATACAACCACCAGTTGGCACCATATATACAACCACCAGTTGGCACCATATATACAGCCACCAGTTGGCACCATATATACAGCCACCAGTTGGCACCATATATACAGCCACCAGTTGGCACCATATATACAGCCACCATTGGCACCATTAGCCAAATCAACACATGGCTACTAGGCCAAGGAAGGACTGGATGAGGAGGTTTTCTATAGGACTGGCTGGTTTATGAGGAGGTTTTCTATAGGACTGGCTGGTTTATAAGGAGGTTTTCTATAGGACTGGCTGGTTTATGAGGAGGTTTTCTATAGGACTGGCTGGTTTATGAGGAGGTTTTCTATAGGACTGGCTGGTTTATGAGGAGGTTTTCTATAGGACTGGCTGGTTTATGAGGAGGTTTTCTATAGGACTGGCTGGTTTATGAGGAGGTTTTCTATAGGACTGGCTGGTTTATGAGGAGGTTTTCTATAGGACTGGCTGGTTTATGAGGAGGTTTTCTATAGGACTGGCTGGTTTATGAGGAGGTTTTCTATAGGACTGGCTGGTTTATGAGGAGGTTTTCTATAGGACTGGCTGGTTTATGAGGAGGTTTTCTATAGGACTGGCTGGTTTATGAGGAGGTTTTCTATAGGACTGGCTGGTTTATGAGGAGGTTTTATCATAACCCAGCCATACTGGCACCCCATGGGAATCGAACCCACAACCCTGGCGTTGCAAACGCCATGCTCTACCAACTGAGCTACATCCCTGCCGGCCATTCCCTCCCCTACACTGGACGACGCTGGGCCAATTGTGCGCCGCCCCATGGGTCTCCCGGTCACGGCCGGCTACGACAGAGCCTGGATTCGAACCAGGATCTCTAGTGGCACAGCCTTAGACCACTGCGCCACTCGGGAGATACTCACTCACAGTTGAACACAGGAACGAACACAAATGTCCCATTCCACTGCTTAGACGTTGCATGCATCAACCAATGGTTGCGCATCACGTCATCGACTGACAGATTGCTATAACATACACTACATATACAAAAGTATGTGGACACCATTTCAAATTAGTGGATTCGGCTATTTCAGCCACACCCGTTGCTGACAGGTTTATTAAATCGAGCACACAGCCACACAATCTTCATAGACAAACATTGGCAGTAGAATGGCCTTACTGAAGAAGAGATCAGTGACTTTCAACGTCATAGGATGTTTGTCAAATGTCTGCCCTGCTAGAGCTGCCCCGGTCAACTGTAAGTGCTGTTATTGTGAAATGGAAAAGGCTAGGAGCAACAACGGCTCAGCCGCGAAGTGGTAGGCCACACAAGCTCACAGAACGGGACCGCCAAGTGCTGAAGCGCGTAAGAATCATCTGTCCTCGGTTGCAACACTCACTACCGAGTTCCAAACTGCCTCTGGAAGCAACGTCAGCACAATAACTGTTCATTGGGAGCTTCATGAAATGGGTTTCCATGGCCGAGCAGCCGCAAACAAGCCTAAGATCACCATGCGCAATGCCAAGCATCGGCTTGAGTAGCGTAAAGCTCTCCGCCATTGGACTCTGGAGCAGTGGAAACGCGTTCTCTGGAGTGATGAATCACACTTCACCATCTGGAAGTTCGACAGACGAATCTGGGTTTGGCAGATGCCAGAACGCTACTTTCCCAAATGCATAGTGCCAACTGTAAAGTTTGGTGGAGGAGGCATAATCGTATTTTTCATGGTTCGGGCTAAGCCCCTTAGTTCCAGTGAAGGGAAATCTTCACGCTACAGCATACAATGACATTCTAGACGATTCTGTGCTTCCAACTATGTGGATTAAGAACACATTAGGAAAACATCGACATAAATGGTGCATGAATCATCAAGTAGTGATCAGTAGTAGCCAGGAGACTATGGGGAGAACATGAACTATAAACTGAGGAGACTGCCAACACGGAACTAGAACTATAAACTGAGGAGACTGCCAACACAGAACTAGAACTATAAACTGAGGAGACTGCCAACACAGAACTAGAGCTATAAACTGAGGAGACTGCCAACACAGAACTAGAGCTATAAACTGAGGAGACTGCCAACACAGAACTAGAACTATAAACTGAGGAGACTGCAAACACAGAACTAGAACTATAAACTGAGGAGACTGCCAACACAGAACTAGAACTATAAACTGAGGAGACTGCCAACACAGAACTAGAACTATAAACTGAGGAGACTGCCAACACAGAACTAGAACTATAAACTGAGGAGACTGCCAACACAGAACTAGAACTATAAACTGAGGAGACTGCCAACACAGAACTAGAGCTATAAACTGAGGAGACTGCCAACACAGAACTAGAGCTATAAACTGAGGAGACTGCCAACACAGAACTAGAACTATAAACTGAGGAGACTGCCAACACAGAACTAGAACTATAAACTGAGGAGACTGCCAACACAGAACTAGACATAACTGAGGAGACTGCCACCAGAACTAGAACTAAAACTGAGGAGACTGCCAACACAGAACTAGAACTATAAACTGAGGAGACTGCCAACACAGAACTAGAACTATAAACTGAGGAGACTGCCACACAGAACTAGAACTATAAACTGAGGAGACTGCCAACACAGAACTAGAACTATAAACTGAGGAGACTGCCAACACAGAACTAGAACTATAAACTGAGGAGACTGCCAACACAGAACTAGAACTATAAACTGAGGAGACTGCCAACACAGAACTAGAACTATAAACTGAGGAGACTGCCAACACAGAACTAGAACTATAAACTGAGGAGACTGCCAACACAGAACTAGAACTATAAACTGAGGAGACTGCCAACACAGAACTAGAACTATAAACTGAGGAGACTGCCAACACAGAACTAGAACTATAAACTGAGGAGACTGCCAACACAGAACTAGAACTATAAACTGAGGAGACTGCCAACACAGAACTAGAACTATAAACTGAGGAGACTGCCAACACAGAACTAGAACTATAAACTGAGGAGCAACACAGAATGACTATAAACTGAGGAGACTGCCAACACAGAACTAGAACTATAAACTGAGGAGACTGCCAACACAGAACTAGAACTATAAACTGAGGAGACTGCCAACACAGAACTAGAACTATAAACTGAGGAGACTGCCAACACAGAACTAGAACTACAACTGAGGAGACTGCCAACACAGAACTAGAACTATAAACTGAGGAGACTGCCAACACAGAACTAGAACTATAAACTGAGGAGACTGCCAACACAGAACTAGAACTATAAACTGAGGAGACTGCCAACACAGAACTAGAACTATAAACTGAGGAAACTGCCAACACAGAACTAGAACTATAAACTGAGGAGACTGCCAACACAGAACTAGAACTATAAACTGAGGAGGCTGCCAACACAGAACTAGAACTATAAACTGAGGAGACTGCCAACACAGAACTAGAACTATAAACTGAGGAGACTGCCAACACAGAACTAGAATTATAAACTGAGGAGACTGCCAACACAGAACTAGAACTACAAACTGAGGAGACTGCCAACACAGAACTAGAACTACAAACTGAGGAGACTGCCAACACAGAACTAGAACTATAAACTGAGGAGACTGCCAACACAGAACTAGAACTATAAACTGAGGAGACTGCCAACACAGAACTAGAGCTATAAACTGAGGAGACTGCCAACACATAACTAGAACTATAAACTGAGGAGACTGCCAACACAGAACTAGAACTATAAACTGAGGAGACTGCCAACACAGAACTAGAACTATAAACTGAGGAGACTGCCAACACAGAACTAGAACTATAAACTGAGGAGACTGCCAACACAGAACTAGAACTATAAACTGAGGAGACTGCCAACACAGAACTAGAACTATAAACTGAGGAGACTGCCAACACAGAACTAGAAACTATAAACTGAGGAGTCTGCCAACACAGAACTAGAACTATAAACTGAGGAGACTGCCAACACAGAACTAGAGCTATAAACTGAGGAGACTGCCAACACAGAACTAGAACTATAAACTGAGGAGACTGCCAACACAGAACTAGAACAAATTAGCAATAGCATTTAGCATAAACAGAGGGCATGGATATAAGGATGAACATTTCGCAAAGTTAAGGCAGCATTATGTATACATTATTTAGGACTTACATTTCTCCAAACAGTATAACAAGAAAGGGCACTTACTTTATCATATAAGGCACAATGGTAAGGAGGAAGGATAGGGCCGGCGGATGGCATCACCAAGTAAACTAGACTAGACTGAGACACCAGGTGGGTGATTCCTCTCTAATCAGGGACTGGTTTAGACCTGGGACACCAGGTGGGTGATTCCCCTCTAATCAGGGACTGATTTAGACCTGGGACACCAGGTGGGTGATTCCCCTCTAATCAGGTTATTAAGTAGAACAGAAAAGCAGCAGACCTCGTAAGGTCAGAGTTGAATACTCACATGGTCTCTCCTATCATTGCTACGCAGACGACACACAATTAATTTTCTCCTTTCCCCCTTCTGATAACCAAGTGGCGAATCGCATCTCTGCATGTCTGGCAGACATATCAGTGTGGATGTCGGATCACCACCTCAAGCTGAACCTCAGCAAGACGGAGCTGCTCTTCCTCCCTGGGCTGCCCGCTCCATGATTGATAACTCCATTGTGTCCTCCTCCCAGAGTGCAAAGAACCTTGGCGTGACCCTGGACAACACCCTGTCGTTCTCTGCTAACATCAAAGCGGTGACCCGATCCTGCAGGTTCATGCTCTACAACATTCGGAGAGTACGACCCTACCTTACACAGGAAGCGGCACAGGTCCTAATCCAGGCACTTGTCATCTCCCGTCTGGATTACTGCAACTCGCTGTTGGCTGGGCTCCCTGCCTGTGCCATTAAACCCCTACAACTCATCCAGAATGCCGCAGCCCGTCTGGTGTTCAACCTTCCCAAGTTCTCTCATGTCACCCCGCTCCTCCGCACACTCCACTGGCTTCCAGTTGAGGCTCGCATCTACTACAAGACCATGGTGCTTGCCTATGGAGCTGTTAGGGGAACGGCACCTCCTTACCTTCAGGCTCTGATCAGACCCTACACCCAAACGAGGGCATTGCGTTCATCCACCTCTGGCCTGCTAGCTCCCCTACCTCTGCGGAAGCACAGTTCCCGCTCAGCCCAGTCAAAACTGTTCGCTGCTCTGGCACCCCAATGGTGGAACAAGCTCCCTCACGAAGCCAGGACAGCGGAGTCACTGACCATCTTCCGGAGACACTTGAAACCCCACCTCTTTAAGGGACACCTGGAATAGTATAACAGTAATCCTTCCCCCCCCCCCCCCCCCCCCCCCATTAAAATAAAAAGTGGTTGTCCCACTTGCTATCATAAGTTGAATGCACCAATTTGTAAGTGGCTCTGGATAAGAGCGTCTGCTAAATGACGTAAAGGTAAATGTAATATCCCTGCTCTATAATAATAATAATAATTATTATTATTATTATATGGTGATGAGCTAGATCCCCCAATGATCCCCCAGCAGGGTACAGGAGGGGTTAAGGTTAGTGGCGGTAGGGGGCACAAACCTCAGCCTGACCTTTCACCTCACAGAGAGGAGTTCATTCAGGGACAAAACGTTGGTGGCATGATGTCACCTGACCAAACTGACTGATTAAAATAACAGACATCTTTCAAGGGTGGCCGACAGAAATCCCACGTTGACCCAAATGGTCTTGAATGATCAGTCACACACTGACAGCATTAAGAAAGACCTCACCTTCACCAGACTGACAGATCACAGGACCAATCTACTACAGGCAGCAGAACATCACTGCTCTTTATTCAGGTTTTCACACAAAAAGCCCATCTTCTTTCTCCAGTGCTTTTATATAATTATACATATTCCATTACTCTACCAAACTGTACATGACATCATGCAACATGGGCACCGATCTGACCAATAGGCTCTAAATGTAAATGTAAAGTTAATACTCAGTCATGGTCTTAGTCATATACAACATGATGTCTTGTTCGTGGTTTGGGCTGAGCTGATTGGCAGATGAACGCTGCCTCTCTGTAGACATCAGCCAACGGCAGACAGCCTTTCCTTCTCAGTCTCCTCTTCGGCCACCAATCGCCTTCTCGGGGGGAGGGGCAGCCAGCCGGGGGTGGGTTACAGGGTTTGGCGTGGCAGGGGTGAGATGGAGAGAGGTGTAGGTGTACCCTCCCCTGAGAGAGTGCAGACTGTCAGTGAGTGAAGGAAGGAGGGAGGAGTAGTGGTCCTCTGTAGCTCAGCTGGTAGAGCACGGCGCTTGTAACGCCAAGGTTCGATCCCCGGGACCACCCATACACAAAAAATGTATGCACGCATGACTGTAAGTCGCTTTGGATAAAAGCGTCTGCTAAATGGCATATTTATTTATTTTAAGTATTGAAGCAGGTGGGGAAGAGGAGGTGGCCTCCTGTCCTTGTCTCTCCTCAACAGGAGCAGTTCCCACAGCCCTTGACACTGTTCATGATCTCCTCCTGTAGTTTCTTCCTCTCCTGCTCCTTCTGGCTGAGTCTCTCTGGCTGCAGCTCCACTGGGCTGTTCCTACTGTTCAGTATCTTACTGTTCTGAGTGTTCCACAGGTCAGCGTACAGAGACCCTGGAGTAGCCAGCAGAGAGTGGTGGTCCCCTCGCTCTGCTATCTTCCCCTGGAGGGGAGAGGGGAGACAGAGGGAGAAGGACGGGGGGGGGGACGGGGGGGGGGGGGGAGAGAGAGGACGAGGGGAGAGGGGGGACAGAGAGAGAAGGACGGGGGGGGACAGAGAAAGAGGATTATGCTACTATAAAGTCCAGTTGAGTCACACTAAAGTCCATGTAAAAATGACTTTGACACAAAATGCAGTATTGAATATCTCTCTCTCTCTTCTCTCTCTCTCTCTCTCTCTCTTCTCTCTCTCTCTCTCTCTCTCTCTCTCTCTCTCTCTCTCTCTCTCTCTCTTCTCTCTCTCTCTCTCTCTCTCTTCTCTCTCTCTCTCTCTCTCTCTCTCTCTCTCTCTCTCTCTCTTCTCTCTCTCTCCATCTCTCTTTTGCTCTCTGTCTCTCTCTCCATTTCAAATGTTCATTATTTTATCGTCTCTATAAAGTGTTTTGTAACCAATGTGCAAATAGTTTAACGTTACAACTGTGACTAACCGCATCTGGCTCCAATGGATTGTAACTATCCACGTCTCTAATTTCAGTACAGTTACTCACTCCTTGAAGTTTGCAGTTGTATGCAGTTGTATATATAAAAAAAACCCCAAAAAAACTATTTTGCTCCCAAATATATTTCTTTACCCTTTAGTGTGTCATTTACTGTATTTATACTTGGGATATTGCTTTTCAACAGGAAAAGTTGGGGAAAAAAGCTCCCTCCCTGGAAGAATCACTATGAGAAGGTCTTCTTACCTTGTTGAGTACGATGATCTCGTCTGCGTCTACGATGGTGGACAGTCTGTGAGCGATGAACACGGACGTCCGGTCCTGGACCAGACCCTTCATGGAACTAAGAATGTTCTAGAAGTACACAGAATCACCATGAAGTATTAGAAATAGTTCTAGAACACTCTAGAACACAGAAACATTAAGTATTTGAAATGGTACTAGAATGTTGTAGAGAAACATCAAGTATTAAAAACAGTTCTAGAATGTTCCAGAACAACACATCAAGTATTATAAATAATTTAGTTATATAATACTGTAGAGAAAACACAGGAACATCAAGTATTAGAAATAGTTCTAGAACGCTGTATAGAAACAACACAGGAACATCAAGTATAGATGTGGTTAAGGAGTAAATGGAACACAAACATTCCATTGACCAGATTGGAGCACATTCAACAAACCTGATCTAACAAAGTGGATACTCGTCAAATCCGTCATGAGTTATGTATTGTAACAGGCCCCCAATGTGCTTACTTAAGTCCGATTTGCATATATCTGGCTGTTTTCGCTGCATAACATGTAGAAGTTGTACCTTTTCCGTTTTAGAAGAAGTGACTGCTAAATGCTAACTCCCATTTGTATAAGCTGGTTAGCATTGCTAGCATACAGAAATCGTTGGTGGTAGTCAAAGTCATTTTGAACTGTAATGCGGTTGATTGGTAACAATCGCTGAACATGTGTTATGGTTGACATCTATACAAGCATTACACTCCAATTTTTACCTCAACATAGTATGTTCTGGAATACTACAGCTCAGCATTCAACACCATAGTGCCCTCAAAGCTCATCACTAAGCTAAGGATCCTGGGACTAAACACCTCCCTCTGCAACTGGATCCTGGACTTCCTGACGGGCCGCCCCCAGGTGGTAAGGGTAGGTAACAACACATCTGCCACACTGATCCTCAACACGGGGGCCCCTCAGGGGTGCGTGCTCAGTCCCCTCCTGTACTCTCTGTTCACCCATGACTGCATGGCCAGGCACGACTCCAACACCATCATTAAGTTTGCCGACGACACAACAGTGGTAGGCCTGATCACCGACAACGATGAGACAGCCTATAGGGAGGAGGTCAGAGATCTGGCCGTGTGGTGCCAGGACAACAACCTCTCCCTCAACGTGACCAAGACAAAGGAGATGATTGTGGACTACAGGAAAAAAAAGAGGACTGAGCACGCCCCCATTCTCATCGACGGGGCTGTAGTGGAACAGGTTGAGAGCTTCAAGTTCCTTGGTGTCCACATCACCAACGAACTATCATGGTCCAAACACACCAAGACAGTCGTGAAGAGGGCACGACAAAGCCTATTCCCCCTCAGGAGACTAAAAAGATTTGGCATGGGTCCTCAGATCCTCAAAAAATTCTACAGCTGCACCATCGAGAGCATCCTGACTGGTTGCATCACCGCCTGGTATGGCAACTGCTTGGCCTCTGACCGCAAGGCACTACAGAGGGTAGTGCGTACGGCCCAGTACATCACTGGGGCAAAGCTCCCTGCCATCCAGGACCTCTATACCAGGCGGTTGTCAGAGGAAGGCCCTCAAAATTGTCAAAGACTCCAGTCACCCTAGTCATAGACTGTTCTCTCTGCTACCGCACGGCAAGCGGGTACCGGAGTGCCAAGTCTAGGTCCAAAAGACTTCTCAACAGCTTCTACCCCCAAGCCATAAGACTCCTGAACAGCTAATCATGGCTACCCGGACTATTTGCACTGCCCCCCCACCCCATCCCTTTTACGCTGCTGCTACTCTGTTAAGTATTTATGCATAGTCACTTTAACTCTACCCACATGTACATATTACCTCAACTAGCGGTTGCCCCCGCACATTGACTATGCAACGGTACCCCCCTGTATATATAGCCTCCCTACTGTCACTTTATTCTATTGTATATATAGCCTCCCTACTGTCACTTTATTCTATTGTATATATAGCCTCCCTACTGTCACTTATTTTTACTTCTGCTCTTTTTTTCTCAAACACTTTTTTGTTGTTGTTTTATTCTTACTTTTTTGTTTAAAATAAATGCACTGTTGGTTAAGGGCTGTAAGTAAGCATTTCACTGTAATGTCTGCACCTGTTGTATTCGGCACATGTGACCAATAAAATTTGATTTGATTTGATTTGATTTGAATACATATATAAACAATAATCTAAATGCAGGGTTAATTTTGCTTAGGGGAAAAAGGGGACTCAGGACCCCCAAAGTTTCCAGGCACAAGACCGGAACAAAATTTTCATCATTCTTTTTTTTGGCGGGGCAACCGGAACAAAAATAGTTTTAGAACAGAGAAAAAAAAAGGGAAAATAAGAAAAGAAAGAAAAGGAAGTTTTTAGCGCAACGAACCAAAAGACGGGCGGTTTTAAATAGCCGGTTTTGGGAAAAAACAAAAAAACAAAAAAAGTCAACACAGAAACAAACCAGCAATTTGGTCCTACCCCCCCCAAACCCGGGCCGGAATTCCCTTCCCCATTTAAAAAGCCAAAAAGAAAAAAAAGAAGTAAATAAGGGGCACCTTCAAGGGGGAGCCCAAAACCCCCAAAACTTTGGGCAAAGGGGGTTGGACAAAGGAAAGAGAAACAGGAGATTTAAGGGGGGGACCCCCGGAGGGCCCTAGGCCTTTTCTTTTCAGCAGTGGGGGGTTCTCTTCCCCCCCCTACCAAACGGTTCCCCCCCAAAAACCCCCGACATTGCATCTTCCCCAAAAAGGGACCAGGAATCTCTCCAAAACCAAAACAAAAAAGGGAAAAGTCCCATCTTCCCCCAAAAACCGGGACATTTGGTTTTCGGAAACAAACGACAGGATTTTCCCCCCCACCCCCTTTCCCAAAAAAACAAAACAGAAGGGGTTTCCCTCTGCAGTTTGACCCCGGGCCCCAAAACGAAGTTTGAGTCTTCCCCCAAAAAAAAACCAAAAGCAGTTTAAAACACCCCCCAAACGAACGGGGTTTGAGTCTTGACCCCCCACAAAAAACAGGAAGTCTAAAAGCAAAGGAAAGAGACGAACGGGGGTACTAAGATTTCCCCGGAAAAGGAAGTTTGCGTCTTCCCCGAACAAAACGGGAAAGTCAAATCTCCCCCACCCCAAACAGGCCCTCCCCCCTTTTGACATTTTGGTCCTCTCTCCCGCCCCCTACCGACAGTTGGCCCCCTTCCCCCGACCCCTCCCCTACATTTTGACCCCCCTTCCCCTACCAAAAGTTAGTCCCTTCCCCGACCCCTACCTGAAGTTTGAGCCCCTCCCCCTACCTGACAGTTTGGTCCCCCTCCCCCCGCCCCCTACCTGACATTTTGAGTCCCTCCCCCACCCTACCGACAGTTTGAGTCCCCCTTTTCCCCCCCCGACCCCCCCCTGACTTTTTGAGTCCCCTCCCCCCCCACCCTCCCTGACAGTTGAGTCCCTCTCCCCCCCCCTGACATTTTGGTCCCCCCCCCCCGCCCCCCCCTGAATTTTGAGTCCCTCTCCCCGACCCCTCCAAAAGTTTGAGCCCCTTTCCCCCCCCCCGACGTTTGAGTCCCCTCTCCCCGACCCCTCCCCGAATTTTGAGTCCCTCCCCCCCGACCCCTACTGACATTTTGGCCCCTTCCCCCCCTCTCCCCCTCCCTACCTGACATTTTGGTCTCTCCCCCACCCTACCTGACAGTTGAGCCCCCCCCCGCCCCCTACCTGACATTTTGGTCCCCTCCCCCCGGGGAAACCCCCCCCTACGACAGTTTGGCCCCCTCCCCCCGCCCTCCCTGCAGTTTGGTCCCCTTCCCCGCCCCCTACAGTTGGCCCCCTTCCCGACCCACCGACATTTTTGATCCCCTCTCCCCCCCCACTGACATTTTTGGCCCCCTCCCCCGACCTATGACAGTTTGAGTCCCTTTTCCCCCCGACCCCTACCTGACAGTTGAGTCCCTCTCCCCCCCCACCTGAAGTTTGGCCCCTCCCCCCCCCCCTCCCTGACAGTTTGAGTCCCTCCCTCCCCACTGAATTTTGAGCCCCTCCCCCCGACCCTACCTAAAGTTTGAGCCCCCTCTGCCCCACGAAGTTGGTCCCTCCCCCTACCGACATTTGGTCCCCTCCCCCCCAAACCCTTTTTTGGCCCCCCCCAAGTTTGATTTCCCCTCTCCCCCCCTACTGACATTTTGGGTTTTTCCCCCCCCGACCCCTACCTACATTTTGAGTCCCCTTCCCCCCCTCCCTGCAGTTGGTCCCTCCCCCCGCCCCCTCCCTGCAGTTTGGCCCCTCTCCCCCACCCTCCCGAAGTTTGAGTCCCCTCTCCCCTACCTAAGTTGAGTCCCCTCCCCCCTCCCTGACTTTTGAGTCCCTTTTCCCCGACCCCCTCCCTGACTTTTGAGTCCCCTTTCCCCGACCCCCTTCCCCTGACAGTTTGGTCCCTCTCCCCCCCCCCCCTAGACAGTTTGAGTCCCCTCCCCCCGACCCACCGACATTTTGAGTCCCCTCCCCCCTCCCTGACATTTTGAGTCCCCTCCCCCCCTCCCTGACGTTTGAGCCCCCTCTCCCCCCTACCACATTTTGGTCCCTTCCCCCCCCTCCCGACATTTTGGTCCCCTCTCCTACCTGACAGTTGAGTCCCTTTTCCCCCGCCCCTACTGCAGTTGGTCCCTCTCCCGACCCCTCCCAAATTTTTGAGTCCCCCTCCCCTACTGAATTTTGAGTCCCCTCCCTACCGACAGTTTGGTCCCCCTCCCCCCCCTGACAGTTTGAGCCCCCTTCCCCCCCCCTACCTGACGTTTGAGTCCCCTTCCCTTACCTGACATTTTGGGTCCCTCTCCCCCCCCCCTGACATTTTTGGTCCCCTCTCCCCCCCTGAATTTTGGTTTTGAGGGTCCCCTCCCCCAATAAAGTTTGAGCCCCCCTCCCCCCCCCACCTCCCCTTTTTTAGCCCCTTTACCTGACATTTGGTCCCTCTCCCCCCCCGGGTTTTCCCCCCTTCCCCACCCCTCCCGGTTTGGCCGCCCCCCAATTTCCCCCTCCCTAAAATGAATTTGGGAAACCCGCTTAGACATTTTACCCCCCCTACGAATTTTGAGTCCCCCCCTACCTGCCCGTTGAGTCCCTTCCCTACCGAAGTTTGAGTCCCCTCCCCTCCCTGACTTTTTGATCCCGCCCCGACCCCTATACATTTTGAGTCCCCTTCCCCGACCCCCCTGACAGTTGAGCCCCTCCCCCGGGGCCCCTACCTGACGGGGGCCCCCCCCCGGGTTGGGAGCCCCCTCTCCCGCCCCCTACCTGACTTTTGAGTCCCCTTCCCCTACCTGACAGGGGGGTTTTTAAAAGGGCCCCTTTCCCCCCGACCCCTCCCTGAAGTTTGGTCCCCTCTCCCGACCCCTACCTGACATTTTGAGTTTTCCCCGACCCTATGACAGTTTGAGTCCCCCCCCCCCGACCCCTCCCTGACGTTTGAGTCCCCTTCCCCCCGCCCCCTCCCCTGAAGTTTTGAGCCCTCCCCCGACCCTCCCTGACATTTTAGTCCCTTCCCCCCGCCCCCTACCTGACAGTTTGAGCCCCTCTCCCCGGCCCCCTCCCTGAAGTTTGAGTCCCCTCTCCCCGCCCCCTCCCGGGACGTTTGGCCCCCTCCCCGACCCCCCTGACATTTTTGAGTCCCTCCCCGCCCCCTCCTGACATTTTGAGTCCCCTCTCCCCGACCCCTACTGACGTTTGATCCCCTCTCCCCCAAACCCCTACCTGACTTTTAGTCCCCCCCCCCCGACCCTACCGACAGTTTGGCCCCTCCCCCGCCCTATGACATTTGAGTCCCTTCCCCGCCCCTACCTGACGTTTGAGTCCCCTCCCCTACCTGACGGGTTTGAGTCCCTCCCGACCCCTACC
The DNA here is from genome assembly GCA_902810595.1 of Coregonus sp. 'balchen'. Classification (NCBI taxonomy): domain Eukaryota; kingdom Metazoa; phylum Chordata; class Actinopteri; order Salmoniformes; family Salmonidae; genus Coregonus; species Coregonus sp. 'balchen'. The sequence goes on along the minus strand of LR778255.1, from coordinate 33,749,238 downwards.
TGGGGACCCTTTGACCCCCCCTCCTTTAGCCCCCCCCCCGCCTTTTGGGCTTTGACCCCCCTCCCCGCCCCCTACCTGCATTTTGACCCCCTCCCCCCTACCGACATTTTGAGCCCCTCTCCCCCCCCCTACCTGCATTTGGTCCCCCCCCCATACCTGACATTTGAGCCCCTCCCCCGACCCCTACCTGACGGGTTTTTGAGCCCCCTTCCCGACCCTCCCCTGACAGTTTGGGTTTCCCCCCCCCCTCTCCCCCTACCTGACATTTTGGGCCCCCTTTCCCCCCGACCCCCCCTGACAGTTTGGTCCCCTCCCCCGGGACCCTCCCCTGACAGTTTGAGTCCCCTTCCACTCCCTGACAGTTTGAGCCCCCTTCCCCCCGCCCCCCTACCGCATTTTGACCCCCCTCTCCCCGACCCTCCCTGACGTTGACCCCCCCCCCCCCCGACCCCCTAGAAGTTTGGCCCCCTCTCCCCCCCCCCTCTGACGTTTTGAGTCCCCCTCCCCCCCCTCCCCTGAAGTTTGAGTCCCTCCCCCTCCCTGAATTTTGGCCCCCTTCCGACCCCCCTAATTTTGAGTCCCCTTTTCCCCCCCCTCCCCTGCCAGTTTGAGCCCCTCCCCTCCCTGACAGTTTGATCCTCTCCCGGGCCCCCTCCCGACATTTTGGTCCCTCTCCCCCCCGACTTTTTGGCCCCCTCCCCCGCCCCCCCGACAGTTGAGCCCCCTCCCCCCGGAATTTCCCTTTTCCCCCTGACAGTTGGCCCTTTTCCCCGTCCCCTACCTGCCATTTTGAGTCCCCCTCCCGACCCAACCGACGTTTGAGCCCTTTTCCCCCGCCCTACTGACTTTTTGGGAGCCCCCCTTCCCCGACCCCCCGAAGTTTGAGTCCCTCTCCGCCCCTCCTGCGTTGAGTCCCCTTCCCCCCCCCTACCACGGGCCCCTTTCCCCCTTAATTTTGACCCCTTCCCCCGATCCGGGGGGCGTTTGAGTCCCCTCTCCCCACCTGCAGTTTGAGTCCCCTCCCCGCCCCCTCCCCTGACATTTTGACCCCCTTTTCCCCGACCCCTCCGACGTTTGAGTCCCCTCCCCCCCTCCCCTGACTTTTGAGTCCCTTCCCGCCCCCTACGACATTTTGGTCCCCCCCCCCCGGGTCCCTCCCTGACGTTTATACCCTTTCCGACCCCTCCCTGACAATTTAGCCCTCTCCCCGACCCCCGACTTTTTGATACCTCTCCCGCCCCCTATGACAGTTGAGTCCCCCTCGCCGACGGGTGTCGTACGTGTGGCATTGGGAGGATGGGTGTGTATCCCTGCCAGCGGCCACCGGTAACCCTCTGGCGGGCTTTTGATTTTCCCCGTATAAAGGGTTTTGTAAAAGGGATGGGTTGGGGAAAAGAGCCATGACCCTGGGTAGGGGAGGAGGGGGGGGGGGGGGGAGAGATGCCTTTCAGTCAACTTGGGGAGGGGGAAACTCAGGAGAACAAAATAAATGAGAAACAAATGTTTTTCAATTTTGAGGAAAAAAACCGTGTTTATACGCTCACAGTGCCCCAACTTAAGAGGATAATAAGTTCAATCAAATCAAAGTTATCAAATCAATTTATTTTTACCTGTGGTACCATCCTCGGCCGCCCGGGGGACTGTCCGCCCAACATCCGAGGTTCTTCCCAGGGGTTTTAGATTTTTCCCTTTGGGGCCAAAAAACCGGAACAAAAACGCATTGGTGTTTCCTAAACACAAAAACCCATCACCCTAGGGGCCCTTTCCCTGAAACACAGAACCATTATTCCTATGGTGCTCTTCCTGAAACACAGAACCATTATTCCTATGGTGCTCTTCCTGAAACACAGAACCATAATTCCTATGGTGCTCTTCCTGAAACACAGAACCATAATTCCTATGGTGCTCTTCCTGAAACACATAACCATAATTCCTATGGTGCTCTTCCTGAACACAGAACTAAATTCCTATGGTGCTCTTCCTGAAACACAGAACTATAATTCCTATGGTGCTCTTCCTGAAACACAGAACCATTATTCCTATGGTGCTCTTCCTGAATGTGGAACCAATGTCGGTGACAGACATGGCAGCTCTGCTTCTAGCTCCTACGCAACTTTGCGGTATTTCGTTTTTTTTTGGGTGTTATTTCTAACATTATTAGCCCAGAACAGCTGGAAATAACTTTTGGATATCAGAGCGGCGGTAACGCACCGGCATTCCGACCAGAAATACGACTTTCCGGAATCGGATCCTTTGTTCTTACCCCACAGGGCAACTGAACTTATCCCAGAGGCTGCTCCAAGACGCCGCCGGTGGAGAAGAGGTTATCGGAGTGGACTTCTAGTCCGACTCAGGAGGCGTGCACAACATCCACCGCTTCCGAGCATATTACCCGCTAATGTTCAGTCCCTGGATAATAAAGTAGACGAGCTCAGGGCGAGGATCTCCTTCCAAAGAGACATCAGGGACTGTAACATACTCTGTTTCACAGAATCATGGCTCTCTGCGGATATACTGTCCACGTCCATACAGCCAGCTGGGTTCTCAGTACATCGGGCTGCATCACCGCCTGGTACGGCAACTGCACCGCCCGAACCATTATTACTTTGGGGGGGTAAGAACAGGGGATCAAATACTTTTTTCCTCTCACTGTAAACAGCTGATCCCGAATTAGACCTTAAGCAGGATATGAGCTACTATCTGGAATACTGTGAGTATGTATGTAGACGTGGCCAATCAGACACGTCCAGACCAGGATGAGGAAACTTTGAGAAAGCTACCAGAATTTTCCAACCCTACTGTTGACCAGTGCACTTAATATTACCATTTCCGACAGGTCAAGGCCTTTCTAAACGAGTACCTACCCTGATCCGCTCCCTCCCACGATGGCCACCTTCTTCCCAGCCGGCACCTGGAAGGAGACCCCCTCTAGAACCTTCTGTCCTTCCAGGTACTCAAAGTAGACATCCTCAAACCTGATGGTGGCTTCTTGAGGGGTCACAGAGAGAGGAGGGGCCAGATCTCTCTCCTAGAGTAGAGAGACAGCGTTAGGATAGACTAGTTACTATATACTAACCTCTAACCTCTAACCCTCCTGGGGGGGGGTCACAAGGAGGGCAGGGGCCAGCTCCTTCTCATATAGACAGAGGAGAGACAGAGGAGAGACAGGAGAGGAACTGGACTAGAAGTATAGAACCTAACCCTTAGGAATACTGAGTGCAGCTAGTCAGTAATTGGTGTTCTAGATAGATCAGCACAAGGTGGGCTCTGACCCAAAAGAAGTGCACTACATAGGGAATAGGGTGCAATTAGTGTGTGTTACCTTGATCTTGGTGTCAACACTGAGCAGTGTGAAGAGAGTATCATGTCGATCAGGGCCTGACGCGTCTCTCTGTACACGGTGCCCAGGAAGTTAAGAGGCAGAGAGAGCTGGAACAGCAGACCGTTCACCATCACCAGGTCTCCTACGGTCATAGAGCCTGTCAACAACATCAACAACACACTGTCAAACTTCCACAGGTACTTCAAGGAACTCAAACCAATCACAGCACAGATTAAATGGTTCTCTATCATTCTATTTCTAGACCCTCTCCTCACCTGTCATGATGCCCTTGGTAGGGTTAGGGTTAGACTGACCTGTCATGATGCCCTTGGTAGGATTAGACTGACCTGTCATGATGCCCTTGGTAGGGTTAGGATTAGACTGACCTGTCATGATGCCCTTGGTGGGATTAGCCTGACCTGTCTTTAGGGCCCTTTGGGGTGGGAAAATTTAGACTGCCTGTCTGATCCCCTTTGGGGTTGGGAAATTAAAGACTGCCCTTTCCCAATAAACCCCCCTTTGGGGTAGGGTTGACTGCCCTTTCCATGCCCCCTTTGGGTATTATTGGGGTTAAACTCCTGCCATGTGCCCTTGGGTTAGGGTTAGGGTTAACTGACCTGCCCAAGGGGATGCCCTTGGTAAATTGAATGACCTGTCATTTTTCCCCCTTGGGGGGGTTAAAATTTTCCCGCCCCATGATGCCTTGGTAGGTTTAAGACTGACCTCCCCATGTCCCCTTGGGGGGGTTTGAGGGGACCTGCCCTGAGCCCTTGGTAGGATTAACTGCCCTTTCCCCTGACCCCCTTGGTAGGATTAACTGACCTGTCATGATCCCTTTGGTGGGGTTTTGGGGTTAGACGGACCGTCATGATGCCCTTGGTAGATTGACTGACCTGCCCATGTCCCTTTTGGTGGGATTTGGTTAGACGGGGACCTGTCATGATGCCCTTGGAGGATTAAAACCGACCTGTCTGTTTCCCTTTGGGTTTAGGTTTAGACTTGACCTGTCATGATGCCCTTGGTGGGTTTGGGGGTTAGACTGCCTTTCATGTGCCCTTGGTAGGAATTGGGGGTTTAAGACTGACCTTTTTCCAAATGATCCCCCTTGGTAGGATTAGACTGACCCTGCCCTTGGGCCCTTGGTAGGATTGGGTTTTAGCTGACCTGTAAATGTTCCCTTTGGAAAGGTTTAAACCCTGACCTGCCCTTATCCCCCTTTGTAGGTTTAACCGGACCGCCCTTAGGGCCCTTTGGTAGGGTTAACTGACCGGGGCCCTGAGGCCCCTTTGGGGTTGGGATTAACTGCCCTGCCCAAGGCCCCCCCTTGGTAGGTTGGGGGTTTAAAACTGACCTGTAATGATCCCCTTTGGGGGGGGTTTTTGACTAACTGTCAGGATCCCCTTGGGTTGGGTTTAAACTGACCTGTCATGATGCCCTTGGTAGATTAGCTGACCTGTCATGACCCCTTGGTAGGGTTAGACTGCCTGCCTTTATGCCCTTTGGTAGGATTAGCTGTTCATGATGCCCTTGGTGGTTTGGGTTAGTTTGACCTGTCTAAAGGCCCTTTGTGGTTTAGATTTCCCTGCTTGATCCCCCTTGGTGGGGTTTAGCTGACCTGCAGACCCCCGGGTGGGTTTTAACTGACCTGTCATGATCCCTTGGTGGGGGATTAGACTGACCTGTCATGATCCCCTTGGTAGGATTAGACTGCCCTGTCATGATGCCCTTGGTAGGGTTAGGGTTAGACTGACCCTGTCATAAATGCCCTTGGTGGGGATTGGGTTGATTTGCCCCCGGTCATGATGGCCCTTTGGGGGAGGATTAAAACCTTCCTGCCCATGTCCCCTTTTTGGAAGGTTAGACTGACCTTTCATGTTTCCCTTTGGTAGGATTGCCCGCCCTGTCATGTGCCCTTTTTTAGGGTTGGGACGGGACCGGTCATGATCCCCTTTGGGTAGGTTAGGGTTAGACTGACCGTGTCATGATGCCCTTGGTGGGATTAGACGGGCCCTGTCCTTTATGCCCCTTGGTAGGTTTTAGGGTTAAAAGGGACCCTGCCCATGCCCTTGGAAGGTTTAAGATTTAAACCCTGCCCGTGCCCTTGGTAGGATTAGACTGACCTGCCCTGATGCCCTTGGGGGGGTTTAGACTGCCGGGTCATATGCCCTTGGTGGGATTAAACTACCTGCATGATCCCCTTGGTAGGTTTGGGGTTTTAGACTGACCTTTTCAGGGAATGCCCTTTTGGGTTCCCCTGATTTGCCCGGTTTGCCCTTGGTGGGGGTAGGGGTTAGACGGGACCCCCTTTTGAGGGCCCTTTGGGTTTAAATTGACTCCTGTCATGATGCCCTTGGTGGGAAATTTAGACTGACCTGCCTGATTCCCTTGGGTAGGGTTTGGACTGCCCAAATCATGATGCCCTTGGTAGGGTTAACTGACCGGGTCTTATCCCCCCTTGGAAGGAAAAGACTGCCCGCCCTGACCCCTTTTTTGGTAGGATTAGACTGACCTGCTGGTTGCCCTTGGTAGGTTTAGGGGAAACCTGCCTTCATGTTTCCCTTGGGTAGGATTGGTTTTTGGGACTGACCTTTTCCGGGATGCCCTTGGGTGGTTTGGGTTTGCTGACCTGCCCATGATCCCCTTTGGGTGGGTTTTAACGGGACCTGTCATGATCCCCTTGGAAAATTAGAACTGCCCGGGTCTTTATGCCCGGGGGTAGGAAAAAGACTTGACCCTGTAAAGGGATCCCTTGGTGGGATTAAAAACTAAACCTGTCCATATTCCCTTTGGGAAAGGATTAAAACTCCTTCAAAATCCCCTTGGAAAGGGAATTAGACTGCCTGTCCTTTATCCCCTTGGGTTTGGGGTTTTAAAAGGGGGACCTGTCAGGGTTTTCCCCTTTTTGGGAGGTTTAGACTGACCTTTTCATTTTCCCCTTTGGGGAAGGGTTTTGGGGTTTGTAGCCATAAACCCTTTAAAGTTGGGTTTTAGTTGGGGTTTAAAGGGGGTTAGGGTTTTTTTGGGTTAGACGGGACCTGCATACCCCTTCCTAGCAAAGCCCCATGAAAACCCATTTACCCCAAAACAAAAATGCACTTTGTCCAAATTTTGGAGGGGGGCCCAGGAAGGTGGTCTTCAGGGGAGGACTCGTGGGTTTTCCCAAAAAACCAAATACTTCTCTGCTTCAAATTTTTTTCTCATTTTTTTAAAAAACTGTCAGGGGAAGAATGGTCGGGGTCAGACAAATCGTGTATTTAATGTAAAAGCCCAAACATTTTGAAGTTTCCCAAAACCCGTCTCATTTTGACCAACAATAGGGGGGCTATTTTTTCCCTGTTTCCCCGGGGGTTTTAAAACTTGTCCCAGTAAATTGTCTTTTAATTGGTGGCAGGGGTTGGAGAGAGAGTGGGAGAAAACTTAAAGATGCTGCTTCTACCATTTAGCCTCGGGGGCCCAAAGTCACTACACGGGCCGGGCTAGGGGAATGTCATTTTTGTTCATTTGTAAAAAGGGAAAGGGAACCCCCGGGGAAAATGGGGGAAACGGCACACCTGCGGGAAGGACAAAGATGGAAAAATAATATTTTAAAACAGAAAATATATTATATTTTTAAAATTTAAATTTTGAGCCTAACATTTTATAAAAACTAATTTATATACATTTGGGAGAACAATTATTAACATTTCCTTTTTGCGGGTTTTTTTCCCTATTTAAAAAGGTTTTAGAGGCCCTTGTATTATTTTATGGGTACATTCAACTGGAGAAAGGGAAATCTAAAAAAAAAATTTCCAGAAAATCACTTTGGGAAATTTTTTAAAAAGAAATTTAAATTTGCATTTTTGCATAAAAAGTATTTACCCAAACCAACCTTAAAAATTGGGGCTCCACAGCCCGGGGGTTATTTTTTTCTTTAAAAAGCCCTCCTGTTCTCCAATAAATTCCCTTTTTATTAAGGGAACCTGTTTAAACTCTTTAAACCTGTTAAAAACCCCCCTTCCACAAAATTTAATCAAAGGAAAACCCAACCCCCCAAAATTGCCAAGCCCATGACTGTTTAAGGAAAACCAGGGGATAAAATTTGAAACCCCCCAAAAGGGGCGGGGGGGATACTACAGGAAAATAGGAAAGCAGTTTGTGAAAAGGAAACAATGTTTGGGAAATTTTAGAAAAAGGAAAATTTCAAGTGACGTAAATCCCCCTCGGTCGGGGGCTCCCTGAAAGGTTTTCTAAACCCGTGGGGGCATAAAGGGGGTTCCATGAAAAGAGGGCCCCACCCCAGAATAAAAACGGAGGACCTGGGGGGGGGGGAACCTTTAAAGAGCTTGTCCCCACAGTCTCAAAAAAAAAACCATTGGGAACAACACCCGGCCGTCAGGGATTAAAATCCTGTATCGCCCCCAAGGCCCCCCTTTCCCCGGGCCGGGCGCATTTTCCCTTTTAAATTTTCCAATTTTGGACCATCTGGAATGTCCAAAGGGGGAAAGGGGGGAAAAGGGGTCAGTGGTCTAAATAAAAAAATAAGTTTTTGGGTTCAAAACCCTCCCTCCCCGGGTTTTTTGGGGAAAAAAAAGGTTTTAGTAAAACCCCAAAGAAACCACCCCAAACCGGGGAAGCATTGGGGTGGAAAAAACCATTTTTTGGGGGGGGGCTTTTTTTAAAAAGGGGGACAGGACAACGGGCAACCGTTTTGGGGGGGGAAATGGGGGGGCCCATGTACCCGGCGGGGATTTGGGGCCCCCCCCCAAAACCACCTTTTTTCCCTTTCCCCCAAATTAAGGGGGAAATAAGTTGGGCCCGAAGGGGCCTTTATCAGCCCCCGAACCCGAAAAACACAAAGCCAGGCCCCCTAAAAAAGGGCCCCTTAAAGGACATGGGGGGGGGCCAAAACCCCTCCGGGGAACCCGGGACCCCAAAAAAAATTTTTTTGGGAAGGGAGTTGAAAAAAGGTTTCCCCGGACAAAAACCTTTTTTCCCTAAATTTATCAAACTTAGGGGGAGGGGGCCAAAATTTCCCCCAAAATTTAAACCTTAAAAACTTTAAACTTGGGGATTTTTTTCCCGGTTTTTTTTTTAATTCCTTGTTTTCCAGTTAATTTTCCCTTATGATAAAAAATTCAAATTTAATTTCCTTTTAAAAAACCTCAAAATTTTTTGGTTTTTTTGTTTTCCCCCACTTTTAATGTATATAAAAAATTCATACCTTTTTAACGTTTTTAATGGGTCCCGGGGAAAAAAGTTTTTGTACCAAATTTGTTCTCCCACTTAAAAAATTAATTTTACTTTGGGTAAATTTTTCGGGGGGGGCAAAAAAAGGTAATTTATTCAGCCCCCAAATTTGTAAAATTCCCCCAAAAAATAAGGGGGTTTTAATTGGTTTTCTTTTTTGGGGGAAGGGGGGGAAAAAGGGGGGGGGGGGGGAAAAAAAGGGGGGGGGGAAAAAAAATTGAAATTTTTGTTTTAAATTTTTTTAAATTTGGGGGGGGGGGAAAAATAAAAATTTGGTCAAAAAAAACAAAAGTTTTCCCCCTACTTTTTTTAATACCCTTTGTTGGCAATAAACACGGTCAAACGTTTTCTGTAAGTTTTCAAAGGGGGTTTTTAAAAACCATTTTTTGCGGGTTTTTTTGGGCCCCTTTCCTCCTTCAGATCCCCTAGAGAAATTAAAATTTTTTTGGGGCGGGGCCCCCGCTGGGAAACCGGGACTTTCAACTCCCTCCAAAGATTTTCTATGGGGTTGAGATCTGGAGACTGGCTAGGCCACTCCAGGACCTTGAAATGCTTCTTACGAAGCCACTCCTTCGTTGCCCGGGCGGTGTGTGTTGGGATCATTGTCATGCTGAAAGACCCAGCCACGTTTCATCTTCAATGCCCTTGCTGATGGAAGGAGGTTTTCACTCAAAATCTCATGATACATGGCCCCATTCATTCTTTCCTTTACACGGATCAGTCGTCCTGGTCCCTTTGCAGAAAAACAGCCCCAAAGCATGATGTTTCCACCCCCATGCTTCACAGTAGGTATGGTGTTCTTTGGATGGCAACTCAGCATTCTTTGTCCTCCAAACACAACGAGTTGAGTTTTTTAACCAAAAAGTTCTATTTTGGTTTCATCTGACCATATGACATTCTCCCAATCCTCTTCTGGATCATCCAAATGCACTCTAGCAAACTTCAGACGGGCCTGGACATGTACTGGCTTAAGCAGGGGGGACACGTCTGGCACTGCAGGATTTGAGTCCCTGGCGGCGTAGTGTGTTACTGACGGTAGGCTTTGTTACTTTGGTCCCAGCTCTCTGCAGGTCATTCACTAGGTCCCCCCGTGTGGTTCTGGGATTTTTGCTCAGCGTTCTTGTGATCATTTTGACCCCACGGGGTGAGATCTTGCGTGGGAGCCCCAGATCGAGGGAGATTATCAGTGGTCTTGTATGTCTTCCATTTCCTAATAATTGCTCCCACAGTTGATTTCTTTCAAACCAAGCTGCTTACCTATTGCAGATTCAGTCTTCTCAGCCTGGTGCAGGTCTACAATTTTGTTTCTGGTGTCCTTGACAGCTCTTTGGTCTTGGCCATAGTGGAGTTTGGAGTGTGACTGTTTGAGGTTGTGGACGGGTGTCTTTTATACTGATAACAAGTTCAAACAGGTGCCATTAATACAGGTAACGAGTGGAGGACAGAGGAGCCTCTTGAAGAAGAAGTTACAGGTCTGTGAGAGCCAGAAATCTTGCTTGTTTGTATGTGACCAATACTTATTTTCCACCATAATTTGCAAATAAATTCATTACAAATCCTACAATGTGATTTTCTGGATTTTTTTTCTTCTCAATTTGTCTGTCATAGTTGATATGTACCTATGATGAAAATTACAGGCATCTCTCATTCTCTCTTTAAGTGGGAGAACTTGCACAATTGGTGGCTGACTAAATACTTTTTTCCCCCACTGTATATAATTACATATTCACTTTGAGACTTTATGACTATATATATAATTACATATTCACTTTGAGACTCTATACTAAATATATATATACAGTGGGGAGAACAAGTATTTGATACACTGCCGATTTTGCAGGTTTTCCTACTTACAAAGCATGTAGAGGTCTGTAATTTTTATCATAATTATACTTCAACTGTGAGAGACGGAATCTAAAACAAAAATCCCGAAAATCACATTGTATGATTTTTAAGTAATTAATTTGCATTTTATTGCATGACATAAGTATTTTATCACCTACCAGCCAGTAAGAATTCCGGCTCTCACAGACCTGTTAGTTTTTCTTTAAGAAGCCCTCCTGTTCTCCACTCATGACCTGTATTAACTGCACCTGTTTGAACTCGTTACCTGTATAAAAGACACCTGTCCACACACTCAATCAAACAGACTCCAACCTCTCCACAATGGCCAAGACCAGAGAGCTGTGTAAGGACATCAGGGATAAAATTGTAGACCTGCACAAGGCTGGGATGGGCTACAGGACAATAGGCAAGCAGCTTGGTGAGAAGGCAACAACTGTTGGCGCAATTATTAGAAAATGGAAGAAGTTCAAGATGACGGTCAATCACCCTCAGTCTGGTTCTCCATGCAAGATCTCACCTCGTGGGGCATCAATGATCATGAGGAAGGTGAGGGATCAGCCCAGAACTACTCGGCAGGACCTGGTCAATGACCTGAAGAGAGCTGGGACCACAGTCTCAAAGAAAACCATTAGTAACACACTACGCCGTCATGGATTAAAATCCTGCAGCGCACGCAATGTCCCCCTGCTCAAGCCAGCGCATGTCCAGGCCCGTCTGAAGTTTGCCAATGACCATCTCGATGAGCCAGAAGAGGAATGGGAGAAGGTCATGTGGTCTGATGAGACAAAAATAGAGCTTTTTGGTCTAAACTCCACTCGCCGTGTTTGGATGAAGAAGAAGGATGAGTACAACCCCAAGGACACCATCCCAACCGTGAAGCATGGAGGTGGAAACATCATTCTTTGGGGATGCTTTTCTGCAAAGGGGACAGGACGACTGCACCGTATTGAGGGGAGGATGGATGGGTCCATGTATCGCGAGATCTTGGCCAACAACCTCCTTCCCTCCGTAAGAGCATTGAAGATGGGTCGTGGCTGGGTCTTCCAGCATGACAACGACCCAAAACACACAGCCAGGGTAACTAAGGAGTGGCTCCGTAAAAAGCATCTCAAGGTCCTGGATTGGCCTAGCCAGTCTCCAGACCTGAACCCAATAGAAAATCTTTGGAGGGAGCTGAAAGTCCGTATTGCCCAGCGACAGCCCCGAAACCTGAAGGATCTGTATGGAGGAGTGGGCCAAAATCCCTGCTGCAGTGTGTGCAAACCTGGTCAAGACCTACAGGAAACGTATGATCTCTGTAACTGCAAACAAAGGTTTCTGTACCAAATATTAAGTTCTGCTTTTCTGATGTATCAAATACTTATGTCATGCAATAAAATGCAAATTAATTACTTAAAAATCATACAATGTGATTTTAGGGATTTTTGTTTTAGATTCCGTCTCTCACAGTTGACGTGTACCTATGATAAAAATTACAGACCTCTACATGCTTTGTAAGTAGGAAAACCTGCAAAATTGGCAGTGTATCAAATACTTGTTCTCCCCACTGTATATATATATATATATATATATATATATATATATATATATATATATAATTACACATTCACTTTGAGACTCTATAACTAGATACAGTGAGGGAAAAAAGTATTTGATCCCCTGCTGATTTTGTACGTTTGCCCACTGACAAAGAAATGTTCAGTCTATAATTTTAATGGTAGGTTTATTTGAACAGTGAGAGACAGAATAACAACAACAAAATCCAGAAAAACGCATGTCAAAAATGTTATAAATTGATTTGCATTTTAATAAGGGAAATAAGTATTTGACCCCCTCTCAATCAGAAAGATTTCTGGCTTCGAGGTGTCTTTTATACAGGTAACGAGCTGAGATTAGGAGCACACTCTTAAAGGGAGTGCTCCTAATCTCAGCTTGTTACCTGTATAAAAGACACCTGTCCACAGAAGCAATCAATCAATCAGATTCCAAACTCTCCACCATGGCCAAGACCAAAGAGCTCTCCAAGGATGTCAGGGACAAGATTGTAGACCTACACAAGGCTGGAATGGGCTACAAGACCATCGCCAAGCAGCTTGGTGAGAAGGTGACAAACAGTTGGTGCAATTATTCGCAAATGGAAGAAACACAAAATAACTGTCAATCTCCCTCGGCCTGGAGTTCCATGAAAGATCTCACCTCGTGGAGTTGCAATGATCATGAGAACGGTGAGGAATCAGCCCAGAACTACACGGGAGGATCTTGTCAATGATCGCAAGGCAGCTGGAACCATAGTCACCAAGAAAACAATTGGTAACACACTACGCCGTGAAGGACTGAAATCCTGCAGCGCCCGCAAGGTCCCCCTGCTCAAGAAAGCACATATACATGCCCGTCTGAAGTTGCCAATGAACATCTGAATGATTCTGAGGAGAACTGGGTGAAAGTGTTGTGGTCAGATGAGACCAAAATGGAGCTCTTTGGCATCAACTCAACTCGCCGTGTTTGGAGGAGGAGGAATGCTGCCTATGACCCCAAGAACACCATCCCCACCGTCAAACATGGAGGTGGAAACATTATGCTTTGTGGGTGTTTTTCTGCTAAGGGGACAGGACAACTTCACCGCATCAAAGGGACGATGGACGGGGCCATGTACCGTCAAATCTTGGGTGAGAACCTCCTTCCCTCAGCCAGGGCATTGCAAATGGGTCGTGGATGGGTATTCCAGCATGACAATGACCCAAAACACACGGCCAAGGCAACAAAGGAGTGGCTCAATAAGAAGCACATTAAGGTCCTGGAGTGGCCTAGCCAGTCTCCAGACCTTAATCCCATAGAAAATCTGTGGAGGGAGCTGAAGGTTCGATTTGCCAAACGTCAGCCTCGAAACCTTAATGACTTGGAGAAGATCTGCAAAGAGGAGTGGGACAAAATCCCTCCTGAGATGTGTGAAAACCTGGTGGCCAACTACAAGAAACGTCTGACCTCTGTGATTGCCAACAAGGGTTTTGCCACCAAGTACTAAGTCATGTTTTGCAGAGGGGTCAAATACTTATTTCCCTCATTAAAATACAAATCAATTAATAACATTTTTGACATGCGTTTTTCTGGATTTTTTTGTTGTTATTCTGTCTCTCACTGTTCAAATAAACCTACCATTAAAATTATAGACTGATCATGTCTTTGTCAGTGGGCAAACGTACAAAATCAGCAGGGGATCAAATACTTTTTTCCCCTCACTGTATATATAATTACATATTCACTTTGAGACTCTATAACTATATACAGTGGGGAGAACAAGTATTTGATACACTGCCGATTTTGCAGGTTTTCCTACTTACAAAGCATGTAGAGGTCTGTAATTTTTATCATAGGTACACTTCAACTGTGAGAGACGGAATCTAAAACAAAAATCCAAAAAATCACATTGTATGATTTTTAAGTAAAAAGATAGATCCACAGATGATGCAATCGCCATCACACTGTATAATAGGGCGGCAGGTAGCTTAGTGGTTAAGAGCGTTGTGCCAGTAACCGAAAGGTCGCTGGTTCTAATCCCCGAGCCGACTAGGTGAAAAATCTGTCGATGTGCCCCTAATTGCTCCTGTAAGTCGCTCTGGATAAGAGCGTCTGCTAAAATGACAAAAATAAAATAATGCCCACTGCCCACTGCCCTATCCCATCTGGACAAGAGGAATACCTTCTGTAAGAATGCTGTTCATTGACCAAAGCTCAGCCTTCAACACCATAGTACCCTCCAAGGTCATCATTAAGCTTGAGGGGCCGTGGGTCTGAACCCTGCCCTGTGCAACTGGATCCTGAGGGGCCGCCCCCAGGTGGTGAAGGTAGGAAACAACACCTCCAATATGCTGATTCTCAACACTGGGGCCCCACAAGGGTGTGTGCTCAGCCCCCTCCTGTACTCCCTGTTCACCCATGACTGCGTGGCCAGGCACGCCTCCAACTCAATCATCAAGTTTGCAGACGACACAACAGTAGTAGGTAGTAGTAGTAATTCTCTGATACAGAGCAGAATTCATGGTTCCTTCTATTAAGGCAAGTCGTCCAGGTCCTGAGGCAGCAAAGCATCCCCAAACCATCACACCACCACCACCATGCTTGACCTTTGGTATGATGTTCTTACTGTGGAATGCAGTGTTTGGTTTTCACCAGGCATAATGGGACCCATCTTGTCCAAAAAGTTGACTCAAGTTTGCCAAAAAGCACCTGGATGATCATCAAGACTCTTGGAAGAACGTTCTACAGACAGATGATTCTAAAGTATAACTTGTTGGACGAGATGGTTCCAGTAACGCCTGGCGAAATCTTTGACGTCAGAGAAACCTTGAGGGAATCGTATTTGAGTCAGAAAATAATGTTCATATGATAGGGAAGATATACAAACCCTTACAGAGAGCAGAGAGCCGATCCAACTGACAATCTCTTAGAAAAGAATATAAACTATTGGAACCAAGAATTAAAAAGAACTGATGTTGGCACAAGATGGAGGGAATGATGGAACATAACTAACGAAATTACAGCTAACAAAAATGTATGCTTAATCCACTATAAACTAATATATATAATTTATTATACAATAGACAAAATTCACAAATTCTACAGCACAACGGCATAGTCAGTAATAATGACTCAATAATCCACGCCTTCTGGGAAGGTTATCAAGTCTAAAAGTTATGGGCGGAGCTAGAAAGTTGGCTGTCAGAAGTATTTCAATGTAAATTTACGTCTGTCTGCATATTTCAAGACATGGCATATAAGGGTGCTGTGAGATACCCGATGGGTTGGATGATACTTTTCTGGTCAATCATCTTGAAAAAATGTATACTTAAACACTGGAAATCAACCAATCCTTCATCGTTAAAATGCTCTATTGTCTAAATGTTGAAAGGAGACAAATGGTGCAGTTTGAGGCCATGGTGAGAGTGATGGGGGGGGGGGGGGGGGGGGGGGTTCTGTGAGACCAGTCCGTTGGGCAGAGGGGGGGGGGTCCTGGGCAGGATGGGGGTCCGGGGCAGGGGGGGTCTGGGCAGGGGGGGTGTGGTGAATTTTTGGGGGAGGGGGGTCGGGGGCAGGGGTGATTTTGAAAGTTTGGGCAGGGGGGGGCCCGGGAAAGGGGGGATGGGGTGAATTTTTGGGGGAAGGGGGGGCCCGGGCGGGGTGATTTTGGTAAATTTTTTGGGCGGGGGGGGGGGGCTGGGAAAGGGGGGAAGTGGTAATTTTTTGGGCGGGGGGGGGTCGGGGGACGGGGGTGAGGGTGGGGGGAATTTGGGGGCGGGGGGGGGGTCGGGGAAAGGAGTGATGTGGTGAATTTTTGGGGGCAGGGGGGGGGTCTGGGCAGGAGTAAATTGGTGAATTTTTGGGGGGCGGGGGGGGTCTGGGCAGGGGTGATGTGGTGAATGTTTGTGTGCGTGAAGTACAATTTACCCAGCTGGGGGTGTTTAGAACCCTTTAGTATCCCATAATAATAATAATATGCCATTTAGAAACCCGCTTTTTTCCAAAACGATTTTACACCCTGTGTCAAAACTTTTTTAAACCGTTTGGGGGACCCCCGGGGATCGAATCCACTCCCCTTTTTGCTTTACAAGCGCCAATTCCTCTACCAATTGACTACAGAGGACCCATCACTGAAATCACCACTAATTGGGGAGTAAATCCAAACACCCCGGTTTTACTAGAACGGATTTTTAAATGAATTATTTGCTCCAAACATGAATTTTAACCCTTTTTGGGCAGCAGACAAAAAGGGGAGGAGGGGAAATTTGGGAGGAGGAGAGAGAAGAGAGGAGGAGAGAGGGAAAGAGAGGGGGAAAGGAGGGAAGGGGAAAGGAAAGTTAGGAAAGAAAGGGAAAAGGAGGAAAGAGGTGGGAAAGGAAAGAGGGGGGTATCTTTGCCCCTCTGTCTTGGGGGCCCTTTCTTCTTTCCCGGTTTTTTCCCGCTCCCCTTTTTTCCTTTTCCGTTTCCTTTTTCCCCCCCCCTTTTTCTTCCCGTTCCTTTTCCCTTCCTTCTGGGCCTTTTCCCCCTTGCTTCCCCTCTGGTTTTTCGGGAGAAAAAGGGAGAAGCGGTCTCCCCTTTAACCCGGGTCCTAAAAGGTTGAGAAAATGGAAATGGCATTTTCCCTTTCTCGTTTCTCCCTTTTTTCCCTCTCTTCCTTAAACGAGCCCTAGACAACAAGATGGACCCCAAGGTTACCTTTTGAAAAATTCACGGGAAAAAGGTGCTTAAACCCCTTTTCTAAAACGCTAGCTATAGCTAAGCCAACCCCCTCCCAGTTCTTTCCCGGAAAGTTTCAGACCCCTTACTTTTCCCAAACCCTTTTTTGTTACGTTAAAAGGCCTTTTTTCTAAATGGTTTAAAAAATTTTTTTTTTTTTTTTTTTCCCCTCATAAACCTACACAAAATACCCCCATAATAAAAAGGGCCAAAAAAAAAAAATTTTTTTAGAAATGTTTTACAAAATGTTTAAAAAAAAAACGGAATTATCCATTTACATAATATTCAAAACCTTTTATTTCAGTATTTTGTTGAAGCCCCTTTTGGGGCGCGTTTACAGCCTCGAGTCTTTTTGGGTATGAACAAAAAACCTTGGCACACCTTTTTTTTGGGGGGAATTTCTCCCCCCTTCTCTGCAGATCCCCCAAACCTCTGTCGGGTTGGGGGGGGGAAGAAACGCTAAAACATCTATTTTCAGTATCTCCGAGTTTTAGATGGGGTTTTCAATTCCGGGCCCTTTTGGCGGGGCCCAAAAAGGAAATTCAAAAACTTGTCCAACCTCTCCTTTTTTGTTTTGGGCCCCGTGTGTTTAAAGGGGTCTTGGGGCCGGGTTGGGGAAAGGTGAACCTTCCCCCCCCAGTCTGGGTCCTGAGGCTCGGGGAGCGGGTTTTTCCCACAAGGTTCTCTGTACTTTGCTCCTTCTCTTTCCCTCAACCCTGACTATTCCTCCCATTCCCGGGCCGTAAAAAACACCCCACAGCATGATGCTGCCCCCCCCACCAGGGCTTCCCCTAGGGATGGTGCCGGGTTTTTCCTCCAAAATTGCCCGCTTGGCTTTAAAGGCCAAAGAGTTAAAATTTTTGGGTTTTCATAAACCCAAAAATTTTATTTCCTCATGGTCGGAAGCCCTTTAGTGCTTTTTGGGAAAACCCAAAAGGGGGGCCCTGTCATGTCCCTTTTTAAACCTTGGGGATGCTTCCGCCCGGGCCCCTCAAAAACCAAAAAGGCTGATTGGGGGGATTGCTTCGGGAAAGGGTTTTTTCCCCATCCCCAAAGGAGGAACTCTGGAGCTCTGTCAGGGGTGCCCCATCGATTGTTCATTTTGGCCGGCGGCCAGCTCTGGGAAGTTCTTGGGGGTTTCCCCCAAACTTTTTTTCCTTTAAAAATGAGGGACGCCATTTTGGGGTTCCCGGGGGGACCTAAAATCTGCAGAAATCTTTTGGTCCCCTTTCCCCAATCTTGCCTCGACACAATCCTGTTCGGACTCAAAGGGACATTCCTTCACCCAGGGGTTTGGTTTTTCCCTCTGACATGCACTGCCCAACCCTGGGGGGCCCCTTAATAAAACAGGTGTGTGCCTTTTTTTAAACATTTTAAAAAAATTTTAATTGACCACAGGGGGAAACCCAATAATTTGGTAGAAACTAAAAAGGATATCAAGGGAAACAAGATCTCTGAGCTCTTTCAAAGTCCCCAAGCAAAGGGCCCGGAATATTAGGGAAATAAGGTTTTTTTCTGTTTTTAATTTTTTAATTTTTAAAATTTGCAAACTTTTTAAAAAACCCTTTTTCCTTTTTTGGTCATTCGGGGGTATTGTGGGATTGATGAAGATTATTATTATTTTTTAAATCCTTTTTAGAATAAGGCTTAACAAAAAAATGGGGGAAAAAAGTAAAGGGGGGTCTGAATTTTTTCCGATGAACTGAATATCCTTTTAAAATGCCTAGTAAAATAAACCCCAAAGGGGGTAGCAAAGGGGGAAAGGCCATCTGCAAAAACCACGGGACGGGACCCCACTGTGTGACAGAAAAGGGTTTAAGGCGGGAAAACGCCCCAGAGTACCCAGAGCCCAACCGCTGAAAATTCCCCCCCCCGCATTTATAATACAAAGGAAAGAGGGGAGAAGGAAGGAGAGAGAGAGACAAAGAGAGACAGAGAGAGACAGAGACAGAGACAGAGAGAGACAAAAACGAGAGAGAAAACCCGAGGGGGAGATACGAGAAGAGAAAAAGAGAAGAGACAGAGAGAAACAAGGACAGACAAGAGAAAAGAAGAAAAACACAGAACAGAGGGGTTTAAAGAACAGAGCCCGAGAGGGGAGAGAGAGAGACAAAAGAAGAGGAGAAAAAGGAGAACCCACAGAAAACCAGAAAAGTTTAGAGAGAGACAGAGACAAAAGGGGGGAAGAGAGAGACAAAAGGGAGGAGAGACAGAGAGAGAACACAGAGCCGAGAGGAGAAAACCAGAAAAATAGATTGAGAGAGGAGACAGAGAGAGAGAAGAGAAACAGAGAAGAGACAGAGAGACAGAAGAGAGAGAAAAGAGAGACAGAGAAGAGAGACAAGAAAGCCCAAACATAACAAGAAAAAGAGACGGAAAAGGAAAAACAACAAGAACAAGAGAGAGACAAGAGAGAAAAACCCGAAAAAGGGGAAGACAGGAAAAGAGAGAGGAGAGAAGAGAGAGACAAAAGACAAACACATAGACAGAAGAGAAGAAAACGGGGAGTAAGAGGGGAGGGGAGAGAGAGAACAATAAAACACAGAGACAAAGAATAGAGAGAGCCGAGACAGAGAGAGTATAGAATACAGAAAACAAAAGGGGGAAAGGGGACAAAAGACGGGAGAGGGAGAAAGAGAGAAGACAAAGAGAGAGAAAAAGGGGAGAGAAAGAGAGATAAAGACCACAAACAGAGAAGCCGATAGCAAAAACAGAGAAGAGAGAAGAGAAAAAAAGGAAAATAGAGGGAAGAAAAAGAGAGAGAGAAAAAGAAGGGGAGAGGCCCGGGGCCCCCCAACACAAAACCCAGAGAAGAAAAGGATAGAGAAATAAAATATATAGAAAAGAGTGGGGGAGAAAAAAAAAGACAACAGGACACACAAAAGACAAGAGATCCATTTTAATATTGTAGAAAAATAAACCCATGCTGTTTAAAGAGGGAAAAGACTTTAACCGGGCATCATTAAAAAGGCACATTCAGTATTAAAAGGTATTTATCATACACCCTATATTCATTAAAAAAGGGGATTTCCCCCGGCGCTAAAAACAAAAACGGGGAAATAAAAAGCCCCCCCAAATACCGGGTAATAACCTTTTACTACGGACGGGTTTCCTACTGCTAATGCTCCCCTCAGCGGGGGGGGAAAATGGGTAAAATCTGGCCTGGCCCCAATGGCGTCAGGGTTTTCCCCCGGAGACCCCAGGTTCCTTTTTAACCCAGGGAGACCCCGGTTCCTTTAAACCCAGGGAGACCCCCGGGGCCCTTTTAAACCCCCGGGAACCCCATTTTTCCCTTTAACCCAGGAAAATTTCCGGGTTTTCCCTTTTAAACCCCAGGGAGACTCCAGGTTCCTTTAACCCAGGGAGACTCCGGGTTTCCTTTTAAAAAACCCCAGGGGACCCGGGTTCCTTTCCCCCAAAGGAAACTCCGGGTTTTTCCTTTAACCCGGGAGACTCCGGGTTTCCCTTTTAAACCCCGGGGGAGACGCCGGGTTTCCCTTTTAAACCCCCAGGGGACTCCGGGTTTCCTTTTAAAACCCCGGGAGACCCCCTTTTCCTTTAAAAACCCCGGGAAACCCAGGTTCCTTTAAACCCGGGAGACTCCTTTTTCCTTTAAAACCCCCGGGAAAGACTCCGGGTTCCTTTAACCCAGGGAACTCCGGGTTTTCCTTTAACCCGGGAGACTCAGGTTTCCTTAACCCAGGAGACCCTTTTCCTTTAAAACCCGGGGAGACCCCGGGTTTCCCTTTTAAAAACCCAGGAGACTCCTTTTTCCCTTTAAACCCCGGGAGCCCCCCCAAGGTTTCCTTTTAAAAACCCGGGAGACTCCGGTTCCCTTTAAACCCCAGGGAACCTCCGGGTTTCCCTTTTAAAACCCGGGAGCCCCCGGGTTTTTTTAAACCCAGGGAGCCCCAGGTTCCTTTAACCCGGGAGACCCCGGGTTCCCTTTTAAAAACCCAGGGAACTCCAGGTTCCTTAACCCGGGGAAAACTCCGGGGGCCCCCTTAAAACCCGGGAGACTCCGGTTTCCCTTTAAAAACCGGGGAATTTCCAGGTTTTTTTAAAAACCCAGGGAGACCCAGGCCCCTTTTAAACCCAGGGAGACCCCGGGTTTCCCTTTTAAAACCCGGGGACCCCGGGTTCCCTTTTAACCCGGGAGACTCCGGGTTCCTTTTAAAAACCCCGGGAGACCCCGGGTTTTTCCTTTTAAACCCGGGGAACCCGGGTTCCCTTTTAACCCCGGGGAAGCCCAATTTCCCTTTAAACCCCAGGGAGACCCCCAGTTCCTTTAACCCGGGGAGACTCCGGGGTTTTTTTAAAACCCAGGAAACTCCGGGCCCCTTTTAAACCCGGGGAGACCCGGGGCCCTTTTAAAAACCCGGGGAAACCCATTTTCCCTTTTAAACCCGGGAAAATCCAGGTTCCTTACCCAGGGAGACTCCATTTTCCCTTTAACCCAGGGGAAAACCCGGGTTTCCCTTTAAACCCCCGGGGAGACCCCCAAGGTTTCCCTTTTAAAAAACCCGGGGGAAAAGGGTTCCCTTTTAAACCCCCCCGGGGAAAAAGGGGTTCCCAATTTAACCCCCGGGGAGAAGGTTTTCCTTTAAAAAAAACCCGGGGAAAAAGGTTTTCCCTTTTTTAAAAACCCCCCCCCAGGGGGAAGGGGCCCCCGGGGTTTTTAACCCCCCCCAAAGGATTTTCCGAGGCCCCCATTTCCCCTTTTTTTTTAACCAAATTTTCATCCGGGGCCCGGGGCATAAACCCCCCCATGGGTTTTTCAGCATGATAATGCACAGCCCCATGTCACAAGGATCTGTACACGAGGTGATGGCGGCGGATGAATCGTACGACAATGGGCTTCAGGATCTCGTCACGGTGTTTCTGTGCATTCAAATTGTCATGGATAAAATGGCTGTGTGTAAAGCTCGCCGCCATTGGACTATGGAGCAGTGGAAACGCATTCTCTGGAGTGATGAATCACGCTTCACCATCTGGCAGTCCGACGGACGAATCTGGGTTTGGCGAATGCCAGGAGAACGCTACCTTCCCTAATGCATAGTGCCAACTAAAGTTCGGTGGAGGAGGAATAATGGTCTGAGGCTGTTTTTCATGGTTCGGGCTAGGCCCCTTAGTTCCAGTGAAGGGAAATCTTAATGCTAATAATAATAATAATAATAATATGCCATTTAGCAGACGCTTTTATCCAAAGCGACTTACAGTCATGCGTGCATACATTTTTGTGTATGGGTGGTCCCGGGGATCGAACCCACTACCTTGGCGTTACAAGCGCCGTGCTCTACCAGCTGAGCTACAGAGGACCACCCATACACAATGCTACAGCATACAATAACATTGTAGACGATTCTGTGCTTCCAACATTGTGGCAACAGTTTGGGGAAGGCCCTTTCATGTTTCAGCATGACAATGCACAAAGAGGTCCATACAGAAATGGTTTGTCTAGATCGGTGTGGAAGAACTTGACTGGCCTGCACAGAGCACTGACCTCAACCCCATCGAACACCTTTGGGATGAATTGGAACGCCGACTGCGAGTCAGGCCTAATCACCCAACATCAGTGCCCGACCTCCCTAATGCTCGTGGCTGAATGGAAGCAAGTCCCAGCAGCAATGTTCCAACATCTAGTGGAAAGCCTTCCCAGAAGAGTGGAGGCTGTTATAGCAGCAAAGGGGGGACCAACTCCATATTAATGCCCATGATTTTGGAATGAGCGGTTGGACGAGCATGTGTCCACATACATTTGGTCATGTAGTACTTCGATATCTTTTAAAAACTGGTACCGGGGGACCTTCAGACAAGTCTTGTGAGGCCTGTGGGCGTCCTAGAGCAAAACAACCAACATGTACATGTTCATGAGATATTAGTGTGCAATATGTTCAAACTGTTCGGACGCTACAGACAGAAGTTGGATCGGCTGTCCCGACTTCAGACGAGTCCCAAGAGGCTTGTGGGTCGCAGAACAAAACGGAGAACACATTTTCCACGTCTGCCCAACCATATTCTGAGTCGCTAATATTTTTGCACATAATCATGTATTAACTTATAAAGCGTCTGCATTTTTCCCCTACGACAATCGAGAAACGTAAGGATCAACTACGGTGTAATTGGGGTAATTTGAGCCACGCCCCCGAGGCAGAATGCCCACCCGGACCCTCCCCTGGGGTTGAGCCACGCCCTGGGGTTGAGCCACGCCCTGGGGTTGAGCCACGCCCTGGGGTTGAGCCACGCCCTGGGGTTGAGCCACGAAATGTGAGCACGTCCAAGTTGTTAAGATTTTGTATTCCCAGTCATCAGTACAGGGTTAGGGTTAGTACAGTACAGTGATATATTCTCCTACTCTACTGTCAAACTGACAGACTAATGTTCACCATATATAGTGGTATAGAGTACGGACATGTGGCGGCAGGGTGACTCTACCCACCAGGATAGCAGAGACCAGCCCCATCTCCAACACGGTGGGTCCCAGGTTGAAGACAATAGCAGAGAGGACGAAGGAGATGCCCCTGGTGCCCCTGTCAATAGCCTTAGACAGCGCCCCCGTCTGGCGAGACAGGTGGAAGCCCAGGTCCAGGCTGTGGAGATGCAGGAACACGTTCTTGGCGATGCGGCGGATGGAATTCTGGGCCACCTTCCCGAACACGGCGTTACGCAGCTCGTTGAAGAGGGCCGAACCGGCACGGGACACACCGTCTGGGAGAAGGAAGAGAGGATTTCATCAGGGCTTTGGCTGCGTCGGGGCGGAGCTCAGCGGAGACAAGGACCAGCCTTTATAGTAAATCACAGACAGACTAACATTGACATCCATTGAGCTGATTGTACTAGGCAAGGACCAGCCTTTATAGTAAATCACAGACAGACTAACATTGACATCCATTGAGCTGATTGTACTAGGCAAGTCAAATCAAGTGAACCTCAAGTATTTGAAAAAATAAACAAATACTATTAAGACCCAGGTCTGGTTCAAATGGACATGGCTGACAAATATAGCCTGAATTTATCAGAGACGAGACTGTTTACATTTACATTTTAGTCATTTAGCAGACGCTCTTATCCAGAGCGACTTACAGTTAGTGCATACATTATTATTTTCATACTGGCCCCCGGTGGGAAACGAACCCACAACCCTGGCGTTGCAAACGCCATGCTCTACCAACTGAGCTACACCCCTGCCGGCCATTCCCTCCCCTACCCTGGACGACGCTGGGCCAATTGTGCGCCGCCCCATGGGTCTCCCGGCTGCGGCCGGCTACGACAGAGCCTGGATTCGAACCAGGATCTCTAGTGGCACAGCTAGCACTGCGATGCAGTGCCTTAGACCACTGCGTTTCAGACCAGACCGGCTCGATTCAGTCTTATGTAGCAAAATCTGAAATTGTGTTTTTTACATTGGATAAAAGTAGAGACTCAGAGCTAGAAAATGGTATATCATACACTGCAATGGGAAAGTAATTCTGCTTTGAAAGTTGATAAACTTGTAACCTCACTTTTGAGAAAATGGCCTTTGAATGTTTTGGTACACCTACTGGAGAGCTCTTCTTTGTCTACACCCATTCAGCATCGTTCACACCCTCTTAAACTATAGCCCCGCCCATAAATTCAGAGCGTTGTCAGATTGTCAGTTCGTAAATTCAGAGCTTTTTCGCTCTCCGGAGCGCACACTGGACGCTCTGGCCGAGGAGTAGGGTTGATCCGAGCGTTCTGACCTAACAACAACAGTCAAGCACCCAAGCTAACTGGCTAACGTTGGCTAGCTACTTCCAGACACAAATGAGAGAACAGCTCACTCTGACCATTTTACTCGCCCTAGCAGAGCTGGTTAGGCTGTTTTCATGTTATCCAGAGCGTTGGTGACTGTAACTGTGCTGCTGGCAACAATTTAATGATGCTTTTTTCCCCAATGTTTACTGACACAGGCCATATTCAACAGGTGTTGAGCGTTCGAAAATTCGTCAGTTATTCTGCGCTCTGGCACACTCAGACGAGAGCGCTCTGAAATCGGAGTAGATTGCCAGAATTAACAATGTCCATTGAGAACGCGCAACGACTATACCACTTAGCTAAGAATGACGTGAATAATCAAGTCAATAAACGTTGGGTAGTTAGTTAGATAGCATATAGTTAATATACTGGCAAGTTCCATGTATTAGTAGCCAACTGACGTTAGGTAGCTAGCTAACATACCGGTACATACTGCTGTAATGCTATGCGGTTCGTAAGGATAGCGTAGCTAACAAATTGTCAGCCAACATAACGTGTAACCTAATTTATTTGAAAAGTCATTACTATACTACATTGCTTAACATTTTCTTAACATTTGTCATAATTAGTTAAAGCACTGAATTTCTATCTGCTGTCGTCGGACTCCGGCTGCATATTTATTATTGTCGCAGTGACATCATGAACATTCTATTGAAATGGTTACTTGCATAGTGGAGCATTTTGTTAAGACATCTCTCTGTAGGTGATGGCTTTGTTACGAAAGGTTTGGGAATCGCTTCCTTTTAGGTGGTTGTAGAATTTAACGTCTCTTTTCTGGATTTTGATCATTAGCGGGTATCGGCCTAATTCTGCTCTGCATGCATTATTTGGTGTTATACGTTGTACATGGAGGATGTTTTTTCAGAATTCTGCATGCAGTGTCAATTTTGTGTTCTTTACCATTTTGTGAATTCTTGGTTGGTGAGCGGACCCCAGACCTCACAACCATAAAGGGCGATGGGTTCTATAACTTTTCTCTCTCTCTGCTCCCCTCCCATATCCCTCCCCCCACCCTATCTCCGCTCCCTCATTTCCCTCCCTACCACCACCCTTTTCCTCCTCCCTCCATCCCTCCATCCCCCACCTCTTTATTCCCCCCCCTTTCCTCCTCATTCCCCTCCCCACCACCTCCTTCCTCCCTCCCTCCCCCTTCCCCACCTCTTTTCCTCCCTCCCCTCCCCTCTCTTCCCAAACCTCCCCCCCTCCTCCCTCCTCCCTACTCCTCTTTTCCTCCCTCCCCAAAACCCCCCCTCCTCTCTTCCTCCCGCCCCTCCCCACCTCCTCTCTTCCCTCCCTCCCTATCTCCTCTTTTCCTCCCTCCCTCCCCATCCCCCTCCCCACCGACTCTTTCCTCCTCCCTCCTACCTCTTTTCCTCCCTCCCTCCCTCCCTCCCTCCCTCCCCCTCCTACCCCTCTCCCCCCACCCTACCCCTCTTACCTCCCTCCTCACCTTTTCCTCCCTCCCTCCCTCCCCTACCACCTCTTTCCCTCCCCCTCCCTCCCACCTCTTTTCTCCCTCCCTCCCTCCCTCCCTCCCTCCTACCACTCTTTCCCTCCCTCCTCCCTACCACCACCCGCCCCCCTCCTACCACCCTCTTTCCCTCCCTCCCCCTACCACCGTCCCTCCCCCCTCCTACCACCCTTTCCCTCCCTCCTCCCTACCACCTCCCTCCCCCCTCCTACCCCTCTTCCCTCCCTCCTCCCTACCACCCCCTCCCTCCCTCCTAACCACCTCTTTCCCTCCCTATCTCCTCTTTCCTCCCTCCCTCCCATCCCCCTCCCCACCACCCTTCTCCACCTCCCAACTATTTTCCCTCCCCCCCTCCCACCTCTTTCCCTCCCTCCCCCCTCCTACCCCCTCTTTCCCTCCTCCTCCCTACCACCATCTCTTTTTTTCTCCCTCCCTCCCTACCTTCCAAGCCAAACCTACATATTAAAATGTAATCACAGCCTACATCGTTGTCACCCACATTAGCTAATGACGTCAAACCCACATAGCGACTTCAAATAACGTGTTAGTAATCCACTACTATAATGTAGAACAAGCAGAGGGGAGAAAAAAAGGGGCAGAAGGAGAACGAGCAGAGAGGAGAACAGAGCAGAGAGGAGAACAGAGCAGAGAGGAGAACAGAGAGGAGAAAAAGGGCAGAGAGGAGAACAGAGAGGAGAACAGAGCAGAGAGGAGAACAGAGCAGAGAGGAAACAGGCATAGAGGAGAACAGAGCAGAGAGGAGAAAAAGAGCGGGAGAGGGAGAACAGAGAGGAGAACAGAGAAAGAGAGGAAAACAAGAGAGAACAGAGCATAGAGGAGAAAGAGCGGGAGAGGAGAACAGAGCAGAAAAGGAGAAAAAGAGCATAAGGAAACAGAGCAGAGAGGAGAACAGAGCAGAGAGGAGAACAGAGCAGAAAAGGAGAACAGAGCAGAGAGAGAACAGAGAGGAGAAGAGCAAGAGGAAAAAAACAGAGAACAGAGCAGAGAACAGAGCAGAGGAGAACAGAGCAGAAAACAGGGGCAGAGAGGAGAACAGAGCAGAGAGGAGAACAGAGCAGAGGGGAAAGAACAGAGCGGAGAGGAAACAGAGCATAGAGGAGAACAGAGCAGAGAGGAGAACAGAGCAGAGAGGAGAAACAGAGCAGAGAGGAGGAGAACAGAGCAGAGAACAGAGCCTACAGAGGAGGGAGACAGGAGCATAGAGGAGAACAGAGCAGAGAACAGAGCAGAGAGGAAGAACAGAGGCAGAGAGAGAGGAGAACAGAGCATAGAGGAGAACAGAGCATAGAGGAGAACAGAGCAGAGAACAGAGCAGAGAGGAGAACAGAGCAGAGAGGAGAACAGAGCATAGAGGAGAACAGAGCAGAGAGGAGAACAGAGCAGAAGAGGAGAACAGAGAGAGAACAGAGCATAGAACAGAGCAGAGAGGGAGAACAGAGCAGAGACAGAGCAGAGAGGAGAACAGAGCAGAGAGGAGAACAGAGCAAGAGGAGAACAGAGCAGAGAGGAGAACAGAGCAGAGAGGAGAACAGAGCATAGAGGAGAACAGAGCAGAGAGGAGAACAGAGCAGAGAGAGGGAGAACAGAGCAGAGAGGAGAACAGAGAGGAGGAGAACAGAGAGGAGAGGAGAACAGAGAGGAGAACAGAGCATAGAGGAGAACAGAGAGGAGAACAGAGCAGAGAGGAGAACAGAGCAGAGAGGAGAACAGAGCAGAGAGGAGAACAGCGCATAGAGGAGAACAGAGCATAGAGGAGAACAGAGCAGAGAGGAGAACAGAGCAGAGAGGAGAACAGAGCATATAGGAGAACAGAGCAGAGAACAGAGCAGAGAGGAGAACAAAGCAGAGAACAGAGCAGAGAACAGAGCAGAGAGGAGAACAGAGCAGAGAGGAGAACAAAGCAGAGAGGAGAACAGAGCAGAGAGGAGAACAGAGCAGAGAGGAGAACAGAGAGGAGAACAGAGCAGAGAGGAGAACAGAGCAGAGAACAGAGCATAGAGGAGAACAGAGAGGAGAGGAGAACAGAGAGGAGAACAGAGCATAGAGGAGAACAGAGCAGAGAGGAGAACAGAGCAGAGAGGAGAACAGAGCATAGAGGAGAACAGAGCAGAGAGGAGAACAGAGAGGAGAACAGAGCATAGAGGAGAACAGAGCATAGAGGAGAACAGAGCAGAGAGGAGAACAGAGCAGAGAGGAGAACAGAGAGGAGAACAGAGAGGAGAACAGAGAGGAGAACAGAGCAGAGAGGAGAACAGAGCAGAGAGGAGAACAGAGAGGAGAACAGAGCAGAGAGGAGAACAGAGCAGAGAGGAGAACAGAGCAGAGAGGAGAACAGAGCAGAGAGGAGAACAGAGCAGAGAGGAGAACAGAGCAGAGAGGAGAACAGAGCAGAGAGGAGAACAGAGCAGAGAGGAGAACAGAGCAGAGAGGAGAACAGGGCATATAGAGAACAGAGCAGGAACAGAAGCAGAGAGGAGAACAAAGCAGAGACAGAGCAGAGAACAGAGCAGAGAGGAGAACAGAGCAGAGAGGAGAACAAAGCAGAGAACAGAGCAGAGAACGAGCAGAGAGGAGAACAGAGCAGGAGAAGAGGATACAAGAGCAAGAGAAACAGAGCATAGAGGAGAACAGAGCATAGAGGAGAACAGAGAAAGGAGAGGAGAACAGAGCATAGAGGAGAACAGAGCATAGAGGAGAACAGAGCAGAGAACAGAGCAGAGAGGAGAACAGAGCAGAGAGGAGAACCAGAGCGAGAGGAGAACAGAGAGGAGAACAGAACAGAGAACAGAGCAAAAGGGAGAACAAAAGCAGAGAGGAGAACAAGAGGAGAGGAAAAAGAGAGGAGAACCGAGAGAGAGGAGAACAGAGAGAGAGGAGAACAGAGCTAGAGGAAACAGACAGAGAGGAGAACAGAGCAGAGAGGAGAAAAAGAGAGGAAACAGAGCATAGAGGAGAAACAGGCATAGAGGAGAACAGAGCAGAGAGGAGAACAGAGCAGGAGGAGAACAGAGCAGAGAGGAGAACAGAGCAGAGAGGAAACAGAGAGGAGAACAGAGAGGAGAACAGAGCAGAGAGGAGAACAGAGAGGGAGAACAGAGAAAGAGAGGAGAACAGCGCATGAGGAAAACAAGCATAGAGGAGAACAGAGCAGAGAGGAGAACAGAGCAGAGAGGAGAACAGAGCAGAGAGGAGAACAGCGCATAGAGGAGAACAGAGCATAGAGGAGAACAGAGCAGAGAGGAGAACAGAGCCAGAGAGGAGAACAGAGCAGAGAGGAGAACAGAGCATATAGGAGAACCGAGCAGAGGAGAACAGAGCAGAGAGGAGAACAAAGCAGAGAACAGAGCAGAGAACAGAGCAGAGAGGAGAACAGAGCAGAGAGGAGAACAAAGCAGAGAGGAGAACAGAGCAGAGAGGAGAACAGAGCAGAGAGGAGAACAGAGCAGAGAAAGAGCAGAGGAGAACAGAGCAGAGAGGAGAACAGAGCAGAGAGGAGAACAGAGAGGAGAACAGAGCAGAGAACAGAGCATAGAGGAGAACAGAGCAGAGAGGAGAACAGAGAGGAGAGGAGAACAGAGAGGAGAACAGAGCAGAGAGGAGAACAGAGCAGAGAGGAGAACAGAGCAGAGGAGAACAGAGCAGAGAGGAGAAACAGAGCAGAGAGGAGAAACAGAGAGGAGAACAGAGCATAGAGGAGAACAGAGCATAGAGGAGAACAGAGCAGAGAGGAGAACAGAGCAGAGAGGAGAACAGAGCAGAGAGGAGAACAGAGCAGAGAGGAGAAAGAGCAGAGAGGAGAACAGAGAGGAGAACAGAGAGGAGAACAGAGAGGAGAACAGAGAGGAGAACAGAGCAGAGAGGAGAACAGAGAGGAGAACAGAGCAGAGAGGAGAACAGCGCATAGAGGAGAACAGAGCAGAGAACAGAGCAGAGAGGAGAACAAAGCAGAGAACAGAGCAGAGAACAGAGCAGAGAGGAGAACAGAGCAGAGAGGAGAACAGAGCAGAGAACAGAGCAGAGAACAGAGCAGAGAGGAGAACAGAGCAGAGAGGAGAACAGAGCAGAGAACAGAGCATAGAGGAGAACAGAGCAGAGAGGAGAACAGAGCATAGAGGAGAACAGAGCATAGAGGAGAACAGAGCAGAGAACAGAGCAGAGAGGAGAGCAGAGAGGAGAACAGAGCAGAGAGGAGAACAGAGAGGAGAGGAGAACAGAGCAGAGAACAGAGCAGAGAGGAGAACAGAGCAGAGAGGAGAACAGAGCAGAGAACAGAGCAGAGAGGAGAACAGAGAGGAGAACAGAGCATAGAGGAGAACAGAGCAGAGAACAGAGCAGAGAGGAGAACAGAGCAGAGAGGAGAACAGAGCAGAGAGGAGAACAGAGCGGAGAGGAGAACAGAGCAGAGAACAGAGCAGAGAGGAGAACAGAGCAGAGAGGAGAACAGAGAGGAGAGGAGAACAGAGAGGAGAACAGAGCATAGAGGAGAACAGAGCATAGAGGAGAACAGAGCAGAGAACAGAGCAGAGAGGAGAACAGAGCAGAGAGGAGAACAGAGCATAGAGGAGAACAGAGCAGAGAGGAGAACAGAGCATAGAGGAGAACAGAGCAGAGAACAGAGCAGAGCAGAGAACAGAGCAGAGAACAGAGCAGAGAGGAGAACATAGAGGAGAACAGAGTATAGAGGAGAACAGAGCAGAGAGGAGAACAGAGCAGAGAGGAGAACAGAGCATAGAGGAGAACAGAGCAGAGAGGAGAACAGAGAGGAGAGGAGAACAGAGCAGAGAGGAGAACAGAGCATAGAGGAGAACAGAGCAGAGAGGAGAACAGAGCAGAGAGGAGAACAGAGAGGAGAGGAGAACAGAGCAGAGAGGAGAACAGAGCATAGAGGAGAACAGAGCATAGAGGAGAACAGATCAGAGAGGAGAACAGAGCAGAGAGGAGAACAGAGCAGAGAGGAGAACAGAGAGGAGAACAGAGCAGAGAGGAGAACAGAGCATAGAGGAGAACAGAGCAGAGAGGAGAACAGAGCAGAGAGGAGAACAGAGAGGAGAGGAGAACAGAGAGGAGAACAGAGCATAGAGGAGAACAGAGCATAGAGGAGAACAGAGCAGAGAACAGAGCAGAGAGGAGAACAGAGCAGAGAGGAGAACAGAGCATAGAGGAGAACAGAGCAGAGAGGAGAACAGAGCAGAGAGGAGAACAGAGAGGAGAACAGAGCATAGAACAGAGCAGAGAGGAGAACAGAGCAGAGAGGAGAACAGAGCAGAGAACAGAGCAGAGAGGAGAACAGAGCAGAGAGGAGAACAGAGCAGAGAGGAGAACAGAGAGGAGAACAGAGCAGAGAGGAGAACAGAGCAGAGAGGAGAACAGAGCAGAGAGGAGAACAGAGCAGAGAGGAGAACAGAGCAGAGAGGAGAACAGAGAGGAGGAGAACAGAGAGGAGAGGAGAACAGAGAGGAGAACAGAGCATAGAGGAGAACAGAGAGGAGAACAGAGCAGAGAGGAGAACAGAGCAGAGAGGAGAAGTCGGGACACAGAGCCAACACTAAGTTTGATACACTTGTTGTTTAATGGTTCCCTACCCCAGATAGATTCTATATTAACTCCTGGACTGTGACAACAATATTCTGTTCAAAATATTAAAATAAAAAATGTTTTGTGTCTTTCTAGTTTGTGTAGAAAAGCGTGTGTGTGACTTACAGCCAATCAGAACAGCAGTTGCCATGGTAGCAACAGTGCTGGGGGCATCGCTCAGGTTCAACATGTGTCCTGACAGTCCATTCAGCTCGTCCACAGCATACTTAAACATGAAGGGTACCATCACGTTGGTCATCTGGAGAACGGGGGGGGGGCAGAGATGAGAGAGAGAGAGAGACAGAGTTGTGAAAACATTCATTTCCACTCCTCTGATGGTAGAAGCATTTAGGCTGGCTGTGTGTTATTCCTCGTGGGGACCGGAGATCCCTAAAAAAGTCTGGATAGAAAAACAAGGAAAAGTCAATATTACACCGTTACAGAAATCAGGAATGCTCTATAGATGTCCATATCTACATGAGTGACTGTGTCGAACACGCCACCTCCTGTTGTTAAATTGGGTACCTATTGACCAAAAAAATATGTTATGAAATACAGTACCATTCAAAAGTTTGGACACAACTACTCATTCCAGGGTTGTTCATTATTTTTACTTTTTTTTTTTTTTTTTACATTGTAGAATAATAGTGAAGACATCAAAACCATGAAATAACACACATGGAATCATGTAGTAACCAAAAAAGTGATAAACAGTAGCCACCCCTTTGCCTTGATGACAGGCATGCACAATATTGGCATTCTCTCAACCAGCTTCATGAGGTAGTCACCTGGAATGCATTTCAATTAACAGGTGGGCCTTATAAAAGTTCATTTGTGGAATTTCTTTCCTTCTTAATGCGTTTGAGCCAATCAGTTGTGTTGTGACAAGGTAAGGGTGGGGGGGGGGGGGGGGGGGGGGGTATACAGCTTCCGGTGCGAATGTAAACCAACAGCTAAAGAAAGTCTAATAATCTATCTAGCTAACTCCTAGAATTAGGCTAGTAATATTATGACATTTCGGGTCATGCAGAGAGTAAAAAGCTTTGGACAATGTTGTTCGGTTGTAGGGTGCTCCCGACGATCGGGAACAAACCTATTGACAGAAATTAAAACGTATAGATTTCCATGGATACTTGCTGTAAAACGAGGTGGTTGGACGCCAACGTCAAATGCAAGGGTATGCAGCGTACACTTCATTACTGGCAAGCCGTCAAAGGATCCTCTCCATCCCTCACCGAGCCCAGAACAAAACAAAGGATCCTCTCCATCCCTCACCGAGCCCAGAACAAAACAAAGGATCCTCTCCATCCCTCACCGAGCCCAGAACAAAACAAAGGATCCTCTCCATCCCTCACCGAGCCCAGAACAAAACAAAGGATCCTCTCCATCCCTCACCGAGCCCAGAACAAAACAAAGGATCCTCTCCATCCCTCACCGAGCCCAGAACAAAACAAAGGATCCTCTCCATCCCTCACCGAGCCCAGAACAAAACAAAGGATCCTCTCCATCCCTCACCGAGCCCAGAACAAAACAAAGGATCCTCTCCATCCCTCACCGAGCCCAGAACAAAACAAAGGATCCTCTCCATCCCTCACCGAGCCCAGAACAAAACAAAGGATCCTCTCCATCCCTCACCGAGCCCAGAACAAAACAAAGGATCCTCTCCATCCCTCACCGAGCCCAGAACAAAACAAAGGATCCTCTCCATCCCTCACCGAGCCCAGAACAAAACAAAGGATCCTCTCCATCCCTCACCGAGCCCAGAACAAAACAAAGGATCCTCTCCATCCCTCACCGAGCCCAGAACAAAACAAGGATCCTCTCCATCCCTCACCGAGCCCAGAACAAAACAAAGGATCCTCTCCATCCCTCACCGAGCCCAGAACAAACAAAGGATCCTCTCCATCCCTCACCGAGCCAGAACAAAACAAAGGATCCTCTCCATTCCTCACCGAGCCCAGAACAAAACAAAGGATCCTCTCCATCCCTCACCGAGCCCAGAACAAAACAAAGGATCCTCTCCATCCCTCACCGAGCCCAGAACAAAACAAAGGATCCTCTCCATCCCTCACCGAGCCCAGAACAAAACAAAGGATCCTCTCCATCCCTCACCGAGCCCAGAACAAAACAAAGGATCCTCTCCATCCCTCACCGAGCCCAGAACAAAACAAAGGATCCTCTCCATCCCTCACCGAGCCCAGAACAAAACAAAGGATCCTCTCCATCCCTCACCGAGCCCAGAACAAAACAAAGGATCCTCTCCATCCCTCACCGAGCCCAGAACAAAACAAAGGATCCTCTCCATCCCTCACCGAGCCCAGAACAAAACAAAGGATCCTCTCCATCCCTCACCGAGCCCAGAACAAAACAAAGGATCCTCTCCATCCCTCACCGAGCCCAGAACAAAACAAAGGATCCTCTCCATCCCTCACCGAGCCCAGAACAAAACAAAGAGCTTAAAGGGAATAGAGATATCAAAGGGAAACAAGATCAGCACAGCCTCAGCCTGTGAAAGAGGAAATGGAGACCGGAGTGGGCCGCCGTGAATTGTGCATGAAAAACCCAGACAACACCCCATATGCGAGTGTGTCAGTTGGAACCACAGATGGAAGTCAAGACCGGAACTCCCCAGACCAAGACCCAACCCCTTGAGATCCAATCCAAGACCCAATGTACCGAGACAGATTTCAAGTACAAAAGGGGCCGTCATTTGAAAACAAACATGAAAACGTAAAACATGTCAATATTCTGGACAATTTTAGGGGCAATGAACTATCTGCTGTCATTTCCTGACATGTCATTTGAAATGGCAGTCGTGCTGGAGGTTGGTCTTAGTCTAGCGGTACTAGTGTTGAGCGATTAGTGCTTTTTGAGGTCTGTTTCGGTGTGATTATAAAAAAAAGTCACGGTTTTCGGTTTCAATAATTATTTTCAACATTAAAATGCACTATGCATTGTGGGTTGATTGCCGTAACAACACAGTGACCGCCCATTACTGCTTATCACTTATTAACCATCATTTATTTACATTACTTTAATAAAATATGTTTTATTTGAATACTTTATTTAATTCCAAGTCATCTCATCTCTATAGAGCTGCTGTCTGACAGAATCACTATTTTAGTAGTTCTTCAAAGTAAATAAGGCCTACTTTTAGGACTGCTGAATACCAACTATCAATCACTTAGATCATGTATTTTCAGGTATACATTTTTGTTATTGACCAAATACTTATTTTCCACCATAATTTGCAAATAAATTCATTTAAATTCCTACAATGTGATTTTCAGGATTTTTTTTCTCAGTTTGTCTGTCATAGTTGACGTGTACCTATGATGAATATTACAGGCCTCTCATCTTTTTAAGTGGGAGAACTTGCACAATTGGTGGCTGACTAAATACATTTTTTCCCCACTGTATTTTCAGGTAGAGATGCCTCGCGAAGCAACTCTCCATCACTCATTCTTCTGTCCGTTCTCTCTGCGCTAAACTATGTAGAATATTGGCCTGTTGGAAATTACAACATTGCACAGTTCGGGCTTGATCTGATTTATCTATAGAGAAACTAACTGCACATTCAAATAATTGAACCTATGTTGGTCAATTAGTTGTTTAAAAAACGAAAAATAACGGACATTTTGGTTAATCGCTCAGCTCTATAGAGTAAACTGTAAGTCGCTCTGGATAAGAGTGTCTGCTAAATGACTAAAATGTAATACAGAAGATAGCCTTATTTGGTAAAAGACCAAGTCCATATTATGGCAAGAAAATATCAAATAATCAAAGAGCAACGACAGTCCATCATTACTTTAAGACATGAAGGTCAGTCAATCCGCAAATTCTGAAGAACTTTGAAAGTTTCTTCAAGTGCAGTCGCAAAAACCATCAAGCGCTATGATGAAACTGGCTCTCATGAGGATCGCCACAGGAATGGAAGACCCAGAGTTACCTCTGCTGCAGAGGATAAGTTCATTAGAGTTACCAGCCTCAGAAAATGCAGCCCAAATAAGTGCTTCACAGAGTTCAAGTAACAGACACATCTCAACATCAACTGTTCAGAGGGGATTGTGTGAATCAGGCCTTCATGGTCAAATTACTGCAAAGAAACCACTACTAAAAAACACCAATAAGAAGAAGAGACCTGCTTGGGCCAAGAAACACGAGCAATGGACATTAGGCCGGTGGAAATCTGTCCTTTGGTCTGGAGTCCAAATTTGAGATTTTTGGTTCCAACCGCCGTGTCCTTGTGAGACGCAGAGTAGGTAAACGGATGATCTCCACATGTGTGGTTCCCACTGTGAAGCATGGAGGAGGTGGTGTGATGGTGTGGGGGTGCTTTGATGGTGACACTGTCTGTGATTTATTTAGAATTCAAGGCACACTTAACCAGCATGGCTACCACAGCATTCTGCAGCGATACGCCATCCCATCTGGTTTGGGCTTAGTGGGACTATATTTTGTTTTTCAACAGGACAATGACCCAACACACCTCCAGGCTGTGTAAGGGCTATTTTACCAAGAAGGAGAGTGATGGAGTGCTGCATCAGATGACCTGGCCTCCACAATCCCCCGACCTCAACCCAATTGAGATGGTTTGGGATGAGTTGGACCGCAGAGTGAAGGAAAAGCAGCCAACAAGTGCTCAGCATATGTGGGAACTCCAAGACTGTTGGAAAAGCATTCCAGGTGAAGCTGGTTGAGAGAATGCCAAGAGTGTGCAAAGCTGTCATCAAGGCAAAGGGTGGCTACTTTGAAGAATCTCTCAAATATAAAATATATTTTGATTTGTTTAACAATTTTTTGGTTACTACATGATTCCATATGTGTTATTTCATAGTTTTGATGTCTTCACTATTATTCTACGACGTAGAAAATAGTTAAAATAAAGAAAATCCATTGAATGAGTAGGTGTGTTCAAACGTTTGACTGGAAACTGTATATATTTAAAAACAAATATTCAATGAATGTATTGTTAAAATAAAGTTAAGGAAATACAGGCTCCACATTACTACAAGATAAAACAACTTAATCAAGCCTGATTGTGTTGTTAGTATCAAAGCTTATTTAAAAAAAAAAAAAATTTAAGGTAGTGGAATGGGGTAATGTCTTATTGTGGAAAGAATGCAATACATTACCTTGTATGCGGTACAAATCAAATTATTGTAGGAGCACCTCCAAGAGTATGAATCAGGCTGTTTGAGAAGGTTTGAATCCTGAGCCACCTGCCTACTGTTGAGGAGCTTGGAGGGGACGGCCCACCAGGAAGCTTCTACCCCCAAGCCATAAGACTCCTGAACAGCTAATCATGGCTACCCAGACTTTTTTTTGTATTTTCTTAAAACTGCATTGTTGGTTAAGGGCTTGTAAGTAAGCATTTCACTGTAATGTCTACACCTGTTGTATTCGGCGCATGTGGCAAATAAAAATTTGATTTGATAGTTTGCAAGCCCTGCCACAGTCGTCGAGCGTCAGAGCCGGTGTAGTGAGGTGGTAGAGATGGAGGAGGGGAGGGATACAGCTCTTAAACCTGGGATATCAACCATTCAAGGTAGTGAGGTGGTAGAGATGGAGGAGGGGAGGGATACAGCTCTTAAACCTGGGATATCAAGGTTGGCCTTAGTGGGAGTGATCATAGAATTCTATGGGAGTGACCTTACTGAGTAAAGTATTTTTTATGTAATTTTAACGAATCACGTCTGCGAGGCATGGCTCCAAATGGAAGCAAGACACGTACAGGGCAGGGTTAGGGGGGAAAGTGGCAGTGAGATGGGGAGACTCCTCAGGCTCTGGCAGTGAGATGGGGAGACTCCTCAGGCTCTGGCAGTGAGATGGGGAGACTCCTCAGGCTCTGGCAGTGAGATGGGGAGACTCCTCAGGCTCTGGCAGTGAGATGGGGAGACTTCTCAGGCTCTGGCAGTGAGATGGGGAGACTCCTCAGGCTCTGGCAGTGAGATGGGGAGACTCCTCAGGCTCTGGCAGTGAGATGGGGAGACTCCTCAGGCTCTGGCAGTGAGATGGGGAGACTCCTCAGGCTCTGGCAGTGAGATGGGGAGACTCCTCAGGCTCTGGCAGTGAGATGGGGAGACTCCTCAGGCTCTGGCAGTGAGATGGGGAGACTCCTCAGGCTGTGGCAGGGCAAGGGGAATCAAGCAGATACAGATACCTACACTAAAACAAGCTTGAAAACCAGACAGACATCACAGTAATACATTGGAGGATTTAGAGAGTGTATAATACACAGATAGGAGGAGTGGGGTCATGGGGTCATGCAGTGTTGTAGCAGGATAGGATCATGTGACTGTTGTGGTTAACAACAAATC
Source organism: Coregonus sp. 'balchen' (assembly GCA_902810595.1). Classification (NCBI taxonomy): domain Eukaryota; kingdom Metazoa; phylum Chordata; class Actinopteri; order Salmoniformes; family Salmonidae; genus Coregonus; species Coregonus sp. 'balchen'. The sequence continues at coordinate 33,711,452 of LR778255.1, read as the reverse complement.
TTCCTTAACTTCTAGTCATAAGCACGCACCCCTGCAGCCCCCCCAGTATGCACCCCTGCAGCCCCCCCAGTATGTTCCCCTGCAGCCCCCCCAGTATGTTCCCCAGTATGTTCCCCAGTATGCACCCCTGCAGCCCCCCCAGTATGTTCCCCAGTATGTTCCCCAGTATGTTCCCCTGCAGCCCCCCCAGTATGTTCCCCAGTATGTTCCCCAGTATGTTCCCCTGCAGCCCCCCCAGTATGTTCTCCAGTATGTACCCCAGTATGTTCCCCAGTATGTTCCCCAGTATGTACCCCAGTATGTACCCCAGTATGTTCCCCAGTATGTTCCCCAGTATGTACCCCAGTATGTTCCCCAGTATGTTCCCCTGCAGCCCCAGCAGTATGTTCCCCAGTATGTTCCCCAGTATGTACCCCAGTATGTACCCCAGTATGTTCCCCAGTATGTACCCCAGTATGTTCCCCAGTATGTTCCCCTGTATGTTCCCCAGTATGTTCCCCTGTATGTTCCCCAGTATGTACCCCAGTATGTTCCCCAGTATGTTCCCCTGTATGTTCCCCTGCAGCCCCCCCCAGTATGTTCCCCAGTATGTTCCCCAGTATGTTCCCCTGTATGTTCCCCAGTATGTTCCCCTGTATGTTCCCCAGTATGTTCCCCAGTATGTACCCCAGTATGTTCCCCAGTATGTTCCCCAGTATGTACCCCAGTATGTACCCCCAGTATGTACCCCAGTATGTACCCCAGTATGTTCCCCTGCAGCCCCCCCAGTATGTTCCCCCAGTATGTACCCCAGTATGTTCCCCAGTATGTTCCCCTGCAGCCCCAGCAGTATGTTCCCCAGTATGTTCCCCAGTATGTACCCCAGTGTATGTTCCCCAGTATGTTCCCCAGTATGTTCCCTGCAGCCCCCAGCAGTATGTTCCCCAGTATGTTCTCCAGTATGTACCCCAGTATGTACCCCAGTATGTTCCCCAGTATGTTCCCCAGTATGTTCTCCAGTATGTTCCCCAGTATGTACCCCAGTATGTTCTCCAGTATGTTCCCCAGTATGTTCCCCAGCAGCCCCCCCAGTATGTTCCCCAGTATGTTCCCCAGTATGTTCTCCAGTATGTTCCCCAGTATGTTCCCCAGTATGTTCTCCCAGTATGTTCCCCCAGTATGTTCCCCAGCAGCCCCCCCCAGTATGTTCCCCAGTATGTTCTCCAGTATGTTCCCCAGTATGTTCTCCAGTATGTTCCCCAGTATGTTCCCCAGTATGTTCCCCAGCAGCCCCAGCAGTATGTTCCCCAGTATGTTCCCCTGCAGCCCCCCCAGTATGTTCTCCAGTATGTACCCCAGTATGTTCCCCAGTATGTTCCCCAGTATGTTCCCCTGTATGTTCCCCAGTATGTTCCCCAGTATGTTCCCCTGTATGTTCCCCAGTATGTTCCCCAGTATGTACCCCAGTATGCACCCCAGTATGTACCCCAGTATGTTCCCCTGCAGCCCCAGCAGTATGTTCCCCAGTATGTTCCCCAGTATGTACCCCAGTATGTACCCCAGTATGTACCCCAGTATGTTCCCCAGTATGTTCTCCAGTATGTTCCCCAGTATGTACCCCAGTATGTTCCCCAGTATGTACCCCAGTGTATGTTCCCCAGTATGTTCCCCAGTATGTTCCCCAGTATGTTCCCCAGTATGTTCCCCTGCAGCCCCAGCAGTATGTTCCCCAGTATGTACCCCAGTATGTTCCCCAGTATGTTCCCCTGCAGCCCCCCCAGTATGTACCCCAGTATGTTCCCCAGTATGTTCCCCAGTATGTACCCCAGTATGTTCCCCAGTATGTACCCCAGTATGTTCCCCAGTATGTTCTCCAGTATGTTCTCCAGTATGTACCCCAGTATGTACCCCAGTATGTTCCCCAGTATGTACCCCAGTATGTACCCCAGTATGTTCTCCAGTATGTTCCCCTGCAGCCCCAGCAGTATGTTCCCCAGTATGTTCCCCAGTATGTACCCCAGTATGTACCCCAGTGTATGTTCCCCAGTATGTTCTCCAGTATGTTCCCCAGTATGTACCCCAGTATGTTCCCCAGTATGTTCCCCAGTATGTTCTCCAGTATGTACCCCAGTATGTTCCCCAGTATGTACCCCAGTATGTTCTCCAGTATGTACCCCAGTATGTACCCCAGTATGTTCCCCAGTATGTACCCCAGTGTATGTTCCCCAGTATGTTCCCCCAGTATGTTCTCCAGTATGTTCCCCAGTATGTACCCCAGTATGTTCCCCAGTATGTTCCCCAGTATGTACCCCAGTATGTACCCCAGTATGTTCCCCAGTATGTACCCCAGTGTATGTTCCCCAGTATGTTCCCCAGTATGTTCTCCAGTATGTTCCCCAGTATGTTCCCCAGTATGTCCCCCTGCAGCCCCAGCAGTATGTTCCCCAGTATGTACCCCCAGTATGTTCCCAGTATGTTCCCCTGCAGCCCCCCCAGTATGTACCCCAGTATGTTCCCCAGTATGTTCCCTGCAGCCCCCCCCAGTATGTACCCCAGTATGTTCTCCAGTATGGTTCCCCTGCGGCCCCCCCAGTATGTTCCCCAGTATGTTCCCCAGTAATGTTCCCCTGCAGCCCCCCCAGTATGTTCTCCAGTATGTTCCACTGCAGCCCCAGCAGTATGTACCCCAAGTATGTTCCCCAGTATGTTCCCCTGTATGTTCCCCAGTATGTTCCCCTGTATATTCCCCAGTATGTACCCCAGTATGTTCCCCAGTATGTTCCCCAGTATGTTCCCCTGCAGCCCCAGCAGTATGTTCCCCAGTATGTTCTCCAGTATGTACCCCAGTATGTACCCCAGTATGTTCCCCAGTATGTTCCCCAGTATGTTCTCCAGTATGTACCCCAGTATGTACCCCAGTATGTACCCCAGTGTATGTTCCCCAGTATGTTCCCCAGTATGTTCTCCAGTATGTTCCCCAGTATGTACCCCAGTATGTTCCCCAGTATGTTCCCCAGTATGTTCCCCAGTATGTACCCCAGTATGTACCCCAGTGTATGTTCCCCAGTATGTTCCCCAGTATGTTCCCCTGCAGCCCCAGCAGTATGTTCTCCAGTATGTTCCCCAGTATGTACCCCAGTATGTTCCCCAGTATGTTCCCCAGTATGTTCTCCAGTATGTTCCCCAGTATGTACCCATATTTCCCCAGTATGTTCCCCAGTATGTTCCCCAGTATGTACCCAGTATGTTCTCACAGTATGTACCCCAGTATGTTCCCCAGTTTCCCCAGTATGTACCCCAGTATGTCTCCAGTTGTACCTCCCAGTATGTACCCCAGTATGTTCCCCAGTATGTACCCCAGTATGTACCCCAGTATGTTCCCCAGTATGTACCCCAGTATGTACCCCAGTATTGTTTCCCCCAGTATGGTACACCCTTAGTATGTACCCCAGTATGTACCCCAGTATGTTCCCCAGTATGTTCTCCAGTATGTACCCCAGTATGTACCCCAGTATGTTCCCCAGTATGTACCCCAGTATGTTCCCCAGTATGTACCCCAGTATGTTCTCCAGTATGTACCCCAGTATGTTCCCCAGTATGTACCCCAGTGTGTACCCCAGTATGTTCCCCAGTATGTACCCCAGTATGTTCCCCAGTATGTACCCCAGTATGTTCCCAGTATGTCCCCAGTATGTACCCCAGTATGTACCCCCAGTATGTTCCCCAGTATGTACCCCAGTATGTTCCCCAGTATGTACCCCCAGTATGTACCCCAGTATGTTCCCCAGTATGTACCCCAGTATGTACCCCAGTATGTACCCCAGTATGTTCCCCAGTATGTTCCCCAGTATGTACCCCAGTATGTACCCCAGTATGTACCCCAGTATGTCTAACGAAACACCCAGAGAACATGATTTAGTGTAGAGGTGCTGACTAACAAAACACCCAGAGGATATGATTTAGTGTAGAGTGACTAACGGAGAATAAACTGGAAGCTATAAAAACAAAGAGTCTCCCTCCATATGTATGACCTCCCAGTCATTTATTGGGTAAAAAACCACCAAAGTTTCGGCATCACTGTGACTTCTTCAATGATCTAAATACTCTGATGTCAAAGTCAAAAAAAGAAAGGGAGATTTAAAGAAAACCGTAATATATCTTGATTAGATTCACCAGAGTCAATACATGTTACAAACACCTTTGGTAGCAATTACAGCTGTGAGTTTTCTTAGGTAAGTCTCACAAGAGCTTTGCACACCTGGATTGTGCAATATTTGCCCAGTATTCTTTTCAAAATTCTTCAAGCTCTGTCAAGGTGTTGGGGATCATGTCTAGACAGCAATGTTCAAGTCTTGCCATAGATTTTCAAGCAGATTTAAGGAAAAACTGTAACTTGGTCACTCAGGAACATCCACTGTCTTCTTGGTAAGTAACTCCAGTGTGGATGTGGCCTTGTGTTGTAGGTTATTGTCCTGCTGAAAGGTGAATTCCTCTCCCAGTGTCTGGTGGAAAGCAGACTGAAGCAGGTTTTCCTCTAGGATTTTGCCTGTGCTTAGCTTCATCCCATTTCATCCTGAAAAACTCACCAGTCTTTGCCGATATCAAGAATACCCATACCATGATGCAGCCACCACCATGGTTGAAAATAAGGAGGCAGTTACTCAGTGATGTGTTGTGTTGGATTTGCCCCAAACATAAGGCTTTGCATTTAGGCCAAAAAGTGTATTCCTTTGCCATGTCTTTGTACAGTATTACTTTAGTGCCTTGTTGCATACAGATGCATGTTTTGGAATATTTGTATTCTTTTCAGTTCAGAAGGGCAAGTGGTTTACAGTGGTCTCCTGTCGGCTATACAGTCCTGGTCAAACGTTTTGAGAATGACACAAATATTAATTTTCACAAAGTCTGCTGCCTCAGTTTTTATGATGGCAATTTGCATATACAGTGGGGGAAAAAAGTATTTAGTCAGCCACCAATTGTGCAAGTTCTCCCACTTAAAAAGATGAGAGAGGCCTGTAATTTTCATCATAGGTACACATCAACTATGACAGACAAATGGAGAAAAAAATAATCCAGAAAATCACATTGTAGGATTTTTAATGAATTTATTTGCAAATTATGGTGGAAAATAAGTATTTGGTCACCTACAAACAAGCAAGATTTCTGGCTCTCACAGACCTGTAAGTTATTCTTTAAGAGGCTCCTCTGTCCTCCACTCGTTACCTGTATTAGTGGCACCTCATTTTGCTATATTTCCTATTCAAACTCATTTCATGTAAGTTTTCATGGAAAACAAGAACATTTCTAAGTGAACCCAAACTTTTGAACGGTAGAGTACATTTCAATCCCACATTGTAACGCAACAAAATGTGAAAGGTGTTTGAGGTGTAAACGTTAGCCAGCAGACGTGTGTGTGTTTCATCAGCCTACCTTGGCTCCAGCCAGCAGCCCCAGGGCGATGGCTACTCTAGCCCGTAGATCAGGCCGGTCCTTGGGCCACACGTAGGACAACATGTTAGACAGGATGGTCCTGGAATTCACCTCCTTCAACTGCCACCAGGACACAACAAGGAAAAAACACTGTTAGATGACATAACATTGTTTTATTCACATGGCTCAGTTGGTAGAGCATGGAGGTTGCAAAGACAAGGATTGTGGGTTCGATTCCCGCTGGGGCCACCCATACATGAAAAATGTATGCACACATCGCTACGGATAAAAGCTAAATGGCATCCATTATTATTTATACATTTTCCTCCTCACTGTGACCACAGAAGAGGAAGGTAACGCATCTTTTAACTTCACAAGACGTTGGGAAAAGCTTCACTTGTCCAAAACACAGAGAAATAATACTGTGCCTGAAGCATTAGCTCATTGTTTTGAACCATTGATGACGAAGGCTGCTTTTATAACAATATGGCAAGACATTGTGTACTGCTTGTCCAATATCATCCTGTAGTTCTCTTTCACAATTGGACAGGCCTGTAGCTGCTGTCCAGCCCCCAGGGGACCCACTCGGACACCTGATGCTTGGTGTGGGGGTGTGTGCACGCCCAGGGGATGGAGATCAGACCGGCCATCTGTCTCCAGGTGGACCCAGAGAGCCTGCCTGACACTACATCTCCCAGGGGGCCGTGGGGCTGGGCAGGAGCAGCCCATAGAAACAGAAAGAGGTAAACCCAGTTTAAGCATCGAGTGCTTCCACCATTTTAAAGTAGTCATCTGGGTGGGGATTCCAATGGGTTGGGAGCGATCAGCCAGTGATCAGAGCATTGTCTTACATTTACATTTTAGTCATTTAGCAGACGCTCTTATCCAGAGCGACTTACAGGAGCAATTAGGGTTAAGTGCCTTGCTCAAGGGCACATTTACGTCATTTAGCAGACGCTCTTATCCAGAGCGACTACAAATTGGTGCATTCACCCTATAGCCAGTGGGATAACCACTTTACAATTATACCTTTTTTTTTTTTTTTTTTTTTTGGGGGGGGGGGGGTAGAAGGATTACTTTATCCTATCCCAGGTGTTCCTTAAAGAGGTGGGGTTTCAAATGTCTCTGGAAGGTGGTGAGTGACTCCGCTGTCCTGGCGTCGTGAGGGAGCTTGTTCCACCATTGGGGTGCCAGAGCAGCGAACAGCTTTGACTGGGCTGAGCGGGAACTATGCTTCCGCAGAGGAAGGGGAGCCAGCAGGCCAGAGGTGGAGGAACGCAATGCCCTCGCCTGGGTGTCTTCTTCAAGTTAGGTTGCCTATGGTTTGTAAATGGCTTTAAGCAATATCTCTGCCATCTAGTGGCCACAATAAATGAATGACAACATTTGGGTCAGGACTCTAGCACTGCAGGTGGCAGTAAATTATCAATATAAGACAAAAGAAGAAAACTGACTACTTTAAAATGAAGACAGCCTCGATGGCGGACTACTTTAAAATGAAGACAACCTCGATGGCGGACTACTTTAAAATGAAGACATCCTCGATGGCGGACTACTTTAAAATGAAGACAACCTCGATGGCGGACTACTTTAAAATGAAGACAGCCTCGATGGTGGACTACTTTAAAATGAAGACAGCCTCGATGGCGGACTACTTTAAAATGAAGACAGCCTCGATGGCGCTGCCCATGCTGTCGCAGACCACAATGGCACAGATACAAAAATGAGTCCTCTATCTCTATGCTACAGACCTGTCTCCTGTCTGACACTACATCCCCCAGGGGGCCGTGGGGCTGTCAGCCAAGCTGAGGGGGCAGCACAACATGGCTGTCATCCCATCTGAGGAGCCAAGATGGTTGTTTACCTGCTCTGTCAGCCAGCTGCCACAGGGGGCTGGACAAAGCTACACAGCTAGAGCAACACCAAGGTGATTATGGTAACGTGTGTGTGTGTGTGTGTGTGTGTGTGTGTGTGTGTGTGTGTGTGTGTGTGTTACACGGTATACCAAAACGTTGCTACTTTTCAATAAAAAAAACTGTTCGGTACTAGAATCTTTGTTATGTTCGGTACTTCTGTCAGATGTGTCTCAGGTGATTGAGAGGATCAAGTCTGCCTTTCAGCTCAGCTCTTTATAGAGGGAAGAGCAAAGAGCTGCTCCACCTCCTCATCCATTACTAGAGCTGTCTGGCTGCCCGCTCCACCTCCTCATCCATTACTAGAGCTGTCTGGCTCCCCGCTCCACCTCCTCATCCATTACTAGAGCTGTCTGGCTTCCCACTCCACCTCCTCATCCATTACTAGAGCTGTCTGACTTCCCGATCCACCTCCTCATCCATTACTAGAGCTGTCTGGCTTCCCGCTCCACCTCCTCATCCATTACTAGAGCTATCTGGCTTCCCGCTCCACCTCCTCATCCATTACTAGAGTGTCTGGCTGCCCGCTCCACCTCCTCATCCATTACTAGAGCTGTCTTGGGTTCCCGCTCCACCTCCTCATCCATTACTAGAGCTGTCTGGCTCCCCGCTCCACCTCCTCATCCATTACTAGAGCTGTCTGGCTTCCCGCTCCACCTCCTATCCATTACTAGAGCTGTCTGGCTGCCCGCTCCACCTCCTCATCCATTACTTAGAGCTGTCTGGCTGCCCGCTCCACCTCCTCATCCATTACTAGAGCTGTCTGCTGCCCCGCTCCACCTCCTCATCCATTACTAGAGCTGTCTGGCTCCCCGCTCCACCTCCTCATCCCTTACTAGAGCTGTCTGGCTTCCCCACTCCACCTCCTCATCCATTACTAGAGCGTCTGACCTCCGCTCACCACCTCCTCATCCATTACTAGAGCTGTCTGGCTTCCCGTCCACCTCCTCATCCATTACTAGAGCTGTCTGGCTTCCCGCTCCACCTCTCATCCATTACTAGGCTGTCTGGCGCCCGCTCCACCCTCCTCATCCATTACTAGAGCTGTCTTGGTTCCCGCTCCACCTCCTCATCCATACTAGAGCTGTCTGGTTACCCCGCTCCACTCCTCATCCATTACTAGAGCTTGTATGGCTGCCCCGCTCCACCTCCTCATCCCATTACTAGAGCTGTCTGGTTCCCGCTCCACCTCCTCATCCATTACTAGAGCTGTTGGCCTTCTGCTCCACCTCCTCATCCATTATAGAGCTGTCTGGCTGCCCGCTCCACCTCCTCATCCATTACTAGAGCTGTCTGGCTGCCCCGTCCACCTCCTCATCCATTACTAGAGCTGTCTGGCTGCCTACTCCACCTCCTCATCCATTACTAGAGCTGTCTGGCTTCCCGCTCCACCTCCTCATCCATTACTAGAGCTGTCTGGCTGCCCCGCTCCACCTCCTCATCCATTACTAGAGCTGTCTGGCTGCCCGCTCCACCTCCTCACCATTACTAGGAGCTGGTCTGCTTCCCGACTCTCCACCTCCTCATCCATTACTAGATGCTGTCTGGCCTGCCTACCTGCCAACCTCCTCATCCATTACTAGGGGGCGGTCTGGCTCCCCCGCTCCACCTCCTCATCCAATTCACTAGAGCTGTCTGGCTTCCCGCTCCACCTCCTCATCCATTACTAGAGCTGTCTGGCTGCCTACTCCACTCCTCCTCCATTACTAGAGCTGTCTGGCTTCCCGCTCCACCTCCTCATCCATTACTAGAGCTGTTGGTGCCCCGCTCCACCTCCTCATCCATACTAGAGTGTCTGGCTGCCCCGCTCCACCTCCTCATCCATACTAGAGCTGTCTGGCTTCCCACTCCACCTCTCATCCATTACTAGAGCTGTCCCTGGGCTTCCCGCTCCACCTCCTCATCCATTACTAGAGCTGTCTGGCTTCCCGCTCACCTCCTCGTCCATTACTAGAGCTGTCTGGCTGCCCCCGCTCCACCTCCTCATCCATTACTAGAGCTGTCTGGCGCCCGCTCCACCTCCTCATCCATTACTAGAGCTGTCTGGCTGCCCGCTCCACCTCCTCATCCATTACTAGAGCTGTCTGGCTTCCCGCTCCACCTCCTCATCCATTACTAGAGCTGTCTGGCTGCCCGCTCCACCTCCTCTCCATTACTAGAGCTGTCTGGCTTCCCGCTCCACCTCCTCATCCATTACTAGAGCTGTCTGGCTGCCCGCTCCACCTCCTCATCCATTACTAGAGCTGTCTGGCTCCCGCTCCACCTCCTCATCCATTACTAGAGCTGTCTGGCTTCCCGCTCCACCTCCTCATCCATTACTAGAGCTGTCTGGCTGCCCGCTCCACCTCCTCATCCATTACTAGAGCTGTCTGGCTTCCCGCTCCACCTCCTCATCCATTACTAGAGCTGTCTGGCTGCCCGCTCCACCTCCTCATCCATTACTAGAGCTGTCTGGCTTCCCGCTCCACCTCCTCATCCATTACTATAGCTGTCTGGCTTCCCGCTCCACCTCCTCATCCATTACTAGAGCTGTCTGGCTGGCCTACTCCACCTCCTCATCCATTACTAGAGCTGTCTGGCTGCCCGCTCCACCTCCTCATCCATTACTAGAGCTGTCTGGCTGCCTACTCCACCTCCTCATCCATTACTAGAGCTGTCTGGCTGCCCGCTCCACCTCCTCATCCATTACTAGAGCTGTCTGGCTGCCCGCTCCACCTCCTCATCCATTACTAGAGCTGTCTGGCTTCCCGCTCCACCTCCTCATCCATTACTAGAGCTGTCTGGCTGCCCGCTCCACCTCCTCATCCATTACTAGAGCTGTCTGGCTGCCCGCTCCACCTCCTCATCCATTACTAGAGCTGTCTGGCTTCCCGCTCCACCTCCTCATCCATTACTAGAGCTGTCTGGCTGCCCGCTCCACCTCCTCATCCATTACTAGAGCTGTCTGGCTTCCCGCTCCACCTCCTCATCCATTACTAGAGCTGTCTGGCTGCGTTGTTCGCCTCCCACTCATAATGCACAGAGCTTAACACACTTATGATGCAACACGGCATGTAGACGTTTTGAAACTGTTCATTACTGTTCACAAAACAATGTCCCTACAGGCTAGAACACTTTACAATGCAAGACGATACCGGTAGCTTCCAGCTTTTATTGTAGGCTAACTTTCCTTGCTAGCTGACAGCTGAATTCACTACCCTAGTCCTTTGTTTGTGATAATATGACTCCTGAGTGGCGCAGTGGTCTAAGGCGCCGCATCGCAGTGCTTTCTGTGCCACTAGAGATCCTGGTTCGAGTCCAGGCTCTGTCGCAGCCGGCCGCAACCGGGGAGACCCATGGGTGGCGCACAATTGGTCCAGCGTCGTCCAAGGTAGGGGAGGGTTTTGGCCGGCAGGGATGTGGGTTCGTTTCCCACGGGGGGCCCAATATGATTTTTTTTTTAAAATAATGTATGCACTCACTAACTGTAAGTCGCTCTGGATAAGAGCGTCTGCCTAAATGACTAAAATGTAAATATGAAACCATAATACTAAATATGCTGAAGCTGAGTGTCACTAAAACCGTTATTAATGAACTTAGTTCCCTCACCACCAAAAACTCAGTCACTTCATCATCTCCCTCACCTCCTGTCTGGTTTCCACTAGATTCCATAGCAACAAAGTCCGATTCCACAGCCACATTCTGCCTGGCAAATTACATCAGTACTGTCTTAAAGAGACAGCACACATTTTATAAGGGATGGCTTCTTCTATGCAAATGTTGTTGATCAGTACAATACAATAAATGTTCTCCTAGCAGTTGCCAATAAAATAGGTCCTAAATGGAAGGGATTGTTTCTCATCTGTAACACCATGATATCAACCTAAAAACAAGCTGAATAACTCAATGCATGCACACACTCCTATTGAATAATATGCATTCACCTCTATTGTGAATAGACCTAGGCTATGTCTTGATCCCACTCCTATTGAATAATATGCATTCACCTGTATTGTGAATAGACCTAGGCTATGTCTTGATCCCACTCCTATTGAATAATATGCATTCACCTGTATTGTGAATAGACCTAGGCTATGTCTTGATCCCCACTCCTATTGAATAATATGCATTCACCTGTATTGTGAATAGACCTAGGCTATGTCTTGATCCCACTCCTATTGAATAATATGCATCACCGTATTGTGAATAGACCTAGGCTATGTCTTGATCCCACTCCTATTGAATAATATGCATTCACCTGTATTGTGAATAGACCTAGGCTATGTCTTGATCCCACTCCTATTGAATAATATGCATTCACCTGTATTGTGAATAGACCTAGGCTATATCTTGATTTACCCAGTTTAATCAACTGAGGTTTACCATTCAAATTAATCATTAACATTGTTGTTTTGTAGTTAGTTGGTAAAAAAAAGTAACATTGATTAATTAATGCATACATGCTGTCAACAAAACAAGACATTCAAATGTAATGAACTCAAAAGATGCCCAACGATTGAACAGAGCAGTGGCTGAGTTTATCTGTCTGGATCATTCTGGGTAATACACCTTCTTTTTGTTGCTGTGGTATCGTTTTGGTATCGAGTGTTGTGATGGTATAGAGCAGAGCTCTCCAACCCTGCTCCTGGAGAGAAACCCTCCTGTAGGTATTAACTCCAAACCTAATCTAGCGCACCTGATTCTAATAATTAATTGGTTGATCAAATTAATTAGGTTGGTTACAACTAAGGGTATCTCTCCAGGAACAGGGTTGGAGTGAAAACCTACAGGAGGGTATCTCTTCCCAGGAACAGGGTTGGAGTGAAAAACCTACAGGAGGGTATCTCTCCAGGAACAGGGTTGGAGTGAAAACCTACAGGAGGGTATCTCTCCAGGAACAGGGTTGGGAGCCCTGGTATAGAGTATCGTGATACTAAACCTGGTATTGAAGTAAAAAATGCTGGTATCGTGACAACACTAGCGTGTGTGTTATGGCAAAATCTGGCTTTAATCCAGTGGTGTAAAGTATTTAAGTAAAAATACTTGAAAGTACTATTACAGTGCCTTTAGAAAGTATTCAGACCCCTTTTACATTTGAGTCATTTAGCAGACTATAATAATAATATATTATCCAGAGCGACTCACAGTTAGTGATCACACATCAGACCCCTTGACTTGTTCCACAGTTTGTTACGTTTCAGCCTTATTCAGCCTTATTCAGCCTTATTCAGCCTTATTCAGCCTTATTCAGCCTTATTCTAAAATTGATAAAATTGTTTTTTCCCCCCCATCAATCTACACACAATACCCCATAATGATGAAGCAAAAACAGGTTTTTGGATATTTTTGCTAATTTATTAAAAATTATAAACTGAATATACATTTACATAAGTATTCAGACCTTTTTCTCTGTACTTTTTGAAGCACCTCTTGGCAGCGATTACAGCCTCAAGTCTTCTTGGGTATGAGCTACGTTGGGAACCTCTTTGGGGAGTTTTTCCATTTTCTCTGAGATCCTTCAATCGTCAGTTGGAGGGGAGATCCTGAACGCTTTTTCAGGTCTCTCCCGGAGTTAGATCGGGGTTTAAATCGGGCTCCTTGGGGAAAAAAAAGGGCCCAC